>JANRMT010049829.1:52173057-52195822 GCA_026402145.1 Polypterus bichir lapradei
TATCTATCTATCTATCTATCTATCTATCTATCTATCTATCTATCTATCTATCTATCTATCTACCTTTGGGACTGGGGTGATGCAAGATGTTTTTCAAAGCCTCGGGACTCTCCCCTGTTCCAGGCTCAGGTTGAAGATACAGTATAGAGGACTCCCCAGTTCCAACGCACAGGCCTTCAACAGTCGTGGCAATACTTCATCTGGACCTACTGCTTTGCTGGCATGAAACCTGAAAAAATTCTAAAGAAGAACCTGGAAATGAAATGTATTTAAAGAATAGAAAATGTGTAACCTTCATTTGCATCATAAGACCAACGATATAAAAAACATGGCAGAAATCCACGGACAAGTCCAGTGCAGTTCTGGCAAAAGTAGGATCTGATGAAAAGTAGATATCAGTTGCTACATTGTATGCACAAATATGTGAACAAAGTTGTTCAGTGTGTATTATCTCTCTGTCATTTATGTATTCCGACACAAGAATTCTCTACGTGATTATAAAATGAAAAATAAAACTGTTCTTGTACCCTGATTCACACTGGACAATTCTCAACACCCTCCAAAACCTGCTCTTGCTCTTTCTTCTGTGTGTAAACATATTTAATAGATCAACTTGATCAAAATCACATGTAGTAAAGAGAGAATAAAGTCTCACTTTGTTAGTACATCTTTATTAATAAAATCACTGTGTGTCCATCTTTCAATAAAAATTTCATAAACTGCAGTTGATTGGGAGTTAATTTGGAAGTAATGAATTCTGAAACTGTGTATCACTCAATATCTGTCTTTAGTGCACAGTATACCAAATCCATGTCCAAAAAGAAATGAGGTCACACTGGTTAGAATATTACATCTAATATATTGATAGTATACTGATGTCAGCCAGTTTCACAATAAACAGAGACTTTCAGGCTTTTACCATTTTATTATTTGGAACACTAGTATTCCAGCATTGATCAATAGTGAGGAGATTCATGCTGCAAGCTTAACTTCAATTGAGCTTCAGAAAGTAAACTTTACCAGTGTGAAAACCCAATGTGAGCTATCAAACTATATTTTACTAGTGTGATAGTACAATCACTAATGGCCAAGAAATTAACAGAGACAAATACAGTAAACAGTCTTATTTAAAAGCTCTGTCTTTTACTATTTTATCTTTATTACTTTGTCCTAATACCTTGCAAAGTCATGCTAAACCTGGACCATCTCATACATCAATGTCTCTTCTTTTGTGTCTTCTGAAGCACAGTCTGATGGTGTTCAATGCGAAAGCAGTGACATAAAATACATAGACTGATTCATCACATTGGATAACTGCAGATTCTGTATACTGATTCAATAGCTGCCCAAAATTACTGTATAAATTTTTGATTTTTTGTTTGTCTATTTTTTGTTAATGCAAAATAGTTTTATAGAACCAATGTTTTATTTTTCAGACAATATGTACTCCACCCAGGATTTTTGCAAAGCTTTTGATTTACAGACTCCTTGGTTGCTAAGTTCATTAAATCATATTGGGTTCACCTTCACCCTTGTTATGACATGCAAAATGTGTGAATCCCAAGGACAATACTGTAATGAAGATGATAAGTATTTACTCTGGATATACTGATCCTGCTAAAGACAGGATTTTATTTCTTTAATTGCCATTTGTGTCCCTGAAAGCAAGATCTTATACTAGCAGTAAACTCTGTAAATTAAACCTCTGTGGCCTCCATAACTCAGCTCTGCATGTCTTTGTCCTGTTTTTTTTTTAGCTTCTGGAAATATTTATAAAATTCTTGCAGAGAACATCAGAGATTCTGATAAGAATTTGTATCACTTTATTTTATACAGCGACTTCCACAATCAGCATCATCATGAGGGTATTATAAAGTAATAAAATACTACTAGCACTATTAATATACAGAAAACAGAAAAGAATTAAATAAGTTAAATTCAGTTTCTCCTGTAGGGTCAACTATTAAAAAAAACAATTCCAGAAATGTCAATATATGATATGTTTTAAAAAACTTATAATTCAATGCAAATGTTAAATTTTAATATCATGCCTTAATGCACCTTGAACTGAGCACTATTTGTTATCCTATCCAAGACTACTGTATTTCTTGCAGATACAAAGTATGTCTGTCATTGTTCATACAACTGCATTAATTCTTTCTCACTGAATTTCTAAGTAAGAGTATATTGTGAAAAAATATATATTTTATTCACTGTACAAGGTGATGTACATAAATGATAGTTTTGAGCTTTTGTACTTTGAAATACTATACGTGCCCTGATTTGTAAAGGTTCCCCATTACACAAGGTTAAGCCTGTGGGTACAATACACTTCTTTTCTGATAATGTTTCATGTATCTTACTATTAATTTTATACCTTTGTATGGAGTATCTTATGTAAGAACTGTACAATAAATGAAAACCAAGGTATAGAGGAATCAACAGCATTAAAATTATGGCAAAAATCAATGTATCAATACTGTGAAAAAAGTTATCAAATTAAACTCTGAAACTCATCAGATCACTCTCATAGTAGTCTACAATAGTACATTTGAACTCGCTGGCCTAGACAGTAGTAGTTTAATCTTGAGAAGAATTAAACTAGTTATTCTTTGTTTGTTTAGGCCTACAGCATTTGCTGCTGTACATGAAGAACATACTTAAAAGATACCAGAAAACAGACAAAACAAATGGTGTAGGTTACTGTCAGAGAATAGGATTTGAGGATGCTATTGCAAAACATTCTTCTCCTGTATTTTGCACAATTATAGCATCAAACTAAATGTTTTTACATGTCTGTAAATGTGTCTTTGTTTTTAAATTTCATTAACAATGTAGCAATGTTCAATTAAGGCTTGACAAGAAGCTGAGACTAATCCTTCTGCTGTTTATGTAATTGTTGGGATTGTTTGTTTCTGTCCATCATTTTTTTTGGCTTTCTACATTAAATGTCCTTTTTCTTGTTTTCTCTTTTTTTCCATTCATGTGGAATGCAGGTTGGCTGGGACCTCATAGCACTACATGAGGACAGCTAACAGGGCTGCTACCTGATGTCATTTTTAAGAGTTTTATAGACCCCATGCAAATTCATGAGGTATTACACGATTCCTCTAAGTCACTGGCTCCAGTTTTACTCTTTTTTTGCCAGGTAGATGTTCCTGTTGTGTTTATTACTATTTGATGGTTTTTTTTTTAGGTGGTTAGGGTATTTTTGAAGTACTTGTGTCTTTTATAATTATTATGCCTTTTTGTTCTTTTGACCTGTACCAGTGTTAAGCCTTTTTTAGGTATTTTTCCATTACTTGGCCCAATCTTATTAATTGTATTGCATTTTGTAATATCTTGGTCTGGTTCTCCTTACTGTTTTCAGTCAGTAAATCATTCAGATATTCAGAATTCATGCCTTCTTTTTCTCTCTCATTCCTTATGTTAAGAAATCTTGCATTGCACTCCTGTGCATTGTCAGACAAATTTTTCATTTTGCCAGTTAATTTGCATTCTCATTTAGACCAATGGTCATCAAGAATCAACAGTGGCATAAAAATTAGACTTTAGATGTAGTCAGTTAAACAACAGCATTTATTTATATAGCACATTTTCATACAAAAATGTAGCTCAAAGTGCTTTACATAATGAAGAATAGAAAAATACAAGACACAGTAAGAAAATAAAATAAGTCAACATTAATTAACATAGAATAAGAGTAAGGTCCGATGGCCAGGGTGGACAGAAAAAAAAAAAAAACTCCAGACGGCTGGAGAAAAATCTGCAGGGATTCTAGACCATGAGACTTCCCAGTCCCCTCTGGGCATTCTACCTAACATAAATGAAACAGTCCTCTTTGTATTTAGAGTTCTCACGGAAGGACTTGATGATGATGGTCATGTAGACTTCTGGCTTTTAGTCCATCAATGCTGGAGCATCATGATGCTTTGAGTAGGTGGTGGTGGTGCAGGCCACCACCACAAAGAAACCGGAAAAGGAAACAGAAGAGAGAGTAGGGGTCAATACGGATTTTACAGCCACCATTAATAATTATAATGAATTGAACATACAGAGTATCAGGATTAAATTAAAGTGAAGTTATGAGAAGGCCATGTTAAAGTAATGTGTTTTCAGCAGTGTTTTAAAGTGCTTCACTGTATTAGCATGATGAATGCCTATTGGCAGGCTATTCCAGATTTTAGGTGCATAGCAGCAGAAAGCCGCCTCACCACTTCTTTTAAGTTTTGCTTTTGGAATTCTAAGGAGACACTCATTTGAGGATCTAAGGTTACGATTTGGAATATAGGGTGTCAGACATTCCGATATATAAGATGGAGCGAGATTATTTAATGCTTTATAAACCATAAGCAAAATTTTAAAGTCAATTCTGAAAGACACAGGTAACCAGTGTAGTGACATCAAAACTGGAGAAATGTGTTCGGATTTTCTTTTCTTAGTTAGGATTCTAGCAGCTGCATTCTGCACTTGTTGCAAATGATTTATGTCTTTTTTGGGTAGTCCTGAGAGGAGTGTGTTACAGTAATCTAGTCAACTGAAATCAAAAGCGTGGATTAATTTCTCAGCATTTTTCAATGATTTAAGAGGTCTAACTTTTGCTATGTTTCTTAAGTGAAAAAATGCTGTCCTAGTGGTCTGATGAATATGCGATTGAAAATTCAGGTTACAGTCAACAGTTACCCCTAAGTTTTTTACTTCCGTCTTAACTTTTAATCCTAATGCATCAAGTATATTTCTGATAACCTCATTGAATCCATTTTTGCCAATTACTAAAATTTCAGTTTTCTCTTTATTTAGCTTGAGAAAATTACTATTCATCCATTCAGAAATACCAGTAAGACATTGTGTTAGTGAATCGAGAGAGTCGGTGTCATCAAGTGCTATTGATAAGTACAGTTGTGTGTCATCAGCATAGCTGTGGTAACTCACGTTGTGCCCTGAGATAATCTGACCTAACGGAAGCATATAGATTGAGAAGAGAAGCGGACCCAGGATAGAGTCTTGTGGAACACCATATAGAATATCATGTGTCTTTGAGTTATGATTACCACAACTAACAAAGAAATTTCTCCCTGCCAGGTAGGATTCAAACCAATTTAAGACACTGCCAGAGAGGCCCAGCCATTGACTAAGGCGATTTCTAAGAATATTGTGATCAATAGTGTCAAATGCGGCACTCAGATCGAGGAAGATGAGAACAGATAAATGGCCTCTGTCTGCATTCACCCACAAATCATTTACTACTTTAACGAGTGCAGTTTCTGTGCTGTGATTTGTTCTAAAACCTGACTGAAATTTATCAAGAATAGCATGTTCTTTGAGGTGGTCATTTTACTGCATAATGACTGCCTTCTCTAGAATTATACTTAAGAAGGGCAGGTTAGAGATGGGTCTAAAATTTAAAATGAGGTTGCTGTACAGAGCTCTGTCAGTTTGTTGACCTTACTTTCCATAGCAAGATTAGAAGAATAATGATACAAGGGGAGAAACAAAACTTGCAAGAATTGGTTAATAGTACAGAAGTAAGATGTCGTTATTATGTAGTAGTACGTGCGTACAGTCTTATTAATCAGTCTGCTGAGTGGCATTGTGCTGATTTGATAGAGTGCATATTTCTGAAGTTTATTCCTCAATTGTATGCGTTACTACAGTGATTTCTTTTCTCCACTTTTCTGACATTGATGGACTATTTATCAGCAAAATTACACTGAACTGCTGAGGCGTCTGCAGGAAAACATCAGGAATAAAATGTCCAGAGCAGTGCCACATGCAAAACTGCATCTTGCACCATGACAGCACATCTGCATCCTACAAATTCAGCCTATCTTGCTCCCTGTGACTTCTTTTTGTTTACTGTAAAATTAAAATTGAGACTGAAGGGAAGACAATTTACTACTATGG
The DNA here is from genome assembly GCA_026402145.1 of Polypterus bichir lapradei. NCBI lineage: Eukaryota > Metazoa > Chordata > Cladistia > Polypteriformes > Polypteridae > Polypterus > Polypterus bichir. Next base: position 52,178,962 of record JANRMT010049829.1, read on the forward strand.
AAGAAATCCAGGAACATGTTGCAGGAAGCTCTAGACATGATAACAAAAAATAAGTATAGTAAATGTTTCCAGGAATGGAAATAGTGCTGGGACAGTTATGTCACATGCAAAGGGGAGTATTTTGACTGTGACTAAAATGAAATGCCTATCAGTTGTATAATAACTTTTTTTCTTTTTCAAATCTTCTGAATGTGTGGGCTCCATTGTATTTTAAAACTGATACTGAATTTCAAAAGTTGTGGTGGTTTAATATAGTCTGTCTCCTTGACTCTGACCCTGCAAGAGATGCAACAGACAAACTGAGTGAAAATCCCACAGAATCCAGAAATTGTTGGTGTAGAGTGGAATATCTGGGCTGCTCTCCTTTTTGTATCTATCACAAGAAAAAGTGAAGAACAACTGAAATAATGCAATCATAAAACAACTTTTTTAAATAAAAGGTTGTGGAATATTGGAGTGTTCTGTGATAGTTCCAGTATATGTTTTTTTTTACTTCATAATAAGTTTTTCTGGTTTAGAATGGGTATGTCTTCCAGTTAGTTACAGCTGAATTTGGTGCAAATATAAATTCAGGCTTAATAATCTCTTTTTGAACATGCTTTTGTTTAGGTATTTTCTAACATTCCGTTTTTATCTGATATTAGTAGTTTAATCAAACGAATTCTCAAAATGTAAAATTTACTGGCATATTCAAAGACAGTGGTTTTGGTGTGTTCAGCCTTTTGATTTATTCTTCAGTCTTCTTTTCATTACTCTTTTGACAACCAAAACTATGCAGTTCTCAGATGTGCTTAATTTCATACGTTATTCCCCTCCTTAATGAAATCACTATTTTCTTGTAAAGAGCAGGATTAGGCACCAGGAAGAAGCAACCTTGCATGGAGCATTTAGTCCTTCACAGAAGAAGGTCATGGCCCCAGTCTTATCCATTTATGCTGACACAATTTAGAATTGTCAGTCAATCTCAAATGTCTTTTGATTGTGGAACTAAAACTGGAGCATGTGGAAGAATGCACATATGGACAAGAGGACAACATACAAAGTCCAGATAGTAAGAATCTGGGTCCTGGGAACTGAATCTTGCCACAACACAGCACCACCATAGCACCTTCAATAGCCATGCAGCTCATTAAAATGGTAAAGTTATGTATGCAGTCAGATCCTGACTTGGTCCTCCCTGCATATTTTTTTTTTTCGTTGTTGTGAAAATAACTTTAATTTGGTAACGTTAACATGTTCCTTGGGGAGGTTCGCTTCCCGGGTCCTCCCTGCGTGGAGCCTCCAGGTGCTCCGGTTTCCTACCACAGTCCAAAGACATATAGGTTAAGTGGATTGGCGATCCTAAATTGTCTCTAGTGTGTGTGTGTGTGTGTGCCCTGCAGTGGGCTAGTGCCCTGCCCGGGGTTTGTTTCCTGCCTTGCGACCTGTGTTGGCTGGGATTGGCTACAGAAGACCCCTGTGACCCTGTAGTTAGGATAGGGGGTTGGAAAATGGATGGATGGAATATGTTCCTTGTACACAGCAATTGAACTCTTCATTTTTTTGCATTGAATGTCACTTTAGCTTCTTTTTCTTTCTCAGAGTTTATGACTAAAATGTTGGAGTATACAGCACAAACATGCCAGGTCAGAATTCACAACTGGATCACTCAGTGAGACTAAATAAGTCACTCTACTTTCTAAGATGGTTGTTGATTTACAGAATGCTATGGATATAGACATAAAATAGTGTTGTTTGTTGTATCTCATTTATGTGTACTAAATCATTTGTAAAAGAAAAGAAAATACTTTTATATAATTTCACATTTGTATAACGGAATTATCTAAATTTGATAAAGGTAGTGAAAGGCAGTGCTGACATAAATAAAATACTGCTTTTAAGTTTGCCAAGCAAGCATGCCTAGAGGCACTTGGCAGATAGTGTTCAGTTAAACTATTATACTTGTATTTTTACAATAAAAATTATTATCCACTGCATCTGTAACTTATTTGTTTATGCATATTCATACTCCAGAAATGTGTGTATTCAGTGGGTTTCTTTAATAAAGGTTTTAAAAAGTGTTTTTTTTTTGCTTTAAAAACCATTATCAAAACAGAATTGTTTGGTATAAAAGTGAGGATATCCTTTTACTACAGTAAATAGATGCTTTTTTAAGATAAATAATATACGAGCCAGAGACGCAACTCATTTTTACTTTTTTTACGTTTATACTACCCAATAGACTAAATGTAATGTAAAGAATCCAATGTTTCTTCGTATGATTTATGTTACCAAAATTCTAAGACCATTTTTCTAAGTTTCATGCTTTTATTTTTACTTTTGCATCTGTTTCTTGCCTACATTTGTGAATGTGCAATACTTTTCAGCCCAGTGACAGTGCATGATTCCTGTTCAGTTTTGCGCACTATTTTGTGTTTTCTGAACCGTGCACGTCTCATCTTCTTATCCTAACCATGCATCTGTATGTCTCATATCCTGCAGGGTTTTATTTTTACATTTTCAGTGTATACAATGAATACTTTATGCTGTATGTGGATTTGGCTCCTATTAAACACTGAATGATTGCTTACTTCCCAATTGCTAAACTATAAAATCAAATCAGAGTAGGTTTAGTTCTATACTTCTTAGTAATTTATAATTTACTCTGTCACACATATCAGAGACAGAAGTCATAAAAGGTTTGGGGCAGCCACCTGTCTATTGTCCCCTGGCTGCAAAAAGGATAAATTGAGAGGACTGATGTGCACAATTCGGAGTCCAAAACAGATCTGATCAACTCTTTGTAAAATGTCGGCTGTACAGGCCAAAGCAGGATATGATGTCAACAGGGGGTGGATCCGGAAGGCTCTTCCTCTATAGGCTCAGATCCAGAAGTGACGTCATAAAAGGGCAGGGACTGGAAGGGTTCTCCTCCATGTGTTCGGGACCGGAAGTGACGTCATCAGAAGGACTGGAACCAGAAGTGACATCATCAGGGCCAAGTGGAATTTCCCGTGAACAGCCTGCAGGAGTGTAAGAAAAAAGGTCAGGACCAGGCCACCCCCTGGTCTGGTGTGGAGTTACTCTAATTTAGACCCTTTAGCTGCCTGCCATGCGCATGTGTGTGACATCTCATTGTCATGAAGGAATTAAAATAAGTTATAGATCAATATCAAAATTTTCTTTAGTAATTACAGAATTAATTTATAAGTTGATAAATCTGTACATTACTTGCCTGATTAAACTTTTTGAGGCATTGTTTTTCTCATATCTTAAACACACAGCCAGTTTTGCTTTTTTTCAAAATATTAATTCATTTTCTGTAAAGTTATTATCCTACTCGGAGTCATCCGAGTACCTGAGCCTATTGAACTTGGAGCATTGGGCACAATGCAAGAACGTCATCGTTTGTCCAATGTAAGATTTCTCTGATTTAGTTTTCTCTTTTTGTTACATATTGTTTCACCATGCTGAATAAAAAAGTAAAATCAGGGAAATTAATCTTTGATAATACTTAAAAGAGTTACAAAGCCAGCACACTTTCCATTTTATTTAAGTGCTCTGTTATATGCACAGTAAAGTATAAGTATTATATATGGCATTTATTATAAAACACATTTCTCCAGCCTTCTTAATCCAGTTCAGATTTACAGAGACCACTGGACATAAGGCACGTATCAACTCTGTAGTGGGCACCAATCCATCACAGGACCCACTTGGGCCAGTCATTAATTGCCAGTTAAACTAGCAAGAATACCTAGAAGAATACTCAGTCAGACAGGGAGAGAATTTGCAAACTCCACAAAGAAAGGCAACAACCTGGACCTGAGCTTGACATCAGAATGTTTGAACCACAAGGCCATAGTACTAACGGTTTGTTTATTAACATTAACGGCTTAATGTTATACAGTAGGTTGTGTATATAAAGTAATTAGGTGAAAATTTTAGCTGCTGACACAAAAATCTGTTAAAAAAATGTTTAACATTAAACCAAAAAGAGTACCGCGAATTACCTCTTATTATAATATTTTATGTTTGTCAGGCAAGACCTGGTAAGAATGATCGTAGAAAAACACCCATCCATCCATTAATTTTCTGATCATTCTTTCCCTCATGAGGCTCAGTTTTATTCAGTTTAACTCAGTTCAGTTCATTCACATATAACATATAACATCTTACTCAGTGAACAGGAATTGACCACTTCAGAGATTTACAAATACAATACAAATGAAAAAACGTTGCAGTAGTAAGTAACATATAAAACACCAAGCAATATATTCATGTTTATGTGCAAACATATATCCAAACATATAGGCATTAATAAGTGTCACAATGATTTTAAGTTTTATAGGTTGTCTAAAAAGTGTACCATTGAATTTGCTATGTTATTTCCATTTATTAGATTAATTTGTGTTCTGTTATACTGTTTTGTTCCCAAATAAAGGTTAATAACTATTATTATTATTTGAAGACTGTAAATCTCATTAAGCCAGAAAATAACATCAAGGCCAGAAGACGTATCTACCAATCACATATTTAAATGATATTTTTTGCAGTATATTTCACAAAGAATGCTTTGGAAGTTCAGTGGTTAGCCTTGCAGCCTCACAAATTGATTAATCAGGATTTGGATACATTAAGGCTTTTGCCTCCAAAAATACTACACCCAACATCATATCCAAGTCACTATCCATTATCACTACTACTGACTAATGCTTTATAGTATTACATAAATGACATGTACTGTATATTCAGTGTTTTACACATTATGTGGAAACATGAGGAGAATGTGCAAATATCACACATTCCCACTCCAGGCTAGAAATCAAATGTCTGAGGACTGTTCCACATACATTAAAAACTTTGTACTAAATAACACAATTGAACCTAAACATTAAACATTGGTAAAAGCTTAATTATTTGCATATTGAACACTTGTTTGGTAACTGTCTCTTGATCATACTCTTGCATTTTTTTCTATCTGTCACTAGAAGACACTTGCAGCAAACAGACAGTATCTTTGCAAAATAATTTAAGAATTTTATGACATAACACAACCTTAATTGTGAAAAAATGTAAATTTTGCATGGTGGGTGTGTAAGCTTCCTTAGATCAAGGCTTCTGTATGGATTGGTCTTGTAAGGTATATCTAAAAAAAAAAATTCTACGCACAAAAAAAATCTTTCTACAAAGACCATTTTGAACAAATTGATTTAGCAATAATTTTCATAATAATAGTTCTCCCTACCAACTTTAGAATCAAATTGAGTTTACTAGCATTGTGCCTGAGTTACTCTATATATTTTAAACTCCACTCCACATTTTGAGAATTTGACTGCATATATTCAAAACTGACTGCATACTGTACATATTAGATTTGACTTTATATACACAAAAGCCTCAGTTCAAAGAAAGTTGGGACGGTATGTAAAATGTTACTAAAAACAGAAAATGGTCAATTTTAAGTTATCTTTGATTAGTATTCAAAGGAAAACAGTAAAATGACAAGAAATTGAATGCTTGCCTATGCCAGATTTGTTCTTTTTGTAAACATATTGTAATAAAGCAAAAGACACAATCGTAAAGGTTTGAGGTTTTTAGCCCCGTATAATGTAAACACAAAAAAGGTCAGACTGTTTTTTCTCCACAAAACCAGCAGACACATGAGGGTTAGTAGACGGACAACTTATAGGGTGGGACCGGAAATGAGACGTTGCGATGCTGGGAAAATCGTGGTGGTGGATGGGTAAATGATATCATCAAAAGGGACCAGAGGGTAGAAAGGAACCTGGAAGCGGTGCGTTTCTTTAGGCGTTTGGGTAAAGTTACGGCGGCGGTGCTTTGTTTTTTCTGAGGAAATAAAGAGAGAGAGGTTAGTACCCCACCGTTGTCCCCTGGCATGACTTGTCAGGTGCGCGTCAGGTCCTTAAGCTGCTCCCCATTCGCTTGTGCGTGACAATATGCTCATTCCAAATTGGTGTTTGCAATACATACCAAAAAGTTGATCAAAAGCAGTTTAAGAGTGTGTTCATTGTAGAAAATTCGTGAAACGTCCTGAGGAGGTAACATTATCATGCTTGGAGCATCCACGAAAGGGTCAATACAGATGAACAAGGGTGGATTCAGGTTTACCGCCTTGTAGAAAACTATAATAGAATAATCCCACAGTTCCAATTGCTTGAAATGTAGTGCTATTACTCTGTACTACACATAATATTATTCACAGGTACAGGGAGTATGGAGACATCTCAGTTTATAAAGGTGATAAGGTTGAAAAGCAATACAATTATTCAGACAATATTATATTAAAAACCAAAATGCTACCACCACTAATATGACCACAAGGGCTCAGGAATACTTCAGAAAAACCACTGCCAATAACAGATAGTATATCATCTTATATAATACGCTACCGTGGCTGTCCGTTTGTCTGTCCATGATTTTAAATCACCTGTAGCTCACAAACCGTTTGAACTATTGACGTGAAATTTGGTACACATATACTATGTGATGACTACTATCCACTTTTAGGGTAATGATTGTCTTCCAAAGTTATTCTCTTTTTATTTTTATTTTATTTTATTGTAGAATCAACTCTCTGCAGTGGCCAGCAGGGTGTACGGGTGCCGTTCTCATCCCTACCTCTTCATATCATAAATCATTCTTGAGGCAGATTGAAGACTTAAGTGTCAGTTTAAGTGAAAAATTCAAGAAAATGTAATAAGTAATTGCAACACAAACACTGACTTAATCAGTTTTAACACAAAAAGATGCTGACGAAAGAAGAGAAGAAGCGGGCCGCTAGGGTGGAGAAAAGAACATCTATTCAGGAGGCAGCAAGTGCATCAACCTCTGAGCAAAAAATGCTAAACGTACAGAGAAAGAGTATGAAAACTATGAATGCTCAAGTCAAGTGTATGTGCAGGGCGCCGTTTTTGGTATATTAAAATGTGCATTCCAGTTGGTTTTACTTTATACATCATGAACACCTTTTGAGAGGCTGGTCCCAAAGCATCTATGACCCCTGGATTCAGAATATCTGTATCCTCTGCAGTTTGATTATCAGGCACATATGGGTGTGCGAGATGCTCTCATCTACATGCACAAAGTTTACTCCCACTTGGACAAAGCCGGTACCACAGTCAGGATAATGTTCATTGACTTTTCCAATGCTTTTAACACCATTCTACCTCATTGACTCAGGAAAAAGCTCAAGGTTTTGAAACTTGATGCTCCCCTCAATCTCCTGGATCATGGACTACCTGACCAACAGACAGCAGTTTGTGAGGCTGAGGGACTGTGTGTTAGAATTAGTGGTGTGTAATACTGGAGCACCTCAGGTAACTGCTCTGTCTCCCTTCCTGTTTACACTCTACACAACAGACCTCCAGCACAATACCAGTGCTTTCCATTTACAGAAATTTCAGATGACTCATCCATCATAGGCTGCATTAATAATGGTAATTACTAAGTCTAACGTATGACCTGCATTATGTGTAGGCTGATTAACGAGCTCTGTCACATCAAAAGAGTCCAGGACTTTCTGAACTAAGATCCTGGATGGCTAATAATTTTCTTGATCTGAATCAAAATAAAATGGAGTTGCTTATAGTGGGCCCATCAGCTAAAGCCCAAATTGGTCTTGGACTTCTCTGCTCTTTCTCTGTTTTTTGCAAACCTTAAGTCCGCAATTTTGGTGTTATCTTTGACAGTAGCCTCTCTTTTGAGAAACAGGTTAATTCTGTAGTCAAGAGTTGCTTTTTCCAGCTTTATCTATTAGGTAAGATCAAGCCTTTTTTATCTTCTAGGGATCTTGAGAAAGCTACTCATGCTTTTATTTTCTCTCGCCTTGATTATTGCAACTCACTGTATTCTGGGATTAGCAAATCTCTGATATGGAGGTTACAGTTGGTCCAGAATGCTGCCGCTCGCTGTCTAGTTGGGGCAAGAAAGTCTAATTCTGTTTCTCTAATATTAGCTTCTTTACACTGGCTGCCTGTCAGTTTTCGAATTGATTTTAAAAACTTGTTGCTAGTTTTTAAATCTTTACATGGGCTTGCTCCTGCCTATTTATCTGAATTGTGTGTTTTACACCAGCCATCTAGAATGTTTAGATCTTCTGGTCAGTTGTCTCTTGTTGTCCCTCGTACCAAGAGTAAAACTAAGGGGGAAGGGGCTTTTGCAGCTGCTGCTCCTCGCCTCTGGAACTCTTTACCTTATTACATAAAGGAGTCGTCTACAACTGAACTGTTCAAAACAAGATTAAAGACTCATTTCTATTCACTTGCATTCCGTGACCTTCAGTAATACTGATGGTTTCCTCATTGTGATTATGTAACATTACTTCTATTTATTATTTTTTTATTTATGTTAATTTATTTTATTTCTATTTATGTTATTCATGTCAATTGTATGTTTTTCTTTTATTCTATTAATTTAAAGCACTATGGCAACAGCATTCCTATGTTGTTTTAAATGTGCTATATAAATAAAGTTGACATTGACATTGAAATTGACATTAAGTTTCTCTTAGCAGTTAGCATACAAGGTATGCATCAACATGGCAATTTTCTGGTGCAATTTTCTGTACCATACTTTTGCTAATCAGGGTGATAGCATCTGTGATTGTAGGTGTGCTGCTTATAGTGGTGTCATCTTGTAAGATCACTGGCAACATTTTTTATATCTGCTCTTTCATATAGTATACCATTTTTGTCAAAACAACAATTATATAATTTGTGTATAATATTCTGACCAGTGCTGCATATTACAAGGTACAAGAGGGTAAGTGTTACAAAGAAGAACATAAATTCCAGACTTGCATCAAATATTATATAAGCTTTATCAAAATGAAACCTGTAAGCTGTTGCATGTCTGATGGTAATAACATAAATGTAACACTAATGACTATACTGAACTGTTTTTTTTTTTCATTTTTATCTAGCATCGAGAAAACTAGAAAGTGAATAGTCATGTGCCCTCAACTCAGTATTTGTACAGTATATTCACCAAACTCCATTCTCTCACACATCTCTATATTCACATCGGATAGTCAAAGGGCTCATTCACAACACAAAGAAGAACTGCTACTGAGTCTATATAAGCTTTCCATATATGAGAACATCTACAGTTGTGTTCACAAATTAGGTTTGGCCAATAACCATTACCAGCAAACACTGCCTGTTTTTGAAGATCTGGGCTTGTAAAGTTTTGTTGGATAGGTAAAAATTGTACTTATTGCTTCTTAAGTACTACAAGAACAGGGTAATTCTGAGATAGCTTGTATGTGCCTAGTGATATTCTCTCACCTTAATTTTGCTAATTTTCCAATTTAAATAACTTGAAGGTAAAATTTTAATTAGGGTAAAAAATCACATTGCCATAACGTGTTTTTACAGGCAGCAGATTTTTACAAGGGAGTATAAAGTAACAATATTTTTTCACTGTTTAAATAACTATTTCATTTTACATGTACTTAACACAGAATCTATTATCTTGGACATTGTTGAAATATTCATTACCCTAACAGTGGTTTTTCATACTCATAAATCAATTGTGCTTTACAGTGTATTGCAATTGGGAAAAAAGAATTTCATAATCTTCTGGGTGTATGAAAAAAGATGGGTCTGCCACTTCCACACACTGATGAAAAGCTCACTTTTGATAAGAATCATTAGCAGTTCTTTGAGACATGGTGCATTTTGTTATTACAATGAAAGTCATGTCATGTGCCACACTTTAATGATTAAGTCAGCTTTTATTTAAGAAAGTAAAATGACTGCAGGATAAATTTAATTTGTCCATATTAATCTTTCATGAAATGTTTTACTTTGTAAAATGACATTGGGAATTTCTGAAAATTCAGAATAATGGTAGTACAAGCATTATATGGTAAATGCCAGTAAAGGTCAAAGAATGAGGCATTTGAGCAATGCAAAAGAATCAAACTGCAGATAGCTAAGAGGACTGAAAGAGCCACAGTCAGTGAAGCGAATGTGTACTCTGCAGAAGAATTCACAGTGGCCATAAAAGCGATTCCTGCATCATGCTCTGGAAAAGTAGCTGAGCAATGGTACAAGAGGGTGGTGGAGGCATTGCTTCCTTGACCCAGTATGTGTGCCTTCTGTGCCCAGTGTGCATGTTTTCCCCTCATTTGCTTGTTTATCTGTTTTGTGTTGCAGGCCTTCACAACTCTGAATCAGAATGAGTGCATTAAGAAATATATGGATGTACTGGAATCCTTCTGCAACTTAGATGTTTAAGAGATTTGAATCAATGATAACATAACATCAAATAAGTTTTTTAAAATATGAAAAATTATTAGCTATCAATGTTGATAAGAACAAGAAATCAACATATTCTGCAGTTTAAAATATGCCAGAGATAAGGGTGGTATACAGTCGTTGCTTTGTTAAAGTCTTTGAAATCAGTGACCCAAATGCATTGGAAAAGAGGTCCTTCTATTACAATATTTACATATAACATATGCCTGAAGCAGAACGGTGTGGCAGTTAGAGCAGTTATTTTGCAAAGCATCTTTTGGTGTCTGGCGTTTTTTTGTTGGAGATTTGCATATGCATACCTGTCGGTTGGCTCCAGTTTTACACTTTAACATATGTTTATAAAGATTTGATATTCGAAACTTTCTGTTTTTATATAAAACAAAAAACATTCCTTGTAACAAAACAGCACTGGTTTCTGACACCTAAGAGACTATACTGTCTTTAGTGTCTTGGTTAATTGAATACAGTATTGTGTTCCTTTATGTTACATCATTTTATCTTGACTGAAAGCTTTTTATTGCTTTTTAATTTTTTACATTAAGTAGTCCTATGCAGCATGGTGGTGTAATGGTTAAGACTAGTTTTTTACGTCTTCAGGAGGTTGGGACAAAATCATTTCTGAGAAGAGTTTTCACATTCTTCTTCATCATGTTGTTTTTTTCTGATAGTCTTTTTTACTACCTGACTGTTTCCCTATTCAGGTTTGGTTTGTGCTTTGACACTTAAGCTACTGGGGTAGTTTCCTGCCCACCCCAGTGACTTAAAATCTGATTAAGTCAGTTTGAGAATGAATCTTCCATGTATATATAGCCTTATGGAAAGCTTAATAATCTCCTTTAGCATTTGTAGATATTTGCTTTCATAACGATAATAAAATAACCAAAATATAGTCTTATCTGTAGCAGGACCAGAAACTTGATGTGCCCCATGGGATACCAATCTTTTAAAAACTACCATGAGCCCAGTTTGAACAACTCACCCCATTACTGGAAAGTAACTAAACGACACCACTCATCAGATTAATACACACCTAGCTCTTAATGTGCACAGTATGCTAAATCATGCATATTAATAATACTATTCTGAAATTGTCCATTGCCCATAAAGGCTGTTTATGTGCTCAACATTTCAGAATGCATTTTCTTTGTATATGAATATGTTTATCTTCCATATAGTTTGAGAATCATTTATATAGCTTTTATATTTAAAATAGACCATTTTATGCAGTAAGGTTTAAATAATCAGCTTCCACGAAACTCATTCTTTGTATAGCTCTTTTGAGTAATTACATGTCTTACAATAACATTTATTTCAACAACTGACAAAACCTAATTCACCAATAACTAAATACACAGCATTACATTTTAACTCCTAACACTAACTAAAGGGATCAATTAGAACTTGTTACTGTTTATAAAAATAAAAAATATATATTTTATTAGTTCCCTCAAATAATTAAAACTCATCAGTTACTCAAAAGACATAGTTACATTCTCAAATCAAATAATGAAGCATTGAAATGTTCACAAATGATGATTTATAGATGCTTTCTTTATCCCCTCACTTTTTCAATTTCTGACAACAAAGCTTTTTTCTCTGTCTTAAATCTTTAAACTGCAACCACAATGCTCAGCCTTACATTCATTCTGCTCTGGCATCTGTTTAACAGCTGGCAAGGTTTCCATGCAGGGCAAACAGGTATTAATTTGCACCCTTCCTGCACTGTACTTTCACATTTATTAATATACTAGTGATCCCCTGCAGCTCTGCCCATGTAGTAGTGAGACAGGACAAACTTTAAAAATCAATTTAAAAAATGTAATTCTGGCCAAGTGGAAAGGTACATGTCAAATGTTGGCACTGTATATTATCATGTTCAGCTCTGATGGGAGAGTGTCCTTCCAGTGGGGAAAAAAGCATGTGGCCATGATATCTCTGGCAATCTGAAGCTACCCTCTAAAACACATGTAGCTCTGATCTCTCTCTCAAAAGCGTTAAATGTTATTCCTTAACAATGTGTACAAACAGATATCACTAGGTAAACAGAGGCAAGGTACGCTCCAACACGTGGTGAGAGGTAGACCGACTCAAATGGAGGCTGGAGTAAGTAAGGCCCTGCCCCACTCCCCTTAGCTCACAGGCACTCTCTTGGATTCGCCCAAATAAATCTGTACCGCAAGCAAACTGTGATACTTAGCGCGATGAGAGAAGTCACAAAATCAACCGGAATGTTCAAGCAAATTATAGAAAAAAAAAAACAGATCATATTCTGTTAAATAGTTCTCTCGTGAAAAGCGGACAGACATACATACAGACAGAGAGATGTTGGATTTTATAAATATATAGATATACACTATTTATAAGGTAGATGTTTACATGTTTTGAGGTTTAGTTAGATTAGTGCCTCTGTATTTGTGGAGTCTGCGCAGTTTTCCCATTTTTGAGTGGGTTTTTTCTCTGTAGGAGAAAAATCCTGATCCTAGGTCTACTCATACATAAAGGGTTCTTTAGACTCCATTTATAATTAAGCCTAAGGAATTTATTTAACAAAGACACCTCTGAAGTACACCATACAATTAGTTAGTGATCACAGTTGTGCTAACACTTCCTTGTTAGACCAAGCCTTTATGGTATATGAATATACAAAAGTGTATTTAGCAAATAGGGTTAATATGTTAGTCTAATATAAGTAGGTCCATATATGGGATATATATATAACAACATTTATTTATATAGCACATTTTTATACAAATAATGTAGCTCAAAGTGCTTTACATAAATGAATGATTTCTGCCTGTTAGAGCAGTTAGACAAAATGCAATATAACTGAAAAGTCTAATGAAATAAAAAGGGTGTTTGCTGCAGTTTTTCTTTATATATCCTAACGAGATGCATGCAAGGTTAATTTGTGACACCTAATTGGGATATAAGCTTGAGTGGTCATTGAGATGGACTAACTGGTCTTGCCTTCAATAATGCTAGAAGAGGGTCCAACATCCCACCACTTTCCAACCATGACTTGGCACTGGATTAAGAAGGACTGAGTTTGTTATGCCGTAATGTTAAAGTTTTAATAAATTGCTACTCAAGTATTTAAGGTGTAGCATGTTAAACCAATATGATAAATATGTTGTCTATAGAATAAAAACAGACAACCAGTGATGTCATTGAGACAGGCCTGAGAAGTCATTATGAAAATTAATATGTGAACTTGTGCCACCATATAAGAATGGATTACCTGTAGTACAGAATGTATTGATTTAGCCTGTGAAATTGTTTATTTAATAATTTCGCAATAAATAAAAAGTTGGCACTGTATCTCAATCATTTTCTCAAGTTCAAGTGACCCCAGGTTTGCACTTTGTCTGAATGTGTTTTGAAAAGTTGTTTTGCAAAATGTAAAAAGGTACACTCTGAATGTTGTGTTTTTAACCAAAATGGAGACCAAAACAACATTTTATCAATATGGGATAGAAAGCATTATGTCTGTAAGTCATGACAGCACTGTAATTTTAAAGGAGTATAATATTTTTCAAGTAAGCACTGAAACTGTGCTAGTATTCTGTCAGATCATGAAAGCAGAAACAAGGAATCTAACCATGCAGTGAACCTGAAAGCCCACCGTTGTACTGTAGTTGTATTTTCACCAAATAGTTTTCTATTTGAGAATCCACATTGAAGGCAAGTTACATATTGCACATAAGTATGGTAATGCTTTTGCAGAAGGGGAGTTTTAAAAAGAAAATATGGTGGAAACTGACAAGATAGCAAGTCAGGATAACAAAAGCCACTTCTAGAGAATTAGCTCATTACCACACTCCATCACTAGGTGAGTGAAGATAATAGTGGAGATGATGATCAGTGAAATAAAAAAGAGAACAGACAGCTGTGTTTAGTTTTCACTTGTGTTGGTTGAGAGTTCAGCCATTAAAGATTGGGGATATAATCACTCAATTATATAAAAAAATCTTGGGACGAGACAAGACTTTTTCAGAGAGACGAGACAAGACATTTTCAGAGAGATCATTTCACATCCCGAGAGACTTGATTTTGTGCCAAGAGATGAACTGAAAACCTAACAGGTCCAAGTGGGGGTGGAAATAAAAGACAAACAGTAGAAGAAGAAAAGACAAAGAGTAGAAGACAAAGTAAAACATTGTAAAGAGGTTCAAAAATGTTGGCGTGATACACATGCAGAACAGGTTAGAGATTATGAAAGTACTAAAATTTGAATGTCTCAAAAAACTGATAGTAAAAATCACATTAGTGCTAACAAATGGAAATTATTACTCTGTGAAATAACTGAACAGCAAAAAAAGATCAAACATATGGACATAGGTGATATGACAGAGCTACTATAAGTTTAATTTCAAAGAAACCACAATATATTATATTTATGATCACAGAGAAACGAAGCAACATAGAATTGAAAGAATTAAATGATCGGACATATTAGAAATTTTACAGCCAATAATGGATACAAATCTATACATCCAAAAGTATCACACTTTACACGAAATGTATCTGAAAAACATGGACAAAGAAGTTTTCTTGGATTTCTATATGAATCCGAAAGATCACGCTCGCATATATAATAAACCAACATGTGACAAATTGTCAGTGATAAGTATTTTCAAAAGATGGAGATATCAAAGACAGAGTTGATATTCGTGTTTATCCAAAAGCACAGCACGATTCATTGCAAGCGGCAGATTAAGGAAATGATTAGCATGTAGGGCCCACAAGGGGGTTGGCGAGTGAAGTGAGCAGGGGGCAGAGCGCCCTAGTAATAATAACAAAATAAAAAAAAGTTTATTAAACATTTAATTTAGTTTGACAACAAATAGTTGCAAGGTACTGAAACTCTGTCCAGGGCTACTTACTGTGTTAGATTCAGTGCTGCAGGAATGATCTCTTGTCCCTAATTGGATTAAGTGACTGTAAGAGCCAATCTTAGAAAGTTAAAGTTTTGAGTTAAACTCATATTAATGTTTGCTTAATTTGAATTGAATATACAGTAAATTTCTTCCATAGTCATAGCTTATGGTATAGTCTTTTCCCCCTATAAGTTAGTAAGAGAGAACCTCCTTACTATAACTGAGAAACAGTGTGATAATAGATTCAGTTTTGTTTAAAACAGGTCCCAGTACATAGGGATTTGAAAGACCCATTTTCTACTCAGAGATGGGATAAGCATACAGTTTTCTGACCATTATCAGAAACAACATTTTGAAATGCTTCAGAAATGATAAATGAATAATAACGATTTCTAATGTAACAAGATTAACTTTTATTAATATTAATTTTTCCCTTTTTTGCTATTTTAATTTTCTTTTTTGTGTGAACTGTTTTACTTTGAAACTTAACTAAACTTTCAAAAACGAAGATATTTTGTCTGTGGAATCATTTCTGCGCGTCAGTCTTTTGTTGAATCCCATTTTTTGAGTTAGAGCTGCTGAACTTTGGTAATTTTGGGAAAATGCAGCTACAGTGACATTAAGAATTTTTTTTAATATTATCATATAATTTAGTTGGAAATTTGCTTTCACATTAAGACCATTTTTTCATTCACATTCCATTTTCTTATTGGCCTCCGCATGACACTGACAGCCCTTTTTTAGGAAATTATTGCAATAACTTTTCCGTAAAATACACCAGGAATTATTCATTTTTAAGATTTGGACTGATATGTTTTACAGGTTGTGTAGGGGTCGGGATCTACATTTTGATTTACATGATGCTTTTTTGCATTTTTTATTTCCAATTCTTCAAATCTGTAACAATTTTAACTGCAGCATCAACAGAATTGATATTTTCACAATATCCTAGTATTTGTATGTGAACAAGAGTAAACAAAGCTTTATGCGTTTTATTCACAAATTTGTCATCTGGCCCCACGCTTGGTTTCAGATGTTTTGTGTGGCCTTCAAACTCAGGATTTCTCACCACTGCGATAACTCCTTGATGTATAATCAAAATGCATAAGTGATTTTTTCTGATTATATATGATTATTTGTGCACTGAACCTGTGTTCATACCTTTTGAAATTGTGATGACATCAGACAATGACTGAATTGCTAAAAAATATGTATGTAATACTCGTTAAAGAAGCCAGCCATATGAGGTAGAAGTTAAATGCATCTACAGCTGTGAGAGCAAACTTTGACCTGTGTTTTTAACAAGAGTAACATTTAGGTTTTCATCTTTGTAGCTCATTGTTGTAGTTACGTTCACAAGTATAAATGTACAATAATTTTATGATTTTATCTTGAATTGGCCTTTCTAAATTAAAAGATTAATTATTGTTTCTACCTGTTAGTAATTTTTTTTTATTAGACAGCAAACTGCATTAACATATACAGTATAAAGGTAGTGAAAACCTTTTTATTGGTAAATGAATGAACAGAACTGTGCAAGTCAGTTAAGTTATTTTACTCAATAGGCAACCAAATACTTGTGTGTGTGTGTGTGTATATATATATATATGTATCCTGCCAACTACGCCAATGTAAAAGACTTAACAGCAGACAGCAAAAAGGTTCGGGGTTTTCTGGCCCCTTATATTGTCTACAATCCACTTTTAGCAAAAAAAAATAATC
>JANRMT010049829.1:52198300-52274438 GCA_026402145.1 Polypterus bichir lapradei
GGGCGAGCGAGCCTGCGGGCTCACGTGCTGGAGAGAGAGAGAGAGAGAGAGAGAGAGAGAGAGAGAGAGAGAGGGAGGGCGAGCGAGCCTGCGGGCTCACGTGCTGGAGAGAGAGAGAGAGAGAGAGAGCGAGCCTGCGGGCACCCGTGCTGGAGAGAGAGAGAGAGAGGGTGGGTGAGCGAGCCTGCAGGCTCGCGTGCTGGAGAGAGAGAGAGAGAGAGAGAGAGAGAGAGAGAGAGAGGGAGGGCAATCAAGCCTGCGCGTGCAGCTGAGCAGGGAGCCTGGGTGTTTGTGTCAGTGTTATTCAATGTTTTTTACATTAGTTTACTATTACACTGTGCATTCTATGGTGTAATTAACTATATTGGTGCTTAATCTTTAAAAAAATATATTTACATACAGTTTGTACGGTCTGGAACGGATTAGTTGTATTTACATACAATCCAATGGGGGAAATTGCTTCGGTTTCAGACCAAATCGGTTTACGACCAGAGGTTTGGAACGAATTATGGTCGTGAACCAAGGTTCCACTGTATAGTGAAACGCTAGGGGTCGCTGTTGCCCCGTTAAACCCAACAGACAGATACATAGGCATAGGGTAAAAGCACAAAGAAGATATTTAATATTTTTCTTCTCTAAACAGTGCTCCTTCAGCACCACAGCCACCAATAAACACAAGTTAATCAACAATAAATCACTACAATTCTCTCCTCCACACCTCCCAGCAAGCTCTTTCCTACTCCTCCCGACTCCAGCTTGCTTGCTGGGTGTCCAACAGTCCTTTATATATTCCTTGACCCGGATGTGCTTCTGCCCATCTGTCCACGTGACTTGCTAGCACTTCTGGGTCAGGTGGAGAACTGTCTTTTCTTCAGCCCAGAAGTACATTGGAGCTCCCAACCTCGTGACTTGTGAGTACTTCCGGGCTATGAGTGAGGTATGACTCCTTTGGTCCTGTTTCAGTTCCTCCTGACAACACCCACGGTATCCAACAGGGCTGAGAAATCTCACTCCAAGTCCCAGGATGCCTTGCGGGAATCCGGGACACCGTTATATTCCAAGGGAGCAGCCATCTAGTGTTTTAGGGGAGGCAGTGTCCAAAAGCTCTCCATCCTTCCATCTTCAGGGCATCCCAGCCAGGTTGAGCTGCCAGCCGTCTATCACAATATATATATATGGATTCAGAAAGTTTTCAGTCCCTTTTTTTCACATTCTACATTTGTAGCCTTATGTTAAAATAATTCAAATTAACTCTTTTAGGGCGGATGTCGACTTTTGTCGACAGGAGGGGTTGAGGGCGCATGTTGACAAAAGTTGACATCCAGGGGTAGAGGGCGACAATCAGCTGTTAATGGCGGCAAAACTCACTGTTATGTCACAGGCATTCCCTCTCTGCTTGGAGGAATGTTAGACTCATTGACTCAGTATCTAATCCTTGCATGTGCATGAGTTACGAAATGTAAACAAATGTAAACAAAGGCAAGATGGCATCGACATCCCATGAGAGAGCGAAGCAAGTGCAGAAAAGAAAATACTTAGTAGACAATATTATGCGCATTATCGCTGAGTCGATCTCGGTCTGATTTTGTTGACAGTGATCAGGAGATCGAGCAAAAGAGTGAGGAACTGGCATCAGCTGATCAGACAACAGCCGATGCTGCCCCAGCTGAGCAGCTGCTGGCTGAGCGTATTTGCGCAGCCGACGCACCTACGGCAAGGTTTGTGTTGCAGGAATACCCAGACATTGATCCGTGGGAGCCAAACTGGCTACTGGACTTCACAAGACATCATGACTTCCTGTTGGACACGACAGATTACCAGCTGCTGGACTACTTCAGGCTGTTCTTTCCTGAGGCTGCCTTTCAGCTACTGTCTGACGAGACAAACAGGTATGCAGAGCAATTTTTTGAATCGCGGGCTGCGCTTGTACCACATTCTCATTTTTCAAAGTGTAAACCCACAACAAAAGACGAGATGAAGGGCTTTGTGGCATTACAAATAGAGATGGGACTAGACTGACAATATAACTTCAGGGAGCATTGGTCCAAATGTGCTTTGTCCCCTGGTGGCTTTGGACAGGTTATGCCGCGTGATAGGTACGTGAAAGTTTTTTTCACTTCTGTGATAACCAGCAGCAAATCCCAAGGGGTGAGCCAGGCTATAATCCCATGTATAAAGTTCAACCCCTGCTTGAAATTGTGAAACCAACCTATAAACAATTTTATCAGCCTGGCCGTGATTTGTCTGTGGATGAATCTATGATAAAATACAAGGGATGCCTTTTTTTCCACCAGTATATGCCAGACAAGCCCACAAAGTATTGCATAAAGCAGGCATGTCAAACTCACTACCATTGGTGGGCCGCTTAGACTGCCATACATATGTCAGTGGGCTGCACTGTAACAAATACTATTATACTATTATACAAAGCTACTGTAGCTTTCTTTCCAATAATGAAAACTTTAAAAAATGTAACACTTAAAGTTTAAAGAAAAGCAATTTATTTCCATACATTCCCCATACAACAGTGTACATTTAGAGTCTTAGCTTCTTAGCTATGTCCTTATATTATTATATTATATTCATTATATTATATTCATTGCTTATATAGGAGTCTTACAGTGTAAGATCTATTTCTTTTATCCCGACACTTGGCATCTCTTGTTAGTAACCAGTTCGTCAATATCAGGCTTGAAATCTTGTGCAGCTGCAAATTTTATGAGGGATGAAAGGTGCTCGACAGTAAGTCTTGAGTGATGTGGGGTTTTGGTAACTTTCATTAACGAAAACAATTTCTCACAAAGGTAAGTGCTTCCAAACATAGACAGTACTCTCGATGCCAACTTACGGATCTGCACATACAAGGGTGGCAGGTAAGCATACAAGCCTGGCACACCAACTTCGTTGTATTTTGCCTTCAGAATCTGACTGCAGCTCAATCAATTCCATTTGGATATTCTCGGGTGCATTCTTAATGTTGTAAGAGAACAGCGTAAAGTCCTGTTCATGTGAACTGAAATCATGAAAACGCTCACTGAACCAACTGGCAGCCCATGATATTCTCATTACAGCAGAACATTATAATACTACATATAGCTTAATGCTCCGACTCTAGCGACATTAGTAAATACAGCGTCCTAATTAACAAGAAACACAATGTTTTTCGGCCACATTGCCGTCAGCTATGTCGTTATTTTCTCTTTCTGTTTTATATTCAATATATATTGGCGTGGCGGCCCTGTGCAGGTGCACAGTTTGCACATGCCTAAAGCCGCCCCTGCTGCAGCCTAACACTTCAGTTGCGACGTCACGGCTCATTAACTTTGGTCAAGGCTCGTGGCTATACTAGCAGATGACATTTCTGGTACCGTAATGCCATGGGAAAATGTGCTTTTGTCAGAAGACAGAAGTATGAAAAGTCAATAAGTAACGCCGAAGATGCAGAATGATTCAATCACAAATGACAGTAATCATTTTGTACAAGTTCAGTGGTAACTAGGATCTGTCATGCGGACCGCACAGATTTCTGTTGCGGGCCGCATGCGGCCCAGGGGCCACATGTTTGACATGCCTGGCATAAAGGATTTTGTACTGGCAAAAGCAAACACTGGTTTCTGCCTGAAAGTAATTACATATACAGGAAAATATTTCTTTCAAAGAGAGACCTGTCCCTTGACAAGTCAGGCTGTGCTGGAGCTGCTTCAGGGCTATGAACATTTGGGTCATGTTGTGTACATCGACAATTTTTATACATCACCAGAATTGTTCATGGAGCTACAGAGCAGGGGAATTGGAGCTTGTGGCAGAGTGAGGGTGAACAGAAGACTCATGCCTTCACAGTTGAAGCCAAATTGGCTGAAGATGAAAAGAGGTGACAATCCGGTTTTCATGCGGGCGGAAAATTTGGTGGCAGTGGCACGGCATGATGTCAAATGGGTGACTTGTCTCTCTACAGTACACACTAACAATATATGTGAGAAAATACAAATCTGACTGTGTTGTGTGCAGCAACAAACAATTGAAAAGGAGGCACCAGTGCAACACATATTGTAAGCAGTGCAACGTGGCAATGCATGCAATTGGCTGCTCTGAACAATATCATACTTTGCAGGACTTTGCTGTGTAAATGTATGTGATATGTATGTGAAATCATATAGTATGCAGGCTCATGCAACATGCAAGACAGTAACATTTGTCAAAAGTAAATATTTTTTTGTTGATTTGATATGTTAAACCATTGCTTTGTGTGTTTTTTTTTTTTAACGTTAGAAAAGAAACAAAAACAAAATTAGCCCAAAAGAGTTAATGTTTCCCCCGACTGAATGATTCTCATTTCCCTAAAATGACAAAGTGGAAAGAGGTTTTTATAAATGTTTGCATTTTTAATAAAACCTGATATTTACTCATTACTTGTGGCAATGATTACAGCCTGGAGTTTTCTTGGGTACGACAAGACAACCTTCACACACCTAGATCTGGAGATTTTCTGTCACATTTTCTGCAGATCCTCACAAGTTTTGTCAGATGGGATTGGTTCAAAGTCCAAGTTCTGGCTAGGCCACTCAAAGACATTCCCTCAGTTGTCTCTAAACCATGCCTCTGTCATCTTTGCTTTGTTCTTAGGGTCACTGCCCTTTTGAATATGAACCTTCAGCCCATTCTGGGTCCAGAGCATTCTTGATCTGTACTTTGCTCCATTCTGCTTTCCTTGACTTCTGTCTAGTCTACCAGTCCCTGCCACTGAAAAACACTAGCAAAGTATGATGCTGCTGCCCCCACCATGCTTCTTTGTTGGAATGGTATTGTACAGGTGATGAGCAGTGCTTGATTTCCTCCAGACTTGGTTTCATCATACCAGAGAATCTTTTTTTTTCATAGTGTGAGTCCTTTAAGTATCTTTTTGCAAACTGTGTGTTTTACTGAGAAGAGGCTTCTGTCTGGCCACTCTGTCATAAAACTCTTATTGGTGGAGTGTTTCAGTGATGGTTGACCATCTGGATGTTTTTCTCATCTCCATACAGGTTCTTTCAGAGTGATCAATGGGTTCCTGGTCACCTTTTTTTATCATGGCCCCTCTCCCGAAATTGCTCAGTTTGTTCGGGTAGCCAATTCTTGGAAGAGCTGTAGTTGTTCCAACCTTCTTCCATATAACAATTATGGAGGCCACTTTGCTCTAGGGAACCATGGAGCCACTTTCACCACAATTGCCAGACCCATGGGGACTGACACAATCCTCATAAGCAGCCCTGTCAGTACCAGCGGTCACATTGAAGTCACCCATGAATGTCACCACGTGGGCTGCCATCAACCACTGAGCGCAGTTGTGAGTAAAATGTCTCCCTCACCAAGACATCACTCACTGTGGTCGGAACACACACTGAGACAACAGACAAGGCACCCAGAGAGTGGATTAATCGGAGTCTCATAATACGCTTGTTGAAAGGAGTGACTTTGGACACCATCAGAAGAAGCCAATCCGCCACTGCAACAGCTACTCACTAAGTATGACAGCCATCAGCGCAAGCAGACCAATAAAAGGTGTACCCACCTACAAAGATCTGGCCAGTCCCAGGTCTGCACACTTCAGAGAGTGCCAACAATGTAATTCAGCATTTACAAAGCTCCTATGAAACAGAGAAAAATTATCATCGTGCCGGGAAGAGAAGATCAGTTCTGATCCCTAACAGTCCCTACCCCACTGGCCCTCTGGTGGTGTTTACTGTTCTGGCGATGAGGCTGCCAAGGGCTTTCCACCATCCCTTCATAATGTGAGCAGCCTTTCTGTGGGCTCTGCAGCAGAGCTACTCACATGGAGAGCAGAAAGGAGTCTTGTCTGGCATTTCGGAGCTGTGTCAATCCTGCCACCAACCCCCAAGTTTTCCCTGCAAGTTGAAGGACCACTTGCAGGGCCAGACAAAGTTTAATGTCATACCAAGGATATTGGAATCTCCTACAGAACTGCAGGGACTACAGAAGTGTCCACTTTGTGAATTCTGAGCATAGACTTTTTCTTGCTACTCTAAAGATCCGGCTTAGGTCCCATAGGCTACCAACTACTAGAAGAATGAAGATGGACCTTGCCAGACTCCAAGATCAGGCTATTTCTAATGAGTCTGCAGGCAGTTTGTGTGAGGATCTTGCAGACTTAGGTGCAACTGCCGATCCTAAATTGATGTGGGAGACAAGACCCTGAAGGTTGCTGAGTGTTGTGCTGGTGTTGTCGGTGTTTCCAGAAGGAGGTATTTCATCTTGAAGGGCACCCTGGATATCATCAAGAGGAGTCACAGTACATGGCTTGATGGCAACTCCATTCTGTACTGGGAACTGAGAAGGATGGCTGCAAGGGGCAAATAAGGAGGTTTTTGTTAAAGGAATCTGTGAGCAAGTGACACACCATATATGGTCTAGTGACCCACATCCTGTTTATAGAGGAGTCAACGCATTACGCACATCCAAATCTGTTCCCCAGAGAGTCACAGTCAAGGGGGGTGATGGTATGGTTGTTACGGATGACACTGCAGTTGTGACCCACTGGACTGGCTATTTTGAGCAGCTGTTTAAAGCTGATCCTCTGGCTAAGATGTTGAACATCTCTGGGTCCACACTTCATGAAGCTGATTCTCCAATTAGTTGTGAGCCACCCAGTATCACGTAGATTGCATGGGTTTGAACCAGCTGAGGATAAGGAAGGCTGCAGGGATATGTGGTACCCGGAGTGAACTTCTACAGGCTGGGGGTAAGGATGTCCTCCTTGTATTGCAAGTAATCTTTGCTTCCATTTGGGAGACAGGCATTTTCCCAACTGACTGGAAAAAAGGACTTGTCGTCTCTGTCTGAAAAGGGAAGGGTGATCGCCTGGATTGTGGCAACTACAGGGGGATAACACTGCTATTCCTGGTAAGGTCCTTGCAAGGGTCATCCTCAATAGGATCCATGATCACCTGCTGAGCTACCAGCAACCGGAGCAGTCTGGCTTTACACCTAACAAGTCTACCTGAAAAGTATTTATTATTTTGCCTTTACAATACACATGGACATGGTGTCACCCTAAAACCTCTATCTTGTCTTTATACTGCTTTACAATATGTAAAACTCCTGCTGGGACTAGTGCATTCATAAACTTTAAAATGATAAAAACAATCAATGTGAACATAAGAGAAATGTCAAATTAAAAAGGAAGCCTGTCTACTCATTCAGATCACTGTAAGAAATCATGACAGGGTGTTATACTTTGAAATAAAACTATTCAATGTTTTTATTCTTTTTAGAGATATAATTCATATACATTATTATTTACTTTTTTACTTACAAGGTTCCATTTCAAGTAGTGCAATAAACTCAACGCTGCAAATTTCCAGAGTAATGAATTACCTGTCATCAGATTGCTGTCAGTGGATTAGCCAAAGTAACTGACTATATTTGAATACAGTTAAGCAAGTTAAGCAAAGGTTTCTGCTCCACTAATGATTGTAAAATGAGAAACAGATTAGTTTTGAACCATAACAGAACTCATTAAAATATCATATGTTCTGTGCCACTTGAAAATAAATTAGCCTTAAAATGACATAAAGGAACATACATAAAGGTGACTCTTTAAATCATATTCATTGACAATGTAAGTCTTTCTGAGATTTCTGGAAATGATGATCTTTGGATGTGAGCACATTTAGATTTTCTTCTAGTTTTAATGCTTATTGCCTGACTGCAATCTATCCAAAAGGAAGTAAAAACATGATGGAAATAGCAAGTGACATCCTATTTCACCTACTCCTTTGTATCCTATTATTATGAGGGAATGGGGAAGCATAACATTTAAGTGTAGAACAATGGGTTGATATTTTGATGTGTTTCTGTATGCAGATTTTGCCTGGTCTTCCCACCTGTGTGCTTTTCCCTCATAATGCGAAGATAGCCTTTTGTGACTGTAATTTGTCAGACAGAAGTTGGACATGGCAAAACATGTGTTGGAGTAAAGGAACAAACAGGGGTAACAAGAGAGCTTCTTTTAGTGTCAGTGTTAATAGCAGTTGTGGTTTCAAAGAGTACCTTCATAGTACAGTAGATATTATATAAAAATACAAGGGTAAGGGAAGATAATGTGAAATTGGTAGAGACCTATAAGAGTTTCACCAAACCACCTATTGTCAAAACAGGATGACCTCCTCACCCCCAGTGTACTGTAACTGCAGCCAGTGTCCTGTTACAAGGAAGAACAGAGCTCAGGGACATCTGGAGTGTCTGGTCATTTAATTACTGTATATAAGTGGGTACAGAAGCTTGGACTGACAGAGGGAGATCAAGTGAGAAGGAGAAATGGTCCCACGCATAGCCTGAAAGTACATGGAAGATGTTGGAATAAAACTGCTACTTCACCAGCTATCTGGTAGGTTTAGATCATGAGTCTGGGCTGTATTTCAACTAGCAGGGGGAAGTGTGGATGGAGAGAATATAAGACATTTTTGCAGCTTTTTGTTTTGGCATTTGTGAAGTTTGTGTATTTGTGTGTGGTGGTCAGGTGGGGAGCAACTCAATTTCATAGACAGAGTCTAAACATGTGTTCCTAGTGAGACAGCTGGGTTTGTTTTCTGTGTATTTATGGTTTTTTTTATTTATTTTCTCTGTTTACTCATCTCACCTTGCTTTATGTTGTATTATCACATCACAATTTTAATAAAGTTTTGGTTTTTGTCACTTTTTCTTCCACATTAGAGTGACACACGAAAAGACTTTCCCACCACCTGTCACAATGCCAGCAATATATATCCTAACTTGCATGACTTGGTGCCTGGATTAGCTATGGTAAGGCTAGTCAGACTTTGGTAACATGGTTGTACTTTGAAAGTCTGTTTGCAGCAACAAACTGGTTATGAAAGACTGCATTACTTGCACAATCAATCTACACAGTAGTAGCAACATTTGAGCGCATATTTTCAAGTAAAATTAACTTCATGCTAGTGAGTGTATTTTAATGTAAATTAGATAATCAGTATAAATAAGCAAGGAATTATTGAATAGAGGTGGATTAGCTGCAAACTAGTAAAGTGATCGCAATGACACCTTCTTTAGTATGTTTTAACAGCATTGTGAAACATTACAACAGTCAGCTGATTTCTTTGAAAAACATCCAGCAAATCACACATCAAGAACTATGACTGTGCCCTTATTTCATTAAGTGTTTGCACATATGATGATATATTGTTGTCATCATGACAGAAAAAATGGTTCATTGGTAGGGACTGTTGAGTCCTTGAACTAGGAATTCTAGTTCAATTCCCAGCTTGTAAGAGTAGTTTTCTACTCATGTCCACATGGGTGCTCTGCAGGCGCTACTCTTTTCTAAAATATCCCAAGGTTATTAAGGCATGTTATTTTAATTGATGGCTGTAAACTTTATCATTATGCATTTCAGTGGTCCATTTAAGGTTACATTGTCTGATAATAACTCTGTAATGGCACAAGGCATGTTTGAAAAATGGACGGAAATACTTTTTGAGTATTAACAGCTGCTGTATTAAATACAATAATTAAAAACCTTTTGCTTAGATGAATTAATTAAATTGGTCCATGGCATGCATGTAGCACATTTTATTTTCAGTCCCTTCAGCAAAAGGTGAAAAGTATTAAAAATGCCCAGCATTCTTAAAATTCTGAAGAAAAAGTGTTACCTGTGCCATTTTTGTGCTACTCTTTACAACATGCCTGTCAAGATTTTGATTTCTAGACATCTTGCCAAGGTTTGTTTTATGCTCGAGTGCTTATCTTATGAAATTGTCTTTCAGCTCTTGTATCTCTTCACCATCTTATCCAAAATCTGCTTTCAGGCAGTACACAGAGCTCAGTTCATGTTTCTCATATATTAAGAAGCTCTGGGCAACAGTATTATCGCCCTTTTCATTGACTGCACTAAACAGCATCATGTCTGTGGTTACAAGTGTAACAAGTACTTTTCTTATTGCAGTGATATTTCATCAAGTAATCTACTCTAGAAGTTCAGAGAAGAGTATACAGCTGCCATCCTCCAGGAAAAAAAAGGGGCGCAGAAATGTAACATTTGAAAGTGTATTTGTAGCTTGATTGTTAACAGGTCAATTTGGCATCAAGCCTTTTCTCTTAATAGATCATTGTTTGGACATTAAACACTGAATTAGTAATCCTTTCACAGTGTTGTCTGAAATGTGTTTCACTGAGAGCGAGAAACAGCTGCAAGTGCAGACTTGGGGGAGGAAGTGGGATGTAACGAATATAAACAAAAGAGGCAATTGAGTTTTTGAAACATTTAGTTATGTAGCAGAATTGGGCTTCAGTACTAATCCATGCTAAACGGCCAACACTAACAGTAGTTTGTTATACAGTTGCTCAAAGTAAAAATGAAAATCTTTGAGATTTACTTTAGTGAAGATGCTGCAGATCTGAGGCAACTAAAAAATCTTGCAGAATGACCGCCTGCTCTATCATGTTCCCTTTCGGAAAGAAGCCTGTTGTGGTAAGCTCCATCACTCTCCATGGAAATGGGATTGAAAAGAACAGATATATGGTATACTTTCTGCAAAAACACGAATCCATTCAGAACCTTAATGCAGATACTAGTTTCTTTACACTGTATTACATTTGATCATTGTGAATGTTCAGTGTCATTTCATGGAAAGATTATAAACTAATTAATAATTTGTTAGTGTCCAAATGCATCTTTTATGATTTTTAATATTGTAAACTTTAATGACACTTATAACAACAATTTTGCATTAACAAGAAAATGTAAAACAAAGCTGAAAAGAGTACAAGAAAGAAAGAGAGGAAAAAAAATAATGAAAACCTATAAGACATGCTCTGACTCTGCTTTTATTTAAAACTGGAAGTTGAACAGTATATTAACACAAAAAAGGTAAAAAGGCAGAAAAGGGCAAAAGCAGTTAATGCACTTAGGATGCAGTTAATAACAATATCCATTTTCAGAACTCATTTCATAATGGGGCAATGGGGAACCAAAGGTTTCAAGGTCAAAAATGTACCTGAACCCTTAAAAATATATATATTGTAACTGCAATATAATATTTAGATATTGTCACATTAGATGGCACTATACCAATGCTCAACTAGACACAGACAGACACGGGAGGCACACTGCTAAAAACACAAATGCTTTTATTTTTCTTCAGTCGTGGAGAACGTCTTCCCCGTTCCCACGAGTCCTCAACACACAGTCCAAAGCACAATACTGCACAATACTTTCCTCTCTGTCTCCAACACTCCTCTTTGGCAAGCTTCATCCACTACCACCCAACTCTGGCCTTCCGGAGTAGTGGCTGCTGGCTCCTTTTATAACGCACCCGAGAGTGTTCCAGGTGCTTGATGACTTATTTCCGGCAGCACTTCCAGGTGTGGCGGAAGAACTGCCCATAAGGGCTCAGCAGCTCCTCCTGCAGCACAACCTGGTGGTGCCCACAGATCCCAACAACGTTGCACCAAACTCCAATTCCCATGAAGCCCTGCAGGATTCCTAGGCACTGCTGCAAAGCAAGGGGCCTGCCATCTAGCGTTGTTATGGTCCTGACCAGGCTTGCTCCCCCAGTCCATAAGAGTCAAGAGACATCCCGGCCGGACAAGGACCCCGGCCGTCTGTGACAATATGTTATGCTGAAAAAAGGTCGCCAGGACAAAGGTACCCCTACAGAAGCACAATTCCGAGTAAAATCACACAACATCCCACCATATTAAAAGTGAGATCCACACAGTGCAAGTGAAACAAAGTAACAATCAGATGAGAATCTGAGGGCATTTAGTGAGGATCTTAGACAACCGGTAAGCCAGAAAATGTTAAGATTGCCTAGTTCTTAGCAAAAAATATAATTTGGGTAAGATACCTGCTAACCTATTGGCTGGGAGATGGTTACAAATGACCAATTTGCCAATTTCAGGTTGCAGTCAGGGTGGATTGGTAGAAGGCCAGTACTGACTTTTGCAACTGTTAGTGGGTAACACATGGCTTGGGCACCTGTATACACCTGTATACATCTTTAAGGGAATAGGCAACGGGTGAACTGGAGAACTGGACAAGGGCTAATGAAACCTCAGTGCAAAGAAACACTAGTTTCACTGTGGTCAATGAGGGATTGTTGGTGAATACCAAAGTTATTATTAAATTGGTTTAAAACCTTCTTATACCAAATTATAGATTCAGAAGGAGCTGGGGTGAGAGATCATTGGCAGAGGGAAGAGTCCAAAGTTGTAAGAAAAAAATGGAGATGGGAGAGAGATGAATGCTTTATGCTGCTTGTAAGGAATAGGAGACACAAGACCTGTGGTATCTGCCAGTAGTTGAACTGAACTTTTCTTTGTTTAATTGTAGTTCTCCAGTATGCTTTATTTGATAATAAGCACACCATTTTTATATCTATGACACACTTGGCATTATTCAGGCATTATTATTATCCAGAAATTGCATGAAGGTACCTAGTTCAATTGTGAAAGATATATTGATAACTTCTATTGAAGTTTAAACAATTAAATACTTAATTATATAAGCTATATTAGTTTGCAGTTAAGAACATAACTAAAATGACTGTATTGTCAGGGGTCTACCACAGTACTGTTTTTAACCTTCATGGAGTTAACTCTGAATATCTCATGGGCTAAAATTTCAGTGTAAAAATGGTTAAGCCTGAGTGTCGTCTCTAGGGTTAAGCTGTTTTTATCTAATGTAAAGTGTTAAGCCTGAATAATGTTTGGGACCATATTCTGTTACCACCTAGTGGGTAAGATAACATCATGCTGCCATCCTATGGTAACTCATCAATATTTATGAGCCTTTGACTAAAACACACAATGGCGTATAAACGAGAAACTGTAAAGACAGTTTTAAAACAAGCTGAAACTGAATCATTAGTTGAATCAAGCGATAGTAATGTCAATGTGAATTGGTTGACATGGATGGTAAAATTGATGCATAAAGCACTGTATGAGCAAAGCACCATTATAAACCAGGTGACTTGAGTGACATAAAGCTGCATCTAGTTGCAGTATATATGTGCCAATAAGGCAAAATGATTGCAATCAAGTGGAAGGACATGAAAGACGTAATCTCCCTAAGCACTGTTCACAATGTAGCAACTACCAATGTTAGTGTCAGGGGAGATGTGAAAGTCACAAAGCCTTGCACTGTGGTAGCCTACAATAACCCAATGGGCATGTCCATTGTGTGGTTTGGCACTGACATGCTACCCTCTCACGAGCAAGCAACAAAAGAAACATTATAATAAAAGTGTGCAAACAAAAACAGTTCTGCTGTCCCAATTGTGAGATTGGGCTGTACATTAGTGACTGTTTCAAAATATTTCATATGAAGAATGAATGCTAAATCTGCATCAATACAGCAGTGGACACTAGACATAGCTTTCTGACTGTATTTATGCTGATGTTTTGGTATTTACATTTCTGTTACATGTAGTAATTTTTTTGTTGCTGTTGAAAAAAGTTTAGCGTTTTTGGCTTGGGGTTTTGACTTTTTCCAGTAATAAGCATAACACTAAGGAGGCTATAGGGAATGAAGGTAATGGATGTCAGATATTTAAGAATGTATTTCCTCCACAGCAATATTTTTGGTGATGTGGAAAAAGATCCCAGCAATATGGTCTCACTCCACCCAAAGGCATGTTCATAAAAAAAGTCCTAGATAACAAACATAGCAATCTGATGTGAATAATGGCTAGGGCAGACTTCACTTGGGTGTAGTATAAAGTGAGGGAGAAAGAGAAAGATTCCACACCTAAAGGAGCAAAATAGATAAAGTTACCCCTGTAAATTATGGATGGTGTTTTATAACTGGATGTGCACTATCATGGCTTCATTTTTTTTCCAGAACACATCTTCATACCAAATAAATATGGAACATGAACAAAGCTCAGCAGATCTTAATAAAAGAGACGGAAAATTAAGTTTGACTTAGGAAGAACTGGGACAAAAAAGGGGTGTCTCAACAAACACCGGAAATGCCTGAACTTGCCTCTAAATGTAAAAAAAAAAAGACCCAGAATAGTTAACATGATAACAGGAATGAATAAGAAACGAGACCATGTTGTCTTCTGAAATGAGAGGCATGGAAATTTCTCTTCCACCCATATGGTGATGGCACAGGTCTACAGCAAGGAGTGGCAACACCACGCAAACCTTTTAAGACAAGCAATACAGAGGTACAGTATGGTTTAGGAGACTTGGCTCTCTGGGTGCTGTAACACCTCTTGGACCCAGAAATGTGGCCAAAAGTAACCCAAGAACAAGTTTGAAGGCTGATTAAGCCAAAGATCCAGTGAATGTAGAGTTGGGAAATAAGGTGACACACATGCTTAAGTGATGGGATGAAATGGGGCCACAACTGAGATAGAGAGGGAGAGCAGGAAATGAGAAGTGAGAACAGGAATATTTTTCAGTGGCACTGTGGTGAGTGACACACCCTGCCTAATGAAGAGAGGATTTCAGAATTTATAAGGACGGTCATAAGTGGTAGCAGTTTTTAGTATTGTTTTTGTGTTCTCTCCGTGTATATTTTGGTATATTGTGTATCTGTGTTGCTACAACAGCACTCTCTAAAGTTACAATAGTTGTTATATAAAGTTATAAGATTTAATGTGAAACTTAAAATAGCATTATTTACTTTTTACATAATAAAAATGATGTGTTAACTTTTAAGAAAATCTCTAGAACGTTTTATTACTTTGTAGGTTACAATTCTGCACATACTATATATTATACTGTTACTTATCCAAAGTTAAGTGCATTACCTGAGTGCTGACTATCTAGTGTGTTCAGTTAAATAATTCCAGTACAATTAAGAGTAGTCCAAATAATTCAAAAATACAATAACATAAAGGTTAAGAAGTTACAAAACTAAGAAATATCAGAAGGCTAAAAATTTTCAAAGGGCAAATTAGGAAAAAGCCTATGATTACAAAAAGCCAAAATAGTAAAGACTAAGTCTTCAAAAGGTCCAAATTCTACAGTTCAAAATGTAAACAATTAAATATACAAATAAGCCAAGAATGATAAAAGTCCAAAATACTAAAAATTGCAAAGACAAAAACTAACAATGACTGCATTGAGTAGTCAGACTCAATCGTTCACCTGGGGTTTGCCCAATTTTAAACAAGGGATCAGGTGGCAACCCTATTAGCTGGATGCCTGTAATAGGAGGCTTCACTCTCAAAAAGCAACAAAGAGAATAGAAAAAAGGGAAAGAAGCAAAAACACAGAGAACAATTACAACATTAGTGAATGGAAATTATAAAATAATTATCAGAAAAGAGAATACTTCTTGGAAAACAATTGAATAATAAAAGAAAGTAATTAATACAAAACATTCAATCAGCAAATAAAACAACAAAAGACAAACAATATAAAAATAAAAAATAACTATGGCTACGGATGGAGCCTTAGAAGAATTATGACAGTAAATATGAAACAAATGTACCGTTCTGCACACACATTAGTGTTTGCCTGACATACGACAGCTATTATGGTGCAATGTCTGAGACTCCAGACCAGTCGCCACCACCAGCTCACTGTCTCACTGCAACCAGGTCAGTTAGCCTGATAGTGCTTTACATGTAGAAATGTGGAAAGAATCTGAATATACAGGATCTCTTATTTGTATATTATTTTGAATTAAAGTATCGGTTAACTAAATTCATGTAAATATTTAAACTCTTTTAACCCTGAATTGAATTTTGCATTTTTATATGATATATTTTTCTGCCTGCATTAATGCAGTATACCATTTAAACTAAAAAAAGTCACAATAGATTTAAAAAAAATCTGTGCAATAATAAATTGTTTCATAACTTTATACTAAGTATATTGTAAAATTTGAAGTTTCAAAGGTTAACACAGCTTGCCTGTAAGGAATGAACTAAACTGTGTTTTGTTTGCTTTTGGGATGTAATCGTTTGGTACAAGTAAATTTCAGCTGGAGGCACAGTTATGTGCCTAAATATCACTGGGTCGACTTTACACAAAATTACGTTAAAGGTTAAGGTTTTCTCTAGAGGGCACTCCTGTCTTTGAAAGCATATTAACCTTTAGTAAGTACTGATATGCTAATAGAAAGATTTTTTGATGAAAAAGCTCCAGTAATGCCTAAAGGGAGGACCTTTGATTTCTCAGTTCACCTTTCTGGTACTAAGATGTCCACAGTGAAAAGCTTCATCCTAAATATTAAATCATTTTTTCTTACTGTTTGAACATTACCACCTGGTGCATGGGATACTTTTTTATTATACACTAGAGGTTTACATTTTAGAAATGGATACAAAATAATATTTTAAAATGATGTATAATTACTGAAATGTACCTGTTTGACAGAGTCACAGATTGATTGAGTATGACTCAAGCCTAGCAGGAATTCATCCCAACTGGAATGTCTTACATTTAAATACTCCTATCTGAGCAATGTTGCATTGCTTTACTAATTGATCTAACAATATTCATGCAATTAAAATGAGCTGGCATTATTTGAACTATTAGAGTGTCAAATATTGTCTACTCTGAAAATATGCACGCTTGATTAATTACTTTCCAATTATGTGACCATTATAGGTTCAGTGGGAAGACTTTTCTCTAAAGCTACTTAAAGTATACTCATACTACATTAAATACATAAGGATGATGTTTCTATTGGATATTCACAAATGCCATTTATCAAAAAAAAAACATAATTCTGTTGTTAATTGTTAAAATCTGTGATTCATGTTGAATGAATTACAATAGCAACAAAATGCATTTATTTTGCAAGCAGTAATAAAAGTGTAATACTGAAAATATCTTTTTTATAAAGGAACAACAGTTGACAACATTAGCATCTGGACTATATTCAAGTCATTAATTAAACTAAGCATCCTGAGAAAGGCACTTAGTCAAAATGCCTACAATCCTGGCTTTGGTTCATTTATCCTTTTATTTTAAACAGATGAAAATGTCTGTCATGTGGATGTTTTATTTAAAAACTGAGAGCATTCACATTTTGAAAAATATAATGGAAATTATATCTGAAGGCAGCTAGTTTTAAATTTATCATATAAAAATTGTGTCTTCATTTTTAACAGATTTTCATATAATCAGATTTTGCAAATAACTAATGTGTTTAAGCTAATGTACTGGGGAAACGTATCTACCTATTATGCCATTTCTAGCCCAAAATGTTAATACAGTACTTAAATATTAAATAGAAACCTAACTAAAGTGGGACAGTATCTTGACATTGTGGGCAGCACTACTGCCTCACAGATTAGTATCCTGGGTTCACATCAAATGTCTGGCTGTCTTGTTTGAGCTTGAATGTTCTCCATGTATCCCCATAAATATTGCTCAAGCTTCACTTATTGTCCTCCTACTTTCTCCAAAGAGATGCAGGTTTTCGTAATTAAAAATTGTAAATAGCCATTGTGTGTGGTTTAGTTTCCTCTGCGTGATCCTGCCTTGTGCCTTAAACTGTCAGGGTATGCTCTGCCCCTCCACTCCCCTGAACCAGATTAAGTGGGCTTGAGAGTGTTACGCTCTTTAAAAAAAAAAAATCTTTGGTGGGAGTAAAATTTAATATGGAAAAGTCAGATATGCATTGTGTGGGTGCATACATACATTTTCTATGCATGTCTTTTTCTTATCAGTATATTGGGGATCAAGTTTGGCTACACATAACAGAATTCTTTATATCTTTTTACAAAAGGCCTCCTTACCGCAGAAAAAATTACTTTGCCTCCAAATGTTTTCTTGAAAATTTGATCATTGAAGCCAGAGTGTTTTTTTTTCCAAGTCCAGTTCTAATCATTGAAGTGTGCAGTACTATGGTTTGCTGTAATATGAAAAACAGTAATATCTAAATTACTGTTTTGGATTATAATATTATAGGCTAATCAGTTATTTAGTGCTTACTCAATTGCTTGAATGCAGTTATTATTGCTAAATCTAAGTATGTGTAAGTGATGGCTAGTTAAAATTTATTACACATATGTCCATGAACACAACTGTATTTGTGATTATGTATTCATTCTTAATATTCTTTCCTTTTATGGACAGTTTAAAGCTTGTTTCTTGCTAAGGTCTTATTCAGTTATATTAATCATATATTAGCCTCAGTGAGGTTATCATGAATTAAACTGTATAATTAAAAATGACCAAATACGATTAGTTGTTTTCATATGTACATTTTATTTGTAATACAATCATTCATTACATTTACTTTCTTTGTGACACTGAAAGCATTCTGATAAATTCATAGAACTAAGTATAAAGGCAGACATAGAAAAGCTACCACAGGTCAGCCAACACAAATTCATCATGGTTTTAAATGGGGAGATCCTCTTTAATAATATGCTGGATTTTTATAAGGATGCAGCAAATCTATTCTATATCTGTACAGTGCACAACATTATGTGAACTGACTTTTAAAAAGCTTTTGATACAACTCAAGAGAGATTTATCATGAAAATTTAAAAGGTTTGGAATTAGTATATTGTGGAGGTATATATACAACTGAATTGGCACAATGATCTTTGTCTGATTTAGTTTAGGTCAAAAGTATGGTTTCTCAGAATTAAGAGCTAGGGTTGTTGCTGTTTTTAATAATTCTACATTTTACACATAATAGTTCATATTTTAGCTGTAATAAAAATATGAAACAAGAAAATATTCCTATGAGAAAAACTGGGAGGCAGTAAATGACTTGTAGCTGTTCAAACCATTATTGCATTTGTTATTATATACTATATGACATCAAAAAGAGTAATGCATAACATATATGAGGCACATGTTAAGCAATCCGCATAATGTTTGGATCTCCATATCATAAGCAGCATACAACAAGTCCAAACAGGAGCTTTTAGGCCAGGGCCGTGGACAGCTACAAGAAGTGGCTCAGTTGGTTAAATGAAGATCAAAAACATAAATTATGCATAAAGAATACAGTATATGGGAGCTGCTGAAGAGAAAACAAAATTTCATAGGATAGTAGAAAAACACAAATTGTAGATACATAAAAAAAACAAGTTGCCTAAAAAAGCAGTCCAGTAGAAAAACAGTACCTCAAGGATCATCAGATCTTGATGTCATTTTTGTGTACAAAATATGTGATTAGGAATTAAGGAGAATTGTTTTGCTTAATGAAAATTTCTTATAAAAGGTCTTCTCATGTTTTGAATTAATAAAGGCAATGCTGATTAAATGGAGCTGTTGCTTAATTTAGGGTGACAACATTTTACAATAAAAATGTGATGAAAAGGAAAATTGAAAAAGTGTAAAAACAGTATACTTCAGCAACAGCTTCATTTAAAGTTCCACCTTCATCGAAACTTGCCACCCAGCCATCCTCAGATATCTTGGCAGGTGCCATCAGACTCAGGTGTAGCTGTAGATGATGTGCTGATTAAGTAAAAACACAGCCAAATACTAATATCTTCCCATGAAAACAAGATATTAGTATGTGCCCATACAGAGCTGAGAATCCTGCTTATTATGAGAAAGTGAGCACAGCAGCTAAAGTAAATTCACCACCACTGGTCCCCAAATCACACGGGGACATAAGCTAAGAGCCAAAGTAAATCTTAAAACTTTACCTTGGAATTCTGAAAAAAGCATTTATGATCTTTATTCTCCTCTCACTTCAGCAATGTGTATACTAGACTTCTTCCACAGGTTAGTTTATACCTACATTTTGTGTTAAATGAAACATGGAAAACAATACATTTGATCACTGCAAAAAACACATATACAGAAACTAGACACAAATCTTTAAATGAGAGTTGTTTTGCTTTTATTTAGCAAAAATATCTGCCAATGGGGTAAGCAAAATTTAGCTGACAAAATTTTTTAAAATAAGATAAAAACCGTAAATACACATTTTTTGATAAGTCAGTAATTCTTACAACAATGAAATAAAATGTCATGATATAAATACTTTTCACTTGCTTAGATTTCATTTTTTTTTTGCAGTGATTAACACATGTAATATGAAAAGGTATGAAATTTTCTGTTTTCAGTTAGACTCAAATACTGTATCTTTTTTCTGACAAACAATATAACAAAATAACAAACATGTCATTACTTGCAAATCCTAAATGTGGGCACCTGATGTACTCCTTCCCTTAAGGCTAGTTTGCAAAAGGAGCTTTAGAAATAAGTGCATGTGTGTGAGTGAGTGTGGCTTGTAGTGGACTGGCACCTCATTCGTGTACTGTACCTACAACTGCCTGTGTAACCTCCAGCCCCACCAACCTTGAACTGGATTTAAAGGTTCAGTAATGGGTGGAGTGTCCATGGAATCTGAAAACAGTTTAACACTCTCACGGGGCCAGTGGCTACAGCTACACAAAGAGTTTCAAAGCTTGAGGCTAGGCAAGTGGAAAAGACACATATCTGCATATTTTAATTGACCATTTCTGATGTGATGTCCCTCATTTATAATGTTTAAAACATCACCATGAAGTATATTATTTTTTCAGTTAGTTTTTATTTAATTTGATGTGATATTCATTTCTGTTACCTTCAGTCCAGCGATGTTAAAACAGACTGTGGCAGTCAGAAGAATAAGAATGATTAATTTCTGTTTGCTTTATGTTCAAGTTTTTACTTATTTTACCAATTCAATTATATCCTTATTTTAAAATATATAAAACTGTTTACTGTAAATGGTTTGTTTGAAGAGCCTGTCTGTAGCTCCTTTTTTGTTGCTGCTTTCTGTACCTGTTCCTTTTATTTTTTTACTTATTCTTCCTGGCTTTCTTGCTTACTGACAATTATAGTAGGCATCTGAGATTCTATAAAAAAGCTGCCTCAATTCATTTCTGAAGTCTTGAATGAGTTGCAGTTCTGTCCTCAGAGCAGTGCTCCATTAAACACTTAAGCAATTTCAATTTTGTGCCTAATCTTCTGATTAAAGAATTTTTGGCCTGGCTCTCAGTTTTTGAATTTTGGACAGAATTTAGGAACATGGATTCTGGAGAAATATCTTTTCTTTATTTATCCTGTTCTTTTTTGGAGTTTTGCTCAGCTTTGTTAGTATTTACTATCCATCCATCCATTATCCAACCCACTATATCCTAACATAGGGCCACGGTGGTCTGCTGGAGCCAATCCCAGCCAACACAGGGCGCAAGGCAGGAAACAAACCCTGGGCAGGGCACCAGCCCACCGCAGAGTATTTACTATACTGTAGATATTGTTTTTATTTATTCTTTATCAGATTTCCCCCTTAGACTATCATTTTCATGTTTTCAGATTATTTCTAGCTTTCTGAAACCATGTAATTTTCTTCTCTGCTGTTTTATTTTTTTCACTTTGGGTCTGAATGTTAGTTCATCTTTTTAATTAATTGTTATTAATAAAGAATTTCAGTTTCAATTAGTTCTTACTGAGTTATTTATTCACTTCAGAATTAAGATTATGTGTGTGTGCTACTAAGTTGATGACGGCATATTCTTTAATGATTTATATTTTGTTGAAAATTTTTAAATAAGAGGCTATCACAACAGCAAAGTTTTAATCTGATTAAGTGGATTAGAAAATGGAAGGATAATGTTTTTTAAAGCATCTACTAAAAAGAAGAGCAGGTATTAACCATCTTTTTGTGTTAATTCAAGGCAAAAATCATCAGAGATACATTCACTACTGTTTTAACAGGCAAAATTAACTTTGGGTTTTGAGAAGATTCACTTGCAAAATAACCTTGTTCATAATGGTTTGTAAAATTCAATAAGATGTATACTTGAAGTACAGCAACAGCATATGAGATATCTGTCGTAAAAATTATTCACTATAACTTTTAAGCTATGTTCATTATTTTTTATTAAACTATAAAAGCATACTTCAGATAACTGCAGAGGAATTAAAGAGAAAAATATAAGCCAATTTGTTCCAGCTACCAAGGGAAAAGAAGAATAAAGCAGTGTAAAGCAATAATCTTGAAATTTAATATAATTGTTAACTTCATCTCTTGTGAACAAAATGTATAATAAAATTATAAGATACATCTATTTGCATTAACATTTATTACTAATCCGAGTCTGGAAATCTGAAGGTGTTCTTCCTTATTAAAAGCAAAAATAAAGTTTTCTTAATAATAGATAAAATGAAATTCATAGTATTAATCATCTGCTATCATTCAGAGCTGGAAGGAAATCGTTTTTTATTTAAGATTATCCCTTTACAGTAGACGTATAATTTTATATTACCTTAGGAGAAACAAAATGCATGTGTCCATTATTTAATGCATTAATTTTTAAAGACTATCAAAATGCATGTCAGTCATATTTCAAGTTGTGTTACCTGAGGAGTAATTAACAAACAAAGTAAATGGTAATCTTTAATACTTAATAAACACATGTTTAAAACACCAAGATGATTATCTTGCTTAGATGAGCAACACTGAAAGATGTGGCCATGACTGACAGATATGAAAAAGTACTAGAAGCTAAGAACTACAAATTTAAGAACATTAGAATTTCTCAAGTTGTTAGAAAGTTGAAACAACAAAGACATCAGGATAAATATGTGCGGCGAAAAGCATGCTTTGATAAATGTGCACATGCCGTGAGCTGCTCCTTCCATCTTGGACAGACGCTGCAGCGTGCAGAAATGTGCAGGAATTTAATTTTGAGTACACCTTCAAAAATGTGAAAGTTTCCTAAGTACATTAAAAAGTTATTAAGTTTTATACCACATGATGACATGCCCACTACTTTTGAAGAGCTTGTGGATATGTTCCTCCCAGAGCATAGGCATCCAAATTAAGATTTGTCAAGCTTAATCATCACCTGCAACAAGTTAATACCAGCTTATGAATAGTTGCCACTTTTACATTTTTTGTGAGGGATTGCACACAGTGTTGGACTATAAATGGCACAGTACAGGTTTCCTATTATTTACAGTGTTTTACATAGTCTTTCTACTCACAATATACAGTATGTTTTGTTTTGTCAATGGTAAGAACATGACGGGCTTTTTTTTTTTATCAAAGCTTGTTAAGTCACTCTTGCTAAGAATACCATATAGAAAAATAGTACAACTGAGAATGTTTTTTTTCAGTGACTAATTTTACTGTTCTATAAGGGCATACTTTCATTCAAGTCCATCCTTATATATAATTTAATACTATCCGTATGTATGGTGTTCGCGTCAATACCCCGTATGTATGGTGTTCACGTCAATACCTCGACTCAATACAAGTTAGAACCATGTAATGGGACTCTGCCTCTATAGTTAGAACATAACATGGCAAATGTGGAATGTTCCAGTGCTTCAGTGACGCTGCTGGACGGCAGTAAGTAAGTAAGTTGGTGTTGGTTCGAGCAGATAACAGTTAAGTTCGGTTGGTTTTTGGAATGTTGGTTTAGTGTGGCGTACTTTCCAGGACTAACATCGTCGACTGACTTAAACCCTTCGATAGCTCCGGAACCGTAAGTAATTTAGAACGTATTGCCAGTTGCTTGATAAGTCAAAATCTATCTTTGGGCAGCTCGGTTTTGGCATTCATCCTTCTGACATCTATTGGCAAACTGAGAAATGACGGCTGGGTATTAACAACGGTCATTGTTTAAATTTTAGCCGATCTCAGATCTAAAATGACCATGCCAACATAATTATTACTCCAACACTGATTAGAGTCATAAAATACGGTTTGTTTTGAAAATTTGTTTGCCGGAAAAAATCAAATGAGGTGCGTCAAAGAGCTGAGTTCATGTCTCGCAGCCCTGTTTAAACATGAAGCTCTTCATTACATCGGCCAAAAAGGTCTATTTTAAGCACAAATCAGTGCCATGATAACTTAATCATTTCAAAGACTTAAAAAAACAAATAATTCTTTGCAGAGAAAGTATGGATTTCACAAACGTAGAATTTGTAGCCCGATTCGATCAGGCTGCCAGTGGCTAGTAGTATAAAAAAGTCTTTCTGCATAAGCTTTGAAGCCAATACAGAGTTGTGGTTCTTACCAATTTAACTGATTTTAATTAACCCTGTAACATTACCAAATGCAATTTCCAGTGCTGTCTTCTGTAGTAGAAAGTCCTGAATAAGTCTATGTGAATCCTCCTGAGCAAGTAAACCTTTTTGTTTTGTAAGTATTCACTAAACTACGCTTCTGAAATTATCCACACAGAAATGGAAAAAGTAATGTACTGTACTGGCTGCATGCATTCTCTCTCCACACACCTTTCACTACATGCTTTTGTCCTGAAGTCTCTTGTCATGTCATCTGTTGGTTGAAATGTGGAAAGATAACTACACTCAAGGAAAAATCTCAGTACAACCGACTAATTTCAGAATTATTACTGTAAAGATAAACACACCCAAAATTGCCCAGAATATCCATACTTTTATAAGCTGCATTCATGAAGATGTAACAGCAAAACAAATTATAAGAGCAAGTGTAGGATGAAAGGAAATGTGAGGCAAGAAATGCTGAACACATACCTAAAGCAGAAACCTTTTCCATGTTATAGTATGTCACACATGTGCGCATGGGAGGCAGCTAAAGGACTTGAGTAAGGGCAGTTCCGAGACATACCAGGATGTGGAAGAATGCACTGACTCTTTTTCTCCCTTGCCTGCAGAC
Source organism: Polypterus bichir lapradei (assembly GCA_026402145.1). Taxonomy (NCBI): domain Eukaryota; kingdom Metazoa; phylum Chordata; class Cladistia; order Polypteriformes; family Polypteridae; genus Polypterus; species Polypterus bichir. The sequence goes on from JANRMT010049829.1 coordinate 52,222,890, forward strand.
CATTCACGGGAGATTCCACCTGGTCCTCTTGACGTCACTTCCGGGACCGAGTCAATGGAAGGAGACCTTGCCGGCTCTGGCCCCTGTGATGTCACGTCCAGGCTCGCACCAATGGCAGAAGACCTTAATGAGCCCGACCCCTTTCACTTCACTTCTTGTCTTCCCCTTTAAAAGCCTCCACCTTTTCCCCATTCCCTCAGTTCTGTTTTGGACTCGGTTTTGTGCACATTAGTGCGGTATTCATTTGATCGACTTTGCAGCCAAGAAATCAGTTATACGGGTGGCTGCCACAAACCTTTTTATGCCTCTTATGTCTGGTTTTTGTGACAAGTAATAATGATGTGAAGTGTACAATGTGTATAGACTTTATGCCAAATATCAAATAAACATGTGCGCTTCTATTCAAGAATATAACCAAAAAAAAAAAAAAGCATTTGATTTACATGTTGCTGTCAGTGTTCAGAATTCTGTACTGGACTGATTTTATAATACTGTATATGTTCTGCTCCTAAAATCCACAACACCTGTCTTAACTCAGTAGTCTCAACATGAAACATTAAAATAGTAATACAATTGACATAACATTTCAAGTAAATAAGGACAAAAATAATAAAAATAACTGTTATAATGTTAAATATTCTTATAAATTAGAATGATATAATGTACATATGGATAGCAATAGATTTTATATTTATTAGGGACAGTACTGTAATGTTGTCATTTAGACAAATGATTAGGTTTATTTCTCAAAGTCACATATAAAATAATGCTTCACTGTTTGTACAGAAATGCAATGGGGAAGTTCAAGAAGCATTGGTACAAGTACTGTACATGCTTACAGTATTTGCTATCAATATCAAAAGATACTTTAGAACATACAGACACATTTTGTCAAACGTGAGGAGAAAATTTAGTTCATTAAGCTTATTTGGTTAGATATGTAATATTGCTTGCATTACATACAAACTTCAAACCTCCAATAGTTTGCTTTTCAGAAAAGGAATTTTTCAATCTTAGTAGGCATACAATTTCATGCTTTCCTTGTATCATTTGTAGCAAAAGTTGGCCCTTTGATGGATGGTACTTATGTTTTTTTTAGTACTGTACATCTTTAAAGACTTTGGTCTGCATGATGGAATTCAAAACTGATGAAATGGCCACTAAGTTCAGGCTCTTAAGTGGTTTGCATCATATTAAATAATAATTTTAAACAAAAAATGCAAAAACCGTGTGAGAGTGCACCTTATCTTACATATTAAAATTAATGTGAGTGTATTTTCTGTATCATTAAAATGATTTAAATAGTATTTTATTGAATTGCTAATTATAGGTTTTTATAGTTATATTTCATCTCTCTGACCTGGGGTTAGAACAAGTTCACTGTTTCTCTTGATATTGTGAAAGGCAACTACAGAAGTTTGGCATCAGAAAGGGTATTCAGGCATAAAGACTGCTGCTCCAGTACCCTCAAAATTCAGGGTTGAACTGGCTAACCTGGTTGAACCCAGAAAATGACAATTAACCCAACACAGATAGTGAAGCTTTAATATCTCCGATTTTCTTTGAAATTAAAATTTCATTCTCTATAAATAATGGAAACCAGTTTACTTTTGGATATTTTTTTTTAGAAATCAGTGTTTCCCATGGTCAATTGACAAAGAAATAAGCAAACAGTGCATCATTTTGTTATAAGATATAAGAGTTAAAACAGTAAGATGAAAGAATAATGTGTTAAATTACTATAATTACTACTATTTGAAAATAAATTGCTTTACATCTTTTATGATAATGCTTAAAGTCCAAAAAGCCTTGCCACTGACCTCTCACTGCCCTCCAGATAACGAAACATAATTTAATCTTTTTTTCTGTCTTTCCTCTTCCATAACAACTTCTTTCTGACACATCCATTCACCCATATATTTTCAGAAAACCTGATGTATAACCAATTCACTGCATTCACACACCTATATACACCTACACACACAAGTCGATTTATTGTTACCAGTCATTTAAACACAATATCTTTTAACTGTCAAAAGATACTACAGTTCCTAGAGGAAGTCTATATAAGCATGAGGAAAGCACTCACTCCAAATACATAGAATTCAGAATCAAACTGGTATTGTGAAATATTAACACTATACTCTGCAGTGTCATTCACTTCATTTTTTAGAATATTAAAAAGCTCAATCTGCTTTAGTTTTTTATGTATTTACTAGTTACTTCTAACAAAACAAATCTGAAACACTGTCATCTATAATTAAAGGAGAATATTGATCCAGAATTGCAAGCAGCCTGAGCCTATCATAATAACATTGGACACAAAGTCGCAACAATCTTGAAAAGATTACCAGGGACCTCATGTATAACTCTGTGCGAAGAATTCATACTAAAACATGGCGTACAGAGAAAAACAGAAATGTCCATAAGCATAAAAAAATCCAGATGCATAGATAAATCTGTGTGTACACCAACTTCCATGTTCTTCCACTACATAAATCCCGGTCAGCAAGAAATGTAATGGACGTGCACGCGCCTGCCGCATCACCCTGACTCCTCATAGATTTACGCCTCTTTGAATATGCAAATCAATTTAAATAGACCCTTAACTTCAGCGTTCTATGAAAAAACAATGACAAAAGCACAGGGAAAATAGAAGAATTTCAGCGAATACCAAGTGGAGGTAAGTAAAAATTTCCTATCTGTTGGTTTAAGCAGTGGTACAAACAGCAAAAGGAAGTTAATCAAGTGACACAGAGTGGCAGAGAAACTCAGAAGTTTAATTTCAGAAAGTCACACAGTGTCCAAAATAAAAAAGAAGTGGTCAGATATCAAAGTCGCCATGAAAAGACGAGTTGTAGCCCACCATCTCAGTGTCATATGGAAGCGTATTAGGGTACAGAGAAAAGAAAAAAAAATAGGGACACAGTGGAAAAAATAGATCAAAATGTTAATCTCAAAATTTCCACACGTAGTTTATTTTGTAAGTAGAACATCATAAACTTCATCTTAAAATCGTTTAATTTACTAGTTTCTCAAATCCCATCATAACTAAAGTAGCACGTTAAATGCTTTGTATTCTGTGTTCTTTTATGTACTCTATATGTGTGAATCACTATGTGCTTCTTAAACGGTTTTCTCTTATGCTGACAGGACACAGAATACTGTACATTACATTCATGATATTACAGTTCTCTGAACAATTTAAATACTAAAATGCATACTTGATATCATTTTAATGATGATAGGAATTAAAGCACGTATAAAACATGGGGTCACAATGGCGTAGTGATAGCAACAAGCCGGTGCCCTGTCCAAAGATTGTTCCTGCCTCCCAGAAGATACTTGACCCTTAATGAAATTTATTGCAGCACTAATGTCTCTTTCAGAAGTACTAACCCCCAAATCCTGTCCTTCCTTTTCTTTCTCCCAATATCCAATCGCCACACAATCAGCTCTATAATAAATGTAAAGCCATCTATAAGCATAGAATGCCCATTCTTCAAAACGTTTAAGAAACATTGTAATATCTTAGTGATATGTGTTTAATTATTCCATCCATCTATCCACCAAGGGTCACGCCAGTCCCAGCAAGCATACAGCGCAAGGCAGGAACAATCCCTGAATAGAGCACCAGCTCATTGCTACCGCTGCACCACCGTGCCCACACGTTTAATTATTAATAGTATACATTATTTAAATGAAGTTAAAAACTTATCTGTATAATGTTATAAACATACTTTACTGCATTTCATCTTAAAAATGATATCAAGAGCTCCAAGAAGAGAATGCTTGGAAATCTAAATCGACTTAGAAGGTAGTCGTCATCATCTGTAAATACAAGCTCTCTTCTACTGAATTGAATTGATTTATTGTTATTGTATGGTACAATGAAATTCAAAATGCAAATCCTCCATAAACTTATTTTCCTATAAAATGATAAAATAACAGCAACAACAGCAATACTACTACTAATAATAATATTATTAAAAACAATGAAAAATATACAGTACAATATGAAAGCATAAATGGCTCAGGTTGTGCACTATTACAACTGTAGTGCAAGTTTACAGTGAGGTGATTGTACTTATAAGTACAAACAGTTCTACTGGGAGCACTTGATGGACTGATTGAATACATTTATAGCCCTTGGGATGAAACTGTTTCTGAACAGCAAGGTCTCTACAGTAAAGGCTCTGAAGCGTTTGCCGAATGGAAGAAGCTCAAATAGACTGTGCTCATGGCTGAGGCAGCGTGTGCTAGAAGCTGTATCCTGATAATTCTTTCTGCTCTCGACAGAATCTGTTGTAGAGGTTTTCGATCAGTTGCTGTACAACTGTGATTCCACACTCAGATACAGTGGGTTAAAATACTCTGAATGGTGCACTGAGAGTAACAAAGCTAAAGCAGCTATGGTATTTGGATATTTTAGCCAATCTGTGCACCATTATATGGTTACAGGTTGATTACAATTAGATGCCTTAAACTGTTAAACGATATGCGTTTAACTTCTGTGTATTTCTGTATAAAGCCGCATCAGGGGTGTGAATCTAAAAAATAAAGGGACACCACACAGGAACAGTAGCACTGCTTTGACGCTGGGTGCCACCAGTATGCAAAACCAAGCTGAATTATTGCGTATGCAATGGATTAAGCTGGCATGAGAATGTGCGTCGCTTTACGTCAAGTTTAGTTTTTATACATTGCAATGTGAGTATTGAAACGGGTGTATGCAACATTTTTGTGCATACACACCATTTATACATAAAGCCCCAGCTCATCACAAAGCACACTCACTGAAACTGGACCAGTTGGTCTCGTCCGTTATGGGAGATGGACGTCTGAAGCAGAGCTCCGTTAGCAGCGGCTTTATTTTTTTCACTTTTTTCTTATTATTTTGAGGTATCCTGTATTTACCCGACCTGAGGTGTTTCCACTACAATATATAAACATGAGTAACAAGAAAGGGGGTCAGAAAGAACTGGAAAAGAAACTTAAAGCTACATCTAAGACTAGACAGACATCAAGCCCAAGCCCAAGTGTGAGGTATGGCCTTTCAGAGACTGACCTGGAACAGGCAGGCAAATGCACAGACTTCCCAGGACCCCGCTCCACTGCAAATTCTCCAGTCGAGAGTGAAAATAGGAGCGAAGGTGCAAGTGATGCAGGTCACGAGAGCTCGCCAATTCCAGTAGATCACATGAAGCCAGAAATGGCCTTGCCGTCCGTGATTTTATTCATTCTACGCAAGCCTGAAACATCGGCTATAACGGGGGTTGCCACTCCACCTGCGGAGCACGAAAGCCGAAACAATTTCTCCGAACTGAAGGAAATGATCACAACATCGCCCATGGCCACTGCCACGGCCATAAGTGAGCTTAAGAAAGACATTCAGAAAAATATGAAGAGAGATATTAAAGGACTGGAAATGTGTCTATACAACCGTTTTGATGCGACTTTTAAAGGTATGCTGGGGAAAATTGAGGATCACATCCAAGAAAATACGTCGAAACTGAAGAAACTTGCTGATCAGTTGGATGATGTTAAGCAGTCATTCACAGCCCGAATTGAAACAGCGGAACAGTTGGCATCTAACGCCGATGGAAAAGCTGCAGCTGTGAATTCTGAATGCAAGAAACTTGGAGACAGACTTGCTGCTCTGGAAGATGGATGCAGAAGGAATAAAATTAGAATCGAAGGTCTACCTGAGAATCGTGAAAGTCCAAACCCAGTGAAATTCACAGTTGAACTTTTCTCTAAAATAACTGGAGAAGAATTTAAATGAGATACCGAGATAGCAGAAGCTTATCGCATACGCGGATCTAATACCTTTAGAGCTAGGTCTTTTATTGTCTGCCTCGAGAGATTATTATTTAAGATAGATGTGATGGCACGAGCAAGAGATTATATTTGAAAATAACCACATTTGTATTTTCCCGGATTTCTCTCTGGCAAGAGCTACTAAACGTGCAGCCTTCTACAACATTAAACAGTGGTTACATCAACCCGATATCAAATACAGCCTCTTGTATCCTGCCAAACTGAAAGTGGAATTCCAAGGTCAATTCTATGTCTTCAAGGAAGGAAGAAGCAGAAAAGGAATTAAGGAAGCTGATCCCGACACTTTTTTGATACACAATAGTGAGTCACATCCTGTCATGGCATGGAAAGTACTGTAGATATTACCTGCTATCTGATTCACTTGTCATGTTACGGATTTTATAATTATACATTCTTTTCATTACTCGGACGCTTTCTGTTTATGTTTTACTTACAGTTATAGACGTGTGTGTGGAAGAAATTAATAATTTGTTTTTTCTTTCTTTTTTTTTTTTGTTTTACTGCCCTAAAGGAGACTGTTTAACATCATACCCTTGGTTTATTGTTACTGTTATTATTGATTTGGATTTACAATGCTTATTCTGGACCACTGTTTAACACTATTCCCTGAGTTTTTATTATCTTAATACTTTAAGATTGCTGAAGATTATATTTATGCTTATAGTTTGTTAATGATTATATTTAGTAGTAGTATTATTTAGATATTGGCAATAGATATCTGTACTTTTTAGTCCAAAAACGCCACTGCGTGGGGGCTTGTTTTGCTTTGGATGTGCTCTGTCTCTAGGTATGTCAGAGGACCGGGACTCTGTGAAGTGGGGTCCAGCCTCACGTGGGGAGGCAAAATGGGAGGGTGGTGGGATAAGGGAGGAAGAGAAAGAGAGCAGGCTATATCTAATCTATCCTTTTAACCCTTATAATTACAACTATCAACATAACAATAGGCTGCATGGCAAAAGCTCATGGGGAAAGTGGAAATTAAGGTTAAAGATGTCTCACTTCCAGTTAAGACTATAAAATGACATAAAAAATTCAGAATCAATGTCTCCATGATGGGACATTTAACTTTGTGAGCTGGAATGTTAAAGGCCTGAATCACGAATTACAGAGAAAGAAACTATTCTCTCACCTAACAGGTTTAAAAGCTAAAATAGTATTTTTACAGGAGACCCACTTACTAAGCAAGGATCGCTTCCGGCTGCAAAAAGACTGGACTGGCCAAATGTTCCATTCTAGCTTTACAAAGAAAACTAGAGAAGTGTGAATTTTCATACATAGAACAGTCTCATTTGTAGCATCAGATGTAGTATCTGATCCTGAAGGGAGATATGTGATTGTCATGGGCAACTTATTTAATTGTAAAGTGGTTTTGATAAATGTTTATGCACCTAATACGATGATAAGGAATTCATGCAAAATGTATTTGCATCCATTCCCAATGTGAACACTCATAAAATTATAATGGCTGGGGACTTTAATTGTGTTTTAAACCAACTTTTAGATAGGACCCCTGTCACAGGGGAGATTCCATCTAACACAGCTAAGACAATTACACAGTTTGTACCTGACCACAACTTATCAGACCCCTGGAGGTTTCTAAACCCAAACTCAAGAACCTATTCATTCTACTCACCAGTACATCATTGCTAATCAAGAACTGATTATTTCTTTATAGATAATAATTTCTTGCCTACGATTAAATCTTGCAAGTACGGCGCTATTGTTATCTCCGACCATGCACCTCTGATCTTGGAGCTAAAGTCATTATGCCCAACACTCTCACCTCGCAGATGGCGCCTTAACCGGCTTATATTAGCAGATGAGAACTGTACAGAATTCATATCCAAACAAATCAGTTTCTTCCTAGAGACAAATAGATACTCAGAGGTGTCTGCAGGAATACTCTGGGAAACTCTCAATGCCTTCTTAAGACGACAGATTATTTCATATCTTTCACACAGAAATTAATTAGAAACCGAGAAAGTATCAGAGCTAAGAGGCGAAATTACTAAAATCGATGAAGAACATGCCAGGCGTCCAAGCAAGGCTCTACATAGGAAAAGGCAGGCTCTGCATTCAGAACCCAACCTCCTGACAACTAAAGAAACTGAACAACTAATTTATAAATCAAGACATCACTACTATGAACATGGAGAGAAAGCTAATAAGCTTTTAGTTCAACAAATCCATAAGCAAGAAGTTTGCAATGCAATCCCAGCAATCACTAACACGAACGGAGATGAAATCATTGACCATAAAAACATAATGTATACATTTAAAGACTACTATAAATCCTTATATTCTACTGAGTTTAAAGAAGACACACAATCTAATGCATTTCTGATTATACATTACAGATACCACAAATAGACACTTTTAGTGCGGAGGAACTCGATAAACCTTTGGCACTATCAGAAATATTATGCGCTCTAAAGTCACTTCAAGACGGGAAAGCAGCAGGCCCTGATGGTTACCCTGTAGAATTTTATAATTTTATAACTGGATTTATCAAGGGTCGACACTTATCTTCAACAACTGTTTAATGTAATATCCTCACCAGTAAAGTCAAACATCCCAGAAATATTATTATCATTGGTTGCAGAAAAAGCATTTGACATGATTGAATGGAAATACCTTTTCACTACATTAGAGAAATTTGGGTTTGGCCCGAACATTTGTGCATGGATCAAACTACTGTATACCAATCCAGAAACTTTAATCTGTATTAACAACATTTGCTCAGACTACTTTAAACTAGAATGTGGTACCAGACAAGGATGCCCCTTGTCACCACTGCTATTTGCAATCGCCATTAAACCACTGGTGGTTCACTGTCAAAATGCTTATCAGATAAAGGGGATTATCGGAGAGGGACTGGAACAGAAAATTTCTCTATATGCAGACGATATGGTACTGTATATATCAGAGACACAAAATTCTGTGCCTGCAGTCTTAACAGCACTCACAGAATTTCAAAAGATCTCTGGTCTCAGAATTAATTTGAATAAAAGTGTACTCTTTCCAGTGAATTCTCAAGTATATAAAATTAGATTAGACACCCTACCTTTTATCATTGCAGATCAGTTTAAATACCTAGGGGTTAACATCACAAGTAAACACAAAGCTCTTTATCAACAAAATTTTGCCATCTCTATGGAAAAAATGTAGCAAGACTTGCATAGATGGTCAACGTTTCATCTCACTCTAGCTGGAAGAATTAACGTTGTTAAGATGAATATTCTTCCTAAGCTTCTTTTTTTATTTCAAAACATTCCAGTATACTTTAATACATCATTTTTTAAGCAATTAAATTCAACAATAACCTCATTTATTTGGCACTCAAATCATCCACGTATCCAAAGAGCGACCCTACAAAGAACTAAGGCAGAAGGTGACATGGCTCTACCTAACTTTCAGTTTTATTACTGGGCAGCAAACATACAAGATATAAAAATCTGAACACAAATAGATGAACATACACAGGCTTGGTCCGCAACAGAAGTAAAATCCTGCAGTACTTCTTTATATTCCCTGCTCTGTGCCCCAACAAATGTAAGTTATCCCCATTTTACTAATAATCCATTAGTGCTTCACTCACTCAGAATATGGAACCAATGTAGAAAGTATTTTAGGATGGAGAATCTTTTATCTGTGGCACCTCTGCAAGAGAACCACCTCTTTCAACCCTCGCAAACATATGCAGTTTTTAATATCTGGAAAACATTTGGGATTAGATTGCTTAGAGATCTTTATATAGACAACATCTTTGCATCCTTTGAACAATTACAATCCACATTTAACTCTTCAGCTGCACATTTCTTTCACTATCTTCAAATTAGGAACTTTGTTAAACAGAACCTGCCCAATTTTACTCATCTTGCACCCTCCTCCAGGCTGGAAAAAATATTGCTCAATTTCGAGCACTTAGACACCATTTCTGCAATATATAAAATTATTTTACAGTCCCTCCCTTTCAAAGATCCAAGAAGACAATGGGAAAAAGATTTCTTAATCAATATATCAGAAAAGGAGTGGAAGGTAGCAATGCAGAGAATTCACTCAAGCTCCATATGCGCAAAGCATACAATCATTCAACTCAAAATTATATATCGAGCCCATCTGTCTCACTTAAAACTGTCCAAAATGTTCCCAGGTCAAGATCCAACCTGCGAACGCTGCAATCAAGTCCCAGCTTCACTGGGTCACATGTTTTGGGCCTGCAGCAAATTAACATCATTTTGGACCAAAATTTTTAAGTGTCTTTCAGACAGCCTTGGTGTCACAATCCCTCCTAACCCATTAACAACTGTGTTTGGGGTTCTTCCAGATGGGCTTAAAGTGGAGAAGGACAAACAAACTGTGATTGCATTTACTACACTATTGGCACACAGACTTATTTTGCTAAACTGGAAGAATCCTAACTCTCCTCTTTTAAGTCAGTGGGGAACCGATGTTTTATACTATTTGAAATTGGAAAAAATCAAATTCTCAGTTACAGGATTGGTACAGATTTTTTTCAAAACCTGGCAGGATCTAATCAATAACATTTTAGAATAAACTCTTAAAGCTCTGAGGAAGCAATTCTTTCCACATTTCTTTTTCTTCTCCATTCATCTCTATTGCCATTTTAAACAAATCAATTTAGGTATGTTTACAAGCTTTAAGTTTTACTCCGTTGGCCATGCTCTCTTTCTTAGGGGTGAGGGTTAAGTTGTTTTCATCCTATTTTTTTTTTTTGTAAAAATTGATTTATTTGTGTGGAATGATTACAATAAAATTAATAGAATTAAAAAAAAGAAAAAAGAAACTGGACCAATTTAGAGTTGGGCTTTTTAACATGGACATCTTTAGTACAGAGTTCTGCTGTCTCTTGGCCGCTTTCTTATACACCTACTCATTTATGAGACCAGAACTAAAGTACCCCTTGGTGTTCATGTGTAAGAAGTGAAAATAGAAACACTTCCTTAGACTTACCCCAATATTTAGTGATTCATTTCATTATCAATAAGCTTTATCCTGGTCCAGACTAATGGAAAACAAACCCTCCATTCCTGTATTAATGGACAACTATTAGCCCTGAACAAGATGAGCATTCAGCACAAGATATCCAAACATCCATTCATACTGGAGCAGCACAGAGTAGTCATTGACACCAAATGCTTACCTTTGTCCTAGAATGATAAATAATTAAATTAGTAAATGCTGAGACTAATATAACCCATAATCATTGTTACCAGATAGAGGAAGTAATAACATTTTCACTTACAAGTGTAACTCTCTTATTATAAACTGCTTCTTCATTTTTCTTTTACATAATATAGTACCAAAGTCAAAGGAGTTATAAATGACTCTAGGCCCTGCAGCAGTATTCAATCAATCTTCATTTTAAATTGCACCTTTTAATGTGAATATTGCAAAACTCCTTGATATAATATATGAAAGCAACAGAGGTGAAAAATGTATATTTATAAAAGAAATATTAGTACAGGCAATCAAAATAAAGAAAAATGATATTACCTATCCATCCATCTGTTTGTTGGGCACACCTTTTCAGTAGAAACAGATCATCAAAGAGTCCCCCCCTGCATAAACCACCATTAATTTACGAAAACCTTTTCTGGGTCAACATTAGCTCATTGTCAAGTGCGAGAAAACCCAAATGGATAAGAAGAATAGTGTGTACAGACTCCATATTAACAGTGATTGGGCTGGAAATCAGACCTTTAGTTGTAAGGCAACAGTGACAAACCTGTACCACGAAGCCACTCAGCATAGTAATGGTAAAAACATTTTTCTAAAAGTAAATGCACTTTAATTAAATGACAAAAGTTTACACTGAGAAAAGACTAATTGGTCTGAAACTGCATGTGTAGTGATGAATGAACCTCAGAGAGTTTTGGTGAAACTGCAGAAATATTTGGAAACTCAATAGGAAAGGTGGAGATGAACTAGTTTTGAGTGGATTATATTATGCTCCAATGTTCTTTGCCTTCCTATGGGCTAGGGAAGCATTTACCAACTATGCAGGACCAATTATTATGGCCTGAGCTTTGAGACAGCAGTGTTAACCTCTAGGCCACCATCCCTCATACAACAAAAGACACAAATGAAATGATAGTCACAAACAAAATACAGTAAATGGCCTCAAACAGGCAATAAGCAAAAAAACAAAATATATTGCTCTCACGGAGTTTCGGTCTTCTTTTTTCAAGCACTGATTTGCCGTGGTTCACAGTAGTTTTTGAGGCTGTGCTTTGGCCAACATGTATAATTAGCCACAGGGCACCATGGCATATAGACAATTGGCATATTGTTTTTATTTCTGAACTATCTGCGCAGATAAGTTGCACTTTTTTCTTTCATCATGTAGATAAAGAAACCTTGTAAATAGTAATAAATCTTTTGTTATTATTATTATTTCATAGTGTCTCATGTGTTTTCCATCTCAGAGAGTTGGAGTGAAAGAGCTCCTTTAAGGTTTGTTTAAACTCACCACTGACCATGTGGCTAATTTCATATGTTGGCTGAATGCACATACTATACATAATGACATTGTAAAGTCAATATTATATATTCAGTGACAGTACTCATAATATTCTATTTATAGTCGGGTAATGTACCCTGCAAATGAAAAGATTGCTTTTTTTTTAACACACACAGGTTGCAAAGTCAGCTTGTGTAGTGCATGAGCAGTGACATCATGCATGCATGAAGAAAATCAGACTGCGACATAAAACATGAGATGGGGTACACTTATGCTTGAAAGTTCTGTACAGCTTTATGATGTCACTCTGGCCTTGCAAAGAATCATTGGGCCCTGGGAAAATCATGACCATCTAAGCCAGCCATATGGTGAATTTCCAGGAAAAGGCAAACACAGCATATTAGATGTGAAAAATGCCTAGGAGAATTTCACTAGTTATCACTATTGAAATATTCTAATTCCTTGCATAATGTAAATAGAAATAAAATACCTTGACTTATAATAAAACTATTGAGAACACTGTGTCATTTCACTTTTATGTTTTTTAACCACATGTGACATACAGTAGATACCTTGTTGGCAGGATATTTCTATTGTGCATCTACAGATAAGTCCTTTCCATCTTTAAAGGCTTATCATTGCTCTGTTTTTTTCTGTATATTACTTATCACTGTAATTGAACATGTGTTCAGTTGACAAGACCACAACTTACTGATATTTGTCAAACTGATTTATACAGTGGCTATAAGATGATGTGTCAGGTAGATTCAATTCCACGCTCTGCGCCTTTGGTGCGATCTCACATGTTCACTTGTGCTCTCTCCAGGGGCTAGTCAAAGAATACTTCTTATGCTGGTCATTCTTTAACTGTTGATGTCCCTGTACCTTTTTTGCTTTGCCTGATGGGACTATATTTTAGCATACGTTTATTCTGATTAAAGTTTTTCTAGTTTAACAGGAAAAATAATTTTATTTACCTCCAAAATGTATCAAAAAATGTTCAAGCAGCTTATTAGTCAAGGTATAAAGTCTGGATACATAGTGATAAAATCTACTGCAAAAAAAAAATAAATATATATATATATTTGTATATATATTGTGGCAGAAGCGCTTGGTTGGCGCCGACCCGAACACAGACTGACACCAGAGGCACAGGTAAAAACAAACAAAAATATTTATTCTGTTCTTCTGCTGGGGATCACATCTTCCTTGTGTCCCACAGCTACAGCACAGTCCCTGAAAGACACACAAAAGAAAAGAAAACCACACCACAAAAATCACTTGTCTTCTTCCACTCCTCCCTGGCAACTTTGAACTCTTCCTCCCGACTCTGGCGACCTGAGTAGTGGTCGCAGACTCCTTTTATAGACCACCCTGAAATGCTTCAGGTGGCAATTAACCTAAATTAGGATGCACTCCTGGGTGTGGCTGTGTTACCGCCCATACCGGCTCCGGAGGCCATGCAGCTCGCCCTGGCAGTGGCCATGAAGCCCAAATTAATTCATTCTCCAACTTCCCATGTAGGTAGAAGGCTGAAATTTAGCAGGCTCATTCCTTACAGCTTACTTACAAAAGTTAAGCAGGTTTATTTAAGCAGATTAAGAGGTGACATGATTGAAGTGTTTAAAATTATGAAGGGAATTAGTACAGTGGATCGAGACTTGTATTTTAAAATGAGTTCATCAAGAACACGGGGACACAGTTGGAAACTTGTTAAGGGTAAATTTCACACAAACATTAGGAAGTTTTTCTTTACACAAAGAGCGATAGACACTTGGAATAAGCTACCAAGTAGTGTGGTAGACAGTAAGACGTTAGGGATTTTCAAAACCCAACTTGATGTTTTCTTGGAGGAAACAAGTGGATAGGACTGGCGAGCTTTGTTGGGCTGAATGGCCTGTTCTCGTCTAGAATGTTCTAATGTTCATTTCGAAATTCTACGCGTAATGGTCATAACGGTCGACAGCGTCCGCCATGTTAAACTTTCTTATTTATGGCCCGATCTTCACGAAATTTGGTTGGCGGCTTCCCTGCGCTAACCGAAACCGATGTACGTACTTATTTCGGTGGTATGATGCCACTGTCGACCACCATATTGAACATTCCAACGGTCTTTGTTGCCCTCACTGACTCACTCATCACTAATTCTCCAACTTCCCGTGTAGGTAGAAGGCTGAATTTTGACAGGCTCATTCCTTACAGCTTACTTACAAAAGTTAAGCAGGTTTCATTTAGAAATTCTACGCGTAACGGTCATAACAGTCGACAACGTCCACCATGTTAAACTTTCATATTTATGGCCCCATCTTCACGAAATTTGGTAGGTGGCTTCCCTGCGCTGATGGTACAGGAGATAATTATACTGCGCAGGAGCACTATAAGAGTGAAATGCTTAAGCCCTTCACCTATGGTTCTGCATGTGAGTTGATGGCTGCCGCTGAATTGTTCGGTTGTCGCTTTCAAGTGTACCGAAATAGCCAAATATTTTACACCTTTGGACAACCGCCAATGCCTCTTAAACATCTTAGATTCACAGGTAATGATTTGAGTAGTGGACACTTTGATGTTTATGAATGTTTAAACTCTCAAAAGCTGGATGCGAAGTTATCGATGAAACCGGTTGTATGCTTACAACACTTGACAGATGCCAAATGTCACTTCAACACAACAAGTCCTGCAAATACTAACGTAATTGAAACAAACCATGAAACTCAAACCGATTATGACAGCAGCAATACAGTCGTAGCCGGCAGGATACAAGTCCGAACGAAAATGACTGAAGGACAGGACCTCAATGCGGTGCTGAACACCCTGGCCACTGAAGTACAGGCGCTGAAAGTGGAGCACGCTACCACGAGGGCGGAGCTGACAGATGCAAGGAGACGACTGGCTCGACTGGACGACTGGTAAAGCCGGAGCCCGCATGGCCACCGCTTCCTCCGATTTTGCCGTTATTCGAGGCTGACGACATAGAGTCATACCTCGCGATCTTTGAGAGGACGGCCACCCGTAATCACTGGCCGAGCGCGGAGTGGGCCGCTATTTTGGCCCCGTATCTGAAGAGTCCAGTGTTGCGGGCCTATCACAACCTCCCTGAGGAGGAAGCCGTCCAGTACACCCTCCTGAAGGCCGAGATCTTTAAACGCTACGGCGTAACCTCCGACCAGCAGGCGAGGAAGTGTCGGCACTGGCGATTTGACCCCAATGGCCATCCTAGGGCGCAAGCCTTCGAGTTCTGGGGCAAGATCGGGCGCTGGCTACGGCCAGACATCAACCAGGCTCGGTAGGTTGTGGAGTTGGTAGTATGTGAGGCCTTTCTGTATGCCATGCCAGAGTATCTCGCCCAGCAGGTCCGGAGATATCCGTACAAGAACATGGATGGCCATCTGGAGGTACTTGAGCGCCAGCTGGTGGTGAACCGACTAAGGGAGGCGGAGAAGTCAGCTCGCGGGGCACGACAGGGATGTGTGGCCTCGCCAGAGGCCACCCGCCACGGTCCGGAGGCTCCGGCTAAGCCATGCGATAGACCCCCCTCCTCGCCGCGCTGTTTCAAGTGTGGTGAGCTGGGACACATCGTCAGCTCCTGTCCCCTGAACCACGAGCCAATGGACTGCAGCTGGATCCGGGGTGAGAGGTACTGTGCTCTGTCGAATCCACTGGAGGTAAAGAAGACGGGAGTGGTGTTAATTAATGGGCACTCGGTGATCGCATTGTTTGATTCCGGGAGTAACATTACCATTGTTGCTCACCGTTATGTTTTGCCGCAACAGTGGGCTGCTCCGAATACGAAGCTCACTTATATACATGGGAAGACCAAGTCTTATAGGTCCGCACACTGCTACATAACCTGGAAAGGGGAACCTAAGAGAATGTTTGTCGCGGTGTTACCCGAACCCCCCTTTCCGGTTATATTGGGACATGACTGATCAGAAAATAAACACAGTGAAACCGTCACCACTCCGGAAGCCAGGTTGGGTCTGATCATGGAGGGACAGGGTCCCCTCCCAGCTGCTCCCATGCCGTGCACTTCGGCAACTGTTGATGATATAGGGGAGTCCTCCTCGCAGACGGACCTCCTCCCGGAAGTACAAGCGGAGGAGGCGCCATCACAAGACGATGTGGCTCCCGATCCCCTCGCTGGCGTGGAGTATCAATTCCGCTAGCGTCATTTTAAAGAGAGTAGTGGAACGATGATTCCCTGAAGTTTGCCCGGAATGCGATTGTATCCGCGAATGATGTATCGCTAGCTGATTCCACGCCACCGGGACCCCACTTTGTTTTAGACAACGAATTGCTGTATCGAGTGGCGGTACACACACATGAAGGTGAGGTGCGGAAGTTGTTACTAGTCCCACGGACCTACCGGCGGCAAGTGTGTGAACTAGCGCATGCCCACCTCCTAGGCGCCCACCTAGGGGCCAAGAAAACACTGGAGAGGATTAAACTCCGGTTTTATTGGCCTGGGATTAACGAGGAAGTCAGGCACTTCTGTCAGTCCTTCCCAGTCTGCCAGCTGCACCAGATTCCCAGAAGGGACTGTGCTCCTCTCATTCCTATTCCCCTTATTGACGTACCATTTGAAAGGATCGGGATCGATCTAGTAGGACCCCTGGAACCTTCAAAACGAGGCCATAAGTATATTTTAGTCATGGTCGATTATGCTACTTGATACCCGGAAGCGGTTCCCTTGCGAGCTGCCAATTCGAAAAACATCACGCGGGAAATCGTAGCCCTCTTCACCCGGGTGGGTATACCTAAAGAAGTCCTCACGGACCAGGGTACCCCCTTCACTTCGAATATGTTCAGGGAGGTGGCCGAGTTGCTCTGCATTAAGCATCTCAAGACGTCTGCTTACCACCCCCAGACTGACGGGCTGGTGGAACATTTTAATCAGACCTTGAAACAGATGCTCCTCAAGGAAGTCAGTGCGGACGGTCGGAACTGGGACCAACTTTTAACCTTAGTGCTTTTCGCGTATCGGGAGGTGCCTCAGGCTTCCACCGGGTTTTCCCCTTTTGAACTTTTGTATGGACATCAACCCCGGGGTATTCTGGATGTTCTAAAAAAGGGCTGGGAAGGATAGGCGCTTCCCTCCGTTAGTATTCTGGAACATATCGCGCAGTTACGCAATAGGCTAGAAAAAATCAGGCCCATCCTAAAGGAACACATGTCAAAGGCTCAAGCAAGCCCGCAACTATGACAGGAACACGTCCCTATGGGAATTTCAGCCGGGGGATCGCATAATGGTGCTCGTGCCCACTTCCCACTCCAAATTGTTGGCCCATTGGCAGGACCCATACGAGGTAAAAGAGAGGAAAGGGCTCGTGGACTATTTGGTGCTTCAGCTGAATCGTCGACCGAGTGAGAGGGTCTATCATGTGAACTTGCTGAAACCCTGGAGGGACAGGGAAGAACCACTACTCCCAGGAGCGACCCTCTCCCTCTTCTCAGAAAAAGACGCTCTTAACCTCGGCCCCAATTTGAGTCCCCAACAACGACAGGAGCTCCTTGGAGCGATCCGGTCGGTCCCGGAAGTGGTCAGCAAGGCACCAGGGCGGACCGCGCTGATTCAGCACGACATTGTGACAGACCCGGGGGTGGTAGTCAGGGAAAGACCTTATCGCCTCCCAGAAGCGAAACGCACAGGGGTGGAGCGAATGCTGGATTTACACATTATTGAGGAGAGCCATAGCCCCTGGTCCAGCCCGATCGTGCCGGATGGCTCCTGGAGAATCTGTAATGATTTCTGATGTCTCAATTAGGTCTCCAAGTTTGACGCCTACCCCATGCCCTGGATAGATGAACTTCTTGAAAGGCTAGGGATGGCTCGTTATCTGACTACCCTGGATATGACCAAAGGGTACTGGCAAATTCCCTTAAGGGGATCCGCGAAAGAAAAAACAGCCTTCAGCACCCCCAGTGGACACTGGCAATACAAGGTCCTCCCATTTGGTTTGCACAGGGCACCTGCGACCTTTCAGCATCTGGTAGACAGAGTGCTACGGCCCCACCAGTCCTATTGTGCTGCCTACCTAGATGACGTGGTCATTTTTTCCGGCACCTGGGAGGAGCATGTATTACAGGTTTACGCAGTTCTCCTGACATTAGCGAAAGCTGGCCTCCGCATTAACCCACGTAAATGTTATTTCGGTTTGAATGAGGCCAAGTATTTGGGCTACCTGGTGGGGGGAGGGCTGGTGAAACCACAGTGTAATAAAGTTAAAGCCATTTTAGAATGGCCCCGCCCAGTGGTCAAGAAGCAGGTGCAAGCCTTCCTGGGACTAGCCGGGTATTATCGTCGGTTTGTACCTCACTTTTCCGAGAGGGCAGCACCCTTGACGGAGTTGACAAAGAAGCGGGCCCCTTTTCAAGTGGTGTGGAATAGCGAGGCGGAACGAGCATTCAGTGACTTAAAAAAGGCCCTCAGCTCGGCACCTGTTTTGAGAACACCTGACTTTTCTCGTCCTTTTCTCCTCCAGACCAATGCTTCGGACACAGGTCTCGGCGCTGTGTTGAGCCAAAGCATCGATGGTGTCGAGCACCCCGTCATGTACCTGAGCCGGAAACTACTGGACCGGGACACCAGATATGCGGCAGTCGAGCGGGAAGTCTTGGCCATTAAGTGGGCGGTGACGTATCTGCAGTATTACCTCCTGGGTCGGGAATTCACCTTGGTAACGAACCATGCCGCTCTTCAATGGATGGCTGTACATCGGGAGTCGAATCCCCAGGTCACGAGGTGGTTTTTGGACTTGCAGCCCTACAAGTTTACCGTCACTTATTGCCTGGGTGGCCTGCAGGCCAATGCTGATACTCTCTCCCGGGTGCACGACCTCTCGGTTCAGTCTGGGGGGGGGTCATGTCACGCACAAGCACATCGGGAGCAGTTGAAGGACACGACGCGCACCGCGATAAGACCCGCCAGGGGATGAAGGCAGCGTACTAACCTCTCTCTCCGTTTTTTCCATAGAAAAGACGAAGTAACGCTGCTGTAAAGCAACCCGGAATGAACAACGGTCTACACTTCCGGGTTCCTTTCTTCCCTCTGGTCCCCCAAAGATGACGTCAAACTCCCATACACCATCACACCTTCCCAGCAACCATCACACCTGATTTCCGGTCCGCCCCTTTATTTTGTCCCTCCAGCCCGCCATGTTTGTCTTATGATTTTCATTCAAGTTTTTGTCTGGAAAAAAGACCTGTGCCAAATTTTTTGTTACAGTATACGGGGCTCAAAACCCCAAACCCTTCATGCTATTGTGTCTTGTTTCTTTACAATACTCAAGAGTAAGCTCAGCGCACATCTTGGTCTTATTACAACCGTAGGGCCGAACTGACAACGTGACATACAAAGAGATCCTTAACAAATAATTATTGGTATATTTTCCCTCAGTTTACTTTTCTTCTTAATAAAAATTTAGTACTTCGCCGCTGTGAAGCGCGGGTATTTTGCTAGTATATATGTATAAGCAGTGCATTTGTCTTTTGAAACATACTTCTCAATATTTACTTTCATGTTTTGTACTTTAGTCTCTGCCTAATTAACTTGCAAATATACACTTGAATTGCCCTCATGGCAAACTGTCAGGAAATTAACCTTCTGGTTGTTAAGTACTGACAAGAGAATCATGCATGTTAGCACATGTGAGCATGTTTAACATAAGACTAATATAATTAAACAAAGTGAGATGTATTGTGAGAGGGTACCTAACTTGCAAGCAATTGCTACAGCATCTCACTGCAAGTCTACAGATGAGACAGAGACATATCTATGCTGGCAGCAGGAAATGTCCTGCACCTATGGGTGAGGTATCCTGAGAAGCTGTTATGGCTCTTGGATATTGCCTCGTCTAGCTGAGTAGAGGTTGTCTGGTTTCTCTGATGTCACATCACTGGAAGGTGTGCATTCTGTTATGCAGGCTGAGTGAATTTCCAGTGTCTGTTTTAACTTTTATTCTATCACAAATAGATATTTGTATGTTATGGTTTATCTGTCATTTCCCTTCATCTGTAGGCCTTCGGTACACATTTAACTCTGTATGAGCTGCTTCTCTTTAACCTAATGGTTGCTGCCATGTTCTGTTTGTCTGTGCACCTTACATGACTATGAATTTCATGTTGATGAATGTTGATGAATTCCTTGTCCCTTTTCCTTGTGCAGCTTGACAAACCTACCTAATCATCAGCTGTTCCATTTTCCAGTTGAAAAATACAATCAGTCTCAGCATTTGATTCATGGACTCGGGGACAAGCAAACCCTGGTAGCTCCCCTAATTGGGTTCATCCCAAGTCCTCTGCTTGAGTTTTAATACACTGAGAATAGCACAACAAACATGTGAGTTTTCTAATTTGGAAAATGCACTGGCTTTTAAGCTAAACTGATATTTATGTTTTGAGTTTATGTTTCAATTGTTTTATCATACTTTATTTATACTTGTTATATAAGGATAATTTTAACTGAACAGGCAGAATGAGGTAGGGTCAGAAAATGAGATGGTGCCTATGACATTTATCAATGACTGTTGCAATAATCCTAAACAAGGCAATCGTAGTCTGCTCTGCAGTAACAACCATGTGGGAGAAAAAGATAACGTATGTGTATGCAAAGTGTTTTAAATTTATTTTCTTTCTATAGAAGTGTTTGTAAAAATAATTATTATTAGACATACCTACTGCATACACAGGCTTTCATGCATTTATTATTAAAGCTGTTTAATCCAGGGTTTGTTGCACCAGAATTTATCCATGCAGCATAAGGTGTAAAGTAGGACCAAACACTGGGCATATAAGTACTTTTCAATGGGCCACAGTTCAACGTTAATTAATGGACAGATAGCGTTGGTTTCCTTTTATGCTAATCATTTTCCATTTTGTTTTCTGTGTTTTTACACAAACCTGTATCTTCACGTGTACTAATTCTGTATTTAGTAATTTGTAACATGTGTACCTGCATTTTACCTAAGAACTTGTCACAATGCTATAAACGTACACTCAGCGAATAGCACTATACAAACATAAAAAACTGAATTGAATTGAATACTGATTGTAGTCTTGCTTTCTGAACTTCATCTTGATGGTAAGGAAGACAGAAGTTTCAAATTAAGGTAGCAATACTTACTGGTCACAGCACCAAAATGTGGCATTTGCATTTTAATCAGCACATGCATGTTAAGAATTTCACATTATTCTGTATATGTGACAATAGTGATTGTAGGAACAGGTCACAGGTCTATTGCAGAGCAGAATTACATATAGGACATAAACTGTACTTATTGTACTTATAGGACATTATAGAATTTAGTGATGAGGAAGGGCCAGTTTATAGTCGATGATGAACTACTTACCCAAAATAAAAGAGACAAAAGCCAACATTGGGCGCATGGCTAAAATTCAAAATAACAAATTAAATCACACATGTAGAGAAAGAAAAATTGCTTTTCTGGATGCAAACTTCAGCCCCTTTTTCATGTGAACTGTAATGTTTATATATTTGTGGTTCAAAATGCTGACAGTGGCACAACTGGAATGCATGAATACTAGTGTGCAAGTAATGACAATAATCTTACAGTAAAGATATGGAAAATGAAAACAAAATGAAAGATTAAAAAATAAAGAAACCCCAGACACATACAGTATACCATGTGAAGGAGCTTAAGATCATGATTTAAACATACATTATGCTAAAATCAGCTGCAGGACACCTATATACTTTTTGCTCTTAATTGAAAGCAATATTTGAAGGGAACATTAGAAATTATGCAATCGATCACACTGGCTAATGTTCTTGAGAAATGGTTACAACAGGTGGTTGCTAAGGATTGGGGTGGTCACATATAATAATCTATGATAAGTACTCTGAATAATCCAGACTTTTAGAATTCTATGTAAAGCATGTGCTAATTGCAGCCACAGAATATTTGTACCAACCTTTCATGACAAATTTATCCTGTCCAGTACTTTGATAAAAGAAAACACAAAAAGAGATAATATGGTTGGAGATCCAGTATGGTCTACTTGTTTGATATCATCTGATAAGAAGACAAGATAAAAAGTATTTGTAGCCCCTTGATCAGGTCACACTGATGTGCCATCTTAGTGTGCTGGTTGAGACTGATGGTCATTTGAGATGTTTTAGGGCCTGCGTAACTTAAAGACTGGAAGGGGTTATTTTATTATGTTATCAGATCACCTATGGCATACACCTAACAGAAAGGTACCAATGAACATTTTAGGCTCTTTTCTAGATTGGTGGAAGGAAAGCATGTCAAAACCAATTATGCAACACTTTCTTATAACTTCTTAACTGTCTCACTGTATGTACTGCACCCCATTATGGTCAGGACCTGCTCATTTACTGAAGCTATCTTTACTTTCAACCATTTATTTCAACCCACATTACAAAGGTATCCTGTTGCATGCTTAAGGGACCACAGTTAGACAACGAACAAATGTCCAACTAGTAGCAGGTAGAGACTGGCTTTAAGTTCTCAGTAATAAACTATAATCATTTACATCAAAACATATAAAAGCAAGTGCAAAGTGATACATACATCCTTGAAGAGTCAAATGTTCATACGGTTGCATTAGCAACAGAAAGATGCTGATAAACATTCCCAAGTGGCTTTTGTTCTTAGTTGCAGATTATGTGCTCCCAATTAAAATGAAGAAAAAGAGGTTTGTTTACAAGGAGAGGAAAAAGCGAGACAAGACTTGTTGAAAGTATGAGTTTGTTTGAAGACAGCTGCTTCCCCTTCCTTCTTGCCCAATGAGCATGTAAGACAGGAGACTATGGCTCATTTAGCAGCCGGTTCTCACCACTGTTTCAAAGGTACGCTGACATTTTACAGTTTCTAAAAACACGTTGAAAGTATATACAAAAAAATCCCATCTTAGAAAGAGTCAATGGAAACTGTTTCCACAATTAAAATCATTATTTTACCCTGGTAAACACAATTTAAACCATTTTTAAAATGCCCAATTACAGTAGAAAAGTAGGAGTACGGTCCTAAAAAGAAACTTTCATGATTTACAATCATTTTGCTGTCTGTTGAAGTGATTTAAACACAAGAGGTATACTAAGCATTGCTTACTAGAAGTAGAACTAAGCCACAGGCAGCCAGACTTGCTGGAAAGATTATACCATGGTCTGTCTGACAGTGCCTGAGACTTACTCAGACAGAGCTGTTGTCATTAGTTCTAAATCTCTTCCTGTAATAGAAATCTTCCAGTAAAAAACTGTATTCCATGAGGTTTAACAAATTACAGTACTTACTTTATTAACTCAAGAAAAATTGTAATTGCTTAACTATGCAGTTATGTCCACATTGCAAAGTCAGTTTAAAATGTTCTCTTACCAAAAATGAGCATTAGAGTAGACAGTAAAACATATTTTGTTGAAAATAAACACATCTGTAGATGCCACATCACTTCTATTTTTGCCATATTGTAATTATAAATAAAATGTATTTGCTTCTCCCACTTAGATATTTTACATAATTATCAAATCTTCCCCTGCAATCTGTTAAGATTGCCTCAACAGACAGGCCCTCCAGATGTTAAATTGTTCCATTTATCTTTGTAAACTTCAAATTAATTTCTTAAAGTTTTAACTGAGGTTGTACAAAAGAAAAATTCTGTTGAAATAATTGAATTCTGTTTTTATTTGACTATCTTGAAAAACAATAAAAAAAATGGAAAGAAACAAATGATGTTTAAAATAAGCCATGGTGGAGTAACCAATTTATCCGTTTTAAGATGCAGAATGTAATGTGTAGAAACCCCTTTTATACGGCACCTCCATTATAACTGCAAAATCTTCTAAAGGATATTTTAAGCAGATTGTTCAAAATGACACATTCAGTCATTATAAGATGGATGTCACAGTGTTTACTGCATCCTGGAAAATGGCAATAAAAGTAGCACATTAATGAAGTGTTTGTGCAAAATGCTTTCTTTCCGTTTCTTTTTATTGCAGTGTGACATAAGAAATGTGCAGTAAAGATAGATCCTGCTACCTTTTCCTCCAGAGTTCAGAAATATTCAGAATCTCCTTAAAGTAACTTTTTTTTTTTTACATTTTTAAAACAGTGCCTTTTCACATTCTTCTCCAAACACTGTTTAACATAACTTAAGTCTTAAACCTGTTTATGTCATCCCAGGGTCATGAGAATCTAATGCCCATGTAGATATATACATTTTTTGCATAACAGCCCTAATTTGATTTCTGAATATTTTGTGGGTCAGATGATTTTTGAAACTTCCTTGAGCTGGTATTAACACTGAAAAGATTTTTATCCCAATGAAAAAAAATTAAATTTAATTCCGTATACTTATAATCTAAATTCAAACTTCAGAAAATGATCTTCACCAAATTACAGACTCCAGATTTATTATCTTAACTGACAAATGTAATTTTGTTCAAACTGCCTGCACTTTTTTGTAGGGGTGACATCATTTACACCAGGTAACTATGTATTGTATGTCAATAAACTATGCTTTAAGGACTCAAACATTCAAATATAAAGCCTAATTGCAATTGGCATTCGTAACAATATATTTGAAAAAGACAAATGTATATATGCTTTTTTCAAGTTCCAATTATAATTTACACTGAATATGTAAATGATAACTGGTATTGTAGTACCTCTTTAGAAAAGAAAGTGGTTCTACAAGTATTTATTTTCTCTCTAAATCATCTTATAAGCAGTTTCTGCCCTCATGTCTGTGCATAAATGATATTAATACAGTACATTACGACTATGCAGCTAGCCCAGTGATTCTGAAGACTGATAATGACAGACATAAACTCAGAAAAATGTAAGAAAAACGTTATCTTTAAAGATATTTACTAAAATCCCCAGTGTTTTCTAGTGTTTTCAGTGAGTAAAAAAGAAATACAAAACTCTCTAAATATTTTAAAAAGTAGCCACCCACTCCACCTTCAAGATTCCAGTGGTTAAACACCTAGAAAAACTTCAGGCTACTCCTAAATGTGCTCTGGCAATCAGTGCACTAATAAAGTGACATTGACTCAACTTGACACTTAGTTCCAGGTCTGCTTAGCTGTAGCACAGACTTTAGGAAAGACTGCTGCTATACAAACAAATACTACATTTATAAAATATTTAGACTATCAGGAATTTAAAGTACTAGGGTGTTTTACTGTGTTAGCCATTATAGATGCAATGAGAAGTCAAGCTAAAAGACATCTTTTATTGGCTACCTTAAAAGATGACAATATGCAAGCTTTTGAGGCAGCTAAGGCCCCTTCTTCAGGATAGATGTAATACAGAAACTGGAATTCCCTGTGTTTATATAGACAAAAGTATAGATACAGCATTGGAAAACCTTTAAGTGAGACATCTTAGATGTAAAAAATTAATAGACCTCCCAAGGCTAAGATTCATTTAGCAAGAGAGGTGAACAATGTATAGTCAAGATCTTTGGATAAGACAACAGTCCAACAAAGTCTTTTGAATTTTTTGATGAGTTTTTCCATACAATGTGGATCTATAGTCAGGTTGTCTGTGTCAGTCCAAGAGATGCAAACAATCCTCATATCTGGCTATAAAACTCTTGTCTCTATTTAAACCATGTTGTAATGTGTTAAATTTTAGCATCAGTTTAACTTTTCATTCTTTTCTCTCTAGCTGTATCTTGAAGTTGCCCATAAGCACTATGACTTTAAAGTCCCTCTCACAATGTCCATGGCTTTGGAAGTGAGCTACTACAGGAACATTCATATTGCCATGCTTAATGTGGAACCTGTGTAAATTCATTCTTTGGCAGAGTGTTCAGTTTCTCCCACATAGAGTACAGTGTAGGGACATTTCATACAGAAAATTAGGTAGACCACATTAGATGATCTGCAGGAAAATGATCCATTTATGCGATGTTCTAGTTAGCAGTGTGATATAACTACATAATCTCTATCATAAATGTAAGCAGGTGCAGGTGTTGTTATGACATTATGGTGTGTGGGTACATAGAATTATATCTAAGACTGAACCAGATCTATACAAATAAAATCATAATAACCTCTGTCTGTCTTTTGTATTTTTAAGCTTCGTTTGATGTTATTTATGCATTTGGCACAGTAAGGACATTTTTTCAATCCTCTGATTGCATTGTTTCTTTTTGTGTATCTGTTTGGTTTGAATGCCAATCACACAAAAACAGCCAAAATGATTTTAATGAAATGCAGCATGTGGGTTACCATTGATCCAACTTAAAATACAGGCTATATGGCATTTGAAGAATTGTGTAGTATTTTAAAATAGTCAACATTAATTAAATGTTGCATGTATGATAAAGCTGAACCAACTTAAAACCTAGGCTACATGGTGAATTGCCCCACATGACCATGTTGCCGTAACTGACGTTCCCACACAATGCAAGTAATGTGCCTCATTTGGGAATCCGTGAGGAACCACTCATTTGACACAAAATCAAACCATGGTACTCAAGGATTCTTTGAAAAGACACAGTACCAAAGGACTACAGTCTTTGTCTCAGGTCACTGGATAGCGTCTATGTCTCACAACCATATAGCAAAACAGGAAGCACCAGGACTCTAAAGACTTGGATGTTCATCCTTTTCCAAAGATATCGGGAGTGACCTTATGAACCCCATTGCTCTCCCAGTCTGTCTACTGACTTCATAGAAAGAGTCACCAGAGACATGAATGTCACTGCAGAGGTAAGCAAACCTCTCAACGATGTCAACACTCTCTCCACAGACAGACACACTACTGATGGCTGTGCCCAAGAGGTCATTAAAGACCTGGATCTTGTTTTTTATCTAGGACACTCGTAATCCCAGACACTCAAACACTTCGCTCAGTCTGTTGAGAGCCCCGATCAGAGCCATTGACTCCGTGAATTTCACATCGGCAAAGTCAAGATCAGTGAATCTTTCTTCACAAACAGATTCCCCACAGCCGTGGGACCCAATGACCCTGCCCAACACCCAGTCCATTCAGGCATTGAACAGAGTAGGAGCAAGAACACACCTCTGATAAACCCCATAATCAACTGTGAACAATGCAGAGGTTCTGCCTCCACGCTGCACAGCACTCACAGTACCAGTGTACAGGCCAGCCGTAATATACAGCAACTCTGCGGGGATCCTGAGGAGTCTCAGAATATCCCACAGGACAGCACGATCAACTAAGTAGAACACTTTACAAAGATCGACAAAGGCTGCAAAGAAACACTGCCAATATTCTTGATTGTACTCCATGAGAACTTCTCAGTGCCAGGATACGGATGATGGTAGACTTCTTAGGTGTACAACCAGACGGCTGCAGATGCTTTTACAGTAGGTGAGCAAGTTTGAGGATGACCATAGCAAGGACCTTACCTGGCACCAAGAGCAGTGTTATCCCCTGTAGTTGCCACAATCCAGGCAATCACACTTCCTTTTCCAGATAGGGATAACAAGTCCCATTTTTCAGTCAGTTGGGTTGAAGCCCATCTCCCAAATGGAAGCAAAGATTGCTTGCAATCCAAAGAGGATAGCCTTACCAACAGCCTGGAGGAATTCACCCCAGATACCATAGATCCCTAAAGCCTTCCCTGTACTCAGCAAACTCACCACCTGTGCAATCTCAGTGAGATTGGGTGGTTCACAGCTAATTGGACAATCAGCCTCAAGAACCGTGGACCCAGATATATCCAACGTCCTAGCCGGAGGATCAGCTTTAAACAGTTGCTCAAAGTAGCCAACCCAGCAGAACCATTCCATCAGCCACCCTGTCTGCTACTCTCCGGGGAACAAATTTGGATGTGTGTAATGCTTCAGTTCCTCTGTAAGCAGGACGTGCGTCAATAGACCATAGGTGGTGTGTCACTTGCTCACAGATTCCTCTAACAAATGTTTCCTGATCTACCCTCAGAGCACCCACAGCCATTCTTCTCATTTCCTGGTACAGACTGGAGTAGCCATCAAGCTGTGCACGGTGACTCCTCTCGATAATATCCAGGGTGCCCTGTAAGATGAAACACCTCCTTCTGGGATCACCAGCAACACCAACACAACCCCTAGCAATCTTCAGGGTCTTGTCATGGAAGGACTCCCACGTCACATAAGGATCAACAGTCTGCATGTTCCTCACCCAAACTGTGTGCAAACCCATTAGAAACAGCCTGATCTTAGAATCTTGCCTGGTCCAGCCTCATTCTCCTAGTAGGTGGTAGCCTACTGGTCCTAAACTAGATCTTCAGAGTACCAATAAGAAGTCTGTGATCAGAATTCACAAACTGGGCACTTCTGCAGACCATTCATTTGTGTAGGAGCCTCCAGCATCTGCCCATGAGAATGTGATCGATCTCCTTCTCTCACGATGTAGCTCAGCACGCTGGAACCATGTTCCAGCAATCCACAGCCCCTGACCTTTCGCAGAGTCAAGGAACATGGAGCTACTTTCAACATATCACCAGGCCCATAGGGATCAACTCAATCCTTATGACCAGCCTGCCAGTGGTCGCATTAAAGTCACCCATAACCAGAGGAGTGTTACCTTGCAGGCTCCCATCAACCGCCAAAGTGTCGAATAAAATGCCTCTTTCCATTAGACATCACTCACTGCAGTCAGAGCATACACACAGACAACAGACAAGGCACCCAGAGGGTGTTTTAACCTGAGTCTCATAATACGTTTGTTGAAAAGAGTGACATTGGACGCCATCCAGAGGAGCTGATCCGCCACAGCAACAGCTACTCCCTTAGTAAGGGAGCCATCAGTGCAATCAGACCAATAAAAGCTGTACCATCAGTGGTGGCACTTTCTGAGGTGCTCAGAAATAATTACCCATGTCAATAACAAAACAAAATACACTTTATATTATGTAAACCATGCTAAATACTCCACAATATCATTTACTACAATTAACCTATACTGAATGCCTCAAAATGAACAGCAGGTTTTTACACTTTACGAAAATAACAAAAAATGCCCCAAAATATAGCCCAAGTCCTGCAAGATGAATGGGGATGATGACAAATGAACTGAATAATATTAGAAGAAATAATCAAAATAAATGATCTAAACTTAAAAATTAATAAAATGACAAAGGAATACAAACATAAAGCAGGAAAAAAGAATCCTCTCCAAAACATAACACATTACTGTGTCCCTTCAGAAGAAGTATCAAGTGTGTATATGTTATCCTTAACTCTAGACTTACGGACAGCATCCAAACAATGAGATAATATGCAGCTCATCCTCTTTTTCTAGGCAGTGCAGCCTATCACAGCTAGCATAGTAGTAGGTCAGACCTGTGTGACTCTTTGCTCCTCTTTTTATCAAGATGACTTCTGTATCTCTTTTTCTCTCATTATCTATCCATGAATTACCAGTTTATTCCTCTACCAAATGTATGTTTATGGGTTTTTTTCATGCCTTTTGACATTCTGGTTAAAATATATCATTTTTATGACTAAACAGTGCCATTTTCTTTATCTTTTGCTAAAGCGGCAGGTGCCATTTTGTTTCTTTTTTGCTGTTGGCTGCCATATCGATATTACTTATGGCTCTCAATTGTAACCATAAGACAATTGTATGATGCATCACATACCATCATTGCCCAGAGAGTAAATAAAATTGAGGTGTGGTAATCTCTACGTACATATTTGTGAAACTGTGAAGAAATTTTCATGACAGCTAAGTGCTTGAGAGGCTGACTTGCTTGAGACGTGCTGATGTGAACTTTGCAAGTCTGCTGAGAGTTTTTACTGTTTTCTGTGGTGTGAGAGTTAATTAAAAAATAACATTTTGTTCTAAAGAACTTGGGTTTTGGTGGCTGCTAAGGAACTGTGAGAAAATTTTTAAAGCTTTTTTCTCTTTAGAAGGGTTTTTTTTTCTTTTTTTTCACCTGTACAGCAGCAAAAGTAGCTGGGTGTTTGGAAGTACGCTTGGAAAAGTTACTTGTACTTTTACTTGTATGTGTACTTGTTCTTGTTATCTGTATTTGAACTAGCATCAAGGAGGCAGAGTAGAAAGCAGCAGTAGCTAATATAAGCATCTGTAAGTAAATAACCAACTCATAACAGTGATTCCTTAGTTTAAAAGAAAAAAAAGGCTGTGGCTGACTTTAAAGCAATATAGGGGAAGGCTCAGCTAAAAAAGGCCGTGGCTGACTTTAAAGCAATAGAGGGGAAAGCTCAGCTGTGTGTAGGTAAGCAGCCAGCATAAATACACCTGATCAGGCACAAGGGGCTGTAGGATCACATAAGGTAGTAAAGTTTTATTTTTTTGTTTATTTTAGATGGAACAGTTCTTAGCGGTCCAAAGATAGAACAGTTAAGCGGGGGACAGCTTAAGGGTTCATTAATACGGGGGAATACAAACAGTTCAAGTGGAGAGCTTTTAAGTAAGGAATAAGAGGAGCACAAAGTTGGAAGAAGAGACAGAAAAAAGTAAATTTAACCTCATAGAAGGACAAACAGCAAGCAGCTGAGAGGAAGAACAGTACAAGAGCTAATGGGGACAAGGTGTAAAATAGCTGTAGTGTTACCATTTAAGTTCAATCATTTAATTTTAAGGAAAAAAAAAAGTTAAGGCAGTTATACTGATCCTAAATCAAATTTTAATAATGAGGCCAGTGCAATGCAAGTCCTGTTGGTTGTTGGACTTTTTAGATGATGGCTTGGAGGAGTCAGTTGTCTATGAGGGGTACATCTGCAGGAGATGCCAGCTGATCCAACACCTTAAGCTCAGAGTCATTGAACTGAAGGAGGAGCTGGCTGACCTGCATTATAGTAGAGAATTGGCAGACCTGGCCCAGGAATCCTTTACAGAGATACTGTGCACCCCTAAGGTGGTGCGGGAGGAGATTCCAGACCAGACAGGTAGAAATAGGTGGGTCACAGTCACAAGGCATAAGGTAAAGTATGCACATTGTCCAGGGATATCGACCTCGGAATTAGAAGTGTTAAACCATTATCATGTCTTTGCGGAGCTGGACTGTGTCTCTGATGGTTCTGAGGTGGTAGGCAGGGATGATGAGCCCCAACGGGCCACCTCAAAACCAGTTCCCAGAAAGAGAGAGGTAGTGATAGGTGGGGAGTCAATCATTAGTGAATTGAAGCAGAAGTGTGCTCTAGATAGAGAGTCTCGCACAGTGTGTTGCCTTCCGGGCACACAGGTGGGAGACCGCCCTGAAAGGGTGGATAGGCTCTTGGCCAGAGAGGGGGTGGATCCAGTGTCATTGTCCATGCTAGAACAAATGACATACATCGGGGTAATCTGTAGTTCTGCGATCCAAATTCAAAGAGTTAGGTGCCAGGCTGAGGAGCAGAACTGACAAGGTAGTCTTCTCTGAAGTTCTGCCTGTGCCATGCACCAGTCCAGGTAAGACTGAGAGATTAGAAGGCTTAATGCGTGGCTCAAATCATGGTGCAGGGTAGAAGGTTATAAGTTTATGGGGCATTGGGACTCCTTTTGGAACAGATGGGAACTGTTCTGCCATGACGGGTTACATCTGAACCAGAAGGGCACCAATGTATTAGGGAGGCATATGAGTAGGCTACTTCAGGATTGTTTAAACTAGGGAATGGGTGGGCAGAGAGTTTAGGACAGGCCAGGTCCAGATCTATACATGGAGCAGCAAACAATGGTGTAGAAATAAAAATGAGTTGTAATGTAAATTCTAACCCAACATTTAAATATAGAAGGAGTAACACATTAAAAATAGCTTGCCTTAATGCTAAAAGTATCAAAAATAAGGTGAGTTGGAGCTGTATGTAGCAGAGCATCCTCTTTAATAAAACCCCTGTGTGCGTCCAGGTGTCCGTGTGTGTGTGTCTTCTGGTGAAGTGCGCATGCGCGGGGCCACACGGCACGTGTTCAGTCTCTTCCTGTGCATTCCCTGTGTGTGCAGAGAGAGAGACACACACACACACACAGGCGCGCGAGAGACAGACACACACACAGACGCGCATGAGACAGACACACACACACACGGGCGCGCTCATGACAGACACACACACACACACAGGCATGCGCGTGCATTGTTGCAATGTTACTTTTCTTGGTTGTTTATTAAATTGCGGATTTTTCAAATGTTCATTTTTTTCCCTGTGCTTAAAACTCATTAAAAAAAGTGTTTATAGCAAGCGGGTCATAAGGCTATAGCATGAACTCTTGCAGTGTTAGTTTTCTCTGTTGTTCAAGGTTTTCTTAGTGTTATTCAATGTTTTTACATTTAGTTTACTATTACACTGTGCATTCAATGGTATAATTAACTATATTTGTGCTTAAAAGCTTAAAAAAATATATATTTACATACAGTTCATACGGTCTGGAACGGATTAATTGTATTTACATACAATCCTATGGGGGAAATTACTTCAGTTCACAACCAAATCGGGTTACAACCAGAGTTTTGGAACGAATTATGGTCGTGAACCGAGGTTCCACTGTATTACTGTCAGACAAAATTACAGGCATTTTACGGAAATACAAACCAGCATTACTGAGGGAGAAAATTAATGGCACACAATACAGTGACGCATATTACAGCCACATACAAGGTCCCTTGCCATTTAATATAGACTGTTCCTACTAATGTTTATGCACTACTGTTGTAGCGCCCGTTATTGTAACGGGCTTAATGTCTAGTAATTATAATATTATAGCAATAAGGGAAACCTGGCTAAATAACACAGATGGGCTGGATGAGTGTAACATAGAGGGATACACATATTTTAGGAAGGATAGACAATACAGAAAAGGATGGGGGGTTGCTGTTTATGTCATACCATGTCAAATCAAGAAGAAAACACTGATTGTTGACAAGGTTTGCCTGTCAGTCCACAGGGGAGGTTTCTGGTTAAGTGGTGTGCTGAGTGAGGGAAGTTAAAATAGCATTTTTTCAATTAAATTGTTGGCGATCACATTTTCTGATGTATGTACATTATGGTGTACATTAACAGGCGCACATGCATTTCTTTTTTTCTCATGCAACAGTTACAAAAAAAAAAATCCAATCCCAAAGTAAACTGGGGTGCTACCCGTTCTTTTTTTTTTTTGCCTGAAGTGCGGTGCTTAATAGTTTAAGATTATCTTTACAATTATTTTTACAATTGTTGCTGTCAGTCCTGTAACTGAATTTGTTGTAAATGATTTCTTTAAAATAAGAGTAAATAAAATGTTATTAATTAAAAAAAGACCCCAAAGTAAACTAGGGTACTCCCCTTTTTTTTAACTTTGCATTTTTCATTAAGTCATTGCACTACTTAAAGGAATGCCTTGTTGTCACGAACAACTAATACTGTGCAATTTCTAGAACTCTCAAACATATGGACACACGAGCACATATAAATCATGATAATACCCTTTTTTTGCCTCCTCACAGAATTCTAGGATGTTAGTAAAACATGATCTCCCTCTTTTGATCCCAACTGACTTTTGTAACTGACTGTTACAAAAAACTCCTGTTCTTGTCAATTGTTGCTCAATCTTACCCTTAACAATTCCTTCCATTAATTTTCCTGTAATGCATGTTAAGATTACTGGCCTATAGTTGTTTAAATCTGCCTTGTCACCCTTTTTTACAGTAGCCCCAAAGGGTAAGTGACAAATAATGTAAAGGTGTGCCACGCACACTTAAGGTGACATGCACATTCAAAAGAGGTGATGCACGGAATTAAATGTGGTGCCGCACAATTAAAAAGTGTGACATGCACAATTAAATGTGGATTGCACAATTAAACAAGGAGATGCGCAGACTTAAGTTGACATGCACATTCAAATGAGGTGATGCGCATATTTAAACAAGGTGATACGCACATTCAAATGAGGTAACGTGCAGAATTAAATGTGGTGCCGCATAATTAAAAATGGTGATGCGCACAATTACAGAAGGTGCTGTGAAGGACAGCCGGGTCCCATGCCCAGCAGGGACGCCCCTGCTGCTTATGTTCCGGGGGAGCCTCCATGGACAGTCCAGTACCTCCCCCGGGACGCTTGGTGGCAGCCTCCCTGGCCGACGGTGTTTTCCCAACCACCCGCAGGGCTCCATGGGAGATGGAGTCCTCCACAGCTTGGTTGGGGCCCGGCGTGGCCGCTAGGGGGAGCTGCCTCCAAGCGTCCCAGGGGAGGTACTGGAAGTGCAATTAGGACCAGGTGGTTAATCACCTGAAACGCTTCCGGGTGGGCTATAAAAGGGCCCAGCCACCACCACTCGGGGAGCCTGAGTTGGGAGGAAGAAGGAGACGAAGCTTGTCTGGGAGGAGTGGTGGAGAATTGTACTGTGAGTTTGTGCTTTGGGACTGTGTTTGGGCTGTGTGGCACGGGGAAGACGTGTCACACAGTTGAAGAAAAAATAAAGCCTGTGTGTTTTTTTACACGTTGCCTCTGCGTGGTCTGTGCCGGGTCGGGCACTATATAGCACCTTTTACATCTGGCGTAGTCGGCAGGATTCCGGCCCATCCATTTGGACCGGGACCTGCATAAAAATTGTGTGTAACGGCCCGGCACAGTGCATATATTATTTATCTTGACTTTCAGAAAACATTTGATAAGGTGCCACATGAGAGGTTGGGCATCATACTAAAAGAAGTAGGAGTACAGCGTGATGTTTTTAGATGGGTGCAGAATTGGCTCAGACACAGGAAGCAGAGGGTGATGGTGCGAGGAACCTCATCAGAACTGGCCGATGTTAAGAGTGTTGTTCCACAGGGATCAGTGCTAGGGCCGCTGCTATTTTTAATATATATAAACGATTCAGATAGGAATATAAGTAACAAGATGGTTAAGTTTGCTGATAATACCAAGATAGGTGGATTAGCAGATAATTTGGAATCCGTTATATCATTACAGAAGGACTTGGGTAGCATACAGGCTTGGACAGATTTGTGGCAGATGAAATTTAATATCAATAAATGTAAAGCATTACACATAGGAAGTAATAATATTAGGTTTGAATACACAATGGGTGGTCTGAAAATTGACAGTGTACCTTATGAGAAAGATTTAGGAGTCGTAGTGGACTCTAAGCTATCAACTTCTCAACAGTGTTCAGAAGCCATTAAGAAGGCTAACAGAATGTTAGGTTATATAGCACGAGGTATAGAGTACAAGTCCAAGGAGGTTATGCTCAACCTTTATAATGCATTTATGAGACATCATCTGAAATACTGTGTACAGTTTTGGTTTCCAGGCTACAAAAAGGACATAGCAGAACTAGAGAGGAGCGACTAGGCTGATTCCAGGGCTACAGAGGATGAAGTACGAGCATAGATTAAAAAAGCTGAGCCTTTTCAGTTTAAGCAAAAGAAGATTTAGAGGTGACATGATTGAAGTGTTTAAAATTATGAAGGGAATTAGTACAGTGGATCGAGACTTGTATTTTAAAATAAGTTCATCAAGAACTTGGGGAGACAGTTGGAAACTTGTTAAGGGTAAATTTCACACAAACATTAGGAAGTTTTTCTTTACTCGAAAAACAATAGACAGTTGGAATAAGCTACCATGTAGTATGGTAGACAGTAAGACTTTAGGGACTTTCAAAAATTGATGTTTTTTTGGAAGAAATAAATGGATAGGACTTGCGAGCTTTGTTGGGCTGAATGGCCTGTTCTCGTCTAGATTGTTCTAATGTTTAGAAGTCATTTAGGAAACAGACCATTGCAAGTTAATAATTTGATTAAGAGTTTGGTTAACATTTTGAATTTAGGTGCTTGGGCTTTATAACGATTTTCTGGATTCTGACCTTTTGTTTGTTTTTTGACAATATTTCTCTCACCTTTCCTAGACCTACTGACTTTCTCAGACTGCCATTTTAATGTGGCAGAGCAGCAGTATTTTATTATTAAACATCTGAGTTCCCCAATTGCATCAGTAAACTGCTGGACTCTCCTTGTTCACCTTAATGAAAATTAATGTTAAAACTGATTGCCCTGGAGTAGACACTGAAGCTTGCTAAAACACTGTTGGCATAAATGGATTTTGCCTGAGTTCAAGTCTTCAACTCATTATTTCTCATGGTTGTGATTCCCAGCAGCACAGTTGGGCAGTTTGAACATGTTGCAAAGTTTATCATTCAATTGAAATATTGCTGTCTTCAGAATTTGAGATGTCCTCTGTAGATTCTTTTCACCTGTATATTGTGCAAAAACCTCAATTTTAAATTCGTATTTATGTTTGCCTTTTTTTTGCCTATAGTACTTAAAAAATAAATGTCAAATATGCATGTCTTTCAATTAAGAACTTACAGTAAGAGCATATATTGGTATTTCTTTGAAACAACCTGAAAATAACAAAGTGAAGTTCAATACATTTGTTTTGTCACCAACAATATTCATTGTCACCTGGTAAAGATGAAGGCAGCAATTTAGGAATAAACAGCAAACATTCAATTTGAGCCGGTGCATTACAATAATGTAACCTTTAAGACATTTACAAGCATGGGTGACCTAGTAACAACTTTTTTGGACCCACAAAAAAGTAAAAGGGTGAAGAAGGAAAGGGACCCAAAAATTAGTATTCTGCCTAGCGCTCTGGAAAGGGTCAAAACTGACCTAATTCCAGCTAGAGTAAAAAAAAATTCCAAATTGCATGAAATGCAACAAATCACTGGTACATTACTCATCACATTGAAAGGTTATGCTTATTCTACATTAATTTCCAGTTTTTTAATTAATTAGAAGTTTAAAAAATTATCTATCATCACTCAATGTCATTTAAGCCACAGAAGACCACAATCACTCTGAATGTGATTCCTGGGAATCAGCTTTCAACCCTACATGTATTATCACTTTATTTTACTCACATCTCAATATGTAGGGTGATCAAACTATTGAATCGCCGTATTTTTATTGCCCTTAAAATTTTTTTTTTTACTTTGTGACTGTATATGACAAAGATGTCATGTCTTTAGTATAAAACATTAATTTTCTTGTTACCTTTATTGTAGGGAACTAATCATACAAAATATCTGTTGTGGTCTTTTCAGTCATCTTGATTTGTTTTGGCTTCTGAATTTCTTAACACATTTCCGAAATCCCAAGAAAAGAAATACTGAAAATGTCTGCATATTCAATACATCAAAGATTTGCTAAAGAATGTATATTTATACAGTATACCTGTTAATAAAGTGAAGTGAGAAATCAATTTCATATGTGAGCTGTCGAAGAACACTTACATTGGAAACCTGACATAATTTCTGTTTTACTACAGCACCAATAGATCCACTTCAGAAGGTATACTGTATACACCCTAACTTTGTTGGAAAATCTTCAGAATGTTTTATATAATTAGTTAGAGTGGAACCAAGATTCACTGGCCTACGTCAACACATATTGGCTTTTGTCATATTCTGTCTATTTTACTGCCATCTCTAGCTGTTATTAATAGTATGTCTGTTTGAATGCCCCTGGCATCCATCTTTCCACTCTTTCCTATTGTAGCCTATTTTCTTCATAATTTTAAATGGCCTATCTTGTCTGTTCTTCACAGTACCAATTATTTCCTTTCTTCTGGCCCTTTTTCCCAGTACTTGTTTTTCATTTACTGACTCCGTCATACTATTTACCTGATCCATCTCTTCTTCCTTCTCACAATTACTTCCATTAGTTGTTTCTTGTCTTGATCCTTCCTATGCACCTAGTTGGTCTTACCCCAACTATTTTATGTCAAATTCACCTGTTCTCACTATGTGTGATATGAGCACAAAATGAAAACTAAACAGAAAGACTTATTTTTTTATTTTTGTTTTCTGTTTTGGGCTTCATGGTGACAAGGTAGATAATGCTGCTACGTCATGGCCTTAGGTATCTATCTAGGTCTTTGATTATTGAAAGTATGATATATGTATTTCCTCTTCACTTTTGAGATTTCTCCTTGAACTCTGAATCCCACCTACAGCCACTGACGAGTGTGCTTTAGTTCACACAACATGTCTACTTACTGCCTTTCCAACACTCCAGGAATAGTCTCGAGTCAAAAAATGAAGTTTTCTATTAATGTTTCTGCAGTTCACTCTCCATTCTCCTGCACTTATTAAATAATAGTGAGAAAAGCATATTTTAATTAATTGGAAAATTCATATAAGGTTAAACTACTGTCCTTTTAGATATATATTTTTTCTAATACTGATACATACATCCTGCAGTGGGCTGGCACCCTGCCCAGGGTTTGTTTCCTGCCTTGCATGCTGACCCTGTAGTTAGGATATAGCGGGTTGGATAATGGATGGATGGATGTATGATACATACATATTATATGTATAAGTACAACCCATGAAGTTTATTGATAAATTTCCTTGAAGTATTAAAATGTGTTTACTATAGCTTTTTAAAACTTGCTTTAATATGACTTTCATATTAGTTACCTTTTTAAAACAGATAAGATGCCTCAAAAACTTGCATGTTGTAATCTTTTTAGTTAGCCAATAAAAGGAGTCATTTTGCTTGACTTTCCAGTGACTTCTTAGCTAATTTTAATGTTGGTATTTTTCAAATAAATGCATGTAGTAAAATAAATATTATAATTGTAAGGTTGGAATTTATGTTAAGGAGTGACTGTTGGCCGTGGGTTAGCTGCTATAATTGCAAGTAGTCTTTGCGGTCTAAAGCATTTCAGGAACCATGGCTTTATTCCAGGCAAGGTGGGTGTTTTATGATGTCATTGGTGATAGTCACCACCTCTGCAGCAATAAAATGTAATGTGGGCATATTGTCAAAGGCGAAAGACCCTTTACACCAAGGCTGCCCAAGCTTGTTTCTGTACTTGTATTTCGTTTTGGTTTTTTTGTACCTTTACAATGGAATGTTTTATTTGCAGTTTGTTATCATGAGTAATCCCCAACCTGTTTAAATATATTTATCAATTCCAGATGATAAGCCTAAGTGTAATGGTAATTCCTTCCCTGAGCCTTCCTATCATTACTAAAATGTATTGCCTGACATGTATAGACTGCATCAAAAAATCCTAATGGCAAGACATCATATATGCTTGAGGAAACACAAAGGCAGGCCTGATACTTTGTGGATTCCACATTAAACTTGCCACTCTCTCGCTCTGTTCTTGTGCAGTGAGATGCTAAGGGATCTTTTAACCACGGTATTGCTCAGAGTGAAGTTAATACCTCGCCTTCACAGAATGACAAAGAAAAAGCTAGCAATTTTACAAGTATGCCGTTCAATTAGACCCAAAAACAGTTCATTGTGGAGGTGTTTTGGAAATAAAAGTACTACGCAGCTTGTTAATTATTTGATTTGGAATGTCACGTAACTTACTTTTGTTTCATTTTTTAAGTTTATCTTTATGTCGCCAATTGTACTTCACAATATGCACAATATGAAATTCAAGGGGTTGTTATTGGCTTAACAAAATAACACAAAATACTTAGAGTGAAACTCTGACATGTAGGAGTGATTTTTGAAAGTGAAGTGTCAAAATACTATCATTATATAGGCCTTGTTGTAGCATTGTTAAACAATAAGTAATTTTATGAAGGAAAATGCTTCTGTTTGAGTCTTTGTGCTCATCATGCTTTATAAGAGCACAAGGCACAATGCTCTTCATTTTACTCAACATTTTTTAATTAAATCATTAGGACACTGAACAATTCTGTAAGGGCTACGCCTGGTGTAATATGTAAAAGAATTTCTCAGCATTAACTATACAAAGAAGAGGGCTATTTAATGAAAATGATGTAAACCTAATTTCTTTAAAGAGCTCTTATTATTACTTTTATTAATAGTTTTTTTTCCACATGAAAGCAAACAAACAAAAAAACACCACTTTCTCTCCAAAGGTAAAAAAAGCTTTTACGTCATAGCCTATACCCGAACAGGCAAGTCAATGAAAAATCTAATAGCCAGCTGAAAGGTATCTCTATTAGGCTTTGGTTGTCATGGATATTCTATCAGAAAGAAAATGTAAGTCCTTCACTGCTTCATTTGCTTTGGATTTTTATCTTGGTTGATAAAATGGATTAGATGGACAATAAAAAAGATTAGTGTCCATTTACTACTTTAACCTTAATTAGAAGCATTGCTTCAATGTAATATTCTATTTGTATTTTAAAGGAAACATTTTAAATACAAAAAACATTTACAATACAGAAACATTTTGAAAAATTATCAATGAAAATGTCAATTGGCATATGGGTGTATATTTTATACCTTTCACAAAAAAACTGCACATAATATGCTTTTTTGGCAAATTGTTATTTTTTATGATTACTTTTCTTTTTTACTGTTTCTTTAACTAATATGGCAACTTTTTTACTTTCAGATATCTGAAATTTATTTTGCAAATATTGCTAAGACATTAGCATTGCTAACAGAGGGAAATCTAGTTAGCTTGGGAAATAAATGCAGAAAAAGGATTTTTAATTGCTTAAATTTGACTTTATGTGGATACTCTGTGTGTGCTTCGTCTAGGATGACTGCCTGCATCTATTGAAACTCCAAGAGACATAAATTAGGTGAACAGAATGAAGAAATGAATGAAAGTATAAGGTGACAAACTGGCATAATTGGTGTTTCCACCAAACACTTAAGTGAATGTTAAACTTGAATAAATTTCTTGTAATCATTTTTTAGAAAATAAGTTTAAATATGAAACACAATGATTACATTTTGTCAAAAGAATGGGCCTGAGTTGCATATTGTAATCTTTATAGTTAGCCAATAAATGTGTCATTTAGCTTGACCTCTAACTAAATTCACAATGGCTAACACGGTACAACACCCTAGTAATACGAAACACAATAATTTTATTGTCTGCATGCCTGAAGTTTTAAAGAATGATTATGCTGGCACAAGTTTTTTTCTCCTCAAAAATGAGTATAAATAAAAAAACTGCATTTTTGCTAAATCTTATTATTCTTATTGGTATTCCCAACTGAATGGAAAACTGGACTTGTCATCCCTGTCTGGAAGGGGAAGGGTGATCACCTGAATTACAACAACTACAGGGGGGAAAACACTGCTCCCAGGTAAGGTCCTTGCAAGGGTCATTCTCATTAGGATCCGTGATCACTTGCTAACCTAGTGGTTTTACACCTAAGAAATCTGCCATCAACCACATTCTGGTACTGAGGGTTTTCATGGAGTACAAACACAAATATTGGCAGAGATTCTTTGAAGCCTTTGGCAACTTTTGTAAAGTGTTCAGCTCTGTTGATCGAGCTGTGCTGTGGGACATCCTGAGACTTCATGGAATCCCCCTGAAGTTGCTGGAAATCATGGCCAACTTGTACACTGGTACTGTGAGTGCTGTGCAGACTGGAGGCAGAACCTCTGCGTTGTTCCCAGTTGATTCTGGGGTTTCTCAGGGATGTGTTTTTGCTCCTACTCTGTTCAATGCTTGCGCGGACTGGGTGTTGGGCAAGGTCATGGTTTCCAGCAGTTGTGGGGCATCTGTTGGTAAAGAAAGGTTCACTTATCTTGACTTTGCTAACTATGCTGTGATTATCGTAGAATCAATGGTGGCTCTGATTGGGGCTCTTGTGAGACTGAGTGAGGAGTCTGAGTGTCTGGGCTTGCAAGTGCCCTGGAAAAAAAACAAGATTTAGGCCTTTAATGACTTCTTGGGCCCAGCCATTAGCAGTTTGTATGTGGAGAGAATGTCAACCTGGTTGAGAGGTTTTCTTAATCCTGCAGCGACATTCATTAAGTCAGTAGATGGAATTGGAGAGCAAAGGGGGTCATGAGGTTGAAAAGGGGTGTGTGGCACTCCTGATAACTCTGCAAAAGGATGAAGGTCCAAGTCTTTAGAATCCTGGGGCCTCATGTATAAATGGTGCGTACGCACAGAAATGTTGCGTAAGCACGTTTCCACGCTCAAATCACGATGTATAAAACCTA
This sequence comes from Polypterus bichir lapradei, assembly GCA_026402145.1. Taxonomy (NCBI): domain Eukaryota; kingdom Metazoa; phylum Chordata; class Cladistia; order Polypteriformes; family Polypteridae; genus Polypterus; species Polypterus bichir. The sequence continues at coordinate 52,265,036 of JANRMT010049829.1, forward strand.
CACTTGGCGTAAAGCCATGCACATTTACACGGTACCTCATACCCTGTCGGTACGCAAGTTCTCTGCTCGATTTTACAGACTGCCAGCACCCAGCGTCAAAGCAGTGCTACTGTTCCTGTGTGGTTATTCTTTCTTTTCCTGACGCGGCTTTATAAATACACTGAAATTAACTGCTTATTGTTTATTAGTGCAATGCATCTGATTGTAATTAACCTGTAACAATATAATGGTGCAGGGAATAGCCATAGTATTCCAAATACCATAACTGCTTTAGCATTGTTACTCTCACTGCACCTTCTTCTTCTTCTTCTCTCCGCTGCTCTCGTTAGGGGTTGCCACAGCGGATCATCTTTTTCCATATTACTCTCACTGCACCACTCGGAGTATTTTTATCACTGTATCTGAGTGGGGAATCACAGCAGCAGCTGATCGGAAAGAGAATTATCGGTATACAGCATCAAGCACATGCTGCCTCAGACATGGCAAAACGTTTCAAAGCCTTTCCTGTACGGACCTCGCGGTTCAGAAACAGTTTCATCCCAAGAACTATAAACGCACTCAATCAATTGCTCCTTGTAGAACTGTTTGTACTTATAAGTACAATTACCCCACTGTAAACTTGCACTACAGTTATAATAATGCACAACCTGCGCCACTTTATAAAGCGTGTATTTACATATGATGACGATATCATTTTTAAAATGAAATGCAGCAAAATATGTTGATTATATTATACAGATGAAACTTTAACTTCATTTAAATAATCTGTATTGTTAATAATTAAACATGTGAGGAAACGGTGCCGCAGCGCTAGCAAGTTCACATATTGTTCCTGCCTTGCGCTGTATATTTACTGAGGCTGGCGCAACACTGGAATGATAGACAGATAGAATAATTAAACACGTACTATGGAGATATTTCAATGTTCCTTAAAAGTTTTGAAGAATCATCGTTGTAAGCTTACAGATGGCTTAACGTCTATTACAGAGCTGATTGTGTGGCGATTGGGTATTTGGGGAAAGAAAAGTAATGACAGGAATTGGAGGTTAGTACGTTTGAAAAAGACAGTACTGCTACAATAAATTACTTCATCGAAGGTCACGCATGGCACAGCAGCATCTTGTGTGAGACATGAACCATCACTGCGTCATCGTGTTCCCATGTTTAATAACATGCTTTCATTCCAATCATCATGAAAATGATATCACGTATACAACTCGGTATTTTAATTATTCAGAGAGCTGTAATATCATGAATGTCATGGATTCTGTGTCCTGTCGGAGAAAGAGAAAGAACGGAAGCATGTAGTGATTCACACATATAGAGCACATAGAAGATCAAATACAAAACAAAGCATTTAACATACGATTAAGTTAGCTACAATGGGATTTAAGAAACTAGTAAATTTAATGATTTTAAGATGAAGTTTATGATGTTCTACTTTAATGACAAAATAAACTACGTGATTAAAGTTGAAATTTCGAGATTAAAGTTGACATTTCGTGTTTTTTTCCCACTGTGTGCCTATTTTTTTTGTGTGTACCCTAATAAGCTTTCATATGACACTCAGACGGTGGGCTACGACTCACCTTTTCACGGCGACTTTGATAAGTGACTTCTTTTTTATTTTGGCACTGTGCGACTTTGTGAACTTGAGCTTTCAAGTTTCTCCGACACGCTATGTCACTCGATCAACTTCCTTTTGTTAAATATACCACTGTTTAAATCAACAAATAGTATGTTTTTTCTTTGCATCCACTTGGTATTCGCTGAAATTCTTATATTTTCCCCTGTGCTTTTCCCATTGTCTTTTCACAGAAGGCTGAGCTTAAGGGCTATTTATATTGATTTGCATATTCAAAGAGGTGTAATTCTGGGAGGAGTTGGGGCAGGACAGCATGCGCGTGCACGAGCGTTACTTTTCACGCTGACCGGGATTTATGTAGCGGAAGAATGTGGAAGTTGGCGAACGCACAAATTCCTGCATCTGGATGTTTCTGTGCGTAAGCACATTTCGGCCTTTGTGCTTGCATCTTGTTATAGTGTGAATTCTACGCACGGCGTTACGCATGAGGTCCCCTGGTGTTTCCTGTTTTGCTATATGGTTGTGAGACATGGATGCTATCCAGGGACCTGAGATGAAGACTGGACTCCTTCGGTACTGTGTCTCTTCAGAGAATCCTTGGGTACCGCTGGTTTGACTTTGCATCGAATGAGCGGTTGCTTATGGAGTCCCAAATGAGATGCATTACCTGCATTCTGAGAGACCTTTAATTATGGCACTACAGCCATGTGGCTTGATTCAACGGGGGTGACCTGGCTTGCTGGATCCTCATTGCTGTGGGCTCAAGTTGCTGGACCAGGGTAAGGGGACGGCCACATATTACCTGCCTGAGGCAGATAGATGGTCATTTCCGGAAGGTGGGACTGGACCTCATGTCTGCCTGGGAGGTTACTAACTGGAATCCCAAGCTGTTTAGGCATGAGGTGGATTCAGCAACACGCTGTACCATTGTATGCTCCCCAATCTTACTTGACCTGACTTATTCCAATGTCTAAAAATCTGTATTATAGAAAAGTTTAGATTTCAATAATACAGTGTATTGTTGTAAATAAAAGAAGATGCTGTATGTATTTTTTTATAAATGTATTCCTTTTCCACATTTTTGGAATACTATTTCTATTTTTGCTTTGCAGAGAAGCAAAATGGAGTCTTAATTAGCCATTATCCTGTACTTCTCTTTTGAATGAGTATCTATTTTTACACTTGTATAATTATCATGACATAGAGGTAACAGTGTATCTAATATGTAACTATCCCTTTTTAAACTGATTCAGTCTGAAATTTTCTAACATTATCTGCCATTTTATGTAAAATTTAGTGCAATTTTAGAATTCAGCTGATTCTAACAGTCACTTTAGATTGCAGGCTCCAGACTGAATATGCAAATAATTATGGTGGGCTTGCAGTTATGTAGGGGTATATTAAGGATATGGAATGGACCCTGAGAAGGTTTGGGGAGAGGGGTATATTGGGTGTTATAAAATTGAAACCATAACTTATTTTTCTTGACAGGCATTTGTAAAAATTCAGACCATGAACATTTAAAATGTCATTATATATTGTGATTAAAGTAACTGTTAATACTTTACTATATTTCTATAACAACGTCAACGGCATGACATGTGATCACAGGTAAATTTTCAAAGAAATACACAAAATAAGAATATTAGTAATTATCATTCCCCCACAGCCTCTTAAAGGTCAGTAGCCCAATTCTCTTTTGGCATATAATTCTGATTTATTTGGTTTACTCCATTTGAGCTGCTCTGTTATGTCAATCCTCTGTGCAGACATGTCACGGTTTGTTATGAGACCCATGAGATTGGTGCTATCAGGAAACTTTACTATTATTATTGAATAGAAATTTGGAATGCTTTTCTTTGTGTACAAAAGCAAAGTGATTTTTGCAGATGTCTTTACTCAAGGTGACTTGTAATATTCTAAAATCCAGGGTTGCACTGGGGATGAGCACAGGGCAAGAAGCTACTTAAGTCTTTCACTAGGCTTACTCATGTGCACCCCATATGCACACTCATACCAGAACAATATAAATTGTACATCTTCAGGAATGTGGTAAGAAAACAGCAACTACTTGAAGGCAAACATACCAAGAGTTTGGTCAATAAGGTCACACTGCTAGCCACTGAGCCACCATGCTGCCCTGATCACCTATATACTGCATATAATTGGTTCACAGGCAAGGGGATATGGCTAGGGTCACATAAAGAATATGAAGCAGATCCAGTATGCAACACTAATGACACAAAACCCTTTTTGCGCACATAATTAAGCAGATATTTCATAGGCACTGTGTCTGACTTTGGTTATGATGTTACATTTACTTGTTGATGCATAAATTGTGTGTCTATATATATTTTGGTGTTTTATTGCATGGTACATTTGTGGTAAAACAGAGGTAGATTAACTATACAGAGCGAGACAAAAAAAAAAAACATGTCACAAGACAGTGTTGTCGTGTGGCACCCAAGACAGTTATGCCAACACACCAGAGCATTAGAATAAAACAAGTGTCACAAAACAAGAGAAGAGCATTCAGACCATCAGGCTTTATTGGCTGGTTAATACCAAAGTTATTTAAACATGTGATCCTAATACTTTATAAAAGATGCCTCAGCTTGAATTACACAATTCAGTAATTTGTTTCAGATTCCCAAGACTTTTTTGGTGAAGAAGTGCTACCTAACTTTGGTTAAAAACATGCTACCCTTAGTTTCCTGTGATGTGCTCAAGTATGATTTGTTATTTAACCAAAATAAATCTGTTGGATCAGATTTATCGATGTCTTTGAGTGTTTTCAACACCTGGATTAGGTCCTCACACAACCTGAGCTTCTCAGACTAGAACGCATCCTTTATTCCTTGGATGCACTTGGTTCCTTTCCTACTGTATGCAGAGTTGTACTGCAGTGTTTTTTTAATACTCTATTTGTAGTCTTGCCACTGATTTATATACAACAATTTTTACAGTATAATCTAACATCGTCATTTTAATTGCTGCCGCACATTGCCTATTCAATGAGATGAGATAATACAATAACCAAAACATGACTCTAAAACTATGCAGTGACACAGGACTGCAACCTAACATTTACATAGAAAGAAGAATATAAGCAAATTTCTTTCAAAACTAATCTTTATAATTGAGTGTTCAAGTGTTGTTTCATGTTAATATTCAAGTTAAAATTTAGTGCTATTGTTTATTTTCATGTCTCTCTCATATTGGGGACAGCAGTATAATGCAAACAATAGAAAATAAACATAACGTAGTCAATGAATACATCATACATTAAATACAACATCAGATGATTTATACAAGAAACACGCATTAAGTTAACCTTATGTCCTGAGGATAAGCAAACGGTCCTAGATGTCAGTCGTAATGGTCCTGTCTTGCATAATTAGATATGATAAAGGAGAGTGAAAGGTAACTGTATAGGATGGCCAAGGTCATTACATGTACTGTTTGCAATTCCAAGAAATCATTTACTATATATATCCTGAACATAAGAGAGCGTGGTTCCAATGATATTCCGAGCTACAGTAACTTTATTTTACATTAACAAAAGATAAATTCTCGCAGACAAAGGTGAAAAGTGTAACAGGCTGAGAATTAAAACCAGGGTCCCCAGAACTGTCAAGTAAGTGTCAGTGACTTTATCATTGTCACACTACATCTTGCTACTTTGTTATTTAGACTGTTATTGGGACGCCAATTTCAGTGGAAGTCTGATATGCTGGTTATTCCTGGTCAATAAAAATTGAAGTTAAATTTATTTTATTATTAATAATAATAACACAGCATTTTCAGACAGGAGTTATAAATATTTGCATTTAAGCTGCACTATGGCCTTTACTAGTTAGTACATTTTCAACATTTGAGTGCCTGATGGCAAAATAATTCTCTGCATAGTTTTGTCACCCACCATAAGGAGTGATCAGGTAAACTATTTTCACAGGTAGATAGGACTTCTGCAGCACTTGCAACTTACTCCCAAAGTACATCAGCACTTGAAAGGATTGTACATGGCAGATATTATCTTTAATGTCACAGATCTGGGAATCATGACATCACTGCAAGGCAGGTTCCTAAACTATTATAAAACTGTACACCACAAACAAAACTACTAACAAAACAAATTTACTTTTTAATGGTTGAAAGTACTTACGAGCCTTTAAAGTTTCTGCCATTTTAATTACAATATACAGTACAAACTTGAATGTTATACAACTAGGTGATGAGTGAAGGTGCAAGGCACTGTGCCTATATGTGATAACATTGTTGTAGAATTTTTGATGATTATTGATCAATAAGACAGCTATCCCAGGAAGGCAAATTAATGCAGATGATGGGGTGTTGGATCTGTGGTCGACGGTCTGGGTGGGATGCTGTTAATGTGAAGAGCACTGTACAATTTATTAAGAAAATGAAATGAACAAAATAATAAAATTTATTTATAACATAAGTATAATAGAAGATGGATATGTGAAAATATATATAGGCAAAAGACACAAACAACACAAATTACGAAAGCTTAATTTTACTTTTTCTCTCTTATAGGAAAAGGCACATGATTTATGAATCCTGATTTTTCAATTCAATAGTTTAAGATAAATAAATTGTTTGGCTGTTTATAAGTGGCATGCATTTGCTCTCAGCAACTAGCATTTGCCCTGGCTCATTGATCACCACCCACTACACTGAGTTCTATTTCTGTGTGTGTGTGTGTGCGAGAGTATGTGTGTGTGTGTGAGGCGCTGCTTCGCTCTGTCTTTTTAGATTTGGGGTGAAAAACTTATAATAGCCAGAACTTATCCATCAGAAGACTATTATATTTAGTTATAGATAAGACCAATACCATAATATTATACATTAGCTGACATTGCCCTATATATTAAATTACTCTTAATAGTTCTCAGAATCAAAGGATACTTATGGTCTGAGGTAAATTTCTGGTCAGCTTTCTTCAGACATTTGGAAGCATTGCTCAGCACGCTTTCTTTTCCATGTTTAGGAGGTCTCCTTCTTTGCCTTTGGTTGCACCTTCTTGTTGTAACTGCAGTTTTGTCTTTACGGGTTTCACTCAAAGTGTCTTTGGGTGCTAGCACAGTTACATCTGCTAAGTCAACTGGTGATCGTCTTTAGCAAGGCGAATGCATAGTTTAAGTATAGTCTCTCTCTCTCTTGCTCCTGTCCTCAATGGCTTTCAGCAAGGCTACACTAATGGCAACCTCGTCCAGACTCCAACACAGACAAGTATTCAACTTTTTTGGTTCAGTATGGTTGCTCTCTGGAGTAAAGGGATTATGACCGCTGCTGAGGCCACACCCTAATAGCAATGGGTTCTGGTTATAGGCAGCCAAATTAAAGGCAAGTCAAGCTGTAGTATAGTGATAGAAGAGCAGTTACTTGGGGTGTTACAAGGGTTTTAATAGGGAGGAATGAAGGTTGTGTCATTGTCTTTATGGGTGCACATAATCCCATCCTCTTTGTAGTCCACAAATTTTATCCATCAATGTTATTCATCCTTGATTTATGGTCCTTTGTTCAGAATGTGAGTCCATTTTGTGCCTTAGAGACGGATGTCGCTGGCTGTTACATGGTCTGGTATCGATCATCTTATCAGAAAAGGATGCAGTTGCTTCATTTCAAAGGGAGGCCCATTAATGCGAACAGAATCTTTTAGCTGGCAATGAATGTCTTGCAACAGTTTGCTAAGCCAGGACTTTGGTTCCAGCTTGGCAAAATAGATAATGCAAGTCAGTCCTACATTGTGCAAACATAACCATAAGCTCTGGTTAAATTAAACTTGGGTACCTGTGGCACATGGTTGCTGCTAAAAGCAAAGAGTGCAAACATACTATTTTATTAAATACTTTTAAATTTTTCATTTTTAGAATATATGACCTTGAAGATAATGCATCTTGTTGTGTCCAATCAAGTTTGTATGTCTGTGTTTGGCTCTGTCCCTGATTAAATGCTATTAAGAGGTGCTTCTTTTCTTTTCCTTTCCTTTCCTACAGAAAGTATTCTTCTCTCCCACAATCAAGCTTCTTTTTCAGGTTCTGTTTTTACTGTCCTGGGTGCTCCCTTAATGGGCATATTTGCCATTAGGTCACACTTTATATAATAATAATTACCCACATGCCTTAAACATGTAACAATTACCAAACCAATTAAAGTCATTAAAATATTTTTACAGCCTTTCCTAATTGAAGATGACCACCTTCAATAAATTACTATAAATGGGCTTAAAGGATAAGCTCAGTATTTTTCAAGTGAGTTATTTTTTCACAATCAATTACTTTAATTTGTGTTTTATCTTGGTAGAGTAATATTTTACTCTACTTTCCCTTTTGTATTATTAATATGTAGCCTTAATATGAATACCTCAGTTCTCACAGACGTACCACTGTTTATAAAGTATTGTACCATATAACTTCTCCCCACCTTCCCTTCTACATTTATAACCTCAGGCAATTAGGTGTAGTAAAAGACAAGTAGGAGTTAAGTTACAATTTAAACAATGTATTATTGATAATATTCATAAATAATAATAATATGCAAAGTACATTTGAATATTGGCAACCATACAACCTGATAAATGTTGATGTGTGATTTCAGGCAGCACACAGACTTGTTAGTTACTTAAAATGTCTCTAGTTAAGGCACCATTTTGTGGTCAGCTTTCTTCAGAACAGGCTGCATGTCTGTCTCAATATGGCTGTTGAGCTGTGCTCTTCATTGTGTTGTCCATTTCAGTTCATGATGTGTGAGATGGTCTTTCATCATTTGGTAAGATAGAGAGAGAGAGCTGGGAAAAACAAGAAAATTTATAGATTTTCTGTCCAACCCCTAGAGCCAATAGGGCATCATGGTACTTAAAGGCTTCTGATACAAGCGACTTCCAAACGACCATACTTTAGACCAATGGGGAGACAGAATACCTTCACACCTGCTCTCCAAACCATGTGTTAAGGTAAAGCTTGGCAGTTGGCCTTTTCCTGTGGGGGTTGACTGAGAGACTCCAGCAGAGAAATATTGGCCAAACTTGCTTGAGACACTTCCCCCAACCTTGTCGTAAAATTCTCTTTCCTGACTTAGTCCTAGGGGGGTAAACATGAATGCTTCTCACTAATATTACATTGCTTTGCCTAAGCTACAAATAAAGACATACAAAATATTTATCAACATGTATGCAAAATTTCACACCACAACAATTTGCTACAGAAAATCCTGTGCTAAAGTAAAGTGTTTTTTTTTTTTTTTTAATATTTAAAAAATACAGTGCCTTTGTTTTCATTTAGGATGGCATTCCTAGAGCATGAATTCAAACCTAAGATGTAAATCAAAAACCATAAACTTAGTAAATGTGTCCTTTTTGTGAGTAAAGAATGTATTTCAGTATTAGCCAGCATAATGAGATTGCATAGATGCTACAATACAGCATATTTAGCCATTCTCAGGAAAAAAATAACATTTTTGTGAGATTCTTACATTGGAAAAGAAGTCCTTCAGTGCTGTTCGCATCATTACTTGCCTCCCTTCACAGCAACCTTTTATCCCTAGGGTTGTGGTTTCTTCCAACACAAAAATGCTGCAATCGCTACTTGTATTATTAATTTTAAGAAAATTTGTTTCTTCAAATTGAAGTTTATTGCCATGTGTACATATTACAATGAATTTGTTATTTGTAGGTCTCCTCAAAATAGTAACTGTAATGCAACACTAATAAAAGACACACACAAAAAATATCATTCATAGAATGTAACATGATAGATAGATAGATAGATAGATAGATAGATAGATAGATAGATAGAT
>JANRMT010049829.1:52274448-52298419 GCA_026402145.1 Polypterus bichir lapradei
AGATAGATAGATAGATAGATAGATAGATAGATAGATAGATAGATAGAACTTTATAGGTTCCCCAAGATAAAGTTGCCTTTTTATAATACATAAATAGGTAGATGAAAATAAGTAAACATACGTACACTTTACTTCAGTAGTGTTTCTTGACACGACACATTTCTGCTGAAGAATTTGTTGGCTGAAAGTCCTCAGTGTTAGTGTGTCAGAGAGAGCTTAACAGGAGCGCTAAAGTGCATACTCTGTTAGATGAGAAAGCCATGAGCTAGGAATGAGACAGAGAATAGCAAATAATAATAATAATAATAATAATACATATTATTCATATAGCACCTTTAACAGAACACATCCATGCCAACTAGGGAATGCATCTAGAATCCTAAACTTTTACTGATGTATGCTCAAGACAGGAGAGTAGGGTTTAAGACATAATTTGAGCACACAGCTTGATGGATTGGTAGATTGAGTTGATCAGGTATTCCTTTCCCACTGCCTACTTTGTTGTTTCTGCACCAATATTATGAAGACCTCTAGTATACCATGCTGAACAGGTATATGCTGGTGTCTTGGGAGATCAAGGGAAGCAGCTGCAAGTTCTCTATTCAATCAAAAGATAGCAATAGTCAGAATCATAAAATAAGTAGCTGTCTACAAGTCAAGAGTCATAAAGAAAAATTATTGGATCCTGGAAACCTAAATAATACATCTTCTGAATGGCCTACAAGTTCTACAGTAACACATGTAGCAGGGCGAATGATGAAGCAGAGCAAAAGCCAAATGCTTGGGGTGCCAACCAGACAAAACCCTGTTTAATTACAGCAAAATACAAAAATAACAGAAAATTTGAGCTTGCAGATTCTCTCTGTGAGGGACAATTCTCTTTAGTTAGCGCTCGTTCCAAATGCACATTGTTTTCTTAATCTGTTTGTTATTGTGGTCAGGTCCAAAATGAGACATCTCTGTCTTAGAGCGTTCTCCCTTTATAACGAATGGACCAGAAGGTGTGTGGCTTCCTTTGCATTACTGTCCTAAGGGTCAGTTTCTCGAGGCAGTGAGGGAAAAAGACGACAAGACTGTTAGCAAAAGTGCCCCCTCATGTCCCATGGTGGTACCACTCACTTTAGGTGTAATGACACAGATATCAGCCTCATTTTAAGTCTCCCATACAAAGTTTAGTCTTTGAATACCTTCTAAAATCATACAACATGTTAATACAAACTCAAATGTGGCTTTGTTTTAGGGAAATGTTTTGATGTTGGTGAAAGGTCAGTGAAGGTGCTTCCAGATTCTCAAATCAACAGAGCAAGCAATAATTTGTTATATATTATTAGAGCAAGCATAATTTCAAGCTTTAATGTAAGTGGCAGACATATTTACATATTTTTTGTAATTATAGCATAGACAAGTTAAGTGAGTTGGTTAAGATCAAACATTTTCCATTGGTTACCACATGTAAGAGGCTCAGGTTCACTTGCAAAAGCAGATGCATACTATGTGTATTTAAATATTATCTTACTTTTTGCTTGGGTTTACTGTCATTTGGCTATCTTACACAAAGCAGATAGACAGAGCTGGGCCAACTGGTTTATCTAAATTAAATCACAATAGGTGTGGCTGTGCTTATTTATGGTTTTCTGAAATGGACTGGTGCACAATGCTTCATGATTGCATTTTGTAAACACTTGACTAGAATAAGTGGATTTAAAAGTGGATGGAAAATATTCCTTACCATTCATGCACTGCCATGGGACAACTTAATTTTATTATTTAATTTCTCATCTTAAAGAAACATAAATGTGCAACATTACCAGCCATATTCACATAGAAAAATATGTGTTTAAACTTACATTGCTGTTATTATGAAATGTTGGTGCTTGTGAATGAATATGTGATAAATAATGTGAATTCAAACAATGTGAACTGATGAGAAAACACCAAGGGTCTTCTAGAAGATTATGAGGTGGTTGTCTATAAAACAGCAGTAGCCAGTTTGTTTCGTTTTTTTCAGAGTGGATTTCTGTTCAAGCCAATTTTCACCCACACAGTTGTCTTGTTTTTCTTGATTGCGTTATGTAAAATTGAAAAATGCTTTTTTTTCGTTCATTTTAGACCCTTCTGAATAACAGCCTTGATGCCAACAGCATATTTATTATCATCAACAACACTAATAATTGCAGATGCAGAGACTCTTGCTGAACTATTTTGAATAGCACACTGTAAGAAATTTATGAGTAATTTCAAGTTAGATTTCTCCTTAGAAAATCTTAGTAATTCTAACTTTTGTGTATTGAAGCAACATATAAAGTCAAATAAGTTAGGAGATAAAGCAAAAAGGCTGAAAAATGGCATTTTGAAAACCAATAAAGGGGAAATAAAAAATAATCTTCTAGTGATGCACCTGCTGCCTAAATAGCTGTACATCTTTCAGTAAACATCTCAGTATAATACAATTTTTCAAGTGTGTGTGCATTATGTCGCTGCAGTTCTGTGTAATTGTCTTTTAAAGAGGCGACTTGGGTGGAAGTTGCCATTATTGCCTAAACCTCTAAATATAACCAGATAAGAAAAAAAATAATAATAATACTAAAATCCTTACATACTTACAGTGTATTTGCTGAAGTATATCACAAGCTAGTTAACCCTTCACTTTCATCAAACCTCTGTAAAATTTAATTACTTTTAAATATATACATTTCATTTTGTGCTCCTGGTTCAAAAAGGGGGGAATAGGTAGAAAACATCATCCTAAAGCTTTCTTGTTCTTATTGCAACTCATAGGATTCTCACTATAACATTTATTAATTGCACATGGTGAACTCGCTTTAAGGAACACATACTGTTAGAAAGGTTAGCTGCTTAGCAACCGCAAGCACAGGCCATCTACCTGCAAGCTCTTTTTTCTCTTTTCCTATAAATTGAAGACTTAAAACCTAACTAAAACAAAAGGAGGAGAAAATGAGTTTGCAGACTTGGTTTAAATGCTGCTTATAGTGTTTTTAAAAATGATCTTTTTCAAAAAAACTTATTCAGAGTTGTGGCTAGAGACTAGAAAGTAACATTGCAAAATACATTCCATAATCATTTCCTTTTCTGTAATAAGGTTTTAGCAAAAAATAATGCGTGGCCTTTCAAGAACACAAAAATTGCTTCCAAAAATACATCATTTTTAAATGAACCAATTTTGAAGAATCTATCTATTGATTTTCCCACCCACTTAGCCACTTAAGGGGCTCTGGCAGCTGGTAATACAAGTCCATTGTAGTGACTGAAAAATATGAATGCTGCTTTTTTGTTCCTGTCATCTTTAAAGCAGGCAGTTTCAGTTCAACGTTTGTTCTAGCAACGTTTTATGCCACACCTGCTGCTTCAAGTCTGTGCTGCCCTGTCCCCTCAGGGCTTTGAATTCTATCCCACCAACCATCCTGTTCAGTATTATTACAAGCCTGCTCAACCTATGAGCCTGTTACAGAGAAATGATGGCACCACTTGCACAACCAACAGTAACTAAAACAGCCACAGTTATGCAAATTTCAGCTCACCCAGCCAAGTAGGAACAAGCCACAAAGTACACAAGGGGTGAGATAGCAATTTTTTGGATTTTATTTCTTTACTATTACACAAATACCTTAATATACAATCTGGAGGATAATTTTTTTTCAACAGTATAAAAGATTAGTTGGTTCACTTAAAGCAAATCAACTATGTAACTCTTAGATAAACATAAAACACGAAAATGATGTGCTTCATTGAGCAAACGACTGTAAACTGGGTGTGATTTTTATTTAGCTCATTAAATGAGAATTGTTCTAGTACGAAATAAAATTGCATTTTATTTATTTATATAATGAATGTACATATTCACTTTCAATATCTTATGTATTTTTTTGTCTTTCCTGCATCTGTCCTCTTACCTTGTAACTGCTGCTTGCCCTGCAGGTTCCTAGTAATGTACATGTTTGCTTTCAGTACTGTTATTTAAGCGCCCATTTTAGAGCTGCTCAGGCTTGTTTATTTTTAGAGGGAGGCAGATATTTAAAGTATGATGTCAGAAAAGAGCATTTACAAAAAAAAGCAAGCAACAAAGATTCTTGTTTCACACTTTGTCCACTATACACATTTGGTTTCAGTTCAATTATTATATTCTCACATACTGTACTTCCAATTACAACCCACTGCTCTCTGCACTGATTTTTATATTCATTATTTTAGTTTATAAAGTACTGCAGTGATCGTTTTACAAGTAAAGTTCAAACTTTGACACTCTAAATCAGACTTTAAATCTAACTGTATTTAAAACAACACATTTATTTATTTCATAGCCACAAATAAGAATAAAGTAACATGAGGTACATATCCTGTGAAGGCAAACTTTTCCCCGGTATTTCCTATTCCAGCTTTTTGTGTTTTACCTTCTGCCAGGACATAGTGTAAATTATTAATTTCAGTGTCTATAGACTGCTTCTTGTCCTCTAACAAATACTATATTTGTACTAACAAATCACCACTGGTTACTATTACATAGTTTGCTAAAACATATATTAATGTATTCCATTCCTTTCTGGTTATGTCAGCTTTATGTTCACTTGAACTTTAACCTGTGGCCACCAGGGGGTGCTCCAGCAAATGCTTTTATTGTCTTTTGTGGGAAACTCTTCCTTGGCAAGTGTTTCCCACACCACAAGCGCAAGTACAAAGCAAATGCAACACACAGCAACTCTCTTTGTCTTTGTCTTCTTCTCTCTGTCTTTCTTTGCCTCTTCCTTCACTCCTCCCGGCAAGATTTGTCCATCTAATCCTGACTCTGACTCCTGGAGTTGTGGCAGGCAGCTCCTTGTATACCCCACTCGATTCACTTGCAGTGTTCTGAAAATGTGATTCTGAAGCACTTCCAGGTGAGGTGAAAAACCATTAAAGTAGGACTCCCCAGTCTCCACAGCAACCGTTGGTGGCACCCACAGAGCCCAACAAGGAAAAATCAAAATAACTCCAATTCTGATGAGGCCCTGTGAGAAACCATGGTGCTGCCCCAGAACTCCAGATCCCAGGCTGCACTGCTTAAAAAACCAGACCCTAACCTGCAAGTATATTTCCTATTCCCAGAAGTCACTAATACCCTTACTGCTTGCTACTGTATACAGTATAAGAAGCCTAGTTATGGTGTCACTCTTCAAGTAATATCGATATGGGATATTCTTAAACAAAGTAATGGCTAATTCTCCTGGCCATATTTTAAGTGCTTGTCATATATTCATATATATAACACCTTATGAAGCTACGGCCCAACTACCACCACCCCATTCAGGCTGGTACTTTTTTGCACTGTTCTTTATCCCAGATTATTTATTTGGAAAACTCCTTGAAATGTACATTATTCCAAATTCTTTTATGTCATGCTCTGACCTCCTTGTGCCAAATGAGCTTTGCATGGGTAGTAGGGTTATTTTTAAAAGAAACGGGTGAAACAACCCCATCAAAAACAGGGACCTAACCCACAGGCAACTGAAAAAGTCACACATGCTTGCTTTACCTAAGGAACTTTATTGCAACAGAACCTAAGGCACCTCCCTTTGAAAACATACTCTTGCAAGCCAATAAACAAAAACTAAATAAAATACATACATAAATAACACTACTATGTAGCTGAATACAAGGATATGTCATGAACAGAAGTCAAGAATACAATGGCACACTTATCCAGAATATACTGGTAAAGCATATCAAGTTCCAATGATGTCTTTCAAGTTTTGACAGCTTGCTTTGTGTTCAGTCAATGTTTGACTAAATGCCACACATCACTACACTTGCTGTCACCTGCACACTCTGAAAGGCACATACAGGTGTGCACAAAATAGGAGCAGAGGAAACTATTGCCAGCTGAGACCCTGTGGAATAGCTACATGTGTGGCTAAAAGGCACACATAAGAAACACAAAACACCTGACAAGCTGTCATTCTCTCAGGACAAGAAGCATACTCTTATAGATTGGTTATAGTGTAATGCTGCATAAATGGAAATTGTAAAAAAAAACTATTACTCGTTATTTATGTCAGGAGTTTAATATAATAAAAAATAGTTGGTATATAAATACTTTTTTTGAGCTGCATTAGCTGAAAGTTTAATGGTGTGTTTTATTAAATCGCCACTATGGTCTGATTGAGAGAAACAGATGGGAAACTGCTGTTATATTACAAAACAAAAACTGCCATTTGATATCTACCTGTGTGAAAGTAAAGAAAAATTTGGTTGAGGTTAAAAGAGTAATGAAACAAAAGTTAGGGAAAAATCAAAAAGCAGCAACACACTGTGAATTCTCAGAGAGGGCTTCACTTTGTAAAACTTTAGAGAAGTAATTAAGCATTTGACTTAAACATAAAACATGGTGAATTTATTATTAAAAAAATATCAACTGGATTTAATTAAAAAGAGTATGATTTTTTATATATTTATTTTTTGTTATATAATATTATTATATAAAATTATTTTGGTTAAAGCACAAATTACTGTGCTTGCAAATGCTCTCTCTCTCTTCTGTACTTGTGTATGAAATGCCAGAGGCAAATGTGGCTTGTCATAGGTCTGAATCCACGCATCAGAAATGATGCAAAATAAAAAAAGACCAGCACCCTCATAAATACAAAATAAAGCCTTTAGCCATTTTAGAAGCGCATCAGGGACTATAAAGTCAATTTCTAGTGGCATGAATCTCAATTCCTCTGTAGCCCCTAAAGTGTCTAAGAAGAGTGCCTTGTTCTTTAAATATATTTCTGACAGTGCAAATCTTGAATGGTTTTATGCTGAAATTTTATTTTTCAACATTTTAATTGCAATACTGAGAAAACACATTGGGATAGGTGACAAAAACTGAACCTAAGTGCATTTACGTATCCTTACATGCAATATTTAAAGAGCTATTTTTTGTTACACTACTTCTGGCTCTTTATCTCACCCATTTATTCATATTCACATTTGAGTTAAGGTACTGTATATTTTTAAAGAACCTGATGAAGTAATGCACATGTACAATACATAATAGTTTTTCAAATTTGTAATAAATGATTAAGTGACATTAAGTAGTAAGTCCAAGTAAAGTTCAAAAGTCTACATAGCACAAGATGGCCCAAAATTGATGCTCTACAACTCTGCAAGCATCTAACAGGCTCTGGAGTATCTCCTACTTTTCTATCTAAAGAATAATAGACCTTGACAGTTCTTAAGTTTGCAGGTTCATGATTATGTTCTAAAAGTCTGACACTTTTTACTTGTTTTGGTCATCATGGTACTTTTCTGATACCACATAATGCAAAGCCTTAAAACAGCTTGATTATTAATGTATAAAAAAATTGTAAGAAATGACTGAAGTATTCCCTATACATAATGTATTGTGAGACTCAAGGAAAGTACACCTTTTACGTCAATTAACACAAGAATGATGAAAAAATATGAAGAACTAAAATAGCACACAAGTCCTGTAAAACTTTGTATGGTCCTTTAATAGTTAGATAAAACAGAAATACATAAAAGCAACTATTGTATGCAAACCATGTTACAGTATGATGGAGCCTACACAGAGCATACACACTTTAAACAAAAGTACAGCCAATCAGGATCCAGCAAAACTGCACATTACGGCACATTTCGATAAAAGTAAACACCAACAAGAGCTAACATACAAAATGCCTGGCAGTCTTGAAGAGCCTACAAAGACTTACAGAATGGAAATTTGTCTACTATCACCATTAATAATAAGTTCATTAACTTCTCTGTAAGTCATACTTGTAAGAATATAGAAAATTATTGTGTTTTCCTGCATAAGTGTTGCTGTGACATTTTATTTGCATTTCCTAATGTTATAAGTACTATTTTCAAGAACAATTGCAGCTTCTGTCTTTACAATTTCAATGCAGTTTTTTAGACTGCATTTGTCATAGCAAGGAATATCACAATACAAATGTAACTGCCTGGATTGTGTACTGCATTCAGTTGGCTTCAAAATTTGATAAACTATACAGTAGGGGCAGCATCAGAATGTTAGCTATAGGGGATTTATGTTTAAATAGCTGATCTAAAATGGCAAAAAAAAAAGGTAGGCTTTGAGGTATGATCTGAAGCTGATGATCAATACATGCTGTAAGTATTTTGAATTCACTGAAATATTAAAGTGTTTTGTAGTATAACAATAAATTCTGAAGGCAGAGTTTTCAGGCAGGCATTATGTCATACTTCTTAAGGGTTTGAGCTTCAAACCCTGAGGTTGTGGGTTCAAATCCTGCTAATGACACTGTGACTATGTGCAAGTCACTTGACCTGTCTGTCCTCCAATTGAGAAAAACCAAAGAAATGTAACCAATTATATCTCAAATGTTATAAGGAACCTTAAACTTTTTTTTGGTGTCAGCCAAATAATACGTTTTTAATTTCCCTAGAAAGAGTTAAATATATGACACCAGCCATCCTAACAATGGCCTGTTTTCTGTGCTTTAATCAGGTAAACATTATCACTGCCCAAAGTCCAATTCAAAAAGACTGAGGAGGAGCTTTTACCAACAGTCCATCTGCATGTTAAATAAAGAAAGTGTCTAGAAATACTGTACATGATGCTCTATTGTTAACTCTCTCACATTATGTTATTTATGTCATTTAATATATATGTACTATCCATCCGTCCATCCATCCATCTATCCATTATCCAACCCGCTATATCCTAACTACAGGGTCACGGGGGTCTGCTGGAGCCAATCCCAGCCAACACAGGGTGCAAGGCAGGAAACAAACCCCAGGCAGGGCGCCAGCACACAGCAGGGCACATATATGTACTGGTTCTCTATTAAATTAACATAACCTATACTTGTATTTTAACTGAGAATTTTCCTCAGCGCTCTGTGTCTACATTCAGTGAAGAGAGCTACACAAAAAAATAAGTTCTGCGTGTATTTAGATATTATTATTATTGTTGTTATTTATTTATTACATACTGTATTTATAATTCTAGTAATGACTTTGAATTTATAAACTTATGTTATATGTGGCGGACGGCCAGGACCCATGCCTGGCCGGAACGCCTGGAAGGACCGGGAGAGGGGCAATACCTCCCCTGAACTACAGGAGGGCCCCTGCCGAGGGAGCCCGGACAGTTGTGGAGCCCTGGAGGCCAGCACTTCCGCCACACCCGGAGGTGCTGCGGGGAAGGAATTTCAGGGAAGTGCCGCCGGAAGTTCATTGGAGTGAGAGAGCTGAGTTGGGAGGAAGAAGGCAATGTTCGGGAGGAGAGGTGGAAAGGTGGCAGGAGAAGTCTGGAAGGGAGAGAAAAGGACAGGAAGAAAGGTGTTTGGTGCAGGGGCACTGTGTTGTGTGCTGGACTTTTATTGTAATTAAAAGTTTATGTTATTGGAACATTGTGTCCGTGTCTGTCTGTGCCGAGGCTGAACTACCACAAATGTTATTGTCTCTTTATATATAATCATAAGAGTTGAGCAACTCAGCTTTTCAGTGCATATTGTACTGTATGTATAATTTGTATGTGAGAAGTACTATTTGATCTAATATGATTTGCTATGACTTAGCTGTCATTCTGACCATTTTTTGTCTTAAATACCATGCAGAATTTCATGGAGATCCAGTATCAATGAAACATTTCCCCTTCTCCACATCAAATTTCAAAAAATAAATTGGAAGTTATCAGCTTCTGAATGTATGGCTTTGAATTTGGGTCTCTTTTGCACTAAAAAGCAGTTAGTGTTGATGCTTACTGTGACAGATGCTATATAAAATATAGATCGATTACTTAACCCTTGCTAATGCATTTTTTATTATTTGACACTAGTGTCACTGACAAAATTCACAATACAGATCATGTTACTTTTAAAGTGTATCACCTAATACAAAGCTAGTGCTATGTGCACAAAATAATACAATTCTCAGAAAAAAAGCAATTATTTGCTTTCCTAACTCAGTGCCAACTAGTTGAGTGTAGCCGCATGCCTAATCATGATTTCATATCAGAGCCAATTATTCTGTTATTCCTTTTCTATATATCATGATCATATATATAAGGTTGCTTCTCAAACAGTGGTAATGAAGCACCATAGAGATTTATAGTTTATAGTCCACTCTGAAGTGTTAGTTAAACTAAGACTCATTAAGATAGATCAGTAAATACACTATCTGTTGTAAGGGGAAAACACAGTGTTTCAGCAGAAGACACACAAAAACCTGCACAAAACACTCAACAGATGAATTAGTAACATACTATTACTACTACCAATAATAATGATAATAAGAAGAAGATAAATAACAATTTTGGTATTTTTAGGTGTAAGGAACATACAAGCATAGAAACGAGGCCTCAAAAACATCTAAATAGGCAAAGCTCTAAAAACAGTAAGAGGCAAACCACAAAAAACCCTGGTAGAAATAACAAAAGAAAGAAAATACAAAAAAGAAGAAAAAAAACACAAAAAAAAACTGTTATGTTTAAAGGATAGATGAGATTTGGAGTACTCAGAAGAAGGACATGAAATCAAAGCAGGTCATACCTGGAAGATCAAAGAAACACATCAAGCCCAAAATGAAGAGCTAGAAGCAAAGCAATGGTTGTAAGCAAAAAGTTGATACACAAAAAATCTAAGTACAACGATTTTTACCAAGTGATATAATTGTTTTTTTTAGGTTCATCTCAAATAAGAAATGTTAGTTTAGAAGATCTTTTTTTTGTGATCAAATATTAAAATCATTCTTTTCCAAAAGGCAAAATTTTTGGTGGTTACTCTTATTACAGTCTTTACAACTGGTTTCGTTTAACTGTTTATTTTATGAGAAACCTGCTGGTGTCATTATTTCTATTGCTTCTTAATATTATTTAAAGGAACAATAGTAAACTGAATATGTTTACTATTTTTTAGGTGAAAAACATAAAATTACTCTAGTTTCTTTTCTTGACAAGTTTCAGTTAGTTTTTGGAACAAACCATAGTACAGAAACTGCACTGGTTAAAGTAGTAAATGATTTACAGGTTAATGCAACAGAGGTCATATATCTATTCTTGTTCACTTAGACTTGAGTGCAGCATTTGACACCATAGACCACAGTATTCTTATAAATCACCTTAGACAATGTGTGAGCCTCTCCAGCAGTGTCTTAATTTGGTTTCAGTCATACTTAAAACATAGAAAATTCTTTATTAGTTGTGATAATGATACTTTCAATATACATGCTTCAACTAGGTCAGATTATGTTAAACCACAAGTTGAGCTACCACAATGAAAGTGATGTCATCGAGTCTGCATCGGACTCAGGGAGGGGAGAATCATTATTTTCCTTCGTTGGTTCTGTTGGTAGAGAGAGAGATATGTTAAGGCTATGATTCACCCCTTCGTCCCTTGCGGTTTCTTTCACCTTAATGCTTGTTCGTTGTCTCCTAAACACATGTGTGTGACAATATCCATAGCACCAGATGACCCTGATGCTTTTGGCTCTCTGATCCAAGGTCTTATTTCCGAATGGATGAGTAGTAACTTTCTCAAGCTAAATAAGGAAAAAACAGAAATCTTAGTGATTGGCAAACATGTATATAGTAAGGGCATTAGAAATAAACTTCATCACTTAGGTATAAAAATCAAAGGGGTATGGGATTTAGGGATAATCATTGACTCTGAAGTAAACTTTAAATTGCATTTTAACCTGATTACTAGGAATGCATTTTTTCACTTAAGGAATATAGCTTAACTTTAGACTTCTTATAACTTTGCAAGACACTGAAAAATTAATTCATGCTTTTATTGTTAGTTGTGAAGTGCATAGGAGGGTAGAGTGTAAGATAGGGAAACACTGCACATTTTGAGAACAGACCATAGTTGTAATTAAAAATAAAGGATTCCAAAGTTGGATCTCAGGGACTGAAATGTCTGATGCCCAGCATCGTTAAAAGTGCTGACAAGAACTAAAATGTCTATGAAGACCCATGAGGGAAATGAAATGGCATGACCACCTAGGCACAAAGCAGGATTGTTGAAAATGGGAGCTTATGATTGTAATCTGGGGCAGTAAACCAAAAGCTTTTCAATTTTGCACCACCCATTCAACATATAGGACACAAATTGTTGACATGAGGTATTAATTTGCTTGCTGTGAAGGGGAGAAGAGAAAGAGGTCTCTGAGCAGCTATAGTGGATTCTATAGAAAACCGGGAAGAGGGATTAACAGGAGTATTTGCCAGCTCCAAACTTGGTGCAGAAAAAAAAGCCCAAAGGTACAATTCAAAATTTTGTAATGAGACTTTGCTCTCTGATTTATCATTAATTTGGGTAGAAATTATGGTTTGTTTTAATTCCATAAAAATTTCTAATGATGTAACTTCCAACCAAATTTTTTTGAAGAAGGGAGAGGCAGCACCTGGAAGACCTTTTATATCCATTGCATTGCAGTATTCGGGTTCAGACCTCTGAGGATTGGCCCTTGACAACAATCACATGTCTGAACAACAAGGGCGCAACAGCACAGTGAAATGCACAGTCTTATTAAAAGCACAACAAAAGAATCAAGACTCCAAAAAATACAAAATTCAAAAAGGAACCAAATCTGAAATGATCTAAACCAAGTAAAAATAAAAGCAACTTCCTAAAAGTAACAAATACCATTCTACAAAAGACAAGCCCAAAAGCATCAAAACCAAAAGGTCAAAAAAAAAAAAAAAGCGAAAGACCAACAAGCATACATATGAAAACTAAAAGGGCAGCACAAAAGGGAGGCCAAACCTCAACAGCAAGTACAAGCAAATGCCCCTACCCTAAGGATAAGGCAGCAGGTATCTAAAATTAGGCTTTCAGGTCACACATGAAAGCTGTTGAGCAAATGATTATGAAAAAAGGAACTAGGACAAAATTACAAATAACACAATAAAGTAAACAGAGAACATACAAATAAGAAGGGGAAATATATATGTCACTGCAAATTGCTGAGACGGCTAGAGCACCGCAGTAAAATCAGAATATCCATGATCCACCTCTCTACTACACCTTTGTATCCAAGCTAGTGCTATGTGCAGAGCCGTGCTTTATATTTACCTTTTATAATCTATTTGCATTGCTTTTACTCATTAGACTTCCCCAAAATACAATTGCATATGAAAGAGGACACAAACTGTTGGTTGAAAACTTGTAACCTAAACAAAAATATTCTACCTCTGGCAAAACAGATCACCTCAAATTTTGTTCCCTGGACTAAAACCACAGTCAGTGAAACCTTGTTTTTCCTGAAGCCAGTCAAAATGTCCGTGGTTTTGCTTAAGCCAAGCTAGAGATTGCTCAACTTATGCCAAAGTCATTCAAAAAGCCTCTTTATTCTTCTTCCTTCCAACTGAAAGTAAAAGTATCACATCAATCTAAATTTTCACAAGTGCAGAAAATATTGGTTCAAAGCACAAACCCATCTGCCCTTCATTATCTCATAGTTACGAGGTTCAAGTTAGAGATATGCCATGAAAATATATATCTTTGTGGTCTCACAATAATCATCAATACAATCATTTACATGATATCAACATTACTTAAGCTCCCTGCATTTAGCATAATGGCTGAAGGCAAAAATACACACTGAGCTGAGCAAATTAAGGAGTTGTACTAAGACATAAAATTTTATGCATACTAATGTAGTTTAACTTATGAAGAGAACACTTAAATCATCATAAGTTCAAAAAAGACTTACATTCAGTATGAACTGCATAAAATGTCTGAAACACAGACTTTTTTGGGGGTAGATGCAAATTTTAGTGGTTTCTGAGAGATGTTAAAACATTAAATTAAACAAATAAAAAGAAAAGACCATTTAACTATAAAGAGATAAGCCTGATACTTAATATCCACACCACAGGGCAAAAAATTGTGTAGCACTTGTTCTGATCCCTGACGCACTTATTCATATTTTTGCACCCATTTGCTCTTCTCCTCCTCAACATTACACAGATTCAAAACACATTTCACTGAATGTTTTCCTTCCCTAAGACTCTGAACAGTAAGGCACTAAATAATTAAAGCAAGGCAGCAACTAACAGTCCACAAAGTACAAGATAGCTAAATCCATGTAAAGAAAACAATATTTAGAATGAAGACTAACATTAACCAACTTGACAGAAGTTATTTTAGCTTGTATAGTTTGTACACAGTATTTTCATCTTTTACATGTCAAAGAGCTGTTCCTGTCGGCAAACAGATCCTCAGTAGTATTCTGAGCTGTTGAAATCAATCACACAGGAACCCATGGCATATGCCTAAAAGTGCTGTCTTTACAAACAGCTGTGCAGTGGTCTGAGCAAATCCACATCACACAAACCCCATGACCAAATATTTAAGAAATAAAAATATCTCTTTTAAAAAAAAAAAAGTTAAAACACTTAAAATATTAAAATAAGGAAGCCCCCAAATATTATGACATGTGTACATTGTCTAACTTGTTTAAAAAATAAGGAAGTATTTATTTTGTTGCAATTACAATAAATAGTCACAAAAACTAAGTAAACGTTTTCTGTTATTTAAATATCACTAACAGTACTTAGTTAATTAGGTCATAAACAACAACATGCCCAAATTATATTCTGTGTGGGATCTAAAGCGCAGAAGCATCACAGTTACCTATTTGGCTAATATTTTTCTGCAATGTTTACTGACAACTATTCTTGCTTTTTAATGTCTTCATGGTTAAAACTCTAGGCTTGTTATTTTGATTTCACAACGTCTTCTGATTTCCTTTCCAGTTTAACCTGCTGCCGCCCAGTGCATTTAGCACATTGAGAGTTTTATGCTGATACTTATGTTGGTTCTTGCCCATGTGTACTTTTCTTTTCTTGTTTGATGTATATTTTGTTCAGTGTAATGATGTAATATTTGTGTGCTCTCTAGTAGCTAGTTTATGCACAATCAGGTGTGTGATACTTATTCTTTTTATGGTCAACTATAAAGCCGTTGTCTTGTTTTTGGGCCACAAACTGCTATACTGCGACAAGCAGAATATCTAAGGTACAGTTTCTCTTATTTTCAGATCAGCCAGAACAACGATATGATAATTTTTCTGCCTAATACAAATTATTTTCCTTGATACTCAGCACGGACCTCATGTACCTCTGTTTCTGCTGGGAAAAGCTCCGGCTAGAGCTTGTGAAACTTTAGCTAAAGAGAAAGAACTATAAAAGCGACAGAGTGAAATAGTTTGTCATATATACTACAATGACTATTATATGAATTGAAATATTGCAAAGTATGTTCAAATTCAATTGATATAGCACACTTGATTATATACGGTACTGGCTATATTTTGTAATATATATTTTTTAAAGATTTTAAAGCTTTAAAACTAATTTTCAGATTCACTTTTTTAATTATTGGAGTACTAGCAAAATACCCGCGCTTCGCAGCGGCGAAGTACTGCCTTAAAATTTTTATTAAGAAGAAAAGTAAACCTTTATAAACTGAGGGAAAATATACCAATAATTATTTGTTAAGGATCTCTTTGTATGTCACGTTGTCCGTTCAGCCCTCCGGTTGTAATATGACCAAGCTGTGTGCTGAGCTTACTCTTGAGCATGCAACGTACAGTTGGCCATGTGAAAAGCAATCTTGCCTCAGATCTCACAGCTTGGATTGCTGCTGTCATAATCGGTTTGAGTTTCATGGTTTGTTTCAATTACGTTAGTATTTGCTGGATTTGTTGTGTTGAAGTGACAATCGGCATCTGTCAAGCGTTGTAAGCATACAACTGGTTTGATCAATAACTTCGCATCCAGCTTTTGAGAGTTTAAACATTCAGTTTCCACTACTCAAATTGTCACCTGTGAATCTAAGATGTTTAAGAGGCATTGGCAGTTGTCCAAAGGTGTAAAATATTTGGTCATTTCAGTACACTTGAAAGCGACAACCGAACAATTCAGCGGCAGCCATCAACTCACATGCAAAACCATAGGTGCAGGGCTTAAGCATTTCACTCTTATAGTGCTCCTGTGTAGTATAATTATCTCCTGTACCATCATCAGTCCACACCTTGAATCTGTCCCAGTCATTCAATACATAAGACGCAACGTTCCTCCGGATATCAAGAGTGAGCCTGATATGGCTGTGCAATATGTAACACAGAGAATAGAAAAGGTAGGCGCCATCTCTGGGCATGGAAACCACTCGGTACGTGACAGTTCTTTGATCGATGGTGATCACCTCGATAGACATGTTAATGGGGGTACGGTTGGAACGATAAAGGAAATGGGTACCTGAACAATGTAAACTAAGTCTAAAATACCTATACAATAACTATACTCGTAATAAACGAACAATAAAACAGTGGAGAAGCCGTGGATTAAATAAAAAGGTTGCAGTTATCAGCAGGGAGATGTGAATACTGTGGCAAAGCAAGGAATGGAATGAAGAGACTGGAGCGACGGACGGCCTTATATAGGCAGACAGCCAACAACGTGGGAGGCGTGGGGATGGGGGACCTAACGCCACCTCACACGGCGACCGAGCTGCAGGCTATGGACATATATATGTACATAAGTAGGATTCAGTTAGCGTTGGGGACCCGCGTACCAAATTTCTTGAAGATGGGCCCATAGGTAACAAAGACCATTGGAAAGTTCAATATGGCGGCTGAAAGTGGCGTCATACCACCGAAATAAGTATGTACATCAGTTTCGGTTAGCGCAGGGAAGCCGCCTACCAAATTTCGTGAAGATAGGGCCATAAATAAGAAAGTTTAACATGGTGGACATTGTCGACCATTATCACCGTTGCACGTAGAATTTCGTAATGAAACCTACTTAACTTTTGTAAGTAAGCTGTAAGGAATGAGCCTGCCAAATTTCAGCCTTCTACCTACACGGGAAGTTGGAGAATTAGTGACGTTGGAAAGTTCAATATTGCGGCCGGCATTGGCGTCATACCACCGAAATAAGTACGAACATCGGTTTCAGTTAGCGCAGGGAAGCTGCCTACTAAATGTTGTGAAGATGGGGCCATAAATAAGAAAGTTTAACATGGTGGACATTGTCGACCGTTATGACCGTTACGCATAGAATTACGAAATGAAACCTGCTTAACTTTTGTAAGTAAGCTGTAAGGAATGAGCATGCCAAATTTCAGCCTTCTACCTACACGGGTAGTTGGAGAATTAGTGATGAGTGAGTCAGTGAGGGCAACAAAGACCATTGGAAAGTTCAATATGGCGGCCGACAGTGGCGTCATACCACCGAAATACAGTGGAACCTCGGTTCACGACCATAATTCGTTCCAAAACTCTGGTAGTAAACCCAGTCGGTCGTGAACCGAAGCAATTTCCCCCATAGGATTGTATGTATGTATGTAAATATTTTTTTTAAAGATTAAGCACTAATATAGTTAATTACACAATACAATGCACAGTGTAATAGTAATCTAATGTAAAAACATTGAATAACACTGACACAAAACACCCAGGCTCCCTTCTCAGCTGCACGAGCAGGCTCGCTCTCTCTCTCTCTCAGCAGCACGCACCCTCCCCCTCTCTCAGCAGCACGCACCCTCCCTCTCTCTCTCAGCAGCACGTGCTCACTCTTTCTCTCTCTCTCAGAACAGAGAGGAACATTAAAAAAAATCCAAAATTTATTTAAAAACCAACCACAAGCGACCAAAAAAGTAACATTGCAGGAGTTCACGCTAATAGCCTTACAGCCGATCGCTGTACAGTAAACACTTTTTTTAAAATGAGTTTTAAGCACAGGAAAAAAAAGGAACATTTGAAAAATCTGTAATTTAATAAACCATCAAGAAAAGTAACATTGCAGCAAATCACGCTATGAACCACTCCATGTAAACACTTTTTTTTAAATTAGTTTTAAGCACAGGGAAAAAAATAAATATTTGAAAAAAGAGAAAAGTAATATTGCAACAATTCACGCTACGAACTGAAAAATTAACTTTTGAAAAATCCATAATACAAAAACCATAAACCACCAAGAAAACTAACCTTGCATGAGTCTAGTTCTGGCATGAAGTGAGAAGGAACTGGGTGGAGAGGAGGTTACAGTTTTGAGGGAGCGTCTGGCTCCATGATGGAGGGATGTTTTCCTTCAGGTGTTTTCTCTCTTGTGATTTCTTGGAAGCGAAAGCCTCATGCAGCCATTCCAAAAACAAAGTCCTTGTGACCCAACCCTTCGTGTTTGCCCTCCACGTTACTGGCATCTGGCTTTGTTTACATTGTGCTGCTTGAAAGCACGAGGGTTCTCAAATTGGTAAATGAGTAAACTGGTAAACAGTTTTTCCACCTCTTCCAGCACTTGAAGCCTCTGCCTGGTTAACGCTGTATCTCCTTTTGCAACATTAGCTGCTTTAATAGATTCTTTCTGCTTTAGAATAGTCGAAATCGTAGATTTTGACTTCTTGTACTCGGCGGCAAGATCAGTAACACGAACGCCATGCTCAAACTTTTCAATAATTTCTTTCTTTACTTCGATTTCAATTTTCTTCAAAACTTTCTTCTCACCACTCTTCACTTGCTTAGAAGCCATAGTTAACTGCAAAAGCACATGAAATACTGTAGAGCACAAAGAGAGCGCAGGTAAAACACGCACGTCTGACTGAGAACAATGAACAGGGAGCGGCTCAACACGTGCTTAAATACAGTAATCGGCGCGTATGAACCAGCAGGCCAGGCAGGCACGCACGTGCAGGCTCGCTCTCTCTCTCTCTCTCTCAGCAGCACGCACCCTCCCTCTCTCTCAGCAGCACGCACCCTCCCCCTCTCTCTCAGCAGCACACACCCTCCCTCTCTCTCAGCAGCGCGCACCCTCCCCCCTCTCTCAGCAGCACGCACCCTCCCTCTCTCTCTCAGCAGCAGGCAGACACGCACGTGCAGGCAGGCAGGCATGTCTGACCGAGAACAATGCAACACGTGTGGAAATCATCGGCGTGCACAAACCGAAAGGGAAATTGGCTTGTTCGTATACCGAGTGTGTGGTCGTGAACCGAGGCAAAAGTTTGGTGAACTTTTTGGTTGTGAACCGAGTTGTATGTGTACCAAGACATTCGTGAACCGAGGTTCCACTGTAAATACATACATCGGTTTTGGTTAGTGCAGGAAAGCTGCCTACCAAATTTCGTGAAGATGGGGCCATAAATAAGAAAATTTAACATGGTTCGACGTTGTCGCTGGCGGACATTGTCGACCGTTATGACCGTTATGCGTACAATTTTGAAATGAAACCTGCTTAACTTTTGTAAGTAACCTGTAAGGAATGAGCCTGCCAAATTTCAGCCTTCTACCTACACGGGAAGTTGGAGAATTAGTGATGAGTGAGTCAGTCAGTCAGTCAGTAAGTGAGGGCTTTACCTTTTATTAGTATAGATAAATAAATATAGTGGTATGTTTATGAAAATGCCAAAAAATCCTATTTAAATATTTAAGGGAGCATTATTATAGTTATTATTATATTTATTCTATATTCTTTTATGGTTCTTCCATAAATGGATTATATAGCAGTTGTTTGAATTGAAAAGAAAGGTAAAAGTAGACAACAGATATACTTAAGGAAAGCTGAAAAAAAAATCCAAGTAAGTCATAAATAAAGAAGTGTATATTTTCTTGTATAAATATTCTACTGATTTTAAAGAGGTAATTTGTCATCAACAGTGTAGTAATTTACTATTCTTTGGCATTTCTCTGTTGGACAGATTTCATGCGGCAGAGCAGAGCAACATTTGTGCTTTTTTTTTATAATATGTGGCCTGGAATGATAAATGCTTGGCTTGAATCGTATAGCAAATTGCTGTCAATCACAGTTTTGTTGAAACACTGTACTTTGCAGATTTGATTTCCCACTGTGGCAGTTTACTTAAAGTCAAACTTCATATTGAAAAATAATCTAGCAGTATTTTCAGGCATAGCTTTGGTTCAGTAAAAGTTACTGTCTTTCTGTTAAAGTGTGCATGTAGTGAACATAAGTATTTGCATGTGCAACCAAAGGAAAAGACACAAACACAAACACACACTTGAACCCATTTCTAGAATTGTGGATAGGCAGAGCCACTCCTCTCCATATATAGGGTGCATGCTCCCTACCTTGTATAATAGAATGGACACTTGGTGCCACTATTGCCCACCTTTTCTACAAAAAGACAGATGCTCTGGACACAAGTTAAAAGCACCAAGAAGTATTTTAATGCTTCTTCTTCTTCAACAGCGCCTCCAAAGCAACATAGCCACAATAAACAATTGAATTAGTCACACAAATAATCACTAATCTCTCCTCCACACCTCCCAGCCAGCTCTGTCCTATTCCTCTCGACTCTGGCTCGCATACTGGGTTCCCAACAGTCCTTTATGTAGTCCTTGACTAAGAAGTGCTTCTCCTCTTCTGTTTACGTGACATGCCAGTGCTTCCGGGTCAGATGGGGAACTTGCTTTCTTCTTCAGCCCAGAAGTACTTTGGGGCTTCCATCCCGTGATTCGATAGTACTTCCTGGCTATGGAAAAGGTACGAGTCTCCAGCAGGGCTGAAAAACCAAACTCCAAATCCCATGGTGCCCTGCAGGAATCCGGGGCACCGCTATGCTGTAGGGAACTTGCCATCTGGCTTCTTGGCAGTGTTCCATAGTAGCTGCCTTCCACCATCCTTCTCTTCTTTGGGCGTCCTGACCTGGTTGAGCACCATCTGCCACACTAGATATGGCATTAGTATAAATACACATACTGAATATAGATAAATACATCCAGAAGTGCATTCAAA
This sequence comes from Polypterus bichir lapradei, assembly GCA_026402145.1. NCBI lineage: Eukaryota > Metazoa > Chordata > Cladistia > Polypteriformes > Polypteridae > Polypterus > Polypterus bichir. Next base: position 52,295,183 of record JANRMT010049829.1, read on the forward strand.
GGGTTTCTGTTATAGGAACAAATTTGATGGGAAAACAAATGAGGTGGAGCCTTCATCCAGAAATCTACAGTGCATACACTTTGCATTCTTTCAGAGATCTCTCAAAGATCAATTGCCTTTTGAAATTAAGATCCATCCAACATGCATCTCTGAAGAGGGCCTCTCAGACATTTTAACCTTGATCATAGAGAAAAAGAGGGAAGTAGATGGAAAAATGAAGAGTGGTGCAAGAACCAATGGTCTTACAGGATCAGTTGTATTGTAAAGGGAGCTCTGGTTGAGGACTATAAATTCAGTGAAAAATCTAAATATGCATTTGTTTTTCTGCAGCAAATTAAAAATAATCAGGAAGATTCCTGCTTTTTGAAAACTTTGTCATTATTTGAAAGTTTCTTTGTGACAATGTATACATATAATAAAATGTTTCACTAGGCAGAATGTATAACGGATCAGCCCTGTAATGGACTTAAATGTACAACATTAAGCTTATCAACTCAGCTTTGTAAAAAAGCATGCCATGTATTCTGCTGAGCTAGCTGCTATTCCTATGGCTCAAGTGGCTACAGACACCATTATTCAGCATGAAACGGTGATATCACAGCAAAGCTCAATTAAATAAATACTTTATTGCCTTAACAATGTTCTCATATGAAATAAAAATATCAAACAGAAACAATGAATATAAGAGTAACAGCATTCATCATTCCTAAAAACAGAGTTTGATACAGACACTTAGATACTACTGTACTAATGTTTTTGCGGTGAAAAAGGGACTCATACGTTTTAAAAAAGTGTGTGTTATTAACTAAATAAATTCAAAGGAGGGTTTATCGGACAGTACAAAAGAAAACAACCTGCTGTCCCTCTGGGCCTAGCCGTGCAGGATTTCCCTCATGTCTACTGTGTGGGTGTGTCTAAAGCTCTTATGCTCAACTCCAACTTCTCTGACTGAGGAGTTGGTGTTAAGAGGTTAATTACAAGTGTACGTCTGGCACCACCTCACCCCACCAGAAAGCTTGGCTTTTGCAGAGAACTGCTGTAGATCCTATAGCTCTCAGAAGCCTCTTTAGATCCTTTCTTTTTCTTCTTGCTGCTCCTGTTAGGGGTCGCCACAGTGAATCATCTGTTTCCATATCTTCCTGTCCTCTGCATCTTGTTATGTCACACCCACCACCTCCATATTATCTCTCACCACATCCATAAAGCTCCTCCTAGTCCTTCCTGTGCTGACCCTCCAATGTACTCATTCCTATTCCTGTCCATCATCGTCACAACAAATACAAATCTTAACATCTTTAACTCTGCCACCTCCAGCTCTATCTCCTATCTTTTTGTCAGTTCCTCCGTCTCCAACCCATATAACACAGCTGGTCTCACTACCATTTTGTAGACCTTCCCTTTCACTTTTGCTGGTACCCGTATGTTACAAATCATTCCTCACACTCTTCTTCTCCCATTACACCCTGCCTGCACTTTCTTTTTCACTTTTCTTCCATGATCCCTGTTACTCTGTACTGTTGATCCCAAGTATTTAAACACCCACTTTTGCCAACTCTACTCCCTGCATCCTCACCATTCCTCTGACCTCCATCTCATTCATAAGTATTTATTCTGTCTTGGTCCTACTGATCTTCATTCATATCTCCACCTCTCCAGGGTCTCCTCATCCTGCTCCCTGATGTCATTATAGATCACAATGTCATCTGCAAACATCAAAGTCAACAGGGTATTCCTGTCACCTCTGTCAATCTGTCCATCACCATTGCAAAAAAGAAAGGGCTCAGAGCTGATCCCTGATATAATTCCACTTCAACCTTAAACGCATCCATCACTCCTACTGCAGACCTCACCACTATCTCATTTCTCTTGTGTATATCCTCTAACACTCTTACATATTTCTCTGCCACTCCTGACTTCCTCATGCAAATACCATGACTCCTCTCTACTCACCCAGTAAAATGCTTTCTCTAGGTCTAGAAAGACCTTTTGACCTTCTCAATACTTCTCCATCAACACCCTCAGAGCAAATATCGCATTTATAGTGCTCTTTCCTGGCATGAAACTATACTTGTGCTCACTAGTCATTTTATCCCTCGGTAGTTACTACAGTTCTTCACATCACCCTAATTCTTAAAAATCTGTACCACTAAACTTCTTCACCACTCCTCAGGCATTCTCTCAATTTCCAAGATGGCATTAAACAATCTGGTTAAAACCTTCACTGCCATCTCTCCTAAACACCACCATACTTCCACAGGTATGTCATCTCAACGAACAGCCTTCCTATTCTTCATCCTCTTCATAGTGGTCCTTACTTCCTTCATGCCAATCCATTGCACTTCCTGGTTCACTATCTCCACATCATCCAACCTTCTCTCTCTCTTTCATTCTCTTCATTCATCAATTTCTCAAAGTACTCTTTCCATCTGCTCAACACACTCTTGTTGCCTGTGAGTACATTTTAATCCTTATCCTTTTTCACCATAACCTGCTGTTCATCTTTCTCAGCTCAGTCTCTCTGTCTAGCCAATAATTACAGATTCTTTGTTCCCTCTTTAGTGTCTAGCCTCCCACACAACTCATCATACGCCTTATCTTTAGCCTTCACCACCTCTCTCTTCACCTTACACCTTATCTCCTTGTACTTTTGTCTGCTTTTTTTTCATCTCTCTGACTAGCCCAATACTTCCTCAACAACCTCTTCCTCTGTATACTCTCATGTATACCATATATACCATTTCACCACCAGGTTTCTTTCTCCTTCTTCCTCTGTCAAGATGTCACACCAAGCATCCTTCTAGCTGTCTCCCTTGCCACTTCTGCTGTAATTGCCCAGCTACTACCTACTGTAGTCCCTGTCTTACCTCCTCCTTGAACTCCATCTTACAGTCTTGCTTTTATGGCTTCCACCATTTGATTCTTGGCTCTGTCCTTCCTCTCATCTTCTTCTTGATCTTCACCATCATCCTACAGACTTCATTCTGTGCTGCCTAATTATGCTTTCCCTGCCACCTCTTTGCAGTCTCCAGTTTTCTTGAGACTGACTCTTCTGCATAGGATATGATCCACCTGTATGCATCTTCCTCCACTCTTGTACGTCACCCTGCATTCCTCCCTCTTCTTAAAATATGTATTCACTACTGCCATGTCCAACTTTTTTGCAAAATCCACTACCATCTGAAATTCTTCATTCTTCTCTTTGACACCATACCTACCCATCACCTCCTCAATTCCCCC
>JANRMT010049829.1:52298519-52316816 GCA_026402145.1 Polypterus bichir lapradei
CCCCCCCCCCCCCGTTCCCTTCACCAACATGTCCATTGAAATTCGTTGCAATCACCACTCCCTATTCCTTGGTCACACTTTCCACCACTGCATCCAACTCACTTCAGAAATCTTCTTTCTCATCCATCACAAAGTTCCTACCCTCGCTTCCACTCTCCTAACCTTCCTCCTCTTCTTCTGCCTCCAGACACACCTCACCCCCCTTTATCCAAAAGTAGCCTTATTTCCACCAGCATCCTGCTGGCTAACAGTTCTGGTGGCAGCCATTGTTAACATAGACCTCGACCGATCTGGTATGGAAATCTGTATTTGTTTGTGCATCCCCTTCTTTAAACAATTTATTGAATTCAGCATGGTCTGCTGCCTATTAGCATCTTAGATTCTTAGATGTTTCCTATATTTTCCCCAGCAAAAAAGTAATTATGTTATTATGTAGGCCATGTCAGGAAATCCTGTCCGGGAAGTGTATTGGCTTGTATTAAACACCATCCTTGTGCTGGCCTTCATAATATGTACACCAAAATATTACAAATGACTTTTAAGGGCAAGATCAAAGTCAAAAGTCAAAGTGAACTTTATTGTCATCTCAACCATATAGAAGTATATAGATAGACGAAATTGCGAAGCTCAGGGTCCACAGTGTAACAACATGATGTGCAAATAATAAATTAAAAATAGAATTAAAATTTAAAAATTAAAACACAAGACAAGACATTGTGCAAAGATAGGACAAAGAAGTAGCAGCAATATTGAAGTGTAAGATAAGTAATATAATAAATAAATAAATAATAAATAATAGATATAGATAATACAGAAATTATCAGTGTATGATAATAGTTGTTTAAAACGTGTGTAAACAATGACAGGTCAGAATGTTTCACAGCAGAAGGATATCAACAGTGTCAAAATACTTAAAGGTCAGTATGAGATTTTCAGTTCTATTCTACAGTACATGCACACTCGTCTTTGCAGGACAGTGGTTTTCATGTATAAAAGTTCTGTTTTTAAAGGTGGTTGAGGCTGTGTGGAAGGTCCCAGGGGGCAGCCTGGTGTTAAGGAGTCTAACAGCTTGGGGGTGAAAACTCTCCTGCAGCCTGGCAGATTTGGCTTTAATGCTGCAATATCTTCTCTTGGATGGCAGAAGTGTGAAAAGTCCATGTGAGGGGTGTAAGGGGTCCTGCACAATGCTGCAGGCCTTGCGGACACTGCGTTTGTAAAATATGTCCTGTAGTGAAGGGAGAGGCACCCCAATAATGCTCTCTGCTGTCTTCACTATCCTTTGCAGGCGCTTGCGGTCGGATATGTTGCAGTTTCCATACCAGACAGTGATGCAGCTGGTCAGGACATTCTCCATGGTGCCTCTGTAGAACATGGTGAGGATGGAAGGGGGAAGACATGCTCGCTTCAGCCGCCTCAGGAAGTGTAGTCTCTGCTGGGCTTACTTGAGTGATGAGGTGTTATGTGTCCACGTAAGTTCCTCAGTTATGTGCATACCAAGGAACATGGTACTCCTAACAATCTCCACATCTAAACCGTTGATGCTGAGTGGGATGTGGGCAGGACGTGATTTTCTGAAGTCCACGATTATCTCTTTTGTCTTGTCGACATTGAGAGATAGATTGTTGTCTTCACACCATGCGGACAGCCTTTTCACCCCATCTCTGTATGCTCTTTCATCATCCCTGCTTATCAGTCCCAGCGCTGTCGTATCATCTGCAAACTTGATGATGTGTTTGGTGTTGTGCGTGGCTGTGCAGTCGTGAGTCAGCAGGGTGAACAGCAGTGGACTAAGCACACAGCCCTGTGGTGCTCCAGTGCTCAGTGTGATGAGGCTGGAAGTGTTGTGGCCCATCCGAACTGACTGGGGCCTCTCTGTCAAGAAGTCCAGGCATCCTCAGTTGACCTGTTTGAGCGGTATGCAAACTGAAGAGGGTCAAGGGAGGCAGGGAGATTAGTCTTTATGTGTGACATGACTAACCTTTTGAAGCACTTCATTATGATTGGCGTGAGTGCAAATGTTCATTTTATACATGTCACAATTTGAAGATAAATACCTGCAGAAAACCTGGTAGTCTGGGTTGACCTCTGGATGAGAGTCAAAGGGCAGGTAGTATTTGATGTATGAGAAATGCTTAATTGCTTTACATTTCAGTCTGCAAAAGTAGAGTGAACCATCAGTGATGGGGAAAACAATGCTTTAAAAGCAGTGAACACTACTTTGTCTAGTTGCTTCCTGTTCTTGGCCTAGAGATTACTGTGATGGAAAAGATTAAAGCCCTTACAACAAAGGACCTGTATAAAATGGTTTTTGCTTTCCGCCACACTTCAAACATATATAAATGTCTGAAAAGTAATAGCTTCTGGTGAGCTATAACCATAACATAAATGTAAGTCTTTCCTGCTGGAAATATAGGTGTTCAGGAACTTTAAACTCTCTACTATCTATGGTTGTAGAGGTGGGAGTGATCTTTTGTCTTACTTAACAGTATTTCTTTTATTTTCATGAAGTGTAATTCTAGGTTAAATATGGAAAACCATTTGACCAGTTCGGTTACCTCATTGATGTATGCAGACTCATAATCTGTGACAAGACCTTAAAGAGTGATATCATCAGCAAATTTTACCATCCCTCCATCCATTATCCAACCTGCTATATCCTAATTACAGGGTCACAGGGGTCTGCTGGAGCCAATCCCAGCCAACACAGGGTGCAAGGTAGGAACAAACCCCGGGCTGGGCGCCAACCCACCACAGGGCGCGCACACACACACACACACACACCCATGCACCAAGCACAGAAAATATTAAAAAAGTAAAATCTAAAAGTAAATAGTTAAATTTAAAAAGTAAAATGCAGCCATTTGGGAATAATGAATAATGAAGAGCTGATAAGGTAAAATTTTGTGAGGCACCTGCAATCAGGTTGAGAGCCTTACAGAGGTTGTTCTTCAGCATCACCACCTTCTTGCCATAATATTAATAATATTTCATAAGAAAATGATGTGGAAGAAATGCTTTTGAACAACTGAATGTAGAAGAAAAAGAACAGGCAATCCCAAAAATAACTTTACCCTTATACAGCAAACGATTTGAAAATGCTGGAAAAAATAGTGTTATAGAGTGAGCAAGAGTGGAATAGAACTTAAGTGTGCAAATTTAAAGAATGTAGATAGTGCACAGTTATAATATTTTCTAAAGCCTAGTTTTGCTATTTGAAGCCATTCTGTACAGTCACTACCCTAAGGCAGAAGTGTAAATATATAAAGAAAACACTGAAAGCACTGCTAACGCAATATAGAAGTAATTTGCACTATCCATCCTTCTAATTTTTACTTTTAACTCTACTTCTTATTCCGGCTGAAACAGACTGTGGTTTTATATAGTGTTTTGATTCCCTGTAACTATCGACAATGCAATAACTCTAGCTGTCTCTGCAAATAAATGGTTAAATTCAAATTTCAACTGGTCCTTACATTATTTTAATACTTGGAGCTAATTGCAGCTCTTCAGAATTGTTAACAGCACCCTACTTATTAAATACAGACAATGAAATAACAGTAATGGACAAAAAATAATTCAAATATAAAGTGGAAAGCATGTAATAAAGAAGTAAATTTGAGAAACTGAGATGTACAGTATATTTGTTCAATATGCATATTAGGACCCTCAGTTAAAAGAGAATACTGCATTTTGATATGCTACACACTGTCCACTAAACATACTGGAGTCATTCCGCTTTGATTTTGTATTCTGAAATGCCTCCTCACTTAGTTAGCTAATGAGATATAAGTAGTCCTGATTTTTGCATTGCTTACGGAACCAATTAAATGGATTGTACTGTAATTTGCTAACATTCATACTTTAATGAACTGTGCAGAGTTATAGCAATTTGTTGTCAAAAAATGGTCATATCACTGGATATTTCTAAAGTTTCTAATCACTACAAACTACATGAGCAGATATTGTGCAGCCAAGCAAACAGTTGTTCAGTCAAATCAAACAATGTGCTGGTGAGAAGACAATTTTTCTTAGATAGATACTGTATATAGATAGATAGAACTTTATTTTTGCTGTTATAGTTTAATTTACTAATACATTTATAACTTAGATTGGCTTTTTTCAACAAAGCAACTTTTGTTAAGACACCATAACATGGAATTACAGTGGTGTGAAAAACTATTTGCCCCCTTCTTGATTTCTTATTCTTTTGCATGTTTGTCACACAAAATGTTTCTGATCATCAAACACATTTAACCATTAGTCAAATATAACACAAGTAAACACAAAATGCAGTTTTTAAATGATGGTTTTTATTATTTAGGGAGAAAAAAAAATCCAAATCTACATGGCCCTGTGTGAAAAAGTAATTGCCCCCTTGTTAAAAAATAACCTAATTGTGGTGTAAGGTAAGAATAGGCATGATGGAGTGAAGCTTGGCCGAAATATTCCTGATCTGTCAGCCAATTCCCTGATAAGTGGACAATCCATCCATCCATCCATTATCCAACCCACTATATCCCTAACTACAGGGTCACGGGTGTCTGCTGGAGCCAATCCCAGCCAACACAGGGTGCAAGGCAGGAAACAAACCCCAGGCAGGGCACCAGCCCACCGCAGGGCGTAAGTGGACAGTATGTAATGCAAAAAGAACAAAAAACTTCTTCAGTGCAAATGTGAAGCATTGACCTACTTAAAACAGAACTAAAATACAATCTATACATCATATTCATCACTTTGTGTATTATACGTACATTACAATAGCGGTCAGTTATATGAATTATTATGCATGCAAGTCGTCATTTAGCTGGTTTATCATTTCCCTACTTTATCAAGGGTGTTGTCATTTACCAGTTTCTCCAAAATGTTGGGTAAATATATGCATGTTCCTCCATCAAGTTTTCTTTTAGAAATATGGACATTTATATGGGAATATGCATATGCACATTTCGAGTCTCTTTCTGTGCGTAAGCAAGCTTTAAAAAGTCTTTTATCCATTTGCACTAGTGGCTGGCCAACATTTACCTTGCAACAGATCATTATTGAAGATTTGTTCCTGCCTTGTTTGTGATCAATGCTGTCAGCATAGGCTGTGCTATATACAGTATGACACTGTATTGGGTAAGAACAATTAATTAACTTAAATTTTATATTAAAGTAACAGGTTTCATTCATAAATTAACAAAACAAAGCCACACATTTCTGTTTTTTTATTAAGTTAACTATTAGTTTTATTTTTGGCAAATCAAAGAAATTCATGAGACTAATAATTAAGGCATGTACAAAAACCAAAAACATCTCTTTACCACTATCTGTAAAGAGGATTTGACCAGTTAGACTTACATATAATGTGAGTCGGGCTAGTTTGTGATGATGTTATATAGTGTATTGTTTAACTGACTTTGTTATTGTGTTTCTGTGCTAGGTTCTGCTTGTACTGTGGTAGTTAGTTGATGTGTTTTATGTCCTGCTGTGTCTGCAGCAGTGGAATGGTAGCCTGCCTCTTAAATGAGCTGCAAAAATAGTGATTTTAGAGAGTGAGAATAAGAATGATGGAGTACTTGTGCTATTTACAGTTAGTTTATAAATGATACTGTTATTGTTGGAATCAAAGAAAAACATTACTCACAACTTGCCAATACTTACAAGCACAATAAAACAGCACCATTAAATGTAAGCTAGAGTGCAGCAGCTGTGGGTATACAGTACCTTATTTCCTGTATATGCCTGCTTAAAATGCCAGTAAGCAATTCCTGTAACTGGGTTCTGAGGTAGTACTTAATTTGGGACATTTAAAGGCTCAGTTTGTTAATTTGCTGGCTTTATTGCCTGTTTATCAACCTTACAACATATTGGAACTATCTGCAAGTCATTTGGATCAGGACAGCCATGTGTGCTATATTGTAATTGCTAATATGCATGGTTTATATGCTTTCAAATTGGGAAGTGTCTATTAATGTCAATATTATTCTTCTTCATTTTGTAATGTAATACTTCCATTAGCTTTTGTGTTCTACCTCCAAGCTATTTGCATGTTCATATTGCAAAAACACCAGATACTGGGAGTCTTGGAATCCAAGGATAAATAGATTCTTCCATCTTTTTATAACAAACTTATTCTGTAGAATACCAATTGTGACGGGGTCTCATTCTTACTTTGTCCCTCATACCTCCACCATCCATGTTTTGTTTTGCCCAAAGATGCTGTTCATTGGAGTTTTTGTTTTTCTGTCCTTTAATGTCAACTTTTCATGTCTCACTGATAATGTTTAAATGCATAGATAGTTAGAATCCTTTTACATTATTCAGTCTGAAATCGCTTTGATTTTTAGATAATCTATATCATTATGTGTGTGCATTATTAGAGCATAAAAAATTGACAAGTTCAGGCCATTCATCCTAAACAAAGCTTGCCAATTCTATCCACTTACTCTATTAGTAACATAATCTAACATTCTGTTTTTAATTGCTTATGATCACTGCCTGGAAGTTGTTGGCACTATGTCATCTACTGTAAGTCCTTCTTGTAAGGTGTTGTTGTTTACATTCCTATACAGTGTCATACATGTGCGCATGTGAGGCATCTATAGGGCTAAAAAGAAGGTAATTCCCGGACCAGTGGGTGGCAGAGTACACCGATCCTTCCTCCTTTTTTCCTGCAGACCAAATGTGGGAAATTCTGTCAGGGCCCTACAACTTAACTTCCGGTTCCACCCCCAGAAGATGTCACTTCCTTCCTTCTGACTTTAAAACCGACTTGTTTGTACGACAACCTCAGTTCTGTTTTGGACTTTTGTCTGTAAAGACATTTTTCAACAAACCTTCAACTTTTTCAGCCACTCTACAATTATACGGGAGGCTGACCCAAACCCTCTTAATGTGTCAAGGCTTGATTATTCCCACAACAGATCATTTATGTGTATTAAACTAGGGGGCTTTGCCCTCCGCTCGCTTTGCTCGCCAACCTCCATGTTTGCTTTTCCGGATACACACTTAAAATTTTTTTTTCTTTTAATTGTTGCTATTTCATTAGTTTCACTTTTATTTCAGAACTTCTGTAAAAACAATATTTGGAATCTTGCGAGTCCCAATATGCTGAATCTTTTAAATGAGGTCAGTGAGACGTGTTTAATGACTTTCTACCATAATTCAGGATAGTTTTCTCTGTTTAGAATTTTAGCACAGACAAAAGGATCTACATCATCAGCAGTTAATCATTTTTTTTACAAAAATTTTTTACAATAATCATATACAATAATTAATCAATTTTTTTTACACCAATAAATGCATGTGTGGTAAACTCCGTTTTTGAAATTCTCAAGATTCAAGATTCTGTATTTCTCACACGCACAGTTGCGAGTATACAGGACAACACACAGTGAAATGCATCCTGATCCGCTTATCAAAAACTGTGCAAAGTTAGAAGAATGTCAGTTAGATTAACAAAAAGTCATAGATTGAAAGATAACAGTATAAATAAAATAAGTAAAATTATGTGAATAAAGTAGAATTAAGTGTTAAGGTGCAATAGTGCAGTGATTATTGTGCAAAACCAAAGTTAGACAGGTGCATAGTTAAATGAGGCAGTTTGTTTGCGCTACTGCGATCTTTACTTTATTTTTTTTATACTTTCTAATTTTCCTACTTTCATATTCTTTAACTTTCTCCACATTTGTGTATCGCACCGTTTTTTTTTTAGCCTTTCGAATTCCACTGCTTTCATAATCTCTAACCTGCTCTGCATGTCTTTATCGCCAACGTTTGTGAACGTCTTTATGAAGTTCTACTTTGTCCTTTACTCTGTCTTTTAATTCTGAGCCAGATTGGACGTGCTTTTTTTTCAATTCCACTTGTTCCAGGCTGATAATTACTTTCCTTATTTTCTGAATTTGCACCTAGATTATTCTTTTTCTTTTTTGCTCTTTTTTTCTCTCCAACGCTTTTGCGTCTCTTTTCTCTGCACTGCTTTCTTTTTCACTTAGTCGTCAACATTTCACTTATAACGTACTGTCCTTATCCGCTTTATATGTGCTGAGAGCCCTGGATCTGTGTGTGCTCAAATCCTTTAGACGACTGAATGTTTTGCTGCCTCTTGGTTTCTTTGATATTGATTGTCAGGAGGGTGTGTCTCGCAAGAATGTCATCGCGAGATGGTCCTGTGTCAATCTCTTGGCACAAAGTCTCATGTTTAAGGTCCCCGCAAGACGCTCTGTGGCCAATCTCTTTCATCTCGCGGTTTCTTTTAAATGTCTTCTGTGATCGTAACGTGAAGATCATGTCTCGACGTCCTTGTGTTTCTCGAAGGATTTTTTTTTATAATAGAGAGAAATAGCAGAGTTCCCAACACTGACCACTGAGGTACACCACTCTTTATAACACCCAATTCTAATACAGTAAGTTTCCTTGCACCATAACCCTCTCCTTTTTATGTATTAGCCAATTCTGCACCGATCTTCACACCATAGCCTGAACTCCCACTTGTTTTAGTTTAATGTGTAGCCTCTCATGTGGTACCTTATCAAATGCTTACTGAAAATATAGGTAAATAATATCAAATGCATCACTCTGATCTTCATAGAATTCAAGCATGTTAGTAAAACATGACCCACCCTGTTTGAATCCATGCTGTCTGTTCCATAAAACTCCTGTTCTTGCCAGTTATTGCTTTACCTTTTCCTTAATAATCTCTTCCGTTAACTTAACTGTGATACAAATTCATTACTTGCCCATAGTTACTTGGGTCTGCATGATCACCCTTTTTATATGATGGGATAGTATTTGCAGTTATCCTTTCCTTAAGAATTTCCCCCATGTGCAGTGGTTTTTAAAAAATATGCATCAAGGGTTTATATATGTCTTTACTAACCTCCTCCTTAAGTACTTGAGGATACATTTTATTTGGTCCTGGTGTTTTATTTCATTTCAGCCTGCTTAATCCAAGCAGTACTTCTTATTCCACAATTTCCAAATCACTCAGTACCTCCTCAGTAGCCTTTTAAACTTCTTGGAGTTTATCCACTTCCTCACTTGTGAAAATTTCAGAAAAATGCAAGTTTAGAGAATTTGCCATTTTCCTTGACTTTTGTTTTACTACTAAAATACTGAAAAAAATCTCCTTCTGCTACCTTTCTTTTTATCTTTAGTATTTGTAACTACCTTTTAGATTCACTAATATCCTTCTAAATGGTTGTTCTCATACACTCTAAAATTAACATTGGAGTTATTTGTCCTATACACCTTATATAGCAATTTTTTTTCTTTGCATCTTCTTTTTTATCTCTTTTTTACCCACTGCAGAGTTTTTCGTTTTATTTTCTGATTCCTTACCAATTCCAGATTTTGGGATAAACTTGTCGGACATCATAAGTAAAATGTTTTAAAATATTTTTTACTGCTCCTCAGCTGTCTCCACCCCTAAAACCTTGTCCCAGTTAATTCCTTTTAGACTTTGCCACATTTGTTCGAAATTTCCCCTACCAAGTTACACTTAATAATTTTAGTTTTAGCAAATGCTTTCTGCTAAAACATTGAGATTTGTTTTATTTTATGGTCAGTTGATCCTAGTGGTTCAATCACTGCCACATATTGAATTCTTTCCTGGTTATTACATAATGCTAAATCTAAACATGCTCACTTCCACATTGGTGGTTAACATACTGTGTTAAAAACAGTCAGCTTACACCTTAAAACTCATGGATCTTGTACTCTCCTACTTGTAAGGTTAGCTCAGTGAATATTTGGGAAGTTCAAGCTCCCTATAACTATAATACCCTCCCCTAAACTTGCCTTTTTAATTATATTAAAAACAGGCACATTGAAATGACTGTTTGTATTGGGGTGTGTGTTGGGGGATCTACATTACACTCCTAAATTAAAGTCTTTGTTCCTAACATGTAATAACTATTTTTTAAAGTTTATATTTTGTTTATGAATTTCTTTCAGCACTCTTAAGCTACACTCATTGAAGAGAACTAGACACAAGCTGAATTAAATTGAACTGACTTCTGTAGTCAGTGCACACTCTATTAAGTACACTTACTGTATCTGCTCTTGGATAGAAGGGACCAGATAGAAGTGTGAATTAAACAAGGCGCTGAAAACATTTCTTAGGGCTTTTGGACAATACTGAGTTAATAGCATCATTCTGACCACACATTTATACTCCTATTCAATCTCACCCTTAAGATACTAAGATCCATAAGTCACTGTGATGTTCATGGAACAAACGTGAGGTGATCGGTGCGTTCTGATATGGGGATCAAACCCACTGGAAGTATCCAATGGTTATAACAGTCTTCTTAAACATGCTATGGTATTCAGCTGATGCCTAATTGGTATTAAAAGGCCAAACATGTTTTAAGAAAACATTCATTATACTATTAAACTGCCATCACTAGCCTGTACTGTTGAATCAAGGCAGAAAGTATCCATAGATTAATGCACTTTATGCCAAATTTTTACCCTGCTATCCAAACGTCACAGTAGAAATTCTTATTCATCAAATAAGATGACTTTTCTAATCCCCATTCATGCAATTGTGGTGTTCACAAGCCCATTGTATCCTTATTTTTCTCTTCTTAGCTAAGAGGAATGGAAAATAACTTTTTGCTGCTGTAGTCCATGCAAAATCTGAAACTTTGTACATTCTGGGATACCTTACTGTAAATTATTATGGTTAAGAGTTTAATTTTTCCGGACATTCACTTTTAACCAACATTCAGAGCTTTATTTATTGTAACCAGTTTAAGTCCTGAGGGGATGTAAGGAGAAAGAGATATGCTACTCTACTGGGTTTTAGGATTTGAACTAAATAGAAATGAGAAGATTAATATCACATCCCACTAATAAGAGATCAGCTTTACATTTTAAAAAACTGAAAAAACAATTTCTTGATAAATACAAAGTTTATGAAAATAAGATAAGTGTAGAAAGCTTAACATAAAAGACAGGATAAAAGGATAAAAACAGAAGAGATAAAAACATGTAATAGAGAATTTATTTTGTTTTTTCCTAATCAAACAGAAATGTTTATTCCCTTGTACAATTTACTGGCTTTTCAGGGATGAAATCAGCTATTACTTCTGAGTCTGCGACATTTGAATGATGTTACAAGCCAATTATGATCTCCACAACTCTAAGGCAGAGTTTACTGAGACACAGAGATTAAGTATTATGCTATAAGAAAGATTTTCTTGATTTCTATTTCAAAAGAAGTCTTAAACGTTGTAGTATTCATAACATTCACAATTTACATATAATTTAGGTGTAGGTAACATATATTTCTATATGTAAATATGTTTTACACACGCACACACACACACACACTATTTATAGCTAACCACACGCCAGTCTGAATATTAATTTACTCCAGAGCCACAGAAATACATAAAATTGCAGTTACACATTTATTTTTCACACTTTTGAAATAGGTAGAATCCTACAGAGATATATTTGATCAAGAAAGTTAGTTATTCTTCATTGTGCAAATACACATATTTGTATGACTTTATATAATGAAAAGCAATGTCAACACCTTAAAAACGTAATGCTATTGTGAGTGAACAAACATGCAGGGTTCAAAAATAAACTTTTAACTCCACATATTCTGGATACATTTACTCATAGAAAGTCTTTCCAAGACTACAAATTTAGACATAACAGTACAGGCAGGAAAGAATTTGTCAAAATATTCAAGAAATGTTTACTTGTTCCGACATTTTAATCGTTAAGTTTAACACTGCTTTTGTTCAAAAGAAAATGAACAGTACAATACAAGAGGTAGTCGTGTCTTGTTTCAGTTCATATCATGAAATCACTTTTTTGCTTAACAAGTAACTTAAAGCTGCATAAAGAAACTTTGCTATTTGAACTCTTTAGCTAATGAGATGATTTTCTGGCAGCATGCAGTGCAAATTAGTCTTTTTTCATTGTTTACAGGCAAGTACTCACATATGGGGGGAACGAGTGGAAAGCTTGCAGTATGCATCAACACATGGCACAAATGCAGAGGCGTATATAATGTAAATTAGTTCACTGTGGGGGTTCTGGGAAAAAAGGATACTCAGAAGTAAAAGTCTTTCTAGGGCACATGTCCACTTGTAAATAGTACACTTGAGAAGTGGAGATTTAGCTCATGCTTTACATTTGGCTGGTGAAGAACATGCATGGCAATAACATTTAGTAATTTTAAAATGGAAAAGCAGTTGAAGTTTAGTCTGTTTATTATTAGTAGAAACCTGCTTGGACATTTTATACTTACACAGAGAACCTATACATTTAAAATCTTTTGATTAAAATATGATGCAGGAATATAGAGGAAGGTGAATATTATTATTTTATTACATTGTGTTATCTGATATTAGCCACATCTTACAGGTAGTTTAATAGCAACATAGATAAAATGCATACAGCAGTCAATTCATTCATTCATTGTTATACTATACATTTTTCAAATAAATTATGAAAACAAAAACTCATAGTGTAGTTGCAAATGAAGTTAAGTGAGTAATTTCCTTGAGGAACACACCTTAGTGTTCAATTAGTGAAATGATTTAAAAAAGTTTGATGTTAGAAATAAAAACATAAAAGAAAAGGGCTTACAGCTGAGCAGTCATGAGTAGTAAGCCCCATTCTGAGTTCATTGTTGAGAGGTGTTGTTTTTTTAAATATTATTTTTATTCAACGATAGTGACCAATGCTGTTTGCAAAGGGAGTTAAGTTTGTTACATAATATATGTAATCCTTCCTGCTGACGTATTAGGGATAAATGTTATGCCTGTGAATTTAAGAAATATCACACCAATCTTGGCAATTAATATAAGGCAAAAGGTTAAAATTTGGGTATGGCCTACTTCAGCTAGAGATGCTGATGGGGTGGCATGTTTGATTCATTCATTCATTCATTCATTCATTCATTCATATGCCTTGTAGATTCAATGCTTGGAATAAGGCTACCTACCTTGCTTAAGCTTACAGTTGAGTTATATATTTTCTATTCTTCTAAAATGCACAAACACTTATAAGATTAGATTACTCTTGTCTGATTAAACATGCAAAATATGTAAAATAAAAAATAACATGAAGTGAAAGCAAGGTGCTCAATGCTGAAAAAACAACAGAAAAAATATGGTCAAAAGATTTTGCATTAATTGTAAAAAAGTAAAAAAAAATAATCTTGTTTATTTTTGCAAGGACAGGGGATGAATTATAACATTTCTTATCCATGTCTTCCTTTTATGCTGATTAAGTGACAGACAGAGGAATGCCCAGGAGCAGAAGCAAAGTTGAGTTAACAGCAAATGTTAAAACATCAATGAACAAGAGCCAGAGGGAAATCCGCAAGACAAGTCTAAAATATTGTTTAGACCAAAAATCAAAACAGAGTTAGAAATATTAACCAGTGAATACGGAGGTTATTTTTAAAAGCAGAAGTTCAAACAAGGAATGAGGTGACAAGAGTAGACAAAGTTCTACCAAAGGCCAGCAAGGATATACTACTCAATGTAGCACTGTGAAAAGTTGGGAAAGACTCAGTAACTGATTCTATAACTGAAATGATTGTTAAAACTATATATATATATATATATATATTGTAAAAGAACAAGTCTCAACACTCTTAAAAAGGTTTGGGGCAGCCACCTGTATATTGTTCCTAGCTGCAAAAAGATTATATTGGTACAGCAATGTTGCTTGTTTGAGTTCCACACTGAACTGCTTGAGTTAGCCAAGATGGAGGCTTTTATAATCTTGTGACCCAGAAGTGATTTCGGTCTGGGTGCCGGAACAGGAAGTGACGTCCGTCTAGTTGCTGGAACAGGAAGTGATGTCAGGTCAGGCAAGTTTTCCCATATTTGATCTGCAGAAATAACAGACAAAGGTTTAGAGCACCCCGCCACCCCCTGGCCTGGCGGGTAATCACCTTCACTTGGTCCGTTCAGCTCACTCCTAGTCGCACATATGTGACATGGCCCCCCCCTCAACCCAGATCCATCGGGTCGGGCATATCTGCTCGTGAGGTCGTGGCGCCGGGAAAGGGCATCAGCATTGGCCTGCAGCAAACTTCGATGATAAACAACCGAAAACTTATAAGGCTGTAGGTCCAAAAACCACCTTGTGACTCGTGGATTCGAGTCCCAGTGTAACGTCATTCACTGTAATGGTGCATGGTCAGTCACCAGGGTGAATTCCCGACCCAGGAGGTAGTACCTCAGCTGCGTAATCACCCATTTAATCGCCAAAGACTCCCGCTCCACTGCTGCATACCTGGTCTCTCGGTCCAACAGTTTCCGACTCAGGTAAATCACGGGGTGTTCCACTCCATCGACACTTTGGCTCAGCATGGCACCAAGACCTGTGTCTGAAGCATCCGTCTGGAGAATAAAAGGCAAAGTAAAATCAGGTGCCTTCAAAATAGGAGCTGATGTAAGGGCCTGCTTAAGGTCACTAAATACAGCATCAGTATTATCATCCCAGACCACGTGGTTAGGTTTCCCCTTCTTTGTTAGGTTTGTCAAGGGCGTTGCTCTCTCGGAAAACCGGGGTACAAACCGGCGATAGTAACCCGCTAAACCGAGAAATGCTTGTACCTGCCGCTTGGTTATCGGACGGGTCTAATTCATTATGGCATCTATTTTGGAGCATTGTGGTTTGACCATACCCCGGCCCACTAGGTAACCTAAATATTTGGCTTCAACCAATCCAAAATAGCATTTCTTTGGATTAATACGAAGTCCAGCACTCGCTAGTGTCCGTAATACAGCATCAACCTGCAGTAGATGTTCCTTCCATGTGCTGGAATAGATGACAACGTCATCCAAGTAGGCAGCACTGTATGAATTATGGGGTCGGAGCACTTTGTCCACCAGACGTTGGAAGGTAGCGGGTGCCCCATGTAATCCGAATGGAAGTACACGATACTGCCAATGTCTGCTAGGAGTGCTAAACGCAGTCTTTTCCTTTGCGGAGTCAGTTAAGGGAACCTGCCAGTACCCCTTTGTCATATCAAGAGTAGTCAAAAATTTGGCATGTCCGAGCCGCTCAAGGAGGTCGTCCACTCGTGGCATTGGATAGGCGTTGAATTGAGAGACTTGGTTAAGCCAACGGAAGTCATTGCAAAACCTCCAACTTCCGTCTGGCTTTTTGACCAACACGATTGGACTGGACCAGGGACTAAAACTTTCCTCTATCACACCTAGATCCAGCATTCGTTTCATCTCCAACTCCACTTCTGCCTTTTTTTGCTTCGGGAATCCGATATGGGCGTTCTCTGACTATAACCCCTATGTCATGCGCAATCAGGGAGGTTTGTCCGGGAATTTCGCTCACTACCTCTGGGACAACTGCTTCTGGCAAGTCAAATCATCACCGAAGTTAAGGTGTAATTTATGAGTGAAGAGTGAGCAGGGCTGTCCGGAGGAGGGATCGGGATCCCTTTCCTTCCACAGTTTCAGCAAATTGACATGATAAATCCGCTCTTTAGGTCAACAATTACGTTGGATAATTAAATAATCGACCAGACCCTTCCTCTCCTTAACTTCATATGGGCCTTGCCAATGAGCCAGTAATTTGGAGTGTGAGGTAGGTACCAATACCATGACACGATCCCCCGGGTGGAACTCCCGAAGCGATGTGCCACAGTTGTAACAACGAGCCTGGGCTGCTTGCGCCTTCTCCATGTGAGAATGTAGGGTAGGTCAAATTTTTGCAAATCTAGCGCGTAATTGTGCAATATATTCAAGTATATTTACAGAGAGAAGGACCTCCTCTTCCCATCCTTCTTTTAATATATCCAGTAAACCCCGGGGTTGTCGTCCATACAATTATTCAAAGGGTGAGAACCCGTGGAGGCTTGTGGGACTTCCCGATATGCAAAACACGAGGGGGAGGAGCTGATCCCAGTTCCTTCTGACCTCATGGACTACTTTGCATAGCATCTGTTTGAGAGTTTGATTAAACCTCTCGACTAGACCATCTGTTTGAGGATAATATACAGAAGTCTTTAAATGTTTTATTTTTCAGTAACTTAGCTGTCTCCCTGAACGTCTCCGAGGTAAATGGAGTCCCTTGATCCGTCAGGATTTCTTTAGGGATTCCGACTCGCGCAAATACTCCTACCAACTCCCGTGCGATATTTTTGGAAGTGGCTGAGCGTAATGGAACAGCTTCAGGATATCGGGTAGCATAATCCACCAAAACCATTATATATTTATGTCCTCTGGCTGAAGGCTCTAGGGGTCCCACCAGGTCAACCCCGATATGTTCAAATGGGACATCAATTAGGGGTAAAGGGATTAGAGGAGCACGGTCCCTTCGGGGAATCTACCGTAATTGACAGTCTGGACAGGACATGCAAAAACAGCGGACCTCTTCATTAATCCCTGGCCAAAAAAATCGGAGCTTAATTCCCTCTAAAGTTTTCTTGGGGCCTAGATGGGCTCCCAGGAGGTGGGTATGAGCTAGTTCACAGATTAGTCACCGGTAAGTCCGTAGAACTAAGAGCAGTGACCTTACCTCTCCTTCATGATCTCCCACCCGATATAAAAGGTCATTATTTAATACAAAGTGGGGACCTTGTGGCATGGTATGTGCTGTGCGCTGGCCATCTACTAAAACAACTGCATTTTTTGCAAATTTAAGGGAGTCATCATTCCATTGTTCCCTTTTAAATGAAGCCGGTGTCTGTCTAAACTGAAATTGCAGACGACTGAGGGGATCAGACTCGACCTCAAGGGGCTTGGTTTCAGACCGGGCTGGTGCAGCGCTTGGAGATGACTTATCGCTTTGTGACGGTCCGGCTGTTTCCACGTCATTCTGTAAGGCCGCATTCTGCTCCCCTACCGGCTGTGTACACGGCGTGGAGGTAGCTGAGGACGCAGAATCAGCGTCCATAACAAGACCTAGTGTTTTTGTAGGGATAGCGATTGTTTTGCCGCAGTTTTTATCAGACCAATCTCTACCCAGCATCAAGGGGAACGGAGGATTATCATGCACCGCCACTACTATTTTTTTAACCACGCCGTTTTGGCAAATGTAGCAGCGGGCGGACTCGTATGATCAGACGTCCCCATGAATACAGGTTAGACAGGTCTTTATTTTTAACTTTTGTCGCGGCAAAACTAAATGGTGAGCAACAATGGTAATGTTACTGCCAGAGTCAAATAAAGATGGAACTTTAAAGCCATTGACTAGCGCTTCTCCCGTATGAGAAAAGGCCAAAGGATTAGCAGGAGTCCTCTGCCCCTCGTTCTGTGTCTCTCCACAGACCCTCGTGTCACCTCGCGAAGCCATCCGTCGCGTATCATAGTTTTCTAAAGCATGCTCCGCAATGTAAGAAAAAGACCCTAATTTAGTGGCACAACTCCCTCTGGGTTCACAGGGATTCCGTTCTGGTTCTCCCAAGTAGGTTTCCTCCCCTAAGGTGTTAATGATCCCCAGGAGGGCGATCATATTTTTATATGATTGTCCCCAGGTCAGCTGGGCGAGTTTTGTGGGTAGGCCATTTATTATAATTGCACAGGCCACCTTTTCTACAGTATTTCGGGCATTTTTATTATATGGCTGTAGCCAACACCCGACTTTTGCCCATAGTTTCATGGCCTGTCCTCGGACAGACTCCTTTGGGTTGTACTCCCAATTCAATATTTCCCTCACCTGCCGACCCAGGGCACCCCCACCTTTTTCAAAGAAATTTTTCTTTGTGGGTTTCTTAGGGTCGGTCCCCATCCTTGGAAGCCCATAATAGGTCTCCGCTGTGTTCCTTTCAGAACCTGGCCCTTGTCTGTAGGTCTTCTGCCTACGCTCCCAGGTTCTCTTTAAGGAGAACTAAGTTGGAACATACTCCAGATCCCCCCGACACACACCGTCAGACCCCAGCTCAGCAACACAAGAACAGTACTCTCCTACCTGATATGTCTTTGGTGATCCATGATGATGTGTTGAGACATACTGTTGGTTCGGCTTCATATTCCACCAGGAGGCCATCCTGCCCACTACTCCACTGTAAAAGAACGAGTCTCAACACTCTTAAAAAGGTTTGGGGCAGCCACCCGTATATTGTTCCTAGCTGCAAAAGGATTATATTGGTACAGCAATGTTGCTTGCTTGAGTTCCACACTGAACTGCTTGAGTTAGCCAAGATGGAGGCTTTTATAATCTTGTGACCCGGAAGTGATTTCAGTCTGGGTGCCGGAACAGGAAATGACATCAGTCTGGGTGGTGGAACAGGAAGTGACGTCAGGTCAGGCAGGTTTTCCCGTATTTGATCTGCAGAAATAACAGACAAAGGTTTAGAGCACCCCGCCA
>JANRMT010049829.1:52317216-52368703 GCA_026402145.1 Polypterus bichir lapradei
ATATATATATATATATAAATGTCTAACACAAGTAAGTAAAGTAAAGCAACAGATCCTCAACCTTGATTAAATGTAGATACTGGGTTTGTGGATATACAGTAGTTTTGTCTATCCTACCTGTTAACAAAGAGAACACTCTTCATTATAGACATTATTAAGCAAAATAATGAGAAATGTGGTGTTTCACAATTATATTGTGTTATAGAGGTTATGAGTGTGTGGGTGTAGTACTGTTTAGTTTATTAATTCTCTAATATTTTTTTGAAAAGAAACTAAGCTCTAACTGCAGCAACTATTAAGCAGTATTTGAAGAGATCATGTTCTAGAGATCAGATACTGTCATCCTTCAGTCCTTAGAGACAACTTTAGTATAAATGGTCGATAGTAAAACTCAGATTTTAACAACTTCAAGCTAAATAGTACTGTGTAAAACTAGTTTAAAAAAGGAATTATTTGTTTAGTAATAAATATAATAAGTAAACATTTAAATGTGCACTTGGTTGGCATACTCTCAACTGAAAATTTATTTTCCAATCTGTAAAAAACTGAAATCAAAAACTCCAAGGTGATAGAAATCTGAAAAATTTTAATTACTGGTTTATTTAAGGAAATTTGTGAAAGATTCAGGCATAGGGTCTTCTAGGATATAAATGTAATGTTTTCTTTGGTGCTACAAGTCAGTTTTATAGTCCTCCATTAATTAGAATGTCATGGCAAGTGTAGCATCTAATAAAACTATTTTTACAAACTTTCAGTGAGACCACCCAAGTCCTCTGGATATTAAATATCCAGTATATTAATATTAGTTAAATAAAACTTTTACTGTATATATCATTTAAACTAATGGGATAAATGAGATTAAATATGTTACACAATCATAGCCATTATGGGAAGAAGATTATAAACACAAAGTCAAAGATATACAGTACTTCCTTGTTTTAGTCATGAATAGAATTTCTTCTCATTTGGGGCAAGATGTGACTTGACAGAAATATGAATGTTAAAAATCTCTGCGTTGGTATATTCCTTAGAGACCCCTTGCAAATAGTTTGTATGAGGCTCAGATCAGCTTTTACCTTCAAGGCAGCTGGTATTCTGATGAGATTTTCTTCAGTCATTGGCAGAAAGAGAGCATGGCTAGTGACCCAGTGATGCAGCCACATACTGAGTTGGGCCAAGAAATGTGAGGTAAAATATTCAAAACCCTTGCCTTTCAGTAAGCACTTTGCAGAACTGAAACTTTTTTCTTTCCATTTATTTAGTACAATCTGGAACAGAATAGATTCATTGCTAAAATCTCAAAGTTAATGCTTTTGTTTAATTATTTTCTAAATGTATAACTTTTACTAATTTGCTTAAAGTTCTGCATTTTAATGTTAGCAAAGACTGAGCCCATTTAACTTCCCACTGTGACTCACAATAGGAGGATTCATTTCAGTGTGTCCACAGTCTTCTTTCCATGCATGGTCTCCCTCATATGTCTTGTCTTGTGGTACAGTTTATGCATATGTGTAAAAGTTTCTAAAGAGTTAGACTGATCTGCTTATTCAAATGATTTGGGTGTCTCCTGAGAAAGTACAATTGTGTAACTAATGGTGATTTTCCCCCTTTCAAATATCACTGTTGTTTCACAGCCTTCAATTTATAGCTGACTAAAATGTTAAAACAAATGATAAACTGAGGGTGGTCTCTGACAAATTTTGAATTAATTTTTCTTTATACTCTCAAGTATTTTGATTTTGATATGCTGGGACTGAGCTTCCCAGTGAATCTTGCTGCTAAATTGGTCATGTAAGGTTTGAGTGCTATTAGAGTTTTAGACTTCCCTGCTTTCTGCTAATATCCTCAGGTAAAGGATTCAGTAGTTGTCTTTATATGCAGCCTTGTAGGAATATTAGATCATCTGGAAAATTTATATATATATTCAATAAATTATTACAAATGACTGAGTAGATGTTTAGTCTACGTGAGTGTCAAAATGGAAAAGTATTAAAATTTAAAGCAAAATTATATTTTACAAATGAACTGTCCCAATAAAAAAAAAAAAAAATGATTGTAAATATTTTTCTGGAATAAAACAGTTAAGGTTTCTAGTTAGATCATCTGAATTCTCTGCTACTGATATCTTCAAAATAATCAGTAAGCTTATCTATTGACTGAGGCATGCTTTGGTCAGTGGATTCAATATTGTGCTAAAATTATTTAAATTATTTTTTTTCCAACATTACACAGCACTCAATATCCCAGAATGACATACCAGAAACAGGATTTAAGAACTGTTTTCTCATTTATTAAAAATAAAAAAACACAGCAATCTCACAATGAAACAAAAAAAATGAGACCCTTTGCTATGACATATGAGATTTGCCTCAAGTGCATAACTGTTGATCATCATTGAGATGTTTTTGCATCTTTCTTGGATCCACCTGCGGTCAATTCAGTTGATTGGACAGGATTAGTTTGGGCTAACTGTATATGTGTAGGCTTCTACAGCTGACAAAAATCAAGCCATGAGGTGGAAGGAATTGTCTGCAGAGCTTACAGCCAGGATTGTGTTGGGCCATGGATCTGGAGAAGACAATAAAAAACTCCTGCAGCAATTAAAGTTCCCAGGAGAACAGCTACCTTCATAATTTTTAAATAAAAAAGTAGTTTGGAACAACCATGAATCTTAGTAGGGGTGGCCACCCAACTAAACTGAACAATCATATAAGAAGAGAGATGGTAAGAGAGTTGACCAGCAACCTGATGGTCTCTTTGGCTTCAATGGCCAAACAGAAGCCTGTCTTCAGTAAAATACACATGGAAGCCCACTTGGAGTTTGCAACAAGGCACCTAAAGGACTCTGAGAAATAAGATACTCTGATCTGATGAAACCAAGATCAGGATCATGACTGGAGGGAACCAGACTCATGCTGACTTCATAGATGATATTCAATCTTTTCCGTAATGATTGCTTCCACTCATTTATCTGTGATGCACATTAAACTAGGGAATCCATTCCCGGGCTCCCGATTACCAGGAGCCCGAGATTCCCAGACATTTTTCATTCCTGCATTCCCGGTAATTAAATTGCTATAATTCCTGGGAAACTGGGAATGGCCAAGCTTGCATATATATAGTTTGTAAAAGTGTAAAAATCGATCAAGAAATAACAGAGTTATAGTTGAAAATAATTAAGTGGCACGGTTTTTTGGCCCACGGTGTAGTGTGTTGCCGATTAATTCAGTCAACAACAGACCAGCAGCAGTCAGTCTCTTTTAGCTCTGACTAAGACTGAGCACAGTGGACTGGGAGGAGTCTGCACTCTGCATTTCATGAATGCCGGGACGGGGCAGACTTCATTGACGTCTGTCAGACAACAGCTTTGAACAGCAACTTGAAATTGCAATGCGTCAGTCTGTTGCATCCATATTATCTGTGCCAAGGAACTTGCCATCACAGAATGATGACAAGAAACTGGA
The DNA here is from genome assembly GCA_026402145.1 of Polypterus bichir lapradei. NCBI lineage: Eukaryota > Metazoa > Chordata > Cladistia > Polypteriformes > Polypteridae > Polypterus > Polypterus bichir. Next base: position 52,320,681 of record JANRMT010049829.1, read on the forward strand.
TGAATCAGTAAAAGCTGAAATGGCGGTGTTTCAGAGCAATGGCAAGCGCGGGCATTGTTTAAAACAAATGTATCAGTATCTGATGACTATGCCGCCTACTTCAGTGGAGGCAGAGCGTGCTTTCTCAGAAGCTGGTGTACTCTGCACAAAGTGTGCTCTCTCCCTGGATGACTGCATGCTGGACGTATTGTGCTTTCTATGCTCTTATTACCGCAACCTACTAGATGCATGTACTTATATGACAGCATGAACTGCTTGTAGATAAGGTTAGTCTTTTATTGGTGTCAACATATTGCAGTAGTTTTATTAAAAATAAGTGTTGGTCGTTCTAAAACTGTTCACATGTGAGATGCCCGTGCACTGTGTCATCCCCGGGAGCCCAGGATTCCCGGGAATGACATGCGGGATTCCTGAATTCCCGGGAATGGATAAACCCGTCCGGGAATGGATTCCCTACATTAAACTTACTGACCTATAGCTTCTTGGATCAGCCCAGTCAAACTTTTTATATAAGTAGTTCATATTTGTTAGCTTCTAGTCCTTAGTAATTTCTGAATTGTGCAGAGATTTTTGAAAATCACATGTCAAAGATTTACATTTGTACTCCATAACCTCCTTAAGCAATCTCAGTTAAATACTGTTGTTGTCTGGTTCAGATGAATTGTTAGATCTCAGCCTGGTTAAACCAAACAACACTCCTTCCAATTGAGAGGTTATCCTCCTCTACACATATGTAAACCTCAGACAAATGCAAATTCATAGCATTTACTGTTTCACTGTCTATAAATTCTAGGATTCATTTAGCATTCTTAATACACTTCAACTCCACCTTGATCATTCTTTTACTACTAAAATTGAAAGAATCTCTTTGGGTCAGCGTTCAACTTTACTGCAATATTTCTCTCAATTTGACTTTTGGCTTTCCTAACATCATTTTCAGCTTGGAATTTTGGTTTTTAAACATTGAAGTGTTAGTCAGTAAACATTTGGTGTGGGGGCTTCATACAGTAGTAAATTAAGTCAAGAATAATGGGAAAAATTCAAGATGCTTTCAGGCATTTTGTAAGAAATTAGGCAGTGAGCATGTACAATTTGTCCATCCATAAATTCACTGGTAGTATAAATAGATAGATCTTTATTGTCATTGTCACTTTTACAAAGGAACAACGAAATTAAAGGTGCAGTCGACTTAGTGTGAGGCATAAGAGTTAAAAAGACAAGAAGAGAGAAAATAATAACAAACCGAATAGTATTAAAAGTAATTTATAAAATATACAAATTGCACTTGACTTAAGGTGAGTATGTTGCTGTTGTGAACAGGCGGCTGTGATGGAGCTGCTCTTGGTGTTGCCTCAAAGCGGGCAAAGAAGATGTTCAGCTCCTCTGCCAGAGAAGCGTCTCCCTCAGCGGCCAAGGAGTTGCTGGATTTGTAGCCAATGATGTGCTGGACACCCTGCCACACCTGCCTGGTGCTATTGCTCCTCAGATGGTCCTCTATCCTCCGCCTGTATGCTGCCTTGGCCTCTCAGATGCCTCTTTTCAGGTTCACTCTGGCTACACTACAAAGAGCCCCATCCCCAGACCTGAAAGCAGTATTCCTAGCTTTCAGCAGACTCTGGACATCCCTCATCATCCGGGGCTTCCTGTTAGGATAAATCCTTATGTGTGTAATTGATGTAATTTTTGAACATCTCAACAAATTTCATTTCTCCCTACTACAGAAAGGCCATAATCATTGAGAAAACAGAGCAAATCAATGCCTTCAAGAAGAAGCTAACACTATGGACTAAGCATAAGTACTCTTACACAATGAGTAACTAGCTACACAATGCCTGTCATAAATTGAAAAACATTGACAGTTTACTAATTAAAACAAATGATTTGTCAGCTTTTTGTGTGAATTGTGCTCGTGTTTTATAATTATGTCCTTGGGGAGATACAGAAGATGAAAGTTGGATAGGAGATTAATTCAGAATCAGAGTATAAACTGCAACCTTGTCATCTGAAGAATAAACAAGAACTAGTTAATGTCATGTGATCTCAGCCTTTAGGTGAAATTCTCAGAAATGTGTCTTCCTAGGCCCTAGTGCTTTGTTGTAAATGAAAAACCTACACTTGCTAGTCATGCAGTCATAGTACTTCTGTCCTTAGTTCCACATAATAATGTGAGACTAGGTTTTCTGCTATGACCCATCTTACAAACTGGAAATTGAACTAGACCTCAGAATTGCACTCTGTTCACTTACCCTTGATTCAACAGGTCAAGTCCAGGATTCCCATTTAGAAAGAATCAAATGTAAAGACACTAACTTTATTTCGTCACATTCATTTGAACTATACACTAGCCTATCAAAGCTTACATAGGGTGCAAGGTAGGAACAAACCCTGAACAGGGCACCTTTCAATCGCAATTCTAATACTAATACACACACACAATCCAACCATACATTAGGGACAATTTAGGATCTCTAATTTACCTATCCTGCATGTCTTTGGACTGTGGGAGGAAACCGGAGCACCTGAAGAAAACCCCCACAGACTCAGGGTGAACATGCAAACTCCACACAGGGAGGAACTGGAACGCAAACCCTGGTCTTCTACCACTGCCACCCTTGAAAGTGTATTTATTATTATTTATTATTATTATGTAACATTAAAAATATGTTGGGTAATTTGCATAAAATTATTGCTAATAAAAAATTGTCATTAAAACAGACAGTGACAAAAACTAGTCTCAAGGCCAGAAAGGATAAGAACCATAGGGATAAGTTACACTGACTGGTTAAAGCCACTGATGTTACACCCATTACATGCAGAATTTAACTGCAGTAAATCAGGGATTTACACACATTGCTCCAGAAATTTCTTTCTCCCCAGTCCTATTTGAATTTTAATAAGGAATATCAGAAATAATTTTTTAAAATTCAGAACTGTTGAGTTTTTAATTTGCATCATTTACCATTTTAGGTAACATGCATTATGAAACTACTAGAAATAGTTATCAAATAGATGATATAAATAGCTTAGAATTTCTGTGTAAATTTTAATGTCTTGTCTCTTTTTTTGTTTTATTTTATTATTTTCTGTTGTTGGATGCAACGCAGAAGCAAACTTCATAAAACTTTGAACCTTCAGTCTACCAGGATGCCGAAGTCTTTGTCTCCAGTAATTGTTTTTTTTTTTTATTTTATTGATTTTACTAGCAAAATACCCGCGCTTCGCAGCGGCAAAGTACTGCCATAAAATTTTTAAGAAAAAAAGTAAACCTTTTTTAAACTGAGGGAAAAATACCAATAATTATTTGTTGAGGATCTCTTTGTATACCACGTTGTTAGTTCGGCCCTCCGGTTGTAATATGAGCAAGCTGTGCGCTGAGCTTATTCTTGAGCATGCAACGTACAGTTGGCCATGTGAAAAGCAATCTTGCCTCAAATCTCACAGCTTAGATTGCTGCTGTCATAATCGGTTTGAGTTTCATGGTTTGTTTCAATTACGTTAGTATTTGCAGGACTTATTGTGTTGAAGTGAAATTCGGCATCTGTCAAGCATTGTAAGCATACAACCGGTTTCATCGATAACTTCGCATCCAGCTTTTGAGAGTTTAAACATTCATAAACGTCAAAGTGTCCACTACTTAAATCGTCATCTCTGAATCTAAGATGTTTAAGAGGCATTGGTGGTTGTCCAAAGGTGTAAAATATTTGGCCATTTCGGTACACTTGAAAGCAACAACCGAACAATTCAGCGGCAGCCATCAACTCACATGCAGAACCATAAGTGAAGGGCTGTACACATTTCACTCTTATAGTGCTCCTGTGTAGTATAATTATCTCCTGTACCGTCATTAGTCCACACCTTGAACCTGTCCCAGTCATTCAATACATAAGACACAATGTTCCTCCGGATATCAAGAGTGAGCCTGATATGACCGTGCAATATGTAATAAAGAGAATGGAAAAGGCAGGCGCCATCTCCGGGCATGGAAACCACTCGGTAAGTGACAGTTCTTTGATCGATGGTGATCACCTTGATAGACATGTTAATGGGGGTACGGTTGGAACGATAAAGGAAATGGGTACCTGAACAATGTAGACTAAGTCTAAAATACCTACACAATAACTATAATTGTAATAAACTAACAATAAAACAAAGGAAAAGCCATGGATTAAATAAAAAGGCTGCAGTTATCAGCAGGGAGACGTGAATCCTGTGGCGAAGCAAGGAAGGGAATGAAGAGACCGGAGCGACAGACGGCCTTATATAGGCAGGCAGCCAACAACACCTCACACGGCGACCGAGCTGCAGGCTATGGACGTATATATGTACGTAAGTAGGATTCAGTTAGCGCTGGGAACCCGCATACTAAATTTCTTGAAGATGGGCCCATAAGTAACAAAGACCGTTGGAAAGTTCAATATGGCGGCCAACAGTGGCATCATACCACCGAAATAAGTACGTACATCAGTTTCGGTAAGCGCAGGGAAGCCGCCTATCAAATTTCTTGAAGATGGGGCCATAAATAAGAAGGTTCAACATGGCGGACATTGTTGACCATTATGACCGTTACGCGTAGAATTTCGTAATGAAACTTGCTTAACCTTTGTAAGTAAGCTGTAAGGAAGGAGCCTGCCAAATTTCAGCCTTCTACTTACACAGGAAGTTGGAGAATTAGTGACGTTGGAAAGTTCAATATGGCGGCCGACAGTGGCGTCATACCACCGAAATAAGTACGTACATCGGTTTCGGTTAGCACAGGGAAGCCACCTACCAAATTTCATGAAGATGGGGCTACAAATAAGAAAGTTCAACATTGCGGACGTTGTCGACTGTTATGACCGTTACGCGTAGAATTTCAAAATGAAACCTGCTTAACTTTTGTAAGTAAGCTGCAAGGAATGAGCCTGCCAAATTTCAGCCTTCTACCTACACGGGAAGTTGGAGAATTAGTGATGAGTCAGTCAGTGAGTCAGTCAGTGAGGGCTTTGCCTTTTATTAGTATAGATTAAAATCACATAACATTCCATACAAATAAAACAAGTGGTGGTTGCCGGCCCTTTTTATCGCCCACCCAGTGTTTGATCACCTGCTTCTGATTGCACTTCCAGGCGGGGCTGTAGAGTTGTCCTGGCCAGCTCAGGGACCCATGCAGCACACCCTGGCAGCTACCCCAGATCTCAACAGGCCTGTGGAGAACTTCATCTCCCATGGAGCCCTGCGTGAAACTGAGGCACCATCATCAGCCAGGAAAGCTGCCACCAAGCATCCCGGGAGATGTACTGAGAAGCCCATGGTAGCTCCCCTGGAACATATGTAAAAGGGGTGTCCTGGCCAGGCATGGAACCCGGCTGCCCACCACATTACCCCTCTCTCAGATGAGGGCCAGTCCTCTCCAGGATAGGGAGTTGGCGTCATTGGATCTGCGGCTCCACCCTGTGGAAATACAAGCAAATGGTCTGGGGGTGCTGCCCCAACATCCCTGCCACTCGGATTTCCTCCCTGGACAACACCTCCAGACATGGCCACAGTGGCCGCAGTTATAGCAAGGCCAACCCCCTCCAGCTCAACCCTTGCGGGAGTGGAAGCAAGCAGGAAACCCCTGCCCCTTCGCCCACTTGGTTGAGGGCTCATGTCGTCTCCGCCCCTCTGCAGCGCAGCCCTTCAGTGCCATCAAGCAGACGGGCTTATGCTGTGCTTTGTCAGGAGTTCCCGGTTTCTTTCTCTGGGTCCTCCTCTTTCTCTGGGTTACACTGATGGTCTGAGTCCCTCTATGGGAAGAAGAGGGACCCCTTGCCATCTGCACCCCTTTAGATGGCCACGAGACCGGCGCCAGCAGTCAGGACAAGGTTGTTTGGCAGCCGACATCCACCAGCTGCCTCCCTGCACGCTCCCCTGCCACGCTGTCGGTCATCACGGCAGTGTTTCGTGTAGTGGGCTGGGCAGCCTGGCAACAGTACTGATCATGACTGTGGCCGCTGTGCTCCGCCCTCCTCTTTCCTCTACGGCACAGGCCTCACTCATCTGTACCTCTGTGTCCTGCAGGTTGGAGGATGATGCGCCGCATCTCCGAAGCCACTTGGTAATGGCTCCCAATGGCACACCAAGCTTCTTCTCTAGTCCCTCCTCCCTTTCCCGGCGACATGAAAAACTTTAGCAAGGGACTGCAGGGGTAGGAGAATGGCTTCCACCTCCCTTACTGTCCATGAAAAGTTAGTTTCTTCGGCCGGTGGTGGACTCGGACTTGCTTCATCCTCTCCAGCCAACCGCGAGCCATCGAGGCCCTGCGTGATACTTGTAGGCCTCTTTGGGGGTCCCTCTGGATCGGGGTGGAGGTTCTCTGTTCCCGTCTCGATGCTCTCATCGACGGGAAACCGACACACACCCTTCACCCCTTTACCTGTTTCATGAAGGAACTCCTGCTCCTCTAGCGGGAACACCGCATCGGGAAGCTTTTCCAGACTCTCCCCCTCCAGCCGATGGATGGGGCTGAAGGGAAGACACAGCTCAGCCTCGCTCTCTCTGCCGTCACGCCACGGACACACGTCCTCAGGCCACCAACGGGTGCTTCGCCCCTCGGCATTTAGGAGGTAGGCAGACGCAAAGGCGGAAAAATCATCCTCCTGCCACAACCTGTGGTGCTGGTTAGCATGGTGGCATCAGGCAGCTGACTTCTGTGTCCGCCCAGCTTTTTTCTTCCTCATTCTCATGGCGTCCCTAGGAGCTCCCTGGTGGCCCTCCTGCAGCTTGTGAGGGCGCCTGACTCGCACTGCGGCCTCGGGTACGCGCTCTCCGCGCTGGGCTGCGCGTGCTTGCCTCTGGCCTCGGGTGCGCGCTCTCCACGCTGTGCTGCGCGCGCTTCTCTTTGGCTGCGTCAAGAGACTCAGACAGAAGCACACACACACATATATATATATATATATATATATATATATATATATATATATATAAAATTAAAAAGCTTCTTTAAAAGGACAAAATTCTCTCTGAGGACAAATAAAGTTATATCTGTCTATCTAGTTCCTGTAAAAAGGGCTGTCACACTGACTGGAAACTATTGTGTGCCTTATAAAGCTGGCTGTATCACACTGTGCAGCACCAGTACTTTTGTATTTAACTCCCAAGTAATGTTTCAGGAAAGCCAGCTGTGTCTTGTTGACTGACACTGTGATTTCCTACCAATGGGTGAGGTACCAGCCTTATCTTATAGTGTTATGGCTGTCATATTCTGGAGAAGTCGGCTGTTCATGCTGAGAGGTAGATGTCCTACATGGTTTATATATCTGTTTTATTTATGGTCAGTATCTCATAAAGCTCTATGGGTTTGCCTAACTATCTAGCAGAGGTGCTCTTCTCTCTGCTCATCAGCTAAATGTGGTAGCTGTATTGTTTGTCTTCTCAGTTAACTATTGAGATGTGTTATTGTACTGCACACTCTAGCACATTCTAAATTAAAGTTCTGCATCCCCTTCTTGTTTTAGAACCCTGACTTTATAATTTCAATGTCTGAACTAAATTATTGTTTCAATTATTTCCTGGTTGCTACCACTAATAAATGATTTATTGTCTCTGTAACTAGATTTTTTAGGTTTGTTCCACAAAGCATTATTAACTTTCCATTAAGAAAAGGAAAAAAAGTGTTTTTCTTTTCCTGTCTAATTACCTGGCCACTCAAATATGAGGAGGTTACCTGGCACACTCATGCTTTACCGAGCCTTAAAAGCTGAAATTACCCAAGGAAGAGAAGCAGATAGTGACTACTGTGGCCAGGCTAACTGGGGTTAGGGCAAAAAATTACTTGGTCTTGTAATATACCCCCCAGGTTGTTTACATTTACATTGATGCACTGCTACGATGGTAAACTTAACTAGTTAAATACTCCAGCCTATCTACTGAATGTCCAATTGTCAAAAGTCTGTCAATATTAAATGTCAGCTGAATGAAAAAAAAAATCTTGAATGTTTTGCCACTGTATCCTTTACTGTCTGCTTTACTGGCAACATACTAAAGAACTTTCATGGAAGGACTAAGTTTAATCTTTTATCCCCATCAAGAGAAAATAGTTGGCCAGTAAGTAATTGTGGTGTTATACAAGATCACTGTTGGGTACACTTCAGAATTTATAGAGTTGTTGCCAAACTCGAGTTTGAATACAGTGAAACCATAAAGATTGATAACTATCAAAAAGGTTTACCAGAAAAAGTGTTGTTCAGTTATCCAAGGAGATAAGGCCTATTTATCAGCATAAAAAATTTGTGCCCAATCCTGTGTTCTTTTTCATTGTGGGTAAATGGATAGTGGTTATAAATCCACAGCCTACACTGACAGATGCAGTGTGTTAATCAAGGGATACTGGAACAGATGCCCCAGAAATATAATCTACTGATGGATCTGTGTTACATGTGCATGAAGTGTCCTTAATTTGTCTAGGGGATTTGTTCTTTCTAAGAGTGACTGTTCAGGCATGATGGGCCATGGTTTCTTCCAAGACATTTTGGGCAGCCTTTAACACTTAATAGTTTGCTAGTGAGTTTCCTTTACTCTTAGTTCTACTGTAAAGATTGATTCAAACATAATTTGTAATCTGTATTTTATCATTGACCCTTAAACTTACAGGGGAGATACCCACGTAAAGATATATAATCTACAAGAATCACAATACGAGTATACCTAAAATCATAAGATAGTGTACATGTAGGTTTACTTTAGTAAGGACTGCCTGGGGTGAATGTATGTCTGCTAAATCTGAGTTTTAAATTAAAGTGTATTTAGAAAGTATTCAGACCCCTTCACTTTCTGCACATTTTATATTGTTGAAGATTTAATTTTAAATGGATAAATTTGCCATTTTTTCCCAATGAATCTATACCCAATAACCCATAGTGAAAACATGTATGCAATTTTTTTTTAAATTAAAAGCTAAGATCTCTCATTCATATAAATATTCAGACCCTTAAGTCTGTACATGCTTTGCACACCTGGATTTGGGCAGTTTATTGCATTCTCTCTGACAGATCATCTCAAGGTCTGTTAGATTGGATGGGATACAGCACAGTAGTTCCCAGTATTAATGTCACGTGGACACTCAATTGTTTCTTTGAGTGTTTCCTCCCGGGCGATTTTAGTCCATGAAGACTTGATTGTGAGTCCATATATAGTGCTTGGAGTACTACCCAAACAGTTCAGTTTTTGCCCCATCAGAACAGAGAATATTCTTCCTCATGCTCTTAGAGTCCTGTTGGCAAAGGATTTATACTGTAGTAGAGTGGCATTTGTCTAGTCACTTTACCATAAAAGCCTGATTAAAAAAGCACGGGTAAGATGTGTGTCTTTCTGACAGGTTTTCCCATCTCAGCAGAGGACTTCTGAAGCTTTGTTAGAGTGGCCATTGGCTTTTTGGTCACCCCCTTGACATAGACACTTCATACCCATTTACTCAGTTTTACCAAATGGACAATTCTTGGAAGTGCACTGGTAGTTCCAAACTTCTCCCAGTTCACAATTATTGAGGCTCCTGGGAATACCCAAAGCTTAAGAAATTTTTAAATCTCTTACCCTGAATATGCCTCACCATAATTTGATCATGGATGTATACAGAGAGTTCCATGAACTTCATGGCTTGGTGTTTGTGCTGATTTATAGTGTGAATTTAGAGACCTTGTATACACAGGTGTGTGCATTTCCAAACGATGTCCAAACAATTCAGTTTGCAATAGATGGGCTCCAATCAAGTTTTAGGTTCCTGAAGAATAATGAAAGCACCTGACCACAATGTGGAGTGCCACAGCAAAGAGACTGAAAAGTTATATAAATGAGTAATTCGAGTTTTGGATTTTTTTTTACATAGATTTACAAATCTTTCCGAAAGTATGTTTTCACTTTGTCATTACGGATTATTGAGTGTAGATTAATAGGCAAAAAAGGGCAAAAGTATCCATTTACGATTAAATGTACAACACAATAAAATATTTAGAAAGTAAAGGGGTCGGCATACTTTATAAACCAACTGTAGATCCCTCTTTTCCATCTGCATTTTTCATTGAACACAGAAAGGACAAGAAACTGCAATCTGGAAGATTTCTGATTATCTCTATAGATGGCAAAGTCTAAAAGAGTAGAGCAGAATCCTGTCCTCTGCAGTTGGAACAATGTGCTGTTTTACTTTTTTTTTTTTTTCAGAGGAGTTGGACCTGTTATTCTTTGCTGAGGACAAGGGAGTAGAAGCTGGCCCTTAGGTAAACAAACACTCTTTCATAAACTGCTGCAGGCATATGTTTAAGCTCCTCTTCCCTTCCAAAACACCTTGAAGTGATTTGTAACTTTCCCTTTTGAAGAATCAAGAAAAGGTGATGGGCTGCTAGCCGAGACTAGAGAATATCAATTTCAGCAAGCAAAAACAAATATTTAGGTCTTTTAAGGACACACATATACCATTTAAACATTTCATGGTTTTCCCCTCCACTAAACATGCTTTTTTCTTTATTATGTATGTGCTGCATTTACATTCTTTATTTGTATATAAAGAAAAATTGCTTATCCAAGTACTCTTAATCCATATGTTAATATGAAAATCTCAAAATAACAGAAAAAAGGCCATTTTGTTGCTTAATTTTTTCAATATGTCATGATAGTTATTCCTCTTTATTGGTAAAAATAGTTTGGTACTTAAATGTTGCTTAAATGTATATAAAACACAAAGCTGAATGTATATGTTAAGAAATATTTTGATGTAAATACTGTACATGCACAGAGCTAGATTTTATATAATGCTCTAACATATATTAGTGTTGTCCTTGCATTTTTCTCCTAAATTACCTGTGGGAAAAAGATATTATCCTCATTAAAATTTCTATGACACTGTGGTAACAGAGATACAGCATGCGGTTCCATCATTTTGCAATAAATATTTTGCAATACCACTTTATGTCTCTTTGGAGCAATGGAGAAAGACTATCTTGAAATTTGTGCTATTTATGAATCTAGTATAATTTCACATTCCATTGATAAAAGTCAGCCACATACATCATTTTAGCACAGATTTGTGTTTGACTTCTTCTTGCTCAGATGCACCTACACAGAGGAAACTGATGAAAATATGATTCATTCACAGATATAATTCTACAAAATGTTAAAATTATTAAAATATACTTCCTTATCAAGAGTTTTCTGTTGTAGCTGTTTTCTTTAGTCAGGGATTTATTTCAGAACCTGATCAGATAGCTCAGTATTTTGAACTTTTTAAAAGATTAAAAATTAATTTCAGTACAAGACATGGCATGTAACCTTTGTAATACAGAGATTTCCTCTGGTGTGTCCCATCACTAAGAATAACACCCATCCATTTACTGAACCACTCCTAAAAAATTCAGGGTGGAACAATGTCAGAGCTTAAGCAGGAGCTTCCTGTCTGGCCTACATTTACAGTGTACAGTAAAATCCTGTTAGTTTCATGAGATATTTCACCCACTTTCATCAATGGCTTTTAAACTTAATTCTGTTATCATGGGGATTGCCAACATAGAGCTCTCTCTAGCATTTCCCAGTTATTAGATCCCAAAGCAGCTGTTTTCTGAGCTGGCTGTTGTTTTAAAGCATACCACAGTCTCATCCATTTCAACCACAATAAAATTCTGTCCACCTGTTCCAGCATCACTCTTGAATAGACAACACTTTCCTAGCTAGAGTCCCCATGTTGTCCTTTCTTCAGGAGGCCTTGTGATCTCTTGGCAGTAGTGAGTCAAGGAAGCTCCTTGTTTACTGACTCAAAGAGAAACAGTATATTTTTTATGAAAAGGACTAGGAAATATGTGGAGTCAAAAAACTAGCTGAATTCAAAACCAAGTGCCACCAGATTCATCAACAAAGCCAAACTGTGAACAAAATCAAAGGTCAGGGACAAGGGCAAAAGATTTGAGATCCTGGAAATCAAAAATAAATGATAGATAGGTTTGTTATCCACAAAATGGCAGCATCTAAGAAAAAACAAAATGGCATTGAAGCAGAACGCAAATAAATTATAATTTCCTCATAAATCCATTAAACCTGGAATTTGACTTCATAATCTCAATCCATCAGTTTCAAAACTCATGAAGATACATAGGATTAGCCAGAATGTACTCAGGATAAAACATAAAAAAAATGTATGGAAACTATCAATCATAACACTTAGCAGTTATGTGTCATTTACCCTCTACCGTTATCTCAAAGAGGTGGTCTTATAGCCCCTTGGAGTTTTCTTGGATTTGTCTGAGGCTCTGAACAGTTTTCTTTAACCTGGTGCACAATTCATCCTAACACCAGTTATCACACATCAGTGACCGTGTCTTTCCTCACTAGGGGCCTTATGCATAACACCGTGTGTTGAATTCACACTAAAACATGGACAAAAGCAGAAATGTGTGTATGCACAAAAAAATCCAGATGCATAAATCTGTGCATAAGCCAACTTTCACGTTCTTCCGCTACATAAATCCCAGACCACGTGAAAAGTAACGCACGTGCATGCGCCTGCCGCCACTCCCCAACTCCTCCCAAAATTATGCCTCTTTGAATATGCAAATCAATATAAACAGCCCCTTGAGCTCAGCGTTCTGTGAAAAGACAATGGCAAAAGCACGGGGGAAATAGAAGAATTTCAGTGAATACCAAGTGGAGGCAAGGAAAAACAAAATGGCTTTGAGGCAGAATGCAAATAAATTATAATTTCCTCATAAATCCATTAAACTCGGGCCATTTGTACTTCCTTTTTTAGCTCCCACTCCAGGGTATGTACTTTTCCTTTTGACCAGGAGCTATCGTTGGTGGGACTTAATCAATGAATTGTCCAGACTGGTTAATCACAAGTACTGGCGCCGACTTACAAATCTGTTAGTAGTATGGACTTTGGAGAAGATGAAGCTGAATATATCACACCTCCAAAATAATGAACTTTATTTACAGTTTTCATTATGTTTGGATTCACTGGAGATCAACCACAGCACAAATTAGTGAAACTGAAAAAAGTAAAACAAGACTGCAAAAGAAACGTGAAGACCAAAAGAGTAAAAGTGGTTCTGACAAAAAAAAACCCAAAAAACAACAACTGGTTTTGCATGTTAGATGCTATTCTTAGTCACAGCCCAGCATATTCTGGAAACGTTCCAGTGAATTCAAAATTGTGCAATGTTTTGCACCAAATCGCTCTTCAAAGCCAGCTTTCTTGTGTGTTGCACCATGCACTACATTGAAGCAATAATATCCCCCATAGAGATCGCCTCAAAGCAAATTGGGAGTCTCTGTGCACTGCATCAGTCTTCTTTGCATGTCACATATTTACCATAATGTTTAAAATTAATGTTTTGCATTGGGAATGCAACACACAAAAGTGGCCAGGGACTGCAAAAACACAGCTCCTGTGGTGAGAAAACACCTAATTGCATACCAAGGTCCCTGTTTAATACGCAGTATTTATCAGCCTCTCAATCTCTGGAAAGTTGTGACACTTGTGGCACCTGTGGAACCTGGTAAATGTTTACACAATAATAATTATTGAATTTTATCATGGGGAGAAACCCAGATTTAGTTTTATTAAATAAAATGAAGGTTTGTCAAAAGTTTTGTCAAATTTTAAACCATTTAACACAAAGATGGATGAGCAGAGGCAGACGAGTAATCAAAGACCAGAGACCACAATTTTGCATATACTGTAAAAAGTCCAGTAGCAGAAAATTTTACAGCAGAGCAAAGCATAAAGTCAGAACTCCTTAGTTAATTTTCAATGCACAGCATAACATTTAAAAAGCTAAGCAGAACAAAATATAGTTAGAAGAAAATTATTACATTTGGTAATTGTGAAGAATTAATGTCTGGATTTTTCCTTCAGCTGTTAGATCATGAGTATCAACATAATTTCCAGATATTTCCAATACTCAATTCCCTATACTACAGTTGTCTTAACAGTCAGTCATATATTTGTAAAAGCCAATTGTTCTGAGATACATACTGCCAGTATACCAGACATTTTATAAAGTAATATTATAACTGCATGTTCCTTGAGTAGCAATGCAGAAAAGTGAAAGGGCTAATGTAGAGCCTCAAGCGACACCTATGGCAATTGGTGCATATTTTCCTATATATCTGATCTTGCCCACTGGACATAGTAAAAAAAGCATGAAAAACAGGGAACAGAGGAAGGATCAAACTCAGAGATGTTAAACTTTTGCAGCAGGATTGAAATATGCTGTGTATCAAAGGATTTTGAAATGAAAATATAAATGGTAGTGCAGTAAAACCTTTTATCAAAAAGAGGAAGGATGTTGTTATATTTTAAATGTAGCCCTTATACAACTATCCATCCATCCATCCATTATCCAACCAACTATATTCTAACTACAGGGTCACGGGGGTCTGCTGGAGCCAATCCCAGCCAACACAGGGCTCAAGGCAGGAAACAAACCCCGGGCAGGGCGCCAGCCCACCGCAGCCTTATACAACTATTGAAACCCAAACATTATTTCACAAGAGATGTTATTACTAGATTGTTAGGGAGACCCCTTAGCTTCTAAAGTGACTGCTTCCATTTTCTCTCCGTCATGAGTGTGGCCTGTCTTTCTTCTGCTGCCTTTTTACTTCTGAGGTGCTCAGCATCAAATATGACATACCAACCTGAGATTCATCCTTAAAAAAAAAAAATGATTGCCCAGATACATTTTGATATGGTAATTGTGTTTCTTAATTAAGAGTCAAGCTCACCTCCCCCGCCAAGCCTAACTATGAAATGTTTGAAAAGGAACTTAATTAATTATGAACAGATTCCTAGTATAGAATTAGGTTTTCAATAAGTAGTAAAGGACCTTTAAATAAAGTCAGGCCCACAGCTGATTTCTAGGTTACATAATTATTACCATTCTTTACAGAAAGATAAATTTGAATTATAATATATGTAAAACAATAAGCACTGCGATTTTCACAAATCAACTTGATTATAGCCCGTTCTCTTACTTTGATTCAAATTAAACCTTCTTGCACATTTAATTCAATAGCAGGCTGCTTAACAAAGCTTGATGTGGGGGATGAAATAGTAGAACTGACTATTCTTGGAGTTATTTACTTCTTAATGACATTCTCTCAAATATATAAAAACAAAAGCATTTTTGATGAAATACACTGTTTAGCTTTTTGTCTATATGGTAAATACCACTGGCTCATGGCCAAAAAGAAGGTGTATATTAGATTTTTTTTTAAATCTATTGCATTTTTTAACTGATAAAAAATTATGTTGTCACATACTGTACTTTTGCCCCAAACAAAATGGTTTCCTTATGCATAAAGCAGATTTCTTAAGCACCATCATTGTGAAAGTGCCCTTATTTGAATACTTCTATTTTTAAACACTGGGAATAATTTTTACATATTGTGGTCAGCCCTACCATTGAATTAAATTTACCCCAGGATCTAAGATTTAATTACTCTTGAAGTACTCTCGCTTGGCTGGGGACAACCATGTGTTAATCATGCTTAAAACTTGGTGGGAACAATTAGATGGCTCACTGTAAGTCACATTTCTAAACCAGCCCATTGCCACATGAAGGCAGCGTTCAAAGTAGATTCTGGACCGCAAAGATCAGAGGTGCTCTCGTTAACCTGGTCTCACATACAGTAATCTTCCATTTATTATGAATTGTATACATGCGAAAACTCTCCTAAAAACACCCTATTAAATATATATATAAATGTGTGTTGTGTGTGCAGAAAGCTCATTGCACATCTTAAAAATAAACATGCCTGACGCAAGGGACAAACCTTTCTGTAGCATCAAATTATACATTGACATTCATAGACATCAATAGATGAATGGTAAATGTGAATATTACGTTGTCACAGGTGCTGTGTGTGCTCTCTTTTGTTCAGCGATATGATGATAGTGCAGGTGTTGATGTTAGCTTGAAAGAACTGACAGCTATATTTGTGAAAATATGAACAGCAAAATAAGGATTTGAAGTAAATGGTGTGTCACATCCCGTCAAAAGCACTGCGTTAAAAGAGCTGATAACAAAGAGCCACAGGAGATGCAGATTTCAGTATTCAAAACACCCAAAACAACAAATCTGCCTTACAACACCAGTAGAGCCACAGACAAGGCTGCACAGCATGCACCTTCTGACTGCACATTTAAATTTATAAGTAAAGAAATTGAATATTACTGTCTAACTGGAAATACGAACATGTCATGACAAAATAGCTACAGCATTTTAACATGTTATATATCCATAAACCACAATGCTTATCTAAACTCTGTTTGCTGTTGTTACATCATACTGTGATGCAATAGTTAAAATGACTCAAAGATATCATAGCACACAGAGGCACTTCTCAAACCTATGGATCCCAGTAGCTGCAGTGGTCTGCGTGTGTCTGTCTGTCTGCCTGTCTCCACTATTACAGTGCTCATTACAATGTGCAGATTAATTATGAAGTTTCGGCTACCTTGTGCTACTGAGCTCATGAATGGATTACAGCAATTTTAGATTTTTATTTTCTTTCAGCATTGTCTTTTATTCTGTATCTTTTACTCTCTCCCTCAAAACCCTGACTGCAGTTTAAAAAAGCAAAGATAGAAGAAATTTGGTGCAGGTGTTTCATAAAAACGCAAAAACAGAAGAAATTTGGTGCAGGTGTTTCAGGAAGAAAAGAACACAAAAATAGGGATCCAGAGTCATAGACAGTATAGGTTTTATACAGATAACTTTCCAGAGTATGTGTAATTGGAGGCCAGTGGGGTATGTACAGTAAGATACAAATTTTACTTTGTGAGAGAAGTGTTGTAGAGCTATTGTTATTATTTATAAGACAGATCCCTTTACCTAAGGCTGTTTACAAGGCTAGGACACATTATGATTTTTTACATTTATTTTCTCTGGATAGATACTTTATTAATCCCCAAGGGGAAATTCGCATACTCACATACTCCAGCAGCAGCATACTGATAAAAACAATATTAATTAAAGAGTCTATTCACACTCTAGTAGGTCAAGGTACTTACTCTTTGTTGCCATATCAGTTCAATGTGGAAATTAAACCATGCCTTCTGCTAAAACTCAGATATTAAGATAACCGTGGACATATATTTTAAAATATGCTCATTTTGACAGTGTAACCAATCACCTTTA
The DNA here is from genome assembly GCA_026402145.1 of Polypterus bichir lapradei. Taxonomy (NCBI): domain Eukaryota; kingdom Metazoa; phylum Chordata; class Cladistia; order Polypteriformes; family Polypteridae; genus Polypterus; species Polypterus bichir. The sequence goes on from JANRMT010049829.1 coordinate 52,337,822, forward strand.
TTATATCTGGTAAACTATGTGCTGCTAACAAGGTTCAGTATGCAACTCGTGATGTCAGTAAAGAGGTTTGGCCTACGTTCTAAATGGGTGTACCACCACACAATTTGATGTAGCATAAAACTCTTAAATCTGATTAATCCAACTGAAGGTCCTGGGGACCAGAGCTTATCCCAGTACCGCCAGGTGGAACAGAGGAAATTAGTTTAGAATCACCAGTTAACCTAAACTGCTTGTCTTTGAAGAAACAAGAGAAAAATCCCTACAGACGTGGGGAGAATGTGTAAACTCCATCTAAACCACACCCAGAAACAAGATTTACACCCAAGACTGCGTAACAATGAAGCTGCTGCTCTAACTAATGTACTGTTCTGCTGGCTCATTGGACTTTAGAAATCTGAAAAATTAATGCAAACTACTGATAAGGGTGAAGCATTTGCCATAGCATGGCAGAAATTAAATAATTTGGAAAGAATTTGTAAGTGAACTTCATAAGTGTCTAATCAAAAGTAATCTAATATGGTATGTTTAGTACCTTAAAAGTGTATCTTAGGGATACTTTTGTGAGTATAAACTAAATCGGTTGCTCATTTCTATGGTGTTTTAGAGAATTTAACAGCAAAATTACTGTAGTTTAGAGTTGGTGTAAGCAAATAATTAAAGACAGTGAAAAATAAAATGCTTCTAGTACAGGAAGGGACAATGCCTCTTTTTTTAATCATTTTTTGCTACCTGATGTTTAAGTGACTAGTGTAGGTGTGCAGCTATTCTTCACCACTATGACAATTCATTGTCTATCTGGGCATCTTGGCAAAAACATCCTGTATGTGTTTTGTACAAAGTTCTTTTCAGATGAATCATTCAACTTGGATTTTAACCTACATTCTGTGAGCCTGAGCTGTATTTCAGAAAGCTTTTTCTGAAGTTGGATGTTGGTCAGCCACACTTCAAAATCAAATTTTTTTTTAATCATGGTTAAAATGCTTATTAGATTAAATGGTTCTAATCTATTCTGCTTTAAAACTGCCTAACTATACACTATATATATATATAGTCATGGACTATAAAGGACTCTGGGAAATCCCAGACGGACGAGCTGAGAGCGGAGGCAGGGTGGCTAAGCGTCTGGGAGTGGAGGATTGGATTATTGATTATTGTTATTGTTAGTGGAGTATTGTGGAGAGGAGCGTGCTGTGTGCACTTTATTATTATAATAAATGTTATTATTGGACTTTTACCTGGTGTCTGACGTGTGGTCTGAGGGTACAAGGGAGTGAGAGAGCCCCTAATCTGTCACAATATATATATATATATATATATATATATATATATATATATATAAGAATCTACAAAGTTTCCATTCATCAATGTTCTTAATCCAATTATTCAATTCACAATAATGTGGGCATAATACCTAATCCAGCCAAACTATTCAGCAAGGCAAACCAGTCCTGGATGGGCCACCAGTGCATTGCAGGGTACACTGAATCAGACATTCACACTCACTCATGCTCGACTAAGGTTAGAAATGCCAGGTAACCTGACCTACACACTTTTGGATGTTTATACAAACCACAGACAATCTATGGAGGGAAAACTATGCACACACATACAAAATGGACAAATCTCACAGGCAGTGACTGGCCTGGAATTTACTTTTGGTACTTTTCAGGCCATTTACATAGCTCTGATTCAATAAAATATTTTGCAGAGCAACACCAACTGAGGGAATCATCATCAGCTTAGAAACACTTTACACTATTTTATAAGAAGTCTGATTTGATCACTGGCACCCTACATAGGTGACCATGAAGGTCCACACTTGTGATTTTGTTTGGTATTTTGTGAATTCCTAGAAGCACAATGACTCCTTGTATTCTCTCTACTTTATTATGAATTTAGAATTACATCTGCATCAGGATTAATTTTTCTGTTTTGATTAGTGATGAGACCTTGCATTAGTAGGGCAAAGTTATTTTGGTTAACAGTTATCTTTCTATGCATTGTTAATAACACTTAAAGTAAATATATGTTTGACACAAATATGTTTGCAGTGTAATGCATAACACAGAGGTTTATTTAGGTATCCAGATAGTGTTTATTTATTTTATTTGAATGCTTTCACAGAGAGTTTTAAGAGTTCTGTTTTGCCTGCAGCTATTAACGCTTCAAACAGCACTGAACTATAGGGCTTTTACTGTCAAAGTATTTATTTTTCAACTACTACTTTGCATACTCATATCCAATGTGTCTTTTTGGAATACATGTCTGTGTTTACATTTTTAAATCTTAATGACTGGTTCAGGCAACTTTATTTTTTCTTGAGAAAAAATGAAATGTGCTGTATCACAGTTACAAGTAGAGGTATAACTGAGGTGTGCAGTATATGCAGTGATCATGGATGAATAGCTTTTAACTTAAAAATAAAATAGTTTGATAAAATAGAGACAGTAAGTACCAATGTAGCACTTACTAACATAGTAGAAGTATTGTAGGAGATTTCACTTTTGCCGGGCCTTCACTTATTTGTGCATTAGTAGTCATATTCTGAACATTTGCATACATTTTTATTGTGTTGAGTTAAACAGTTTCATACTCAATTTAATAAAAAGATAACAAAAACACAAAAAGGGAATAATGTTGTTTATAATACAGTACCTTTTCAGATTTTCAGGTTGCTAAAGGTCCTAAAGCAGAGCTTTCAAGGTTACTTGTAGGACTTAAAGTCCCACAGGATGTAAAAGTGTTTTTTAATATTTGTGTGGAATTTCATCATAGCCTCCTTAGCAATATGTTTACTCCCAGAAAAACAAACCAAAAAGGTTGTTTTTTTTCAATGAGAAAAAATGTTATTATGTGAAAAAGAAAAATGCATAATGTCAACATAAATGCCGAAGAAAAGATATGTCTAGTGTCCACTACTGTACTGATGCAGATTTAGTATTGTCCTTTGTGTGACATGTTTTGAAATAGTCACTATCACACAGCCTGACATGACAATCAGGACAGTCAAAGCATTTTCTTGCATACTTTTTTAACAGTATATTTTCTGTTGCTTGTGCATTAAAAGTTTAGAATAATATCAGCACCTGATTCACACGAGCATCACTGCCCATTGTTTTCTTGTAGATAACAACAGTGCACATTTCATCTGACACGAACAATGACAGTTGCTGCATTGTGAGCAGTGCTTAAGGAGTTAACATCTCTCGTCCTTCCACTTGATTCCAATCATTTAGTCTTTTTTCCACAAACTTACTTACACTATGGTGAACCTTCATAAGGCCAAGTTCATTGTATGCATCAGTTTCACAATCTGTGTCATTGTCTTGATAACCAATTCACCAATTCACTTTGTCATTACTATCACTTTATTTAAGTAGTGGTTCAGTTTCAGTTTGTTACAAAACAGGCTTTACAGCTTCTCGTTTATACGCTATTACTAGGAGGCTTTGCCCCCTGCTCACTTCGCTCACCAACCCCCTTGGCCTGCACTATGCGCCAGCCACTTCACGTCTCTGCCGCTCACGTATGTGGATTTCACTTTCACCAAACAACAAATCTTTTAATTCTCACGAATACGCCTCTTCATTGGGAAGAAACACTACTTTTCCCTTATGGCAACACAAAGTAGATGATCTTTAAGTCTCTGACTTCTAGTTTAAATCTGAACAATATATTCAATCTTTTTTCACTGTTCTGTTATTTCACAGAGTAATAATTTCTGTTTGTTTGCGCTAATGCAATCATTTTTTGAGACTTTAGTACTTTCATTATCTCTAGCCTGCTCTGCATGTGTATTGCGCCAAAGTTTTTGAATCTTTTTTTTGTTCTATTTTGTCATCTCCTCTTTGTCTTTTATTTCCGGCCCCGGGCTTGGTTAAATCTCTTGGCACAAAGTCTCGTCTCACAGGACTTGAGAGTATCTCTCTGAAAAAGTCATGTCTCATCCCAGGATTTTTTTATATAATAGGGAGATGTGTTGTGTGTCATGAATATTAATGAGTTTCCATAGAATGGCAGAATGCATGGACAAATGTAAGGCAGTGTGATGTTATTTCATCCCCAAGATGGCAGCAGAATACCGTCCTGAGTGTTATTTAGGCTTATCACTCTGTATCTCATCAAAATAGCTTAACCCAAGAAACACTCAGGGTTAACCATTTTTGCATAGAATTGTGATCACAAGAGATGCTCAGGGTTAACATCAAGGAGAAGATTAAGCAAGTTTTAACTGTGTCCGGTGCTCTACTGAAGAATTTATTTTAAGGTTAACAGCTAGCATCAATATTATTATATGCATATGTTTTGTCCTGGTGTCCACATATGCCAAAAATGTTTAAATCCAGACATCTCTCATAAAATCCCAGCAGTCGGTCTACTAGCATATCTTTGGACCTCTCTTGTACTTTTATAGTCATCCATCCCACCATCCATCCATCAATTTACTGATTCCTATTTATTCAGCTCTAGTTTTTTTGGGGAGCTGATGTCTGGTGGTACATGTCACAGAGAAGGAACCAGAAATAGATAGTATTCCAGTCCATCACAGGATACATTAATGCATGGACCTACACTCTTTCATAATAATGCCACTGTTGTGAAAGAAAAAACATAGAATCATAAAGAAAAAATGGCAGGTACTTAGAAAGAACAAAGTAAGTAAACCTGGTTTGGGAGCCCATATCTTCCCTACCAAGCAGCCTGCTCCTCTGCCGTTGTCTATGTCTTGGGATACTTTTGAACCAGTCTCTATACAGTCACTCAAAGATACTATTGCTAAATTGAAGCCATCCTCCTCTCCATATGACGCTATCCATCCTAGATTTTTAATACAAATCATTGATTCGATCGGACCGGGCCTAGCGTCCTTTTTTAATAAGTGTCTCTTAACAGGCGTGGTTCCTTCTAATTTGAAAGTGGCTACTGTTACTCCCCTCCTCAAGAAGCCTTCACTCGATTTGTCAGTTTTAAAAAACTATCGCCCTATCTCGGTCCTACCATTTCTTTCTAAGGTTTTGGAAAAGATTGTGTTTTTCCAACTTCAATCTTTTCTTGCTTTAAACAATTTGTTTGAGCATTTTCAGTCTGGTTTCAAGGCGGCCCACAGTACCGAATCAGCCCTCTTGAGAGTGTTAAATGACATCTTTTTAGCCACTGATACGGGGGATTCTGTGGTCCTTGTTCTATTAGATTTATCAGCTGCTTTCGACACTATTAATCATTCGATATTACTAAATAGACTAGAGTCCTGGGTGGGTCTTTCTGGCACAGTTTTAAAATGGTTTCAGTCATTTTTATCTGACAGGAAATACGTGGTTAGGCTAGGAGACTTCTCCTCCTCGACGTCCTCTCTCTCCTGTGGTCTTCCTCAAGGCTCTGTGTTGTCTCCCACTTTATTTTCTCTGTATATGCTACCTCTAGGCTCTATTTTTAGAAAACATGGGGTATCATTTCACCTTTATGCTGATGACACACAAATTTATTTACCTTTTAAGAAAAATGATCCCCTGGCTATGAATGCCTTGTTATCTTATTTAGATGAAGTTAAATCTTGGCTATCCCAAAACTTCTTATCTTTAAATGAAGAGAAGACTGAGGTGATAGTCTTCGGCCCTTCTGAACATATGAAGGCCCCGGAATTTGACCTGGGACCTTTATCAGCTTTCAGGTCTTCACAGGTTCGGAATCTGGGTGTCCTGTTAGATGACTCATTAAAACTTGACAAACAAGTCTCTGCCGTGATCGGATCTAGCTTTTATCAGCTTCGCACTCTTGCAAAAATTAAACCTTATCTCACAGACAAGACCCTGGAGATGGCCATACATGCTTTTATTACATCTCGCCTCGACTATTGCAACTCTCTTTATTATGGCATCTCCAAATCCCAAATTGCCCGTCTTCAATTGGTCCAGAACGCAGCTGCTAAATTTCTTTTAAAAAAGAAAAAAATGGATCATGTGACTCCGCTTCTGAAGTCCCTTCATTGGTTGCCTGTTCAATTTAGAATACATTTTAAAATATTATTATTTGTTTTTAAAACATTACACCAACAAGCACCCATCTATTTATCTGAATTGATTCACCAATATATCCCCCTGAGAAGTTTGAGATCCTGTGATCAGAACCTTCTTTTAATTCCACACTCCAGACTCAAGCGTAGAGGTGACCGTGCTTTCTCGGTAATTGGGCCTCGTCTTTGGAATGATCTGCCTATTGAAATCCGAATGGCTCCTAGTCTGACTATTTTTAAATCTATTTTAAAAACACATCTGTTTTCTCTGGCTTACTAGGCTTTATTTTGCCTACCTAGATGTGTGTATGTGTAGATATATGTATATGTATAGTTATATTTATACAAATTATTTTTATGTGTTTCTGTTGTGCTTCTTTTGGCTAAATCATATATTTCTATTTTATGTTGATGTTTTTAAAATGTACAGCACTTTGGTCAGTCGTGTGGCTGTTGTAAATGTGCTATATAAATAAACTAAACTAAACTAAACTAATTAAAACTTAGACGTTATCTATTACAATGTTCATAGCAAGTGTATTCAATTGTGCTATAGGAAAAAATGAATTGATCATTCAGTTAATTATCAATTTTGCCTTCAGCATTATGGGTAATTAATTAATAGTTTGTTAAGGCTCCCACTTTATTATCCTTATCTTTCTCTGTAGGAAGAAATCTCTGCCCATTAGACTTATATCAAGGTAACTGAAGCACACTTGTTTTAAGAAACAGGATAATACAATTAATTGATAAATGCAAGGATGATAGAAACATAATAAATTCATGCATATGAAAATAGAAGACAGAAAACAAAACAGACAGGGCAGACAAGCATATAAAACAGAAAGGGCTGGCTGTTTACTATTGTAGCTGTTTAGAATTGCTATTTATCTTGGCACAGAAAAACAGTTTTACAATACTGAGACTTTAGGTGTCTAATGTTTTATGGAATTTTTGCTGTTGTTGCTCCGTGTTTAAGTGGAAGGCTTTTCTTGATGTGCACTCTTTGTTTCTGACACGTGATCCTTTGATTGTGGTGTGCTGTAATGCTGTCCTCCTCAGCTCGCCATTGGGTGCTTTACTGTGTCCTCTATGCAAAAGCCAATCTTACAAAATTAATGTTAATGTTAAATTCACTTAAGTGTTTGCTTAATTTCAATAGAATATCAGTTTCTCATAGTTACTAAGATTATGGTATGGACTTTTACCCCCTAAGCTAACATTTGCTATATCTGTAAAATGTATCACACTATTGCCTGAACTCTTCTATGAAGTAAACTAAAAGCTGCAGAACTTTGGTAATTTTGGACAAGCACTCTGTAACATGATTAAAAGCATTACTTTTTCTTGCATAAGAGTGTAGATGTTTAAGTTCCCTTCATGAAGTAATGGCTAATTCTCAGTCTTTTTAGAAAGGACTCAGTCACTGAAACAGAACGTAGCTTGGCAGAGTGGATCTTAAAGCCAGTTCAGGGCATCCAGCTCCAAGAGTATAGTTCATCAGCGTTCGGGGGAGAGAAGAGATGAATGCAGCTAATGTTGAATGAAGGTGTAACCTTTGGCGATTGGATCAAGGTCACTTCCAGTTACAGAATCAATGCCTTCTTATAAGAGCGTTATTTTGTCTGTCGCATACATTCATGTTCAGTTCGATGTCACCAGCCTAAGGCAAATGCCTATTTGGGGACCTTTTTGTAAGCTCAACTCTGATTTACTGTACACTTTTGTTATCAGATGAGGTAAAGTGCAGAAACTGTTGGTATTCAAGGAAATTATATGTTGTTGTTTAACAATAAGTAATTAACTGGGTTTCATGTATATTATATAGTTTCATAGTAGTTATTTTCTTTAAGTTGTAACCAAATCTGTATCTTTCTAGGTATGGAGTATTTTGGAGTTTCAAGGACAAGGCAATTACTGATATGATAATTAATGATCTCTGTGAACAATAAAGCTGATAAATTTTTGCTAACTATCAGTTACCAGACATGACCTAACTCTTGTTGGAATGAACTAAGATTTATGGGAAGGATCAGGGAAGATTTCCAACTTGTAAAATACTGGAGACTGTTTTTCCTGGAATTCAGAACTTTAATATAAGGTTCTGGATCAGCACTAATGCTATTAAAAACCTCCTTTTGTTAAATTAAACTATGGTGGCTTATTTTTTTCCATAATTTAACTGCTAGTCTGGGCATTGTTCATTTTGACATTTCATGTACTTCCTATGTCTATGTGTTTTTTCTAGGTACTATGAATTTCCATCCCGATAATGTACAGTAAAAAATATACTGGTTGCTCAGACCTGGTCTACTTTGAGTGAATGCACAGTGTGTTCTCTAACCCTAACCCTACCCCTAGGTAGTTCTTGGCTTCAACCAACTCATGATTAAAAAGGCTTTATACATTAGATTTTACACGGTCAGAGTGTATACACATTAAAAAAAACAATACAGCTAAATAAAATGTGAAATAATGGCTATGTCTCACCTTTAAATATAATATGTATATAGAATATTGTGCAAAAAGGTGATCTATCTATATATCTATCTATCTATCTATCTATGTGAAAGATGTGTTTTCTCTCTTTCTAATGAGTTAAAATAAGAAAGAAAGAGTAATAGGGTATATAACAGAAGGAGAATAGGTTTATATGAAATGGTCATCCTCAATAACTGCCTCATTATTAAAAAAACTACAACAAATGCTTATAATTAAATTCTTTGAGATTGTTACAACTTCTACCAGCTGCTATCTGAAATGACTTATTGCTTTTATATTTGTTTACTTAATTGCTAATATAGCTGTTGCCTTATTTTTGATTATTCATTGTGAAGTACAGCTCCTCTCTTTTCAGTATGAAATGGTGTCTAAAATAAGGAGAATTGTACGACTGTAAGAGTCAGTCAAGATCCATGTGTAAAGTGAAGAATGGTGTAGCAATGTCATCATTCATGACTTCACCAGGAAATAAGGAGGGAGAAACACAGTAAGTAGAAACTCTGCTTTGTATTTGCATTTTGCATTTGTATGCCTCACCAATATTTCCAGTATTTTCGTTGGCAGATCTTGGCTACGATATGAGGTCTTGCAATCAAGTGTTTTTTTTACTTTTCTCATAAAAGGAAAAACGTCTCCCCTGCCAACATCAATGCTGAAAAGCTTCTTTTCTATCTTTTTTTTAATTTCACTTCTGTTATTAACATGTACTACATGTTTAGCAAAGTAAGGACACCATGATGTTGCATTTTTACATGAATGAAACTATATTATCTAGTTTCTAGTCCTTGGGAATTTCTGAAATTTGTAGATATCATTTCTTAGGGTATAAGAACAGTTACTTCTTTTTGGTGTCTAGTTAAACATTTTTTGAATGAGCAAATTTCTTTTGAATTCTTTTATTCTTCATAGAACATCCCTATCTGTTCTTGTAACAATTGACTGATTGATTGATTTATGTCTTGTCAGACACGTGAACTTAGAGAGGTGTTTTCAGGGCCCTACAAAGGTAAGCATAGTGACTCCATGTGGTGTGGTTTTTAACTCTTTCCTGTAAAAGTAGCCAGAAGATGGCTGACATCACTTCCTCCTTGGGCTCAGAATTCTCACATTCAGTCATGAACCCATTGTGGTATAATAGGATGGCGGCTCAGAAAAAGGTAAATGATTTTTAGTAAATGAATAATCAACTCGTCAGCTCGATCTCTGTAGGTGTGTGCACTCACATAGCTATGGGAGGTTGGTGAAGTAATTGGGGCTAAACACATCTAAACATGAGGGCGCAGTCTGTCTTGATTGCTTCATCAGCTTCCTGCAGTGTGCGATTGGAACACTACACTCATGGAGGCATATATAGGATGGACCAGCAATCCAAAAGGGAGATCAAATAAAGATGAAAGGAAGACAGATTGAGATAATGGAGGTTAAAAAAAGGAGAGGAGAGCGGAAGGGAAGCAGACAGGAAGACGGGAGAGTGTCGGTGTGAGTGAGCGTGTGGCGGAGGCTCAAGGGCTGAAGAAGTGATTGCTCTGGGTGATTGGTTTAGAGAGCCAGAGCAATGTGGTGCTGAAAGAACTGATTCACTGCATAAGTCCAAGAAGGCAGCTGGGGTCAGCGAGGCTTGGACTGAAAGCCCCATAGTGAGCTCAATGGCCTTTGGGGGCCCTGTGATGGTGTGATTCAGCTCCATGATCTCAATTCAGCATTGGGAGCCTCCTGAACCCAACACTGTCGATAGTCATGATCGGATGAGCTTGGCAGATGAGGACAAACAAACAACACATATGGTAGGTGCAAAAATGAACTGTGCTTTTATTAAAACAAAATCCAATGTTTCAAAGTGCTGTTGCTCCAAAGGTTAAAGGAGAGGAGGTTAAAACCAGAGACAGTCCATAAAAGCACTGAGTCCCAATGCTTCCCTTTAAACCTGGCATCTCCTCCCCTTATCCTGCTGACATTTGCAGTCAACCTTCATATCAGGGCTCCATTCCCTACCGGCCTTCATTCGGTGTATGCAGGGCAACCCATCGAGCCCTCACACTCCTCTCCCGCCGCTAACCTTTGGCCCTTGGGGGAAGACGCTGTCAATCGGCTCACTTCTACTCCCAAGAAAGCGCTTTCACAGCCTCCAGCTCCCAAGGCCCTGAGGCTCACTCCCAACCACCTGCCTCACTTCATTCAGCTCAGGCACTCTCATTCTCCATCTCTGCCTCTGCCTTTCTATCTTCCTTTTCCTTTTAACACTAAAACACACTTTACTTTTAAAATGGTGGGCGTAGCACAGCTGAGGCAGTCAGCAGCTCCTGACGGCAATTTGGGTCACAGGTGATCCTGCACCTGTACACTAAGTGCAGGGTCATCCACTCCCACATTGCACATGGGAAGCATTCTCACCATGCCAAAACGCCCCCCACACAAAGACGTGAGTGCGGCAAATAGAATTATTTATTTCAAATTCATCCACCTGCTGTGGACCTCAATTTACTACAGACTTGAACCTTGGGTTCGGATGGGGAACCCTATAGTAGCTATGGAACAGCAGAGACCTGGATGTGTGGAAGTATTATGGTGACTTGTCGGTTAGGCATCTTCTCCTCCTGCAAGATTCGGTTAGGATAAGGGGAGGAAACACTATTGAAGCAAGCAGACACGGCAGGGGCACCCTCAGCCCCAATGAAGGCAATCGGACATTCAGAGCAGACAGCAGAATTAAGCTTAATGAATGGCACGCATATAGACTCACTTAAGATGAAACAATGAGCGTCCAGCAAGGGGCACCTTTTACTTTTATTACAATTTTTATCATTTAAGTCATTATTCTTCCTCATCTGTCTTCTAGCATTCCATTGTTATAGTCCTGCCTCTAATTCATTCCTGGTGTTTTTTGGCTTATACAAAATAACAAAGAAAATGTAGGCAAAAGTCTTTTTAATCCTGACTCTTACATCTTAATGCTTAGTATAAAGCAATGCTTAATTTCTCAGGTGCTTATAATACTTTTCTAGTATGTGTAAATTACAAATTTTAAGAATACAATTTTCTATAACACCAGGCTCAAAGTAAGCACCGGTGACTAGCATGTAGAGCACAGATTTCTTCCTGTGGGAGTTTTAACCTCAGTTTTAATGGAATAATTTATTTGATATATTTTAACCTCCACTATCACTTCTTTTTATTGGATTATTTATTTTACTGTTTTTAATAAAAGCACTGAAGCACTTATACAACTACCCCTTGTTAAATGTGTATTCTGTCTTCATCTGCTGGCTTATTGGCGGTTGCGGGTTCAAGAGACTCCCTGGAAGGACCGCAATGTCACACCAGTGTCTGAGAGAGAGAGAGAGAGAGAGCTGTTCTGCAGAAGCAACCTGTTTAACTGCTAAGCATTGTCCGTGAACAGCAACACTTGAGTAATTCTTTTGATCTTTTTTATTTCTTTATAAAATGGAGTTTTACTGTTGAGGTTGGTCAGTTTTTGAACTTGTCTTGGTTAGTTCTGTTACAGTCTTCATTGGTGGTTTCTTTGGTGATTTATTGGGATGGGTTCTGCACTTTGAATTGTTTGTTATTCATTTCTTATTTATTTAGTACTCCTTTTTTGAATTTATTTTAACATTATTTTTTCTCTGTGTGAAAGTGTCTCTGTGTGTGACAGTCTGCTGACTAAGTCAAAGCTAAATGTGTTACTGGTGTCATTAAAAATCACTCTTTTAAACAGTGTGAATCTGAATACCTCATTGATATTACAATTTCCTATATGCAGATAACTCAGGGTTATTTCACTGATGCTATTGTTAATACTTTGTAGCTCATCCTTAACTATTTTCATACTATTTAAGTACTTAAAGGACCTTTTAGAGATTTTATCAATATACTTCCCTGTCCTGATGTATAAAATTTGCTTATGCTTGGAAACATGTATAAGCCATTTCTTAGGCAAAAGTTGGGATTTATAAAACATGAATTGAAAATTGGCTTAAAAATTACACAAATTTCAACATCCTTATGTCTTATGCCGACTTTCTTGGTGTTGGTATTTTCATGACCCCAGGAGGCAGGAAAATGAAGTGAACAGAAAGTATTGTTTCATTGTGCTTTTCAGTGACTGGTCAGTTACATTCCGATGTTATTGAATCAATTATCCATCTGTCCATCCATCTTCCAAACCCACCTTATCCTAAGCAGTGTCATGTGGAAGCTGGAGTCTGACTTATTACGATGGCTTATTAGCTGATTTGGCCTTCTTAGAGCTGTCTTCCTGGAGTTGTGTGCTAAATTGGAGCCTACATCACAAAGACCATACAGAAATCATGTTGTCTCTGTTCTGTTACAGGTTTTGACAACAATAGGATTTTTGGACACAGATGTGTTTCATCTTGAACTGGCTGACCAGTCAGGAATATCGCTGTCAGCCCTGAGCTGTGTCATGCCATCTGTATGGGATGGTGCAATTAAGATGCCACCCAAATACGTCCAATTTTCTTATGGTCAGGGTAAGCAAACAGAGGTCAAAAGGCAATTGGCAGAGATTGCTGATTTTTCTAATATAATCACTACAATTGACTGTAGAAATGTTGTGATACTTGCACTATTACAGAATGAATTTGCTTTTTTAAACAGATTGCACTTTCAATTACATGATGCTCAAATGTGTCCGACTAACATTTGTTTTAAGGACGTTTTTGTGAGGTGGCCCTGCTCAACCTATGATTCCTTATTTTATCAAACAGTGTGTGAGAAGCAGACTTCAGGGTCATGCTTTGTATGTTGTCTGGCTTCTTGGTAAGTAAGCCTAATTGACATGATTGAAGTTAGGTTTAGTACATTGCAAACAACTTGTGTAATCTTTCTTCAAGGTGATAGTGGGTACACCACAAAAGAGGATACATATTGAAAGGCACTCCTCTCATACAATCAGAGAAAGAACTGACCATTGGTGCAATTAAAGGCAGAGAGCAGTGTTTGGACTTGATGAGCAACATATGAGAAAATGTATGACACAGACCGATGATGCAATGGCAATTCAAAGATGCTTGGAAATTGCACATCAAATGTACAGAGGTTTATATGTTTTGCAACTTTGACATTTACCTGGCAAAATGAGCTTATTATCCTACAAGTTCAAAAGGAATGTTCTTACTATCTTGCAGTTTTGTGCATATAGCGTGCATCAATTCACACTGTGTTGACGGCGGTCTGAGCATTGCATGATGACACATCGGTTTTGCTCTCTCCACTCAGCCACTGTCATTTGCTTCCACTCCTCTTTTTTCTTTATTTGTGACTCCTTAAGAAAAACCAGCAAAAAGATTGTTTTTCTGGTTCTCCATTTCAGTCAGTAATACGGTACCTCAAGTTCCTATTTACTAAAGTTTTGTTTTCCATGTTCTCCCATGATTTGTACTAAAGACATAACTAAGGAACATGGCCAAATTTATATGGTGATTAGATACATGGCTGCTCACAGGCTGTGACAGGGAGTGTCTAAAGGTGTGTGCACAAGCACATAGTTTTAAGCTGATTTGAGAAGGAACTCAGGAGGCATATGTATGGTTTTTTAAATCCAATTTTATGTGTGTGTGTGTGTGTATGCTATTTTTTGCCTTTCGAGTGTAAGCAAAAGTTTACCTCGGAGTCTAGGCAAAGTTATATATGAGTGCTCTGGTCAGTGGTGTCTCTACATCAGAAGAAAGTAGGGTACTGCCTCCCACCCCACATTGCCAGTACATAGTGGTGTTTCACAAAAATTAGAGAAGTTGTAAACATACCTCAATAATTTAAATATTATTAAAATGTTTATTAGCAAACTTAATTTCATTACTATACTAATTGTTTCCAATTTTCATAGAATGCTCAATACAAGTTCTTATGTAGAAGAATATTTCTTGTAAGAGTTTAAAGATTTTTTTGGTTTCTAGCATAACTAGCCTGTTTCTAGGTTGCTTAATCTGGCCCTTCATGCCAACAGTGTTTCAGCAAATCTTTGCTTATGTCCACATGTACAGCCTGTTCTTTTCAGTTCTGCCTTGGGGCTAGAATAATACAGACCTTTAAAAAAGACCACTGTTTAAACTTTCCATGATGCAGTTTGAAGGCTGCTTGAACATTTAACATCTTGCTGCATTTGAAGTCTTCATCGACATTATCATGAGACATATCAGTTATTTATACATAATACAATTTAGCACTTTGTCCATTGAATAAAAACTGGAAATTAAATATTTGTTACCACATCAACTTGAAGAATTAAATTCTATCTTGTTGGATTGAAACTGATAATGAGTTGAGATTTCATCGTTACATATTAGTGGTGCAGTGTGCCGTTTACTGAATGATTATTCATTTGGATTTATGCTTTCAGTAATTTATGTTGAAATATATTTTAATATTGTTCTTTGGTGGTTAAACTCTGTGAAAAAATAATATATTTATAGATCTTCATTTTGTGTAATTTGCTATGGCATTATTTAGCTGAAATTTTATCATCACAGATGCTGATAACTTAATAAATTGGGAGATGCAGGGTCTCTCCTTTGCTACCTGGTATAAGGTTTGCTTGAAGCCATCTGATTGACTGCCTGCTCTCCAGTCTTCCACATCTCATTTCATATGGCCCCAGGGATCTTTTCTCTACCTTGCACACTGACTACACACCACTCATTTGGGGTCAGAGGCAAGCCTTTTACACTTACCCGACTCTGTGCGTTGATGTAAGTAAGCAAGTATGTTTCTTGCCAGTGAGCATATACCAATTTCAATGGATTTAAACAGAGGTGCAACTGTTGTACAGTATGAGTCATAAGTACTGCTCTTTAAGTTCTTGATCATATCTCACACTTGTGTTCGCTTTCTCTTTCTCACATTGTTTTTTTTTTTCTCTCGCGGACACTCCCACTTACTCATACACTCACACACATATACTCTGCATTACTTCTTTTATGGCTTCTCAGGATGGCTCTGCTATTTCTAATGGTGTTGTTTCTAAACCTTACCAGACTTTTTATAACATAAGTGCCACTGCTCCTGGTACATTTAATTACCAGTTGATCTATTGCATTCAACAACCCAGCTGTTAATATGGGTTTAATTTTTAATTTTTTTTAAAGCTGCCTTTGTAGGTTTACTTATCTTGACAGTAACATTCATGTCTCTGGTTACTTCTCCTATGAAGTCAGTAGACAGATTGAGAGAGCATAGGAGGTCAAGAGGCTGCTGGAAAGGAGTGTGTGGCACTAACGATATCTCTGCAAAAAGACAAAGGTCTAAGTCATTAGAGTCCCGGTAATCCATGTTTAGTTATATGGTTGCAAGACATGGACTCTATCTAGTGACCTGAGACAAAGACTGGACTTGTTTGGTATTGTGTTTCTTCAGAGAATCCTTGGGTACCACTAGTTTGATTTTGTGTCAAACGAGCAGTTGCTTATGGAGTCCTGAATGAGGCACATTACTGGCACAGTGAAAAAGGGAGAGTCGGACATCTGGTGCGATTCCCAAAAGGTGATCTGGCTCACAGGATCCTCATTGTTGAGGACCCAAACGGCTAGATCAGGTCAAGGTGACACCAACGTAACACCTGGCTGTGACAGACAGATGGTCATTTCTGGGGGTGGGACAAGAAGGTGTGTCTGCCTGGGGGGTTTACAACCAGGATCCCTAGCTGTTTTGTTGTGTGGTGGGTGCAGCAATGCGCCTCACCAGCTCAGGCTTCTATTATTCCTTAACTCTGCATAAATGTAATCACACTTTATGATCAGTGTGAAATTACAATTTTTTCAGTTAAAATTCATAGCTTTTTAATGATTTATAATGCATAAAATGTAAAACCTGCTTTCAAGAGTTCATTAGCCTTTGTGTTCTTAAAAGGCCTAAATTATTAGAAAATATCAAGTCCTTACATATTGTTTAATATACCTTTGATAATTGATATTTATTTATTTACTATTTATTTATTTAATGCATACATAGCATTTATAATCTTGCAATACAGTACATGTTTAGAAATATAGTTCACAAAAAGTACAAAATAACATGATAAAAATGTAAGGCACAATTTGTGCATGCAGTAGAAACATCAATACAGTTGTATACCTTTTTAAACTACATTTTTAAAACTATAGATTACTAATAATATACAACTAGGAAAGGCTGATAGTTGCGGACCAGAATAAGAGACTGGGTCTTTCCTTGGTGATGCTAATGTTTTGAAGTCAAGTTGTGAAGGGCTTCATTGAAAAATGGAGAAATGGAGAAAAAAGTGAAAAAGACCAGAAAAACTGCTGAGCTGCCATGGACAGGTTGGATGCAAGAAAATGTTACTTGCAGCTGGCTAGTAAAATACATTTACTGGAACATGGTGATCAATTTTACCAGCCCTTTCTGGAAGGACACTGTCATGCTCACCCCCTTGGAACCACATAATTTTTTCAAAAGGATGCTGATTTCAAATTGCAGATTTCAAGATGGCAGTAAACATGCTGATCTTTACATGCCATTCAAAAGGCTCAAACAATTGTGGATATACAGGCTACTGCTATACTATCAAAGTGCCACTGCAATCAGCTCCGAACAGTTCATTACTCCCCTGATCTCGTCTCCTGGTTCTTGCCTCTTAACAGAATCCTGAAATCCTGGATTTTTTCTGGCAGGGCAATAAAGCCTTCTGCAGCTTAAACACCAACGTGGCTTATAGCCAGTGAGTTCAGATATGTGAGGATTTGCAAAATTGTCCCCTTGTGCTGGACTGACACCCGCCCAGGGACAGCTCTTTGATACTGCCTCATAACCAACTCCAAAGACTCTGTATTTGGAATATGTGGGTTTATAAAATGAATGAAAGAATGATCATTTTGTGTAAAAAACAGTTAATTCAAAGTATTCATAACGAATTGGTTTGCAGGATTCAGACAAAAGCTGTAGAAGGTGGGAAAGATAAAAAAACATCAGTCACACAAACATCACTGATCTTTAATGCAAGGATATTTGCCTTCAAAGCAGATGTTAAAATATCTGACTGAATGAAAGATGAGGAACATTGGTTTAGTCTTGTCTACACTAATCAATACATTTAAATTTGGAGATAAATTTTCATCTTCACTTGTGGAGTCTATCGTCTGTCTGTGTTTTAGTCTTCTGCCAGCTTCTAGACATTCATCACTGCCCTTACTTCACTTTTTACTTATGGAGCAGTACCCAATAAATATATTTGTGGTAACATTCTCTACATTAAGTCAAGATTTTGCTTTAATATTCTATGAACATTACACTGAATGAGAAGTTTTATTTAAATGCTCTTAGCTCTGCTTTTTTTGGTATGCACTAATATGAAATTTATAGAGACAATCAGGCACCCCTGTAGAATCTTGGCTTGGTTCCCTAATGAAAATATTGCATAACTATTTAATGTGTTAAGAAAAGCCTAAGTGTGTTGTCATATAAACCATTAAGGTTTTTATATACAGCATTAAAATATACAGTTTCTGAAAGAGTTTTACTATGGTTTCTCAGAAATGTAGACATTTTTTAAATGTAGTATATAATAACTGCTGCAGAGCAGATTGGGATAAGGTAACCCATAACAAAAAGGCATACCCTTTTTGTGATATAAATGTGCTGGACCCTTTCCTGACCAGGAAGCCACAATTGATGGACAATATGGAAGGAGGCATATCCCAGCCAGGGTAGGACTTTATCAGTATCCCATGCAAAAGGAAAAAATGGCGTATAGTATAGGGGAGTTGGTGTATCAATAGCAGTTCCTCCCCCAGTATTAGATGTCGGTGCTCCACTGGCATGGACCTAATATGGACACCTGCAGGAATCATAGTCCTGAGGGACAACCCTGTTGGCATCCTTGGGTGCTGCATTGAGAAGGACTCCATGTTTCAGGAGGCTTCCATCCAACAGGGAAGTGTTTCCATTGGGCTGTTCCCTGATACTGAAGTACTCCCAAGTCTAACATAAAAGCAAGTCATCTAGCCTCCTCCAGTTGAGTCAGGAGGGAGGAGGCAGAAGGCAAAACTCACCTGGAGGAGGAAAAGGAGGAATATGAACTGGAAGATTGTGGATCGGTCTGTGAGAAGATATTTTTGTGAAACAGTGTTTGAGGAATTGAGGCTCAGTGGTCCTTTATATATTGTGACAGATAGGGGGCGCTGTCGTCCCCTTGAACCCTCAGACCAGATGCCAGACACCAGGTAAAAGTCCAAATATTAATTTTATTCGGACTGTACAGTGCTCAAAGCACCCTCCACTCCACAATACTCATAAACAATAAACAAATCAATAATCAAATACACAATCCTCCTCTCCCAGACTCGTTGTCACCCTGCCACCTGACTCAGCTCAACCCTTGGATCTCCCACAGTCCTTTTTAAAGTCCTTGACCCGGAAGTGTTTCTCTCTCTCTGTCCATGTGACTGGTAACACTTCCAGGTCAGATAAAAAAAACTCCTTTTCTTCAACCCGGAAGTACGTCGTTTCTTCTGTCCCCGTGACTGTGACACACTTCCGGTCTGTATTGAAAACAATCCTTGAGCCTCCCTACAGCATCCTCTGGTGGCCCCCAGGGTATCCAGCAGGGCTGTGAAGGAAAACTCCAATGTCCATGATGCCCTGCTGGAACTCGGGGCAACTCTATGCTACAGGGAGGGCGCCATCTGGCGGTCTGGGGGTATTGGCTGGGATAAATGGCCGGCCAAATACCACAAAATATAATTGAAAAGGAGCACATTAAACAAAATCCAGCAGTAAATGATATTCAGGCTGTGTAAGGTAAAAACAAAACATACCACACCCTTCAACAACCCCATCCCATACCCCCTCCCTCCCCATTAGCCCCGATCCCACCCACCTGCTGGTGTCCACTACACCCAAGACAAATAACCATACATACAAAAAAAACATTGCCAGTTTAAACTAGCACACCCACACTCTACATGCAAGAAGGCATATCTTAATAGGGCTGTGTCAAAGATAGACTTTTCTTTGAAAAGACTAAAGGCCTTCAGCCCAAAAAGAAGTATGTGTGATAGAGATTATCCCAGTGAAAGTAGGCCTTCAGCATTACAAAAATGTTGATTCATATACACTTCAGGAAGCATTACTCAATTGGTTCAGTGTCACTGTTTTCTGCTAAATCTAAGTAGGCATGAGTAGGGAGTACAGTTTAAGATAAAGCCACTAGCAGACGAGGACATGACATGGACCTTGGAGATCAAAAATGCTTAGTATGACATTATATAAACTATGAGTAAATGTAAAAGCAGACACTATGAAGACCCTGGAACAAAGAATGTAAGAGTGAACTGATGAAGGACTATTGGAGAATAACAGTTGCAGAAAATGTTCTCACAAAATTTAAGAGTAACAGAGCTGTTCAGGTCCTTCTGAAATGGTGACCTCTGGATTACCAGAAACAACACTATGACCATTATCACAATTGGGTGCATTTTAACTTTATAGAATAAGAAGAATAATAATAAACACAAAATATTTTAATACTGATAAAAAGAACAAAGAGACTGCATCTGTGTCTATAAACTCAATGTACAGTACTGAATCTGGAGTTGTTTTTTTATTATTCTACCTTATACCTCATACCTTAGTTATATTATTTAAATTCAGAGATCTCAAGTTACTTTTCACACAATTAAATTTTTTAGCTTCCTCCTTCAGTGATTTGATCTGCTACAATTTGGACCCAGCATTATGGATATGAATCCTGGGTATGGTCATATCCCATGTGCAGTTTATACTATCTACTGTATCTTTGTCTGTGTGGAGTTTTTCTTTGGTGCTCCAGTTATCTTCCCCATGTTATGTGACCTGTGGTGAAATGGCACCATATTTTGGGATAGGCTCTGAGCTGCCACGACCCTGACCCCAACTTTGATTAAGTAAATTTGAGAATGCTATATCATATTGGTCCACTACCATTTATTGCTCAGAGCCAGGCAAATCTCTGTCCTAAAAGAACAGTTTCTGATACATTTTGGTAAGGCCCTGGTTGGCACATCACAAGCATTTTTAGTAATAAAATGAATTGCATTTGTCATTCCAATAGATGGTACATCTGAAACAACACTGCTTCTATGAATCTCAAATCAAATGACTTATATCAGAGACATGGTGCAGTGCAAACATTTATGAAGATGTCTACATTGATTACTTAGATTTCAACTTGTCTTTGATGGGTAGCACAACCTGTCCTGTATAATCTATTATAGTCAATGCTTTGTTAAGATGGGATAAAGTAATTCCCAGCAGACCATCACTAACCGTTTGAATCTTCCAGTTCTATACATTGGGTGTTCCATATGTCTATATTAGCTCACTTCTATGAGAATCCTTATGTTTAAACTTAGTGTTCATTTTCACCAATCCATAACTCGCATGGAAATCCAGAAAAACAATTGCTGCTTGGATTCAGATCAGCCAGGCCGTTCCTCTCAATCACACCCCTCTTGGTATCTCTGTCATTTCCCACATGTGAACTGGTCTTCTAGTAGACTCCAGAGTCAGCAAATGGTGCCCTTTTTGAAAACTGAATTCACTTTCTCTCAAAAGTGCGAACACTAATAAATGTTTGTGCATATATGCAAATAACAATCTTTTTTTTTTCTCTGCAGATCGAATTTTACATTGACTTTTTCATCCAAGCAGATGAATTCCTATGGTATGGCACCCAGCTATTGACTTGTGTTTATTCTTACATCTGCCTATGGCCTGTCTTATCAGGGAACTCTGGAGCAGAGCAGGGAAACCTTGACTGAAACATTGGCTTTTGGACCCAATACTGTGTATAGTGTTGAATCTGAAAGTTTTTTGCTGATATTTTTCAAGCACAAGTACCAGATCTCTTCCCATCCAAGACATTATATTCCATTTACCAAGAGACACTTTCCATCATTAAGATCTAGTATGCCTGGTTCTGTCCCTCTGTTACTGTCATCCAGCTATTAATGCATATCACCCTCACCCTGTACCTTGTGGGTTCATTTATAACATTCATGTGGGTCAGTTATAGAATATTCTTTTTCTTGGCCCTCTACATAGTCCATTGTGCTCGGCATAACCTTATCAAAAGCACATATTGTCAGATAACATACAGTAGCTCTTACAACCATTAAAGTCACACAAACTCTTCAAACCAAAGTCATGATCCTAGGAGGGAGACATTTTAACAACAGTAGAAAAATAAAGCTTCGTTTGCACTAAATGAGGAGCTTCAATGATTTTTTTTACATTTCTGCACACAAGGACTATCCTATGCACCTGCCCACCAAAGCATTAGTCTATTTTCCTCTGCATTATCTGACTTTAATTTCAACTAGCAAGGAGATTTTGTCCCCAGCATCAAACTTACACACATACCAGTTTCTACTAAATATTTCTTCTCCTTTTATTTTCTGCTATAGAATGG
Source organism: Polypterus bichir lapradei (assembly GCA_026402145.1). NCBI lineage: Eukaryota > Metazoa > Chordata > Cladistia > Polypteriformes > Polypteridae > Polypterus > Polypterus bichir. Next base: position 52,359,754 of record JANRMT010049829.1, read on the forward strand.
TTGTATGGTTCACATAAGTACGGTCTCATCAAGCAATTACTCACTCACTTTTCTGGTTAGGACCACAGTGGCAACATGCTGTGCTGGAGAGACAAGGACACCCTTTCCCAAGATGGCCTTCAACTCCTACAGGGAATTCCTAGGTGCTAATGGAGATATGTTGTTGCTCCAATATGTCTCCAGTATGCTGTGGGTCTGCTACTGTGTCCCCTCGTATGAGTAATTCCATGTGTGCCATCTGTAGAGTGCACCAAGAAGCTTAATCATGGCCACTTGTACACATAACTCCCTGAGGTTCTGGATCACCCTGATTTGGTATGGTTGCTTCTCTCCTAACCTGCACAGTGAATGTTTCCTGATATCCATCCATTATCCAACCCGCTATATCCTAACTACAGGGTCTTGGGGGTCCGCTGGAGCCAATCCCAGCCAAAACAGGAAACAAACCCCGGGCAGGGCGCCAGCCCACTGCATGTTTCCTGATATCCTCCCCATGAAAATCACAAACAGGAAGGCAGTCAAGAGAGATCCTTAAAAGTTTCCTATGTGTACTTTAAAGGAGCTCAAATTTAACTTTGCAAAGGATCAATATTGTTCGTAGTTAACTATAAATGAGGCACAAATATTTTGATAACTGAAACTATTCTGAGTAAGCAAAAAAAGTATAAAAGAAATGTCCACTTTGTGGACTCATCGTTTTCAGATAATACTGAAAGGTTCCTAGGAATTATATCTGCCAAATAGACTCACAGGCTTTATCTGCTTCATTCAAGATAAAAGAGGGAAGAGAAACAAAGAGATAACCCTTTTCTTGCCTTCCGGATCAAATTCTTTGTTTCTGGTACAAATCATTCAGGTGTACAATATATAACACAAAAAAGATTGAAGATTTCTAAAGAAAAATATACCTTTTTAAAAGAAGTCTGAACATTTTAATAATACTATCCTTGAACTGAACTCTGTGATATTGTTTAGGTTTCTGTACTATTATTTTGTGCTGAAAATCATCTTAGATGTTTTGCAGGCCAGAATAGGAAGAAAAATTCTGCTGTTAGATTTTCAAGGTAAATCCTTAGTCTAGGATGCTTACATTTCTGAAATATGTTACAACATTAGAACATTGCAGCAATCTAGAGAAGAACAGGCCATTCATCCCAACAAAGCCTGCTGTTCCTATCCACTTAATTCTCCTAAAATAACATCAAGTGTAGTATATAACATCAAGTCTAATTGGTACTGCAGCCTCTCAAGTCAGTTGTTCTTAGTCACTGTTCATGCAGACTTTATACATTCTATCTCTTTCTCTCAGCTTCTTTTACTCCTATATCTCCAAAAACATACCCAGTGTGTGTGCAATTGGACCCATGTGATGGATTGGTATCCAGTCAAGGACAGGTTCCCACCTTCTGTCTAAAGCTGTTTGATAGGCTGTGGTTAGCCAGGACATTGAACTGGATTAAGCATTTTTGGGATGGTTATAGTATATTATAGTAGTAGAAATATTGTCATGTTCACAGAGTATGGTCAGAGTCTGACTTGCATGGTAGTAGGATATATTCTTACATCTTTTTACTTAAACACTGATATATATATATATATATATATATATATATATATATATATATATACAGTACTATATATATAGGTTGATGATTTATCAAGTGATCAGTTTTTATTTTGCATGAAGATGTCACTGTAAACACAGTCCCCATCCATCTTTCCTTATCTAACACAACAATGCAATGAACTAAATCAACATGAGAACATTTTTCTTGAAACAAACCTGCTAGTATTTCTGTATATGTTCTCAGAATTTAATCTTCTCTGTCTGATTTGAATGAATCTTTCTTTAGGGGTACCCCTGTGTTAACCTCTTATTAAACTGTTATGTTCTTAACTTGAAGCAAACCTTTTTTTTAGGTCACACCTTTCTTTTTAGAGTGTATTTTCCATGTCTTAGAAACATAACACTAGCTCAAGATTGTCCTCTGGGACATGTTATAAAGTCATTGGTTTTACTTTGTAATCCAGAAAAGTGTAATAGTTTATCTTGCTGATGCCACAGTAAATGCCAATATATGGACTAGCATTTCAAAAAGGGCATTTAATATACTCTACTGTGTATAACCTTGGCTTGATTTCTGATCCTCATAGTCCATGAAATGCAGCATGTTTTAAATGCAGCATGCTAGATAAAAGTTTCACTGCTAACCATACCTGTAATATTTCAAAGAATAGTCCTTCTAGATATTTTTGCCTCGGCCAGATTTTTGTATTATTATGCAAAGAGTAATGGATAAAGTGTAATGAATGCTGGCATTTTTTGTGACCCTTATTTAAGACCTCACTTACTATAATACAGTATGCTGATTCATATTAAAACATAAAAGAATAAGAAAATGACCATTATCTTAAAGCCATGGGTCTAGCCAGCTGTGAAGTGAGATTAGCTTTGAGCTGCCATCTTTTTCACTTTTTTAAGTTAGTTTTCATATTCATCATATCACTTCATATTTAATTGCTACCCAAAGTGGAAAAAAGTTCCAAAAATTGCAATATTTTTCTACATATAAAAAACAAGTAAGATAAATAAAATAGCATCACGTAAGTAAAAGGATTTTAGTCCAAGGATCTTTTTTTTGTCCTGACTCAGAGCTAGGAAATGATCCAACGTTGCAAAAAAAATTGAAAAAGAAATTTTAGAAATAGGCAGCAAATTATTCTGGCTTCCACTGTGTATCTTAGAGAGCTACTTCATTATTGTGTATCATTTTCAGACCACTCAATATTATTTAAATGCTGGTGTGAGTTGTTGATGAAGATAACTATACCCTGAATGGACTAACAATTTTCATTATTTAATATAGAATAATGTGCCATACCTATATTACTTCTTGTTAACAATATTCCATTTCATTTCCTAGGTGAAAAAATGTAACCATAAGAGCCTTGATTTATTGAGTAGAAATTAATAATTCAAAATGACAGGAAGTTATTCTGACAGCTTCCCCATTCTAGTGTAATGACACACTTTAGTACCTGAATATCTCTATGGGCTCTGTCTTAGTAAAATGCTGTGCATGTAGCAGAGTCTTACTACCTAGAAGTTGAATCCCTGTTGCTTCTGTCATTTTCTTGGATTTGTACTGCAAACGACAATATTTGTAGGACAGGCCAGCCCACACCTAATTGCCATCTATTCTGAACACACTGTATATTACACTTGCTGCCTTAGAAAGGTAAACAGGATTATTAAAAATCTTTAGCCATTCTGCACAGTCACCTTTCTCACTCCTATATTTTAGCAAACAGTACAGGGTCATTTTTACCCATGGATTCACAAACAGTCTGTAGCCAAAGGTGACAAGGTTAATGAACATTCAGTCAATCAACACTTACTGTACATGTTCATATACTGCATATAGTGGATGCAGAGAATATTCTAATTCCCTGCACACTTTATTGTGTTGTAGATCCAATTTTAAATGGATAAATTTGCCATTTTTACCCATCCATCTACACTCAATAATCCATAATAATAAACCGCATACTAGGAATCGATCAGTTTGTCCCATTGATCCTGGCTGATCCTCTCAGGCACTCCTAGATTGAATGGGAAGAGGCTTGAAATTGGCATAATGAGTTTTCTTCCAAGATGGTCTATGGAAGTCTGGTCTTTGACTGGGCCACTCAAAAACAGTTAGACACTTGTCCCAAAGCCACTCTAGCAATATCTTATCTGTAAGCTTCGGGTCATTGTTGTGCTGAAAGCTGAACCGTCACCTCAGACTGAGACTGCATGCACCCTAGAGCAGATTTTCTTCAGAGATCTCTCTGTATATGGCTACATTCATCCTTTCTGCAACTCTCACCAGTCTCTCTGTTTCTGCCACTGAGAAACAGCATGTTTCTGCCACCATCATTGTTCATCATAGGGATGATATTAGGCAAGTGATGAGTGGTGTCTGGTCTTCACCAGACACAGTGCTTGGAGTTTGGCCCAAAGAGTTCAATTTTTGTCTCATCAGAACAGAAAAGTCTTTTCTCATTATTGCAGAATCCTTTAAATAAAATTTGACAAACTTCAAGTGATTTTAGTCATTCTACCATAAATTCCTGATTAATTTAGTGTTGCTGAGATGGTCCTCATTCAGACAGGTTCTTCAAACTCAGCAAAGGATTTATGAAGCTCTGTTAGTGTGATCATTGTGTTCTTGGTCACCTCCCTCACCATGACCCTTCTTACCCATTAACTTTGGCTGGACGGCCAGCTTTGGGAAGAGTCCTTGTGGTTCTAAACTTCTTCCAATTCACAGTTATTTAGGACACTATGCTCCTGGGAACACTCAAAGCTTCAGAAATGTTTTTTATACCCTTCTCCTGATCATTGCCTCACCACAATTTGAGTGTGCAGGTCTGCAGAAGGTTCATGGCTTGGTTTTTGTCCTGATATGCAGTGTGAATTTTAGGACCTTATATACACAGATGTGTGCCTTTATAAACAATGTCCAATCAATTCAATTTACCACAGGTGGACTCCAATAAGGTTCTAGACACATCTGCTGGATAATGAAAGCATGCAGGAAGCACTTGATCACAGTTTAGAGTGCCACAAGAAACGGTTTGAATACTTACAGTATATTCATGAGAGATTTCAGTTTTGACTTTTATTAAACTTGAAAACCTTTCTGAAAACATGTTTTAACTTTGCATTATGGGCAAAAAGGCAAATGTGTCCATTTAAAATTAAATCCTCAACACAAAGCAAGTTAAGGGATCTGAGTATTTTCTGAGTACACTGTATATATCACATTGCAGGTCATTAAAATTGCAACACCAAGAAAGACAGTAGACATCAAAACAATATCTATATGGCAAATTATACTGACAAATGGCATACATGATTAGAAGTACAGCTTGATCACATATGCAGAATGCACAGTAATCAGTGTTTGGCTTATCCACCACAGGTAGAATTAACTGCTTGATCATGGTCTGGACTGGACAGGAAGACATGATGGATATAGATTGCATGCAGCCACTATAGGTGCAAATGTTTATCCCTGGTAACTACTGGTAGTCAATGGCCTGCCAGTGATCATCCAACCATGTCCCAGACATACGCAAGGGTGGAAAACACAGGTGAACACGTGTGCCAGTGAAGATCTGGCACAAGGTGGTTATCCAGAAACTGTAGGACATTTTGTGTCAAATGTGGTTGAGCATTTTTCTGTTAGAATATGGAACCAGGGACCTCTGCAGATGTCCCAGAAAGATAATCTGCCTTACCACATTCAAACAATTCTCCCTTACCTAAAGTCTGAGAGAAGGATGTATGGCTGTTGTCCTTTTTCCAAAGCATGTTTGGACTCCAGGAGTACACTACCTGCCAGAAGTCACTCAATGAGGATCCCTTTGCATTCACATTTTATACCTACTGATAGAAAGTCCATGGGTTGTAACTTGTGCACATCATTTGCATATGTGTTATGTTTGAAATTATTTTCACACTTTACCATGACCTACCCATCCTTCAAGTTTCAAACAAACATGATGTATTTTTCCAGTGTTGCAATTTTAATTGGCAATGCGTGTATATACTCAGGTAAGCCAACTAGCACTACCTCAGGGCAAAAGGGGGCACAGTCACTAACCTTGAACAGCACAGAACCAGGAGATGACGCCTAACTCCACCTTTGTTAGGTGATCTTAGCCCTGCCTCTTCCAGGCCCAGGCCAGTATTAAAGAGAGGCTGGATGGAAGACAGCATCTTTTCACCAAGCCAGCGCAGGGAACATAGATCTCTGAATCAAAGATATACATGCAAGAAGCTTTTATTTATTTATTTTGGAAATTTTATTTTGCAGAATTTGTCATTAAATGGGGTTGTGGTTGGTCTGGCACTTTGTTTTGCACCTGTGTCTGCGGGGAATTCCCTTAAAACATATATATACGTATATATGTAACATATATATGCAAAATCATATTTACTTCAAAGTAAAATAATTTTACACATTTCTTGACATGTATAAACCCATGGCATACTTTAACCACAAAACTTAATTGACAAATTAATTAACAACTTATAATAATTTAATAAGTATTATTCCACTGTAATCATTTGAGTGCTCATCCATGAATACAGTGAACCTTTTAAATGGGATGTAAAAGTGTTGGAAAACCGGTCTGGACGTCTTAACTCCTGTGTCTGTTCTGTCACTACTGGAAGACTAGCAATGTTTGTAGTACTTAAAAAGGGTCACCAATACATTGGGCCAGATTCTCAATTGAATTCATTAAAAGGAAAGACCTAATAAAGAATGATGGAGAGAGAAAGAAACTGAGAGAAAGAACTGCAATAAGCAGCCTACAAACCTACAGGCTTGGCAGATTCAGCTACATATAAAAAGAACGGTTGGTAAAGATCTTTACATCATATTAATCCTCGCAGCATATGCTGCATGCAATTAACCAAAAGAAAGCTGTCTTTCTAAACCTCTGTGAATTTGTGACAACATGTAGCGCAATCTGTAAATGTACCATGTTAATTCTTTCTGCTAATCAGTCATTTGTAGATGGTAAACTTATGTTTAAATAAGCATTACATGAAACCATTACGTTGGCTAGTAATACCTAATCTGACTGTAAAAACTGAAAAAAAGAGCATAATGAATTAACTCTTAAAAATGGTTTTAGTAGTTGGTTTATACATAGAAAACAAGAAATGTAATCTACAAATGTTGAAATCATGAGGTTGTTTGAAATCTTCTGCTTTTATTTGATTTTATTTACCATTAATTATAAGAGAATTTACCAAAAAAGATTTTAACTATGTAAAGGAGAACCAGAAGAGAATAAAATATACAGAGAGTGTTAACTATTACTCATTTTCCATCCCATTCTTTTGGCTTTTTTTGAGCCCCTAGATCATCAATAACATTCCTAACCCCTTTAGGGGTCTTCTTGTAGGCCACATGATTTGGAAAGTTCTTTCATCCATTTGGTATTCCTACAGTGCTGCTGCCAGCATAAAAATCCTTTGGTCAGTCTTATGATTGCTTTAATTATTAGTCATAATAAAATTGAACTAAACTCTACTTGGGACAGCTGCTCCCCAATCACCTATAGAGATGAAGTCACTGTTTTCAGGAAGAAAAACAAACCATGAGTTTAGATCTGTAAGTGCTGATTCTGACTTTGCCACACTGTATATTGAACAAATCCAATACACTGGAGTTTAACGACTCAAGAGAACAACATAAGGACGTAGAATAAATGCATCTCTCAGTTTCTTTAACTCTCCAAGCTTTGGATGCCTAACAATAGCTTGTCAACAAACATCATGAATAAGAAAGGAAAAAAAACTGCACCCTTGGCAGAGATCTGACATCTATGGCAAATGTAGAAGACTTAATGCAAATCATTTAAACAAGTACAGGGATGTAATGCTAAGCAGCAACAGTTATTCTTTAGTGTGCAAGGTAATAGTAAACACATGGATAAGATAAATGTACGAAGCAAATGAAAGGAAAACATACTCCTGCTGATTTCCTGGACCTAATTATGTATACAGCTGTTAGTTTTTTGTTTACTAAGTGTCATATCTCACCCAGTTTCCCATCTTCAAAGTGCCACAAAGCAGTGTTTCCTACCCCTCATCTATTCCTCTCTCTTTTGACAATGGCCAGTATTTCTCCCAGCACTGAGACTTTGCACCCCCATTCCCCCCCTCCACTATTTAAAACATCAACCTGCCATCTACCATAAGGAAAGTTGTGGAAACTCTCTCATCTCCTTACAAGTACTAGAATCCCTTCCAGGTGTGGGGAAGGCACTATTTTACTGCAGAGACACCAAACTAGATTTATTTTAGCAGCTCCTGGCATCCATTAATCCAAGAGGCTTCAGTAGTCATTAAAAGAATGAATCTCCAATGCAGTTTCCATGCTTCCCTTTCCCAAAATGAACAACATAGTCCTTGTCCTCCAAGTCAGAAATCACATGCTACCCTGTAGTCACCGTTTTTATTGGTTTAAACAAGAGCAGATGCAATTGGGCTTGTTGAAATGTTTTGAAGCATTCAGTATTTCTGCGGAAGAATGTGGTGTGGTGAGGACCTTCCATCACAGTCATTTCTTGAAAAAAAAATTGTCATTCTGCCAGTAGATATAATTCTATTAGAAACTCTGCAGATTAATGAAATTTCATTTTAAATTGAGATTAAATTTCTATTTGTTAAAATTTTATGCAGGACATTTAGCTGATTATTTGCTTTACTAGAAAGGCCTGACCAAGGAAGAACTGTGTGCATAAGGAGATATTAATAACAAGTAATTACACTGTTAAATATCTTTTCACAACAACCTCATCCAAAATAAAGTCACTTTTCCCAAAACCTTTGTAATAATAATTTCATTGTGCAGTATACAGCTAGTGGAGCCCAAACCAACAAGTAAGTGTGACGAACCAGGCTCAACGTCTAGGTTCTTAATAAACTAGCATTAGTCCTAGATAGCATGGATCTTGCACTATGTTTAGACAAGTATTAAATTATGGCTAATAATTCTGTGTTCAGTTAATCTTTTTTTATTTTGAGCAGTAACCCTCATCATAAGTTGTTGCAGTTTTTTTTTTTTTTTTTTTGCAGACAGAAACAAGCTTTTACTTTTTTTGACAAGCCTAATAAGACTTTTTTTTAACCCATTCTTGCATATTGATTTTAAATTGCTTTCGTGGTATATATTTCACCCTTCATCTAATCCATTAATCATGAAAAAATTCTTCAGAATTTTAAGTTACAGAATTGGATTGATTTTCTTAGCTCTGCTTCTTTAGAGATCTTCTCTGTTTAAATATGTCTTACAGTATAAGTCTTATGCATATTAAATTAAAATTAATAATTTGGTGCTTATTTTTGTAATGTCGAAATGTATCTGACTATATCTATCTG
>JANRMT010049829.1:52369103-52494815 GCA_026402145.1 Polypterus bichir lapradei
ATATATAGTAATTAATACAGACAACAATGTGAAAGGCTTGGTGTTTTTAGCCCCATATACTGCAAAGTAAAGGTCAAAACAATCTGAGTAAATCATTAGACACACAAGGATTGGTAGACGGACAATTTATGGAGGCAGACCAGAAATTAAAGAATGGGATGCTGGGTAGGATATGGTGGTGGATTGGTAAATGACGTCATCAGATGGGAACCAGAGGGTAGAAAGGGACCAGGAAGTGTTGCAGTTCTTCGAGTCATCTGGGTGGCGTTACTTCATTTTTTCTGAAGAAAAGAAAGAGAGGTTAGTACCCCGCCGTTTTCCCCTGGCACGACTTGTCGCATTGCACGTTGGGTCCTTAAGCTGCTCCCCAAACGCTCGTGCGTGGCAATATATAGCAAAAGAAACACAAGATAGCAGGATAAAGGTGTTTTGATCCACACCATATATTGTATACTTTTCTTTCAAGAGTAGTGGATTTGCCACTGAATAGTCTCTGAGGCAGATGGTTGGCTTTATAGGCATTAGGAAAGAAGAAGAGGGTCTGGCGGGAACAGGAGAAATGAGTTGAGTAAAAATGCATGGTCTGGAGACGGAAATGGAACCTGGTTGGCTTTAGGTGGTTTTCCCATCAGATGATCTGCAGAGGGGGAAAGAAACAATATTAGTGCACTTTGTCAACCCCTGACCCGTCTTTTGATCTTTAGTTAAACCCATTTGACTGTCTCCTATGCCCATGTGTCTACGTATGTATATTGTGTATGTATAAAGGGTAGCAGTATCTGTTAAACTCACATGTGTATTTCATTATTGTTATTTCGATGGCAAGAACACCTTAGAAAAATTATCTATCATCCATCCATTATCCAACTCGCTATATCCTAACTACAGGGTCACGGGGATCTGCTGGAGCCAATCCCAGCCAACACAGGGCGCAAGGCGGGAAACAAAACCTGGGCAGCCCACCGCAGTTCACACACACACCAAGCACATACTAGGGACAATTTAGTATCGCCAATGCACCTAACCTGCATGTCTTTGAACTGTGGGAGGAAACCCACGCAGACATGGGGAGAGCATGCAAACTCCACGCAGGGAGGACCCGGGAAGCAAACCCAGGCCTCCTAAATGTAAGGCAGCAGCACTACCACTGTGCCACCATGCCGCCACATAATCTACCAAAAAAGTTCAATTCAATTCACCTTAAATTTAGTTTGGTAAATAAATCTTTAAATCGTTCATATTGTTGTTTAATAAAATAACCCTACACTGACTACTGGTGTTTGTCTGTTAAAAGTAATAAAGTTAAATTTAGCACAAGTGTAGTAGTCAAGTTACATTTCAATGAACCTCTCTGTTATGGGCATGGCAGCTACAAAACGACATTTTTAGGATGTTGTATGCTTACCAAGTGCATCTATAAGTAGTATAGGCATCTATTCCAAGGCCATAATTTCCAAACAGAGAAAACTCTGGATAATAGTCTTTTCAAAATCTCCTTACTACCATGGTGCAAAAGAAAACATCTAAAACTATCACCTGATTTGGTTTGGCCTGGGACAAGTGAGTGTAGATGTATGTGAGATTGCTTCCTGGTATAGAATGGTACCTTATTCAGGGATGGCTTCTGTCGTACATTCAATGATGCAGGGACCATCTTTGGCTTCCAGTGCCCCTGAAGTAAACCAAGCAGGTTGTGAGAATGAAGGTATGGAGTTAATATTAACATCTTTTAAAAAGGATGCTGAAATAAGCATGCTTCTATATTTTTTTCATAGGATTCTGACAGGAATGTTATGGACTCTGGGAATGATTCAGACTTAACACCGAAGGACATTGATGCAGCACTGGTGAACTGTCAGTAGCTTTCACTCAGACTTTGCAATAAAATAATAACCAGAATAAACTGGAATGAGCTGTTCAAAAGAGGTCTGCTCTTTCCCAGCCTGTGGAAACCAAAAGACCACATGCTTTAGTCCAAGCTGCAGCTCCTTCAGGCTGTTTTAAGAGCATACTACAGTAATGCTTGTGACTATTGGATTAGCTCTCATTTTTAACTAACATGGTGGAATTTCAGTTCATGTATTGACACATAGTATTTTTTCACACAGTATGTGTTTGTGTTAATTTCTTTACCTTGTAAGGAAAAAACCCTGTATTCAGATATTTTTAAGGGCTTTATAAGGAACGGTTGACCCTGTGCTGATTAGGGGCGTCACAATTCTTTCTCTTAAAAATGTTGTAATGCTTTAACTGTATCAGCACAACAATTAAAAGGTATTATTTTGTACAGTTATTATCTTCTGTTATTGCTTTTCTTTTTCTCAATTATCAACAGTATGTTTAAAGCATAAGGTGTGTGGGTGGGGGTGTCGGATTTGATACAACTTATTTTATATTTTCACTGAAGCAAAAAGAAACAATTTTACAGTCAGATGTCTCTCTGTAGGCTGAGCACAGGGTCAGTTCAGAAATATTTGTAAAAGCCTTTGGGACGGATTTGAAATTGGATCTGCCACTTCTGAAAATTGGACGTTTGATTGGATAATCTTCTGCTTGGATTTTGCAATGTTAGCAGGTAGCCCTACAGACTTGTTGTAATGAAGACAAATCACAGGTACGTCCATTTAGAAATTGAATCATCAACTTTCATGCTAATTGTGGAATTCTTTTCTTGAGCTTTTAAACCAGCGTATTTTTTACTGCTTACCTTTTCAAACTTTCAGAATCAATCATGTTTTGTGTACAATTTTTGCATGTGAAAAAGGGGATATTGAGAGTGTTTTGTAGGAGGAAAACAAACACATCATTGCTTGGAATGCATAGAATGAATAAAAATGAGAAAAGTACACTGTTAATGTGGTGTGCTTTAACATTTCAATAGCAGACAAATGGGGAGAGTGTGAAATTTAACTGTAGCCCAGCCAGCAAGTTCATTAAAATAAACTTTGTTTACCATTTGCAGCAGTTGTTTTACATTAGTATATTTCTACTTCTTTAATACCCTTTTAATGCTATGGACTGTATTCTGCTATATGCAGTAAGAAATACATTGACAAAAAAAACAAAGAACAAAATGTTGATAGACAGAAAACCTGAATGAAAATCTTCATTGGTTAAAGCCCACTTGGCCTTTAAGACAAATTCTGTTGTCCTGTGGCAACCTTCAATTAAGCACTCTGTGTCTTTTCCTACACGAAAACAATAGTCAATGTAGGGTCTGTAGGTATACAGAATTTCCAATATTTCATAGAAATGGCCAGGCTATGCAGATACAACAACAACAACAACAACATTTATTTATATAGCACATTTTCATACAAACAGTAGCTCAAAGTGCTTTACATAATAAAGAATAGAAAAATAAAAGACACAATAAGAAAACAAAATAAATCAGCATTAATTAACATCGAATAAGAGTAAGGTCCAATGGCCAGGGGGGACAGAAAAAACAAAAAAAACTCCAGACGGCTGGAGAAAAAAAATTAAATCTGTAGGGATTCCAGACCATGAGACCGCCCAGTCCCCTCTGGGCATTCTAACTAACATAAATGAAACAGTCCTCTTTGGATTTAGGGTTCTCACGGAAAGGCTTGATGATGATGGTCACGTAGAATTCTGCCTTTTAATCCATCCATCATTGTTGGAGCATCATGAAGCTTTGAGTAGGTGGAGGTGGCGCAGGCCACCACCACATAGAAACCGGAAAAAGAAACAGAAAAGAGAGTAGGGGTCAGTACGGATTTTAGAGCTACCCTGAATAGTTATTATGAGGAAATTGAGCATACAGAGTATCAGGATTAAGTTAAATTAAGTTAAATTGAAGTTATAGAAAGGCCATGTTAAAGTAATATGTTTTCAGCAATGTGCAAGTGCTCTACTGTATTAGCCTGACGAATTCCTATTGGCAGGCTATTCCAGATTTTAGGTGCATAGCAGCCGAAGGCCGCCTCATCACTTCTTTTAAGTTTTGTTCTTGGAATTCTAAGGAGACACTCATTTGAGGATCTGAGGTTACAATTTGGAATATAGGGTGTCAGACATTCCGATATATAAGAAGGGGCGAGATTATTTAAGGCTTTATAAACCATAAGAAGAATTTTAAAGTCAATCCTGAATGACACAGGTAACGAGTGTAGTGACATCAGAACTGGAGAAATGTGTTCGGATTTTCTTTTCCTAGTTAGGATTCTAGCAGCTGCATTCTGCACTAGTTGCAAACGATTTATGTCTTTCTTGGGTAGTCCTGAGAGGAGTGCGTTACAGTAATCTAGTCGACTGAAAACAAACGCGTGAACTAATTTCTCAGCATCTTTCAGTGATATAAGAGGTCTAACTTTACTTATGTTTCTTAAGTAAAAAAATGCTGTCCTAGTGATCTGATTAATATGCGATTTAAAATTCAGATTACAGTCAACAATTACCCCTAAGCTTTTTACCTCCGTCTTGACTTTTAATCCTAATGTATCCAGTTTATTTCTAATAGCCTCATTGTATCCATTATTGCTAATCACTAAGATTTCAGTTTTCTCTTTATTTAACTTGAGAAAGTTACTATTCATCCATTCTGAGATACAAGTCAGACATTGTGTTAGTGAATCAATAGAATCGGGGTCATCAGGTGCTACTGATAAATACAGCTGTGTGTCATCAGCATAGCTGTGGTAGCTCACGTTGTGCCCTTAGATAATCTGACCTAACGGAAGCATGTAGATTGAGAATAACAGCGGACCCAGGATAGAGCCTTGTGGAACACCATATCGGATATCATGTGTCTTTGAGTTGTAATTACCACAACTAACAAAAAATTTTCTCCCTGTCAGGTAGGATTCAAACCAATTTAAGACACTGCCAGAGAGGCCCACCCATTGACTAAGGTGATTTCTAAGAATATTATGATCAATAGTGTCAAATGCAGCACTCAGATCTAAGAGAATGAGAACAGATATATGGCCTCTGTCTGCGTTCACTTGCAAATCATTTACTACTTTAACAAGTGCAGTTTCTGTGCTGTGATTTATTCTAAAACCCGACTGAAATTTATCAAGAATAGCATGTTTATTGAGGTGGTCATTTAACTGCATAATGACTGCTTTCTCCAGAACTTTGCTTAAGAAAGGCAGGTTAGAGATGGGTCTAAAATTTTCAAGAGCCGAGGGGTCAAGATTATGTTTCTTAAGAAGGGGTTTAACTACAGCAGTCTTAAGACAGTCTGGGAAGACCCCCGTATCTAATGACGAATTTACTATGTCAAGAACATTATCAATTAGCACGCCCGATACTTCTTTGAAAAGCCTTGTTGGTATTGGATCAAGGACGCAGGTGGAGGATTTTAATTGAGATATTATTTTTTGTAAATCAGATAAATCTAACCTAGTGAAAGAGTTTAATTTGTTTATAACAGAATGCTGGGGTTTAGGAGGATCCTTAGTGTTGGAGGGATATACTATGTTATTTCTAATATCATTAATTTTTTGATTGAAAAATACAGCGATAGCCTCACAGGTTTTACTGGAAGTACTTAGGAGGCATTCCTTTGAGTTACCTGGGTTTAGTAGGTGATCAATTGTAGAAAATAAGACTCTGGGATTACTAGCATTGTCATTTATAATCTTGGAGAAATAACAGCATCTCTCAAGACGGACAGTGTTATTGTATTCTGTTATTTTGACTTTTAATATTTCATAGTGGATAGTTAGTTTAGTCTTCCTCCATTTACGCTCAGCTCTGCGGCATGTTCTCTTTAAATCCGACACTCTTTGGGTCTTCCATGGTATAACAATGCTAGAAGATTTTTCCACTGTCTTTTCAGGTGCAACTATGTCAACAGCAGCTCTCACTTTAGTATTAAATCTTTCCACCTTACTATTTACATTATCCTCGCTATTATAGTTGGCACTATAAACGGACTGATTGCTTAGAATGTTTGTAAGTTTTAAAGCTGCTGCTGAGTCAAAGAAGCGTTTTTTAACAATATGCTTCTCATGAGTGTTTTTTATCATTATTTCTATATTAAAAAGTAGAAGAAAATGGTCTGATAGACCAATATCAATGATTTGCTTTACATCAACTTTCAGTCCTTTAGTAATCACTAAGTCTAACGTATGACCTGCTTTATGTGTAGGCTGATTAACGAGCTGCCTCAAATCAAAAGAATCCAGGAGGTTTATAAATTCTTTTACTTTTAGATCACACTGATTATCTATATGAAAATTAAAGTCGCTAACTATTAGGAGTGTGTCATAGTTAGTAATTAAAATTGACATTAAGTCAGAGAATTCCTCAAAAAAAGACGCGTTGAATTTTGGAGGTCTATACACGGATAATACTAGAACTTGAGCATCTCCTTGGATAACAACGGCGAGATATTCAAAGGACTTGAACTTACCAAAACTGACATCTTTACATTTTAATCGGCTCGAGTAAATGTTAGCCAATCCGCCTCCCTTTTTCCCCTGGCGGTCTGCACGAGTAAAACTGTAATCCGGAGGCGCAGATTCGATTAAAACAGCCGCGCCGTTTGAGTTAAGCCACGTTTCACTTAGTGCAATAAAATCTATTTTTTTATCACTAATAAGATCGTTGATAAAAAACGTTTTGTTAGTTAAAGCTCTAACATTTAATAGTGCCATATTTAATGTTTCGGAGGTGCAGAGATGAATACTATGTGCGTTATTGATATTTGGAATAGGGACTAAATTATTTTTATTAGCGCCGCTCTGTATGTATTTTTTGTTTAATCTGTGATCTATTTTAATAGTTTTGATACATTGTTCCTCTAAAATGGTAATTTTAATTAGATTATTGGAGGTTATGCCGTATTTCCTAGATTTTCCTAGATTTTCCTAGATTTCCCAGATGACAACACACAGGCATTCTTAAGGTATGGCAGCTGAGCATGCATGGGAATTGTCTGTTGGAAAATGAAAAGAGGTAGGCCTGCCAAAAACCAGTAGTAGAAAAGGTGATATTATCTTTATGACATAGCATCATATGGTCAAACTCTCTCAAACAAGCAGCATCGGATGCTGATTATTATTGACAATAGCACATGCACTCTGACTGCTGTTATTGTAAAAAATAAAGATTACACTAACATTCAGATTTGCGATTTTGATGTGTATTGATAAAAAAAGAAAAAAATTGTAAATTGTGAGAGCATCTGCCACATAAAGATAAAACAATTGCTAGTTATTTGTCTCTTGTGTAGCAAATATATGATAATACTAAAAAAAAAACTAAATCAAATGATAAGACAAATTTTGTTAAAAGGGATGAACCAGAAAGTGAAATTATATGTGGTCATCCAAAAAAAAAAAAAAACAGTAATTCCTAAATTAAAAGTATTTATTTTGGAATTTGTTTGAAGCGAGTCCTTCACTTATTTTGTGGTAAAGTACAGACTGTGTTTTTAACTGTAACCAATGGCTCTTAACACTAGAATTACCAGAGCCTACGAAAAAACTCGTAGGTCCGTCCCACCTTAAATCGCTTCTTAAAACCGTTCTCACCTCTCCGCCAGCGTCTTTTGTTAATCTAAATGTGCTGATAAAAGAAAAGCTGCAAGTAGCCGGCTATTCCATCCCCCCAACGACTTAGAACGTGCACAAACTTCTCCCAGCTCATGCCTTGATTATCTGGGAGTGAAGTGGAGTTTTGGAGTGGAAATAATAGATCATTATTTGGAATACACGCATTTCACGTGTGTTCTGTTTCTACAGTAATCCGTGTAAACACATTTTTAAAACAGAAACGTTTTTCATATTGTAGTAGTAAATGACAAAATGTAAGCATAAACTATATTAATGTATGAAGCTTGAAGTCCAAATATCAAACACATTTACAAAAGGTACAAATATAACAGAACAAGTATGCTTTTATTCAAAAATATAACTGCAGAAAAAAGCCACTTTAGCAAGCCACATTGACACATACGTATCTCAACTGCCATGGTAGCATAATGGTTTCAGCCGCTGACTAGTATTCAGAAGGTCGTGAGTTCGATCCCGCGCGATTCAGTTTTGAGACGTAAACTGCTGTTATTCTTACTATTTTATAATAAAAACATACATTTGATTTCGGTGTGTAACAGGTGGTGTAATTTATGATACTTGTAAAGGTTTTTTTTTTTTATTCACTTTTCTTTCTCTCTGTCGTGTTCAGGATCCTTCCCTACACCCCTCCCCCCCCAAATTGAGAATGCTGTTTTCACATAAAGATGCGCTATAGCTCTGCAGCGTATTTGTGACTGCATTCTCGTACCAATGCTTGCGAACTGAAGAGCCTGCGTGCACTTTTCGTGGCATTACACGTCTATTTTTTTGAGCATGCCCGTGTCGCTTAAACACAGGAACATATGTTGGTGTACAAGAATAACAAAACAAGTGCACTTTTATTCTAGACTATACGTGAAGAAAAAATAAAGCAAGTTACAGTAGGCGGTTGATACGACAGCTTGCGTGGTGCAATTCTAAGAACTGCTGATTTCCGATCCGTGCTATATAAAATCATCACATTCAAATATTAACAATTCCCTCACACCCTTCCAACATTCACGACATGTGTACTTGTTGCAGTGTACACATCTCTCTGTGCTATGGTTCCTATTACACTGAATGAGCACCTGACATTGTACTTTCTTCCCTATACAAATAACATTCGAGTATAGCGCGTCTCCAAATAAATAAAATAACATTCGAGTATAGCGCATCTCCAAATAAATCACATTCGAGCTATAGCGCGTCTTCAAATAAATCACATTTGAGTTATAGCGCGTCTTTATGTGAAAAAAAGCAGTGTCAGATGGGGGGGGGGGGGATCGTGGACGCGACTGAGAGAATGGAACTGAATTAAAAAAAAAGCTAACCTTTATAATTATCATGCATTTACACTGGCTCTTACAGACTGACTTAAATCAAATGTATGTTTTTATTCTAAAATAGTTCAATACATGCAATATTATTTGAAAAAGAAGAGCGTCAGATCGGGTTTGAATACACGCTGGCGCTGTTACAGAAGGAGTCTGCTTATTCAGTGCAGCACTTTCAACGCACAGTACATGCAATATTATTTGAAAACGAACAGCGTCAGATCGGGCGAATATTCAAACCCGATCTGACGCTGTTTGTTTTCAAATAATATTGCATTAGTGCGATGATGTTTTCATATATATGGTCTCTTTCTTTCATCTTGCGGTTTGTAATCAGTGACCGCGTGTTTTTTCCCCGATCTTGCCAGTTCGCACATGTTGCTGTATGGTGCTGTTTCTTTTGTACTCCAGGACATGCAGAAGACAGAATAGTACAGAGCAGTAAGTTCAGCGCTATATACAATCAGACAGACAGACAGGCAGAGAAGGCACTAGATATATAAATAAACAGGGAAGGCATTGTATAATAGATATATAAAAAACAGCTAAGGGGATAGATATATAGATAGGTAGGAAGGAAAGGCACTATATGATAGGCAGACAGGGAAGCTCCTATATAATAATACAATTACTGTTATTACTATATAGATAGACAGACAGGGAGTTCAGGCAGGCAGAACGGCGAAGGTTAAAAATAAACAAAGTTTCTCCCTAGCGGAGATTCGAACTCGGATCTCTTGAGGTACAGCAAGTCTGCTGCGCTCTAAGTGATGAAATCTTACCAGTACACCACGGAAGCTGTTGTAAAAGTCCTGAACCTTTTATGAAAGTGTATTTGCTCTTTGGCTGTCAGGCTTCACATATTTTATAGTTTATGTCTACATTTTGTGACATTTATTACTAAAATATGAAAAAGTTTCTGTTTTAACATTGTGTTTACACAAATTACTGTAGAATCGGAACACGCATTAAATGCGTGTGTTCCAAATAACAATCATTTATTTCCACTCTAAAACTCCACTTTACTCCCAGATAATCGAGGCATGAGCTCGGAGAAGTTCGTGCACGTTTTGAGTCGGTGGGGGGATGGAATAGCCGGCAGCTTGCAGTTTGTTTTTATCGGCACATTTACAGGACAAAGGAGGCTGGCGGAGAGGTGAGAGCGGTTTTAAGAAGTGATTTAAGGTGGGACGGATCTACGAGTTTTTTCGTAGGCTCTGGTAATTCTAGTGTTAAACAGGCCTCATCTGATTAATTGATGCAAATGCTGTGATACATTGCAATACAAAAGTGTCCTTTGATTCAAAACATTGTAGCATCGTTACTTAAATGAACTGCAAATCCTGGCAGCCCTGCAGTACTTCTCTACTGGTGAGTTTCGGGTGTTGACTCTGAGGTTGCTGGGGTAAATAAGGTATGGGGCAGACGTTAAAAGCAAAAAAATAGCTCGTCTGTCTTATGTGTCTCAACACTTCAATCAATAATGGATTATTACAGATTCCAGAGGATTCCAGTTTCTGGATTTGTGTTCGTGTTTGTGTGGTCAGATCAGAGATGGTAAACGTCTTCATCTATGGAGTGCTCCCAACACCTGCAATTCTTCACCATCATCCCATTATGGTAGGACAAAATTTTACATTTTATACTGAAAGCTGTTCACTTGGGACTTCTGTTCATTTATCACCTGCAATCTGCATCTGCAACCACATCTGGACTCTGTTTGGACTTTGTATTGTGGTGCTTATAATAGATCATTTTTTTAACTTAGTGTTTTGCTCTGTGTTGATTAATAATCGCTGTTGGGGGAATTTCAGTGTGTTTTTGTGTGTGTTGCTTGTTTAATATTTGTTTTGCCTTCTTTGTTTAATATACTCTTTATTATCAATTATTTTCTGTCAGTATTTTAGGTGTTTGTTTGTGTGTGTATGCAAGTCAGGTCATGGCTAGGTGTGTTCCAACAATAAAATAAACAAATCACTGTTCTCGAATGGTATGAAATTTAATATTACTCACCCGCTACAACATGATGCCATCAAGGTGACTTCAAACAAAAGAAAGGAAACTGCTTATAAGATACATTTTTAAAGAAATAGAACATGTTTAAATTCCCAAAATGTTAACAGCACTTTACTCTGAAAATGTCACCTGCTTTATCCAACAGGGTTGCAGGGGCTCAGAGCCTATCCTGAAAGTATAGGGTGGAGTCCCGGAACCAACTCTTGACACAATGCACGTCCATCAAAATAATTTTGAGTATTTTAGGAAAATAAGGCTCATTTTAATTTGGAACATTACAAACATAATAGGGCAGTATGGTGGCGCAGTGGTAGTGCTGCTGCATCACAGTTAGGAGATCTGGGTTCGCTTCCTGGGTCCTCCCTGCGTGGAGTTTGCATGTTCTCCCCGTGTCTGCGTGGGCTTCCTCCGAAATTTCAGGTTTCCTTCCACAGTCCAAAGACATGCAAATTAGGTGTTTGGTGATCCTAAATTATCCCCAGTGTGTGTTTGGTGTGTGGGTGTGTGCCCTGCTGTGGGATGAAGCGCCCTGCCCGGGGTTTGTTCCTGCCTTGCATCCTGTGTTGGCTGGGATTGGCTCCAGCAGACCCCTGTGACCCTGTAGTTAGAATATAGCAGGTTGGATAATGGATGGATGGACAAACACAATACTTTTAGTGAATGCACGATTCAGGTGCCTTATCTCACATGCACAGAAATAATAAGAGAATTTTATGAGAAATGCAGATTCAGCCAAATGAAACATTCAGGGCAAATCAGCAAATATGAAAACCTTCCTGTACAAGAATTTAGGATGACAATACTAGGAGAGTATGTATTTAAATAGACCTCTGCAGAAACATGTTTGTTAACAGTAAACGATAATAAGCATACATTTTTTAGTAGGAAGATCATTACATCCATGCTAAAACTAAAGAGATCCAATTACATTTATGTTTCCAGTGAAAGGGGGCGGAGGGTAGGAGCATGCACTGATATAGCTTGTTGCCAGACCCACCACACAAAGAACCAGCTCAGGATCCCAAATTAGGACTTGAGCGCAGATGTGCAATGGGTGACACCTCAGCAACACACTAATTTGAATGGAGTGGAAGAGTATGAGGATTTTTACACTGGCTGGAGGCCAATCCAGCCACCAACCCCCAAGTTTTCCCTGTTAGTTGGAGGACCTGCTTGCAGGGCTGGATGCAGGTTAACGTCATACTCTGGACGGATCAATTGTAGGTTAAGGTCCTTGCTCAAGGGTCCAAAAGTGTGGAATCACATTTACGGGATTCAAACTGACAGCTTTCTGATTACTGGGGCAGATCCCTAGCCTTAAAGTCACAGCCCCAACCTCTAGTGAAAGGGTTTTAGCAAAACTTTGTATTTTATCTAGTGACCCAAAAATGTACAATTTCTCCTGAACTTGAAATTGTATAAAGAATAATCACTAACTCTAGAGGATGAAATAAAGGTATAGACAACAATATTACTTAACTAGTGATGTCTGCAGGGTGCCATTGTTAGATATATGTAAACTGTGGAATTGACAGAAATGTATTTGTACCTGTACCTTGTACAGAAAATATCCACTTTCAACCTAATGTGTAAATCATGACATATTGTTATTTTTTAATCAATTTACATTATACATTAGCCATGGAGACAGAGAATTGAAAGCACTTTTCAAACCTGACATTTTATTGGGGAAACAAAAAAAGTTAGAATGAATGCAGAGATTATGAAAGAAAAAGAAGAAAGCAAACCAAACATTAATATAGTCATATACAGATTCACAGTGCTCTTTGGAATTCCCACTACACTAGATTTGTAGTAGAAATTTACGGAATGTTTTCCTGGTTGTCCAATTAAGTTCTAATATTATGAAACAGGGCTGGATAGAAATTCATTGTTTCGCTTCTTAGTGGTTTCCAATTAATTCAAATCATGGCACGGTACCTTTGATGAGCTGAGTTCTGCTTTTAAATAAAGCAATGTGGCTCTTCAATGCAGTCTTCCTTCTAGAGATGACCGAGTCTTCAGGGACACTTTTTATTAGAAAAGACAGATAGTGAAGTGGTTTCAAATGCAGTCCTAGTTCCCCATGTGGCCATTGTTTTTTTTTATTTCAATGGATTTCTTAATTAAAAGTCGATTCAAGACAAAGACTGTCGGAGATATACTTTCCATTTATGCTGTTAGTTTACTGTATATTCCAAAAGAATCCATATGTAAGAGTGTGTTTTAGCAATGTTTTGTTCAGAATATAATGCAAAATGAAATACTATTATATCAATAAAAGTCATCAAGTAAATAAAAAAAGAGGATAGTACCTGATTGTGTCCTTTCATAAAAAACAATTACAGGTATCAATAGCAGGTTATTATAAGACACACAATGTCCAAACAAATAAAATATATCAGGAAAGCCTGCTCCATCACAGGGCTAACCCTGGACACACTAGAAGCTGTTGTAGAAAAGGCGATGGTGGCAAGATTGGATGCCTTCATGAGAAATCCCCTCATCCCCTCCAGGAAGCGCTCCATTGAAGCACTTTTAGTCACAGGCTCATTCCACTACTCTGGGAGTCTTTTCTACCTGCTGCTTCCTGTGCTTCTTCCCAGAATAAATGCTTATAACTTTTAAGTTAATTTTGCGTTTTCTGAACAATATACATTTATTTATCTATTTGTTTGTTTAATTATTGATTATATTAATGGTCCTATTGTGTTTTTATGTTTCTGCTGCTAAATCCATCCACATTTCCCCTTGTGGATTAATAAAGTTGATCTAATCTAATCTAATAAACAGTTGAGTCTAATAGTATTAATAACTCTGACTCTTTCTTCTACCTTAGATGTAAAGTATCTTATAGGCATAAAGGAAGAGGAAAGAAGTGCACTAGAGCAAAAAAGCAGAAAACGATGAAATGCATGGAAATGTTTTAAATATTCCCAATATTATTGAAAGTTTTTAGATCCCTTTTTTGCAAATGACGTTGCCTCCCCTGTTACAGTACATATTGGGAAACTTCTCTTTTAAGCTCTGAGTGATACTGTGTTACTATGGGGATTATGGAAAAATGAGATGAATACTGAGAAGAAGTTCAATTTGATAATTATTATAATTTTGGAGTGATGGTACCATCTCTTGTGAAATATACACTCATATTGATAGCTTTGCAGAGTACAATTTTTGGGCACATGGTAGAGGAAAGAGAGTAGTACACTGTCAAACAAACATTCCATTTCCATCCCTACAGTGGAAGAGGACCAGCCAGAGGAGGCCCAGTGACATCTCTTCCATCCAGGCTCTGGCCTTGCCTCTACCACTCACAAAGAATAAAACGTAGAGCCAAACAGAAAGTCGTCATCAATAATAAAACCATCACTAATATAAAAGAGCTCACTAGCATCTTTTTTTTTTATTTTAAGTCAGCTTTTCAACCTTACGTTTGGCAATTAATGAGAGTTTTCCAGCCTCGGATTCCAGCTCTTCAATGTCTACATTTTGTCAGAATTACACTGCTCTTGCTAAAAACATCCAAGGACTCTAATAGGGTGAGAACTATCAGATTTCAATTGGGCTTATGTTTTGTTTTTAATTTATTTTATAAATACCGGTACAGTGGATGAGCTACACATCAATGAGATATACAAATCACATCTGACACACCCAACACTATCCATCTAAAGAGCAACAGTATTAGAATATTAAGTATAAGAAATCACTAACAGGTGGTTCAGTCATCTTCCAACTGAGTTAGATAAGCTAAAGTGGTAGCAATGTAACATCCCATCAAGAGTTACTCTGCATATGTTATTGGATAAGGTATTATAATGTGACATCAGTCAGGCACGACATAAGCAGTATGAGCTGGCATTATATTACTCAAATGAGTTGCTCCATAGCAAGTTACAGGAGAACCCATGAACAGAGCATGCCTGCCAAAGTCACACAATCTCCATTCTAGTGTGTACAGGCTAGCCGTCCAGCTACAGATAGTGAGTGAAATCACAAGCAAGAATCCATTGGATCAGCACTGGCAAGCATCAGTATTATTAAGATTCCAAAACGTGACTCAGTGAGCCAAGAGGCCTGGAGACATTTTGAATAATCTAAGTGAACTGACATTTCTTTAATGTTCAAGTTTTAGTTTAATTAAACTGTACTTTGCAGAAATTGAGTTTTATTGTCTTCAGGAATTCTGTAAACTACAGTGTGTGTTATCCTCTGTCCTCAAATGGCCATATTTCAGTTCTTATGTTGATGGTAATTTAAAGTGTAAAGGTATTTGTTTATTCTTAACCATTCAAATTCATTTATTTTTTACTCTCAGTCAGAGGTGGGTAGTAATGAGTTACATTTACTCAGTTACATTTACTTGAGTAAATTTTTTGAAAAATTGCAACTCTAAGAGTAGTTTTACTGCACCAAACTTTTTACTTTTACTTGAGTACTTTTGTGAAGAAACGCTACTCTTACTCCGCTACATTGGGCAACACTCGACTCGCTACTTTTTTCCATTTACACATTAGATACGCTATATATTTTTGCCAGAGAGAAGTCGCCAGTGGATCTACTGCATGGCTGTTTCACCAATCAGACATAGCAACAATAATCACATGACTATGTTTCACCAATCAGACTTAGCAACAATAATCACATGACTCTGTTTCACCAATCAGACGTAGCCATGCTTTCACATGACCACACACAAACTTCCTGTGTCTGCAGCCTGTGAGAGACTTTTTAGTCATGCGGGGCTCCTGTTCACTGCAAGAACCTTGACAGCCAGCTCCTATTGAAGCTTAAACATCACTTCACTAAGTGAAGAACACGCACATTTTAACCAAACATGCACAGACAGTCATGGTAAAGTGAGGCTTCTTGTACGTGCACAAGCTGCCTTGTTCTAATGTTATTTTCTATCAGCTGTGCTATTTGGAGGGCAAGTGTGTGACGATGCCGGTCCCCTACAGACTCCCTCTTCCCAAATGGGAGTCTGCTGAACCCACACTGTTGATAGTTATGACCGAGATGAGCTGACATATGATGATAATTCACTAATGAGGCCAGAGGATGGTGGAACAAGTGCTCAAGTGCTTTTATTAAAAACCAGTCAAAACAAAAATAAAATCAACAAAAGTGTCAATAGTGCAATGTTCTTAAAAAAACAGTACATATATAAATCCATAAAAATCATTGTAAAAAGTGGGGATAAAAAAATCAATAAATAAATCCATTAAAAATCCGAGGTTAAAATGCAGACTCTCCTCCTGAATTCAGCCCACCTCCTTCTCATTCTCCCCAGCTCACCCATTGCTAGCGTAGACTCAGCAGCCACGAGCTCCTTTCTACCAGCCTCCATCTGGGCTGCCTCCAGGCATCACGGCCAGACCGTCGGCTCTCCCCCCCTCTTCCTTCGTGCTCACGTGGTCGCACCTCAGAAGCCTAGGGAGTGCACCTGCCTTGCTCGCCATACTCCACCCGAATGTTCAGTGGGGCAAACTAGCCCCTAGAGCACCACAGCTAACACTCTTGCATGGGGCCCTAGTTCGCACTGCTTCCTCTCTCTAGGTGGCCAGATCGTCGTTCCCAAGCCTGCCTTTCTTGTCTTTTAACCTCTTTTCTTTTATCCTTTTCTTTGATTCCTCCTTGTTTTTTTGTGCCAACCCGTATATATATGTTCCTGTCTCCATGAGCCTTAATTACACGCCACAGGAAGCCAATGAAGTAATTGAGGTGCGACTCGTTCCAACTACCTCATTAACTCCCCGCGGTCGTGGAATTGCGCCCCTGGAAAGTGACATGGCTTTATGGATTTGAAACTGGCCTTTTTTTAATATACAGTACTAGCTGATTACCCAGTGGCTTCGCTCACTGAGTGCAAGGGAAAAAAATAAAATGTAGTGTATAAATTATCAAACAGTAAAACATTAACATGTAAGAAGTAAAGATACATTGAGCAGTACTGGAATGCTTTCGGGTAAAGTACATTTTAAAGGCGCTATAACACAACAGGTAAGTAGCACTAACTGCAGCTTAAATGTATTTGGATCATCTCTCGGTAGCAGATCCCTTGTGAAAGGCGCTACACGACCGCTGTGGTATAGAAATTACATTTTCTATGTGACCCTGCAAATTTCTGCCTGACAACCTTGCACTACGTGCCTGTGATTTAAGAGAAAAATTATTCTGAGAAATGTGGACGCTGCCTTTCCGTGCTTAACGGGCAGAAGGTCCAAACAATTCCCAAGTCCAAAACTTAACATGAAGAGGTTGGTACAACTTCTTGGGTGTAAACCCTCCATCTTCTTAAAAGAATTCATCACAAAAGCAACCTTGAATGTTGCGGGGTTTTAGTGACCTGAAGTCACCTTAAGGGATGGTAAGTAGTCATGCAGCGCAATTTACAAAGAGACTTTTGCTTCGATGGTGCTGATCACACTCATTTGCAAAGATTTCCACTCTCCCAGGAGCCAACGGGGCACTCGAAGTGTCACAAACAGTGCGAGAAGAGAGGATGCCGCCCGAAACTGCGAAGCTCTCGACCCAGTGGAGCAGCCCGACATTCTGCACATCCGAGTGTCCACTTTGTTCTCACGACCCCTCGCCGCTGAAGGCAGTGTAGTCTTCACATTGTTTACAGCTCGGTTAAAAAGTAGAAAGACGCAAAGCTGTTTTCCTCATCTCTTCCACTATCAAATACTGGAAATTGAAAAAAAGTTATAATGTGGCAGATTCCGTGACAGTCACGCAGACGAATAAATTAAACCTCTCTGTCAGAACGTGCCTGGCGATGGATGGCTGAGCACTGGAGTCCAGAGAGGAGGGCTGGGAGAGGGCGACACGGGTCGCACTTCTATGGGATAGATCGGCATGTTTGTGTTAACTTCTTTTTAATATTAGTAAAATAACTCTCACACAAATAATAACAATTCATAAAGACGACATAAAAATGGCATCCACAAACGAAGTGATTAGATCCTGTATTATAATATGTTCTGTGGTCATACGTAATTTCTGTTTCGCGTGGTCATATGTAATTTCCATTTCAAACGCGAAAAGAATTTTATATATATAGATTATACTGTCAGTGTACAGTATATCTTGTCACTGTAAGTAGTTTTCACTGTTCAAACATTCATGTTACCTACTGTAGGTATTGGCTTCAAAAGCTTTGTTGTGAAAAACTGAGATTTGGAACTTTGTGTTACTTGTGCATCTTTATTTTGTAAAGATGTTATTTATTTTTACTCAGTTTTTTATTTTATTATTTGGAAATAGCAGAATTTGCACATTATTTTATATTTTTGTCTGTCTTATTTACAACATTTCTAAAAAATAAATCATTTATTATGTTCAAACAGTTGCTCAGTACTAAAGTAGTCTTTTCACCAAATACTTTTTTACTATTACTTGAATAATTTTTTGGATGACTACTTTTTACTTCTACTTGAGTAATATTATTCTGCAGTAACGCTACTCTTACTTGAGTACAATTTTTGGTTACTCTACCCACCTCTGCTCTCGGTTTATCTTAATATGTGTTCATACATATAAATGATGTACAGCCTTACAATTTACTATAATTCTATTGAACATGTGCAATTAAAAATACACTCAACTGCTTTCTGTCTGTACTTAGTGAAGAGTGCTATATAACAATAAATTGAACTAAACTGAAAAATAAGATGACTGGGACACTGTGTAGTAACTCACTTGTTTCTAAAATTGATGTGACTTAGCTTTACTGTTTAGCTTAGATTAGCTCTATATACTTCAGCTGCTCTGACATCCACAAACGACAATAATTTTGGATTAAAATTAAACATATGAATATTTAGCATCTATATATCTTGTACAAAAATGCATACAACTGTTTTATTGGCAGAAAGCGACACTGTACTGGAAAAAGTGGGTTCAAAACTGAATGAATAAATGTGCATTGATTGTAAAAATGGAAAAGCAGCTCCACATATCTATAATACTTGCATTTGTTATTCAGTTGTTGCTAGGATACCACAAATACCACTTTTATTAGTTTATTTGATTAATGTACATTCTAGTTGTTCTAATCTTTATAGGCTGTAGTTGGTAAGACTTTTGCTTGTAATATGGAGATATAAAATTGGAAAATGAATTAAATAATATTTTCAGTAACAACAGCGACCTATTTAAAGCTGTGCATTTTTCACTGCTTGCCTTTTTTGCTGCAGGGCAGTTTCCTCCTCAGGATGATAAAGCAATATTTAAAGCAATCCAAATTAATTTACAGCATTTAAGCATAGTGCAGATCCCAGCATCACAGTCACATAGTGGTTAATATTGTTTTCTCTCAGATCCTACATCCCAGGTTTGAATCTTGTAAGCAGTTGTTGTCCATGTCGAGTTTGCATGTTCTCCTTTTGTCTGCAGGGGTTTTCCTTCCACAGCCCCAAAGACATGTGTGTGTGTTAGTTTAATTGGTCTCCATAGCCCTAAATTGGACCAAGCGGTCTTAAGAACATTATCTTAGTGCACTTCCTGTCGCAAAGGTCAAGCTCTCATCTGTTCTCTTTCTGGGACCTCGTAGCTGCCTATAACTGTTTCCAAAACCATCCTTTTCCATCTGACTTGCCATTCTTTAGTCATAGGGCAAGATGTCTCTGCTCACTGCCATGTCACCTGCTTCTAGTCTCCTACTGTAATTATGTACTTCCATCCAGGCCATCTCTCTCAGCCCTAGCCTCTGTTCCTCTCATCACTTGAGACCTCTCCAACAACTCACTTTTATTCCTATCCTGGTTTCGCTTTCACTGTGGTCTGGGTACAACTATATTTGCATCAGGTTCACCAAGCAGATTCTGGTGTTTTTGTACCTCCTGAACCTTTAGTTGTCTTTAAAGAGTTGAACCTCCTTGGAACTGCCCACTTGCCTACTCTGTTTCAAAGAAAGCACACCTTTCATCCTGAGACATTTTGTCCTGTGGCATTCAACAGATATTTCCACTTCAGGAAATCCCTCCCAACCCTCAGTTTGTAAAAGTCAGTCATACATCTCTGCTGACTACTTGGCTGTCTGTTCTCTGGCATTTTAGACAATCACTGCATGTTTCCACCCAGGGTACCTCTTTCTCTCTTTTCCTCATCATGGTTTCCTGCCTAATGCAGGGAATATCCATGCAGGAATATGCATGCTGAAGTACTACATACTGTACTGTATAAATGTCCTCTTCTGTTGCTGCCAGTATCTCTCTGTCTTTGTTCAGGAGGCTTTCCTTTCATCTTAACCAATAGCAACCATCCAACAGCTGGAAGCCAAAGACATGGAGCAGGTGCAAAACTAAGTGATATGGGTGTTCATCTAAGGAAAACAGTCTCCAGACAGAGCAGGAGTCGTTTTTTCTTTCAGCAGGTAGCAATGCTAACCATGGAATCCGAGACTTTGAAACTCCTTCTGTATTGAGTTGCCTCATGCTAGAGAAATCATTCTCCTTAATGGACTCTAAGATCAAGTTTGAAAAGGTGAAAGCATAACTGAGGAAAGAAAGCAGCCTAAATGGCTCATTGTGAAAGTTTATCTCATTGTGCCAAGAGATAAATTAATGAGTGTGAAAGTGTGAAGAATCTTTATCCAGATCCACTTGAGAGATCTTCTCCAGGTGCCTTTTGCCTAAAGTTCTGCTGCCAAGAAAGAACCATACAAAGTGAAGGCAGTATAACTAGGAAGCCACATAAGCTACGTTGTTGAATACCACTAAAATCCTAGAATCTGAGGGTGAAGCGTGCAGCACATTTCTACCAACAGGATGGAGCTTAAGGAATGGTGTCATTATGCTGAATATTTCCAGAACATCGGGCAAGTGTTACTAGTTATGTCACTACATATAAATAAAAGTAATAAGCTTGTGAAGATAGCACATAAACTGTGCAATATGAAGTGTGGTATGCATTTATTAAATGGTTCACTGTTGCTAAATATCTTTTGAAGTACTAGTGGGTTTTGCACCCTGCTCGCTTCGCTCGCCAACCCCCGTGTTTGGTTTTCCGGATACACACTTTTAAGATTTTTTTTTTCTTTGAATTGCTGCTATTTCATTACTTTCACTTTTATTTCAGAACATCGGTAAAAACAATATTTGGAATCTTCTGAGTCCCAGCATGCTGAATCTTTTAATGAGGTCCGTGAGACATGTGTTTAATGACTTTGTACCATAAATCAGGATAGGTTTCTCTGTTTGGAATTTCAGCACAGACAAAACGATCTACATCGTCATCAGTTAATATTTTTTTTTGCAAAGTAACCAATAAATGCATGTGAGGTAAACTCCATTTTTGAAATTCTCTGACTTAAACTTGAAAGCCTTACAATATTTACATACTTCTGACATACCACCTATGTCCATATATTCGATCTCTATTCGCCTTTTCGTTATTTTTCTGAGTAATAATTTGTCTTTGCACTAATACAATGTTTACTTTCTTTGGTTTGACACTTTCGTTTTTTTCTGTTTTCATATTCTTTATCTTGCTCTGCATGTGTTTTGCGCCTACTTTTTTTTTTGAGTCTTTGTAATTCCACTGTTTTCATTATCTCTAACCTGCTCTGCATGTGTCTGGCCCCCTTGTTTTTTAACCTCTTTATGACGTTTTACTTTGTTTTCTACTCTTTGTCTTCTATAGTATTTCTGCCCTCGCTTTGTCCTGCTTGTTTTTCAATGACACCTGGTCCATGGTGATTATTATTCCCTTTTTTCGAGTAATAATTTCCGTTTGTTTGCACTACAGCGATCTTTACTTTCTTTTCTTTGATACTTTCTAATTTTCTTGCTTTCATATTCTTTAACTTTTTCTGCATTTATATGCACTGAAAGCCCTGGATCTGTGTGTGCTCAAAGCCTTTACACGACTGAGTGTTTTGCTGCCCGTGGTCTTATTTGATATTGGTTGTAAGCAGGGCATGTCTTGCAAGAATCTCATGTTCTATGTCCTGCGAGACGGTCCTGGGTCAATCTCTTGGCAAAAAGTCTCATGTTTAAGGTTCCCACGAGACGCTCCATGGCCAATCTCTTTCGTCTCGCGGGTCTTTTAAGTGTCTTCCGTGATCTTCACGTTTAGATAACGTCTCGTCTCCCTAGTCTTTCTCTCCCAGGATTTTTTTTTTATAATAGAGAGATTATTTAATTGGCTTTTGGCCATTATTAAAGCCAATGACTATTAAGTTGGCTCAGTTTAGCCCTGAACTGTTACACTTCCACTTTTATCTGCTCCCAGCCTCTTCCCCTCCTCAACAGAAACTTATTCCCCCACAGAGTCAATTGAAAAACAAACTTCTTATTCAATTGAAAAACAAACATCTTATTATAGGTAAGAAAACTAGAGTTTGGCACTTTCTTTCCAATCACTTGTGTTTAGCTAACTTTGTTCATATTTTAGTCTTTTCAACTGCTCCAGGTCATACTAGAGCACATGGCATGATCTTGAGATACTGCTCTGTGAAAGATTTCAAGGATTAGTAAGATAACAGTAGGAGGGTGAGCTTTTACCTACAGCTCTATCTCTGCTTCTAAATCCATGCTGAAGTCTCATTACTTTAGTCTTGCATGAAAAATGGGGGGCTACTGGTTCTTAATGCATCTGTCCGTAGTCCTTTGTGCAAAAATATAAGCATTACAGTAATTATGAAACATGACGAAGCATCCCCTATTTTGTTTCTACTCTTAGTATCCTGCTGCCCAGCTACTGCACTCTCTCATGGGAACAGACACCAGAGATACTGAAAGAGTTCTGATATAAGGATAAAATAATTTAATTTTCTTATTAGACTGACCAGCACAAACACATAATACTGATGAATTCCTAAGAGGGTGGGAAGACAGCTTACCAAAGCTGTGACTTTGTCTGTTATAATTCACTTTCCTCCTCCATCACCATCCAGTCATTTTCTAAATATAATGTTAATTAATCTTTAGATGTACTTAATTTGTTTATTGTAAACAACTTGAGTTTGCCTTGTTTAACCCTATTTTGTGTATATGCATGTAAATGATGCATGGTTAAATTCTTTTTCTGTTATTGCATTAAAATTATAAACTTGTGCAAGTGCTCTCTGAGCTTGTACTCATTTAAGAGAGCAATACAAAAATAATTTGAAATTGAAATTAAGGCCAGGTGGTAACAGAGAAGATGATAACAAAATTCCAGTTTATGCAAATCTCAGAGAAAATAAACATTTGTGACCAACTGTCATTTGGGAAAAAAGTTTATTTGACCTGGATCAATAACTAAAGTGTATGCAGGTAAGTAAAGAAAAATAATTAACATAAATTCAGCCCAACTTGCTATTAAATTAATGCATGAATTTTCTCATCAGCAGCTTTAATTATAGTATGATATGATAGATTGGCCATGTTGCTCTGTGAAGAGGATTACTTGTGTTCTGTTTTGTGTGGTGCATTTACCTCATTTTCTGACACCCCAATGCATTTTCAAGTTACCTGGAAAGGGGTGTCTCTCTGAATTGCTCTTCCCAAGATTTTTTCCATTTTTCTTTTCTACAATGTCTTTTTGGGAGTTTTTTCTTGTCTTTTTAGAGAGTCAAGGCTGGAGGGCTGTCAAAAACAGGGCCTGTTAAAGCCCATTGACACATTACTTGTGGGATTTTGAGCTATACAAGAACAACAACAACAACAATATTTATTTATATAGCACATTTTCATATAAATGATGTAGCTCAAAGTGCTTTACATGATGAAGAAAGAGAAAAATGACAAAATAAATAAGAAAATAGAATTAGGGAACACTAATTAACATAGAATAAAAGTAAGGTCTGATGGGCAGGGAGGACAGAAAAAACAAAAAAAAAAAAACTCCAGACGGCTGGAGAAAAAATAAAATCTGCAGGGTTCCGAGGCCACGAGACCACCCAGCCCCGTCTAGGCATTCTACCTAACATAAATGACCTCAATCAGTTCTTATGGTATTCAGGGTTCTCATGGAAGAACTTGATGATAACGGTCATGTGGACTTTTGGCCTTTAGTCCATCACTGTAGGGACATCATGGTGCTTTGATCAGGTGGTGGTGGCGCACTTCACCAACACAGAAAACTGGAAAAAGAACAGAAGAGAAAGTAGGGGTTAGTACAGATTACGGAGCCACCAGGAATGATATTGATAATTAAATGCATATACAGAGTATCAGGATTAAACTAAAATGGAGCTATGAGAAAGCCATTTTAAAATAATGAGTTTTTAGCAGTTTTTTAAAGTGCTCCACTGTATTAGCCTGGCGAATTAAAATTAATAAGAAATAAAATAATAATAAGATTAATCAATTAATAATTAAAGTTATTAATAAATTGATTATTAAAATAAATAAGAAATAAATTGTTGTTGTGTGCTAAAACAATGAAGTTTCAACCTTATTTTAAATGTTGTGGTCAAAAGGATGCTATAGCTAATGTAATCACCAAACTGTACTATAGCTTTCGCTCAAAAGCCTTTTAAGTTTCAAACTGTCAACCAACTACAGACATTGCTTTTTATAAGAGTTTAAAGGCAGGTATTTTCATTTATCGTTTCTTTTACCTAATGAAAACAGTTCATTAATGAGAAGTATTGTTCAGAATATAAATCAAGGGAAGCTATGCCTAGATTCTCTAGAAAAATTGCAGGCTTATGCTAAAAAATACACCGGAGCTGTAAGTTATGTGGAGAAGGGCAACCAATCCTCTCCTTGGTCTAATGGACATACTTTGTTCTAAAAGGATAAGAGAATTGGTACTATTTAGTCCTGAACATTGTAGTCTATGTGGGAAGGAAACCCCTCACATTTTCAAAATCAGTGACAAAGTATATGTAATAGAAACATTTCATTAAATAATAAACTGTGCATCTGAAGACTTTTGAGAAACAAGCCAGGAAGCAAGTCTTTTCACAAGGAGTCATGGAAGTCATGGTAAGAATCATGTAGAAAGCTGTGCTTAAGACTAAAAAAGCATAATTCCTGTAGTATTTGTATACATCAGAGGTTATTAGAATATCATTAATACAAGTTAAGACGGTATAAATTAAACACAAAGACAACGTCAAATGTTTGTGGGATTCTCCCATATACTGTAGATGTCAGGCAAGTGAATAACGTCTTTACAGACTGGAGTCCAAAACAGAGCTGATTAGAACAAAGAGAAGGCAGAATACATGGTCGGCAGAAGGAAATGATGTCATGAGTATGTGGCATCCTGGAACCAGAAGTGACATCAGGAGGAGGCGGCATCTGGTGGACTGGAACCGGAAGTGATATTGTCTGGGGACTAGAAGTGATGGTTAGGCTGAGGGTTCTTCTGTTGTTCTGTAGAGGGGGGAGAAAGAGTTACAGGACAGCGCCAACCCCTGGTCTGGCAGGCAAACATACTTATTTGAGCCTGTAAACTGTCTCCTAATTGCATGTGTGTAACAACGGCTAAATGCAAAACAGCATTAGTGTTGGAAAACAAAAAAGGAAATGCCACTTCCGTAGTCCCATGTGGTCATTAAACCATGAGCAAGGAAAGTGCACAAGTTTTTAAGATACAAATGAATTGAAAAGAAGTAGTTGCTTCCACTTATCTGGATCTTTGTTGATGGTATATTTTTTAAAAAGGTTACTCATAACGTAAGAATGTTCCACTTAAGTGAATGAAAGCTTCAATAAAAAGTCCCTTTGTTCATAGAGTGGCTTTTTTAACATTGAAATTTTTCATGCTCTCTTCTGGGTTGTGTGTAACCATGTGAACACATTGAACTAATATTGTTATATTGTTGCTGGTGGCATAGGCTGTGGAACTGAGGGTGGGGGACTTTGTTCTGGTCTAGGTGGATGTTTCATAGAGATGGCTGCAAGACTCCATTGGACAAGAGAGAGCACAGATTCTAGTCATAATATGTTATAAAGACGATTCCAGTTTGATTCAGAATTGCTGATAATCATGATTTTTTATTGTCAACAAATCTTAAAATTCTGCAAAGAGAAGCAGAATTTAATTTCACTTGATTCACTAGATCATTATTAATTGTAGGCCACCCCAGTTTTGTAGTTTATGGCTGTTCAGTGTAGAATGGAGGGTACATGTAATTTGGACTGTGCTTTGGGTGCATCAGTATTTGCACACTTCTAACAGAAAAGAGAGCTGTTTTTATGTTTAATAATTGTATACCAGTAAATAAATATGCAATGGATTCAGAAAATATTCAGAATGCCCAATTGCAGTTGTGTAAAGCTTGTAGAGACTCACCCAAGAAATCTCAAAGCTGTAATTGCTGCCAAAGAGGCTTCCACAAAGTTACATGATTAGACAAGGCATGTAATAACCCACCAGGACAAGAGGGGTGCCAAAGCTAGCAATACTAGCTCTTTTTTTTCCTCCACTGCACAGACGGCTGCCCATTGAGAGCACCTCACCCATGCCCCCACTCGATTAAACCATGCCTCTTCCAGTCAGGGCAGCATCAATTTGCAGGCTCCTGGAAGATGACAGCTCAGTCTGAGACACAAAGTCTCATACAAGAGAGCTCCCTGACCCAAACCCTTTTGAGATAGCCAATAATTATGAGAAGCCACAGAGGTTAGAAATGCATCTACTGCACCTGATTTCTGTTGCACCACTGTACGCTCGATTTTTCTTTGGTTTGGACACTGACCATAAACTTTATACAATAGGGCTTCATAGCTCAGACCAAGAGACCCTGCTGTCCAAAGACTGTTCCAAACTTGTCCATGATACTCCCTTATCTATACAACACTGAGAGAAAATGCTTCAACAACCTCTGCCCCCACATTCTGGGCCAGTTTATAGGGTTCTCTGCTTCCAATCCTGTCACAGTGTGATGTTATAATAGTACTAAGTACTCCACATCCTAACACCAGTGGCCTGACTAGCACACCATGGGCAGACCTATTACAGCATGTTCAAAGGCCTTCTTGGCCTTTCGCTTCATCCTAGTACTCACCAGCCAATAATACTATACATTTGGATCAGTGGACTCCCTATATTGAACCACCTCTCTTGCATGTGTAAACTTTAATTCCTTTTACAGGCTCCTGGGGGGGTGGGGTTCATCGTATTCTTCTGCACATGCAAAAAGATACTGTTAAACAGTTGATCAAATGGTGAAAAAAACATTAATTCAAATTTTACTGTAGTATCACACCTGAATAAAATAAAAAATGTACTCACACCACATACTTGAATAATCTAACAGATAATTCACCCAAGGAGGGTATTAGATATGATTACCTACAATTTTTTTGATGAATGAGCTCTATGAGATATGGTTTACTGAGCTTCTAATGTAAAATGCAGTGTTTATGAAGGTTAATGCTATAGAAAAATATTGCATTATAATAACTCTGCAGGAATCTGAAATCCTGTGTCCAGCATTCTGTATAAAGACTGATTATTGACCTTTGTTTTCAATGGGTGCCAGTTGTTTCTTGTCACTATGAATTTTTAAAATAACTATGCACTAACTTCTTTTTTTTTCTTTACAGTCTGTTCTTTCGTAATTTTGCATCTTCTGCTCCTGTAACCTTAATGCCACAATAAACGCTTTTATAGTTTAAAATCTGTGTTCTTCCAGTATACAGTACATAGGGGCAGCAGTAACGTCCAAGCTAACCCAAATATCACAGAGGTTCACTTTACCACAGCAGAACTAATAGCTGCTAAAAGTAAAAACTAAAATTTGATAGAAGAAACACCTACTTGATACCAGGTAATGACATATGGATACATTCATGACACAACTGTTGGAACTCATAGTGTCTAACAATAAAAAAAAAAAACCTACAGCAAGGCCAAAGGTGGCATGATTTAGTACAGTCTGACTTCTAGAGATATTGTGAAAAGCTTACCCAATCCTAAATTTTAATAGCTGTTCTTTTACCATATTGCATCTATTGTATATGTTGCAAGGGGGTTATTAGCCAATCATTCAATTCTTAAATTAAAATGAATTTTCAAAAAAATAAAGTAGTGTCCGTTCAAACTGACAATGCACTAGTGAGATCCAGTTTCTATTTGCATGCTGCTCTTCAGTAAATACCTTGTGTGGTACAAAAGTTAACATTCTTAAAGAAATAAATGTCCCCTAATAGAAGAAATCAGTTATCAGACAGGAGAAAAGCTGTCCGTTGTATCTTTTAATTACTCCTCAGCAAAATGCCTTGGGGGGAGCATTCTTCAAAAACAGCCTGTTACAGCATAGTCATAATGATCAGAATGGTCAGAGTAACAAAGAATAGAGGTTCATTTTATAAACTGTTGAATTTGCAAACAGTGTCAATCAATGCATATATTTTACTCTGGTTGGCTCATTGGTTTACACCCAAATGATTTATATAAAATAAAAGTCTGTTATATTAAATTCTGGTTCTTCTTATACCTTTTGGGTTGGGCTACCGCCCTTGAAATTTCTGTGCATATAACAATTATCCATTCTCATTGTTTATTGGACATCTTCTGATTTCTTACTCACTGCTTAGTCATCCTTCAGTGCATTTTGTATATTACATCAACCTTTGTTCTAGTACATTATTTACTTGACCATCTCAGTATTTTTCCTAAACAAATTCTTATATTTCAGTGTACATTTTGTTGTTCACTTGACCTTTATCTGGTTTCCTGGTGTACCTGAACAGGATTCTGACATTTATTAAGCCTTTATGCTATTTCATTAAGATGAATGCTATGTTACCCAAAAATTATTCTACCACACTCCCCCCTTTGAGACTTGTTAAAGTCCCACTAAAACTGTAAGGAATGATTTCCTACTGAAACCCTATTCCTAATCTGTATAAAATGTTTGTATACTAAATAGATCCCCCCCTTAGAGGTTAAAAAGAAGTAAAAGATCCGTAGCTAGCTGAATTTGGGGAAAAAAGAAATCTGCAAATTACATCACAGAAAAATGCAAATCACTAACACCTAAGATAAATCACAAACATCAATAATAGGTAATAAAATCAATAATAGTGAACATAAAAAATTCAGTCAAGCAATAACATGTATCAAAGTCCATTTTCCTCAAGAGTATACAGGCATTACATGCTTTCCCCTATAAATCTGATTTGTGTCCCATAACCTCATAAAGTTCAAATACAATGATAAAACATTGTAAACAACTATTTGATTTCCTTCTTATCCAACAAAAATTAGCTATCTTAGTTCACAAAAGTGTACCTAGTCCTATATTTTTTTATCAATGTGGTAGTTGGTGGTGATACAGACAGCCCAAGTATTTACTTTAAAAACTTCCAAAGTCCCTAGTTTATGGTGCCAGTGATGTGTACAATAATAACCAGAGATAGAATCCTTATACAAACAACCATGCTCACATCCTCATGCTCTCATTCACAAAGTTGCCCCAATTTACATCCTGCTGCGGCCTTAAATTATATGATCACCTTTGCTGCATAAAAATAGCTATCTTGCTAAAAGTAGGTATCAATCCTCCCTTCAGAAGATGTCAGCACTACTCTCATTAATGCAAGCCATTGACTCATGTCATGGTCACATTAAAGCCATAATAGTTATTTGTCCTGTATCACCACCAACTATTTCTGTCTATATGGCCCTAATTACCCCAGTTCCTAAAAACACTTAGCACTATCCCACAAACTTCTTTTCCAGTATACCATGTTCTACAAACTTTAAAGGTTTGCACTATAGCCTGCATCTAATTTAGCATGTTTAAATCTTAAAACCCAGTACCATAAAATTTGTGTCCTAATGTTGCATCTAATCCTAATGCAAAATTCTGACTTCATTAATATTCATATTTGTTCCATCCTTCTGTATCAATTACTATTACATATTCTTAATGAAATGAACAATAGTTATCAAACAAATGGTTTGTTTTGCTTGTATAAAGAGACTTCTAGCTTCAACTTTATCTTCACCTTATATCAATAGATTTTGATATTTTGTCCTGAGTATCTCTATTCTCAAAACATTTGACTGCCCCTTGGTCAACAACTGTCATTAATAAAGTATCTATCTATCTATCTATCTATCTATCTATAAAATTTCAAACACGTGGACAAATTGTAAGGCATATCAAGCAGAGTTAAAGTGGGCTCTGGCAAAGAACATAGAACCCTGCACAGTAACAGTGTGAATCAGGTCTTAGGGTCTAATACCTCAGAACAAAGGATATCAATATCTGGAACTCTTCATCAAATGAATGAGGCTCTGGTCTTGATGCCATGCAGGCTGCCCTCTATGATTCTGGACCCACAATGATATTTTGGCATCAATGGTCACCTGCACAGATGAGTTGTTAGCAGCAGGAACCCATGATCCCTTGGACAGGAATTTTGAGTACGTTGTCCAGTAGCAAACTGGTCAATAGCATGGTCCACATCTTGGTCCCCTCTGGTATGGCTTGCTTCTCCTTGGGAGGCAGATGATTCGTTTTTCTGCAGACCTTTAGCACAGCTAAGTCTCCTAGTTCAAATTCAAGTACTTTCATAAAAAACGTACTAGGAAAAATAGCTTTACCTGCAGGTGTAAAGACATAAAAGTTTTGATCCATGTTATTCAGCACTGCAATACTTCATCTGTAAATTTTTTTACATTTTTTTTTTTTTTTTATGGATTCCGAAATATCTCAAGGTGTTAGGCCTGTTTCGTTGGGGGTACCCCTTATCAAAAATAACGCTAGGGGTAAAACAGATGGTCATTTTATCCAGTCTCTGTCTCTTAGGCAATTTGTTTTTTATGGTCAAAAATCAGTTCTGCAGCTGGTATGCACAATGCAAACGTTTCCACTCTTTGTAGCCATTATGTTCAAAAGTAGATCCCTCAATAAAAAAATTCTCTATAGTAGTATCTAGTTTTTCTGTTGTTGTGGACTTCACTCAAGTAAAGCATATTCATCATAACAAGTAAATCATCACAATACAAAAAAGTCAATCTTAATATATATTTACCAAAGGAAAAACATTCAATTGTATCAAAATATTAAAACTATTCGCACATAACCTGTAACTAAATATCAATCTTTCCCGCCTTAGAGGAAATGTGGTAAGAGCCAAATGTTATAGTTCTCCTACAGAGAACACATATACAGTGGTTGAAAAACTATTTGCCCCCTTCCTGATTTCTTATTCTTTTGCATGTTTGTCACACAAAATGTTTCTGATCATCAAACACATGTAACCATTAGTCAAATATAACACAAGTAAACATAAAATGCAGTTTTTAAATGATGGTTTTTATTATTTAGGGAGAAAAAAAATCCAAACCTACATGGCCCTGTGTGAAAAAGTAATTGCCCCCTTGTTAAAAAATAACCTAACTGTGGTGTATCACACCAAAGTTCAATTTCCGTAGCCACCCCCAGGCCTGATTACTGCCACACCTGTTTCAATCAAGAAATCACTTAAATAGGAGCTGCCTGACACAGAGAAGTAGACCAAAAGCACCTCAAAAGCTAGACATCATGCCAAGATCCAAAGAAATTCAAGAACAAATGAGAACAGAAGTAATTGAGATCTATCAGTCTGGTAAAGGTTATAAAGCCATTTCTAAAGCTTTGGGACTCCAGCGAACCACAGTGAGAGCCATTATCCACAAATGGCAAAAACATGGAACAGTGGTGAACCTTCCCAGGAGTGGCCGGCCGACCAAAATTACCCCAAGAGCGCAGAGACGACTCATCCGAGAGGTCACAAAAGACCCCAGGACAACGTCTAAAGAACTGCAGGCCTTACTTGCCTCAATTAAGGTCAGTGTTCACGACTCCACCATAGGAAAGAGACTGGGCAAAAATGGCCTGCATGGCAGATTTCCAAGACGTAAACCACTGTTAAGCAAAAAGAACATTAGGGCTCATCTCAATTTTGCTAAGAAACATCTCAATGATTGCCAAGACTTTTGGGAAAATACCTTGTGGACTGATGAAACAAAAGTTGAACTTTTTGGAAGGCAAATGTCCCGTTACATCTGGCGTAAAAGGAACACAGCATTTCAGAAAAAGAACATCATACCAACAGTAAAATATGGTGGCGGTAGTGTGATGGTCTGGGGTTGTTTTGCTGCTTCAGGACCTGGAAGGCTTGCTGTGATAGATGGAACCATGAATTCTACTGTCTACCAAAAAATCCTGAAGGAGAATGTCCGGCCATCTGTTCGTCAACTCAAGCTGAAGCGATCTTGGGTGCTGCAACAGGACAATGACCCAAAACACACCAGCAAATCCACCTCTGAATGGCTGAAGAAAAACAAAATGATGACTTTGGAGTGGCCTACTCAAAGTCCTGACCTAAATCCAATTGAGATGCTATGGCATGACCTTAAAAAGGCGGTTCATGCTAGAAAACCCTCAAATAAAGCTGAATTACAACAATTCTGCAAAGATGAGTGGGCCAAAATTCCTCCAGAGCGCTGTAAAAGACTCATTGCAAGTTATCGCAAATGCTTGATTGCAGTTATTGCTGCTAAGGGTGGCCAAACCAGTTATTAGGTTCAGGGGGCAATTACTTTTTCACACAGGGCCATGTAGGTTTGGATTTTTTTTTCTCCCTAAATAATAAAAACCATCATTTAAAAACTGCATTTTGTGTTTACTTGTGTTATATTTGACTAATGGATAAATGTGTTTGATGATCAGAAACATTTTGTGTGACAAACATGCAAAAGAATAAGAAATCAGGAAGGGGGCAAATAGTTTTTCACACCACTGTATGTCCAGGAGTTGCAAACCAAACAAAAGAAAAGAGAAAGTAGAGTGGTGTGGAGGTTATTAGTTAAAGAGTCATGTACTGCGAAGGTTAAAAATAATTTTAAAAATATTCTTCCACACTTGCTGCAAAAAAAAAAAAAAAAAAAAAAAAAAGAATTAGACACACAGACAGATCTGAAATTTCAGACTATACATTCTTGAACAAAGGATACATATTGAAGCTCTGGTGGAGAAAAGACTGAAACTGCATCCCAGGAGCAGGACAAAGTGTGTAGCAGGACAGTCATGCACATTTACTTCAATCAACTCTACTAACTAGAACAGTATAAATGCTTCAAAGCATGGATTCCAAAGGTGCTAGAAACATTATTTACAATTTTTAGGTCATACTGAATAAATAACAAAAGAAAGAATTTCACAGGACTCCCTAGGCATACAAATAAACTTCAACTTCAATTTTAGCTTGAACCAAGCC
Organism: Polypterus bichir lapradei; assembly: GCA_026402145.1. Classification (NCBI taxonomy): domain Eukaryota; kingdom Metazoa; phylum Chordata; class Cladistia; order Polypteriformes; family Polypteridae; genus Polypterus; species Polypterus bichir. The sequence continues at coordinate 52,402,152 of JANRMT010049829.1, forward strand.
CAGGTTATATACGGTAATGGTAAAAAAAATCACATTTATCAGTAGTTATATTTTCATGTTCATTAAATGAATTAACTAATGGTCAGTGCTGCTGCCTCCTAACTCTAGAAGTGCTGGTTTAATTTCTGGTCTTTCACATTTTATGTGGAGTTTACAATTCTGTGTTTCTAATAAACATCTGGTTCTCTGAAATACTATAATGGAAGATTAGATTATACTTTATTTGTCCCCAAGGGGAAATAAAAATTTTACAGAAGTTCACAAAAATAAAAAAATTAAATACAACAATCTCACTAAACACACATTATAACATCTAGCTTTTTATAAAAGAGAGCTAGTGCTGTCAATAACAGGCTTGCAGGTCATGCACCTGCTCAAATTACACCATACTGTATTTAAAATCATTTATATTTGGACAGAGCAGGTCCAGCTAGTGACTTCTTGTTTTAAGATATTGGAAATCATTAATCCAAAATATATTCTGAACGAAAAAAACAAAGAGAAAGGTATGGTATGGTGTGGCACCTGGAAGAAGAAAACAGCATATTTAGAAAAATGGTGGATGGAGAGAAGCACTTTTTAAAATGTTTATTGACATTTTAATGCCTTTAAAGTTATAGAAGGACTGTGCAACTCATATAATTTCCAATTTTGACATTCTCTCACCTTTAAGAAATAAATAAATGGCAAGATCATATTAATGGTTAGAATTGGCAGTAAAGAATAGGGAATTGGGTGACAGAAAAATGTGCTACAGGCAATAGATCTAATGGGTCTCTTTCTTTTATTGTGTAATGGGTTTTCATGTGTATTTACTTTTCTCTTGCAGTTTCAAGGCATGGTTTTTGGTAGAGTATCAACTCCAGAATGGCATGGTGTGAATGAATGTGGTAAGCGGCATAAGTACTTCCAGCCATGCCCTGGTGTTGCATCTAAGGCTGGTTACTTGTGAGTAGGGTTTGGATTCTCAGCACCCTGACTAGAGTATAATAAATGTAGGTAAGCAGAACCACGAATCCTGAGGAAATACCAAAAAATGCATTAGAAATAGAACATATTGGACTGAAAGGAAACTAGTCCTATTTCTCAAGATACTGAATGGCAGGAAATAGTTGAGGTCTTGCCCATGATTAAGGAGCGCCATCTGTGTGAAAGCAACTATGGGCATCCATGGTCTAAACTGAAAGTTCAAGTGTGTAATTGCTCTTAAATTAACAGAAGGCATGATGGAATAGAGTTACTATGTTTAAATAAGTAATATTACAGATGACATGACTTAACACATCAACCACAACCATATAACTATTTTGTTGCCACTAGCAATAGGGAGATATATACTGTATATATACATCATTTTTGTTTCATGGTTATTGACCATTTTCACTGTCTGTGCATGTCAGGAGCTTATTAAATATAGTACAGCATTGTTTTATTTTTTTATATTATTTGTTATTTGTGCTCATATTAGTTTTATTGTTATACACAATGGCAGCAAATTCTAACATGAAAATATCTGTTTGTTCACAGATGTGGCCATGTTTTGCCTCTGAATTCATGGGTAACTTAATTTAACTGGACTGCTTGTTATAATGCTATAAGGTTGTTGTGCATATGATGCACATGCCTTTTGAGCCATGATATGTAAAGTGTTTGTTCACTTTAGTGTCTGAATGACAGAATGAATAACTGTCTAGCATATGAGCAAGAGGAGTCTTGATGGCTTACTCTAGTATATACTCCATTTTGAACTTTTGAGTATGAATTCTGATTCACAGTTTGGTTAAGGTTACTTGATACTTTTGTTAAGTCGACTCTGGCCATTCTTTTTGGTTACCCCCAAAAACTACAAAATTGTCTCTATCACTGTTATTATTCTTTCAAAGCCACATATTCATTTCTGTGTTCCAGGTAAGTTATGGAATGATATTTGGTTATTCCTGAAGGTACTTGCTTGATTCCTTACTCACTGCTTTCCATATGGCTGCAGAAACTGTCATGCAGTGCAGTTTACATTTCACTTAGCTTCCACACAGTAATCCAGATGCTTCTCAGATGGAGGAAAGGAAAGAAAAATTTGAAACTACAGTGGAACTACAGTGGAACCTTGGTTCACGAACGTCTCGGAACACGTACAAATCAAACTTTTGCATCTGTTCACAACCACAGACTCGGTATATGAAGAAGACTTTCGGTTTGTGCGCGCCGATGATTTCCGCACATGTTCAGTTTTTCCCTGTGCATTCCCTGTGCAGCGAGCTAGAGAGAGAGAGAGACACACGCATGCGAAAGAGACATACACACAGACATACGCATATGACACACATACACACTCGTGCAACACACACACGCGTGTGAGAGAGAGATACACACACAGACACACACGTGAGAGAGAGAGACACACAGACACACACGTGCGCGCGAGAGAGACACACACACAGACATGCGCATGAGAGAGACACACACACACAGACACGCGCGCGAGAGAGACATACACACAGACAAATGCGCGAAAGAGAGAGACAAACACACACACACACACTCGCACGAGAAAGATGGCTGAATGCATAAGGCTGAGAAGGTAGTTAAAGAATGCACCAGGCTTGTTTTTAAAGAGACAGATCCGAGAATTGTTTTAACCTCGTTGTATTTAATGAAGACTTTTTTCTATTGGATTTTAACCTCCACTTCACTTCTGTTTACAGTGATCGGTTCGTAGTGTGCATTGTTGCAATGTTACTTTTCTTGTTGGTTTATTAAATTACGGATTTTTCAAATGTTCATTTTTTTCCCTGTGCTTAAAACTCATTAAAAAAAAAAGTGTTTATAGCGAGCGGTTCGTAGCGCTATAGCGCAAACTCTTGCAGTGTTAGTTTTCTCTGTTGTTCAAGGTTTTCTCAGTGTTATTCAATGTTTTTACATTTAGTTTACTATTATGCTGTGTATTCTATGGTATAATTAACTATATTTGTGCTTAAAAATCTTTAAAAAAAGTATATATGTATATATTTACATACAGTTCGTACGGTCTGGAACAGATTAATTGTATTTACATTAAATCCTATGCGGGAAATTACTTTGGTTCATGACCAAATCGGTTTACGACCAGAGTTTTGTAACAAATTATGGTTGTGAACCGAGGTTCCACTGTACGTTAATGGTGTCACACACGTGCAATTAGGTGGCAGCTACAGGGCTTGAGTAAGTGTAATACTACGTCAGACCAGGGAGTGGCGGAGTGTGCAGACTGTCTCTCTCAGTTCCTTGCAGACCATTCCCGGAAAATCCCGCCAGGTTCCGGCACCTCTGATGATCTCACTTCCGGTTCCGGCATAGATGACATAATTTCCTTCCCCAGCCCTTTAAACCACCATCTTACCTCCAAGTATTCAGTTCTGTTTTGGATTCAGTCTTGTAAACTATTCAATAACTTTTCAACCTTTTGCAGCCAGTATCATATTATATGGGTGGCTGCCCCAAACCTTTTTGACTCTCTGGAGTGTTTTTGTGACAATGGTAAATAATAAAGCAGTCTAATGTGCAAGTATTATGTACATAGATGGTATGAAACAAGTGTAAATCAAAGGAGTTACAATTACTTTTATGTAAATGTTATATAGTTAAAAATTCTTGTGTTTTCTGTATTAAATATTTAATTTTTAATTTTTATTTGGCTTAGCGTAGGAGAAAGTAGGCTTAGTGGTGAAACCGTTAAAAGGTAATTTGTTACCAAAAGCAGATTCTGGTATCATAAAGTTATCTAGCAAGGAGGAACAGAAACTCCATGAGAATTAGTGAAGGAAAGAGCAAGAAATTAACCTCCACATTTTATAAAGTCACGGAACTGACGCATTGTTGGCAGAGCCTTTTGGAACAGAATTCTTCCTCATAGGTTTGATTTCCTTATACTTCAGATTACACCCCAATTTTTGCTAATGGGTTCTTGTTGTCATTTTTTCTAAGCTTAAATGACCCATTGCAGCTATTCTTTTAAGATCGATATGATGCATTTTTTGATTAAGTTCTTATACACAAATGTACCATGCCTAATGTGAGCAATGTAAGTAATGATGTTACTCTCTGATATCCAGATTACTTTGTGTTCAAAGAAACCCTACAGTTCTTCACTCTGGGATATCAAAATTCTTTGTCACCCAAGATCAGTCATCCTTACCAAATTTTACTAAACATGGAAGCAGATGTTACAAGTTCAGAGACACAACATTTTAGCGCAGATAAAATTAAAGTTAGATTTAAAGAGTTTTTAGAATTATTTTTTACTGGAGTCAGAGATAGTTTGAGGAATGTACTGGAAAAAATAAAGACAAGCTGCTGACTTTATAGAAAAAATAACATCTTTTCAAACACAGCCTGCCTTCTGAAATGAAGGCCATCTGTAGAAATATATTCTGCTTCTGTCCATTTCAAAAGATACCTTTTCGCATGTCTGTTGATGTGAAGAAAAATAATAAGAAGCTTAAAAGCAATGGCAAAGATCTAACAGTAGACAAAAGGACTATCAGTCTGGTTAAAGTCTGGAAAAGTGAAAACCTTTATATGAATTTAACAGAAAAAAATGAATACTAAAGTAAGTACAGAGATTTTTGTTCTAATTAAAAAGTGTTACTTTACTGAATACATGTGTTGAATTCTGTGCACTTCTTCTGATTCAGACAATCTTTGCCTTTTCTGTATGTTTTTTTTCCTTTCATAAAGAATGCAGCAGTCTGCCTTAACAGATGTACTCCATGTTTGATAAATGGACTTTAATTCTCACTACTGAAACTGTGGAATCTAAACACAAGCCTTCACTCATCTGTAAACAAGCTAAGATAAAAAAGTTAGACTGCAAGATAAAGGGGAGTTCATAAGGACACACACACTGTACATTTCAGCAGACACAGCACAAAAGGAATTTAGAAATATAGGGGTATTAAAAGTGGATGCTGTTTGGCATTGTGCCAACAGACCAATCAGGGAAATCAGCCAGAGTTCAACTAAGCATTTGAAGACGGTTTTGTTTCAATGTATTTTCAAGATGAATAAAAGGTTTTCATTTTTTTCTGAAGAGGCTCCTGTTTATCTAAAAGTTTTATTACTTCAATTAAACATAATGCAGTAAATGGATAACTTGAGAAGGAAATACAATATGTATTTCTGTAATATTGAACAGTAGGATGGTACAGTGGTTAACACTGCTTCTTTACAAATTCCAATCAATTCTATGACATTTATATGACATGTTTACGTTTTTCATGCCAAAGATGTACAGGATACTGTTAGTTGATTAGCAACATGGAATGGGCCCTGAATGAAAAGTACATGTAGCATGATGTAATGGGCTCTGTGTATGTTGGCAGCTGAGTAATGCCCTCATGCTGCACGTCACACAATGCAATAAATGGATTTGGAAAGTGGACGAATCTATAGATACTGTACATTTATTTTTGTTTTTCAGAGGTAAATATCTATTGTATGCACTCTTGTGGAAGAGTGGCTCAAGCAGTTGCATTTCTACACTGAGGGCCACCAGATGTTGTGCCAAATAAGTAATTTAACTTATCATAATGATGATTGCAAAAAGCCTCAGCCTTGTAATAAGCAATTGTTTTCCAAGTTTCTATCATATGTCCAGTGTAATTACTTATCTAGAAAAGTACTGCTTTTTATAGCATGTGAAATTGTCTGCATGCTAATTTTCAGCTACCACTGATGAGGACCATATGCATTTGAAAAAATCACCAAGGAAATCTATGTGTGCTCCTTCCACTTTATGGGGAAGGGACCAGCATTAGGGTGCCCTTGTTTCAAAAAATCAAAGAATCCTGGTGCAGAAATAACATGCATGTATATAAAACATTATTTTTCCAATTGTTTACTGGCATCGTGCTGACCAGCAAAAACCGGGGCCAAATGGCAGTCAGCGCCTCTACCAGATGTCCAGTATGTGTATGTAGTCTGTGTGTTTTTATTATGTATTGTTATTTGAATTGTCCTTTCTTACCTGTTTGATTCTAAACTTTAGGTGTTGTTATTTCAGTTTAGTCAGTTCGTAGAAAATAGATTTTCATAAGCAGTCTGAGGTTGAGAGGCTCTCATTTTACTTAGCACTTAAATCAATATGGTCATATTTTGTTAAAGGAGGATGATGACAGAGGGTATTACAATGACCTGATGCCAGTCAAGGCAGAGCAGGCACCAGAATGCCATTGTTAGATTGACTTTTTTGTCACGTGAAATGTGTGACAAAGTAAATGAAATGGTAGTGTGAAAGGAAAATTAACTGCTTGCAAGCTTCTAAGGGGTAAAAGCTGTTTTTGCTATAATGGCAGGTTATTCATACAGGCTTCTGTCATAAGACAGGTTGCAGTAAGCTGACCAAGGACAACTTTTTTATTTAAAAGGTGTCCGTTAGACGTTCCTTCTTTAGGGCCCTTTTTGTAATGCACACAATATAGAAATGGTTAGCAATTACGCAATGTAAGATGAAATGCTTAGGTAAACATATTGTGCTTATTGATAAGTAAGGGGAAGATGGAGGGAGGAAAATTATTAAACGTTGAGTGAAACAGGGGAACTTTGCTCTTCTGTCTTGCAACGTGGAATCCACATACTCATCTGTGACTGAATAAGACTGATTGACTAAACTATTGCTGTCTTCCTCGGGGGGGTTACTTCCACATTAGTCATTAGTAAAAGAGGGAGAAACTTAACTTAAGAATGTTTATGCTGAGACGTCTGCACATAGGAAACTTCTGGTATGGCCCCACTACAGTTTTTATGCCAAAAATGCTTTTGGACAGCTGTATGGTACATGACATTAGATTTATTTACTAAAAAAAAATATATATATATATAAATAATTCACAGTAGGCACTGTATAGAAAATGCATTTTTTAGAAAATCTTGTGAAAAAAACAAAGACAGCATAAAAATGTCTATTCTTCCATCAAATGATGAATCTAAGAGTCAAACACCAGGCAGCAAGCACTACATTCAATATCAATTAGAATTTCAATAAGATTTAACTAGTACTTGTATGATAATCTATATATATAATTCACTAAGGGCACGCAAGACACTGAGCGCAAGTAAGACATTGAGGGCACGCAAGACAGTGAGCGCAAGCAAGAAAGAGCCCCGCCCGCCAACTCTAAGACCATGGGATACGCTCGACAGAGCCCTGCCCGCCAACTCTAACTCTCCTACTGCATCATGGGATACGCATGACAGAGCCACGCACGCCAACTGTAACCATCCTCCCGAGTCCAGCGTCGCTCTCAAGGCATGCAACAACTCACCAAACACAGCCTCAGTCTCTTTCGTCTGTGCAAAAGTCCACATGCACCTCTGAGGCACGTTGACTTTACACCACACGCAAGACAGACAGCTACGATCGCCAACTCACAGAGCCCCGCCCGCCAACTCTAACTAATGGCAAGCATGACAGAGAGCGCACGCAAGACAGAGAGCCAGGCCCGCCAAAGCCCGCCCGCCAACTCTAACTAAGGGCAAGCAAGACAGAGAGCGCACGCAAGACAGAGAGCCACGCCTGCCAACTCACAGAGCCCCACCCACCAACTCTAAGACCATGGGATACGCACGCATTTATTATATAAATGGATATAAATAATTGCATGTAAACGATTCACCAAAATCTGTTGTATGTAAACGATACTGTTTAAAACGTTATTGTTTTTTCATCAGAAAACCCGGTTTCCACATCTACCTGTATTAGTTTAAATGGCACTTTTACCACTCGCAATAGAGCGGAAGCGCTGACTTATCGTGTTGACTGGGCAACACAGTGAATGCTGCGTCTATCTATATATGTCTATGTTTTCCATAGCCTGCTACAGAAAGCTACTCTCTCGACCATTGGCATTGGTTTCGCTCCTTGCTATTTTCGTTATACTGCGACGGTGGTTTCCTAAGCCTTTGTTATACTGAACTCCTTTCTCACCATTTTCCATTCCTATTCTTACACCACCGTATGCTACGGCGGGCTTCGGCTAGTAGGCTATATTACTCAAAACCAAAGTAATGTAGATAAAGAAGCTCATTTGATCCTGCTAGACAAGTATCAACTTGCTGTGACCACAAAGGTGTTAATTTACACAGCACAGCCCCTTACCTACAGTTCTCCAGCAGGCAAGAATAGGCTGACTTACCATAGGGTAGAACGCCTCCCTATAAGTCCCCCAAAGTAATTTTGCAGATTTGTGTGAGGTACAGAAAAAAAAAGGCAGGGTGGTAATATCAATGAAAGTTTAAACAAGTCTGTAATCCAGAAGGCAAGTCCAAATAAAACAGGCAAGAATTCATTTTAGGACAGACTAATAGATAACAAGGCCAAAGCAGAATGGATAAATTAAAAAAAATATAAACTGAAAACAGCAAGAGATCAAAAACAGAAAATGTAAACAAGAACATACATGCTAATTAAACTCAAATGAGCCAAAGAATAATATGGGGGAAAATCGCTAAATCAAGGGAAATCTGGATAGGTACTGCTACAAAGGCATTAATGCAAATTTCTAATCAATGCCACCAAGAAAAACTCCCCTTCTTAGTTCTCCTACTTACGAAACAACAGATACAACAGTGAAGAGCCGGAGGATCCCAGGACCATTCCTGAAGTACAGTGGGTTTCAATTCTGACATCCATCAGCAGACTTCTAAAGACTCTGATAAATTCGGATGTGAGTGAGTTTCCCAAAACATTTTAGCAATAAGAACATCATAAACACTTCAGATCATAAGATTTATCATTAATTTAAAAGCATTTCCTAAAATTCATCAAAACTGAAGTGGTGCCTTAAAATCAACATAATTTGCCCTCACTGCTCACGATTTATTAAATGCTCACTGTTTCATAAACTGACTACCTCTTGTGCAAACCATAGTGACAGACTATAGCCCCCAACAATACACATTAAGTTAACATATAACAGTTCTTTGAACATTTTGAGTACTAAAGTTTATACTTGCGATTACATAATTTTTAGGAGATTTTATAAATAAATCATAAAGTGATTTTTTGTAATTTCTTTTGTTAAATTATAATTACTTTTATTTCACCACAGTTTCGAAGACTCTGTATTCCAAGGTTGCCGCTAGCCTTACATTGAATAAGAGGATTTCTCTATTGTAGGAGGTTATGGGGAAAAGACTGGAAGAATAAATGAAAGATGGAAATTTGGAGTCGGTTCGTTTAGCTACATGGATGTATGACTGAAGTAAGAAACCTACTCAGAAGACTACCCATTGAATTTTGTGTCTGTGTCTCTAACTACCACCTTACAGACCCAACACTTTCACATAATTTATATTAAATCCTTGGGTTGTAGCTGATATCTATTTATACTTCTAGCCTCTTTGAGTCTAGTAACATCTGCTGTAAAGGTTCTTTGTACTGAATGTACAAGTGATTTGCAATCACAAAGGACTTTTTAAGTATATTATGGGAAATGGCCTGGGAGAAGAGCAACACAATCATTCATAAATTGTCAGGTGTCATCAGATTTTCATGTTAGCTGTGCACTGCTACAATTGTTGTGTGTGCAGTTCTTCCCAATAAAGAAAATATGTCATGCTGGGTGGAGTTGGAAATGTCAGAATTGCTTATTTTAGAGTAAAATGAGTATAGCAGGCTGTTATGGATGCTAGACAGACCGTCTGAACTGTATGTTTCTAATTAAAAACTGGTAAAATCTCATAGCACTGACGTATTTCCTATATATTTTAGAAATACAACTTTGTATTTCCACACTTTGTAGTGTGGAAATATTTAATGTGTAATGAAATTTATGCATCATCTTCACTTATGGTCTGCATATAAAAATAACTAAACATAATAAATATATAAAGAAACAATTCAAAAATAGCCAGAAGGCTGTCCAAGTAGTATCTATGTGTCTGAAAGGCAGTAAAGTTAGGTTGTTATGTACTGTACATGCACTTATATTGTTTGGTATCTGGTCCAACTTTTACTTTTTCTTGCTGTTGGAAAGGATTCCACATGCCTTAAAAAAGAAAACACTGTTGTCACAAGAAAGATGAACAACTTCGTCCTTAGATAAATGTGATTTTGTTTTACAGTTTTGTTTCCATCATTTTATTTGTGTTTGTCTTAATTACAAAAGGTGTCCAATGTTGTATTATTTATACACTTGGTATTAATTGCTTCTTAAATTATGATGTCATATTTACTTCATATTACTTTTTACAACTTTATTTCATCCCAGTGGAGGACCAAAAATGACACCTTATAATAAAAGAATTGTCAATTGATTATTTTTCAGTTCACATGTCATACTTTTTGTTGAGTGACTTCAGGAGTGTGGTTAATAAAGTCAAACTTTATGCTGACGTGCCAAATGGCCACCTTAGGGTGATTTTAGGGAACCCACATAAAAGTAATATCGATGTTGCATACATAAATCAAAGTTGCTAGTTAACCTCTAACATTAATTGTTTTGGGGAAACTCAAACAGGACCTTTTCTTTTAGTTTGATACCAGGGTGTCTAAGTGATCAAAGAGACCCATAGATAATATAAGAAATTATTGTTTGTAATCTTTTAAGATCATGATCTTGTCTCCTGACATAATAAAATGTCTCCTGAATAATGTCTTTAAAATATAAATTGGGAGGTAGCTGAATTGCTTACTCATGGTTTTTTGTGATCTTACTTGACAAAGATGAAGAAACCACTGGACATAAGAACATAAGACATCTGACAAACGAGAGGAGACCATTGAGACTATCAAGCCCATTTTTTAACTAATAGTTAAGCTGTCCCAAAAATGAATATTTATTAGCACATTCATCGTCTCTTTTTGTGCCTCTGCGCTAATACAGAACAATTCTGTTTTATCCTGTATGTGCCTGACCATTGAAAGCCTCTTCAGTCAAATACGTAATTCTTCATGGTGGTCTTAGCCCTCCACAGTAAATTACAAGTAAGTGCTGAAGACTGATCTATAAAAAGGAAATTGGTCAGGTGAAATCAACATGTACAAATCAAAGAAAAGAAGCAAAAGACAAATATCCAGAAAAAAGTCAAAATGACACCTCTGCTTAACACTTCGATTTTTAAAGGAACACTAATGTCATAACTGGGCATGGCCTGAAGTCACAGAATTTGTGAGCTGCTGAAGGAAAAAAGGTCAAAATGAAAAAGAACGCAAGGGGCACATGCCAAACTGGAAAGAATTATATCCCATGAAAAATATATATTACTAAACTGAATGGATCCAAGTCTTCAACAATTTATAAAAAATATTTAAGTAAAATTAAAAAAAAAAAAAATTAAGAGTTGTCTACTTTTGTTATAGCATCAAATACTTATTAAGTAAAATTATAAGGAATGTGTTAAATCAGATGAATAAATGATAGCTCTTGGATTTTAAAAGGTATCATTGTGCTATATGTAAAATTTTTATTGTGTAAGTCAGATTGTCACATAAGATATTGACTATTGAATGGTATGCCAATATTATATGGACAAATAAATGGTTAAAACAGTTCATTCTACAACAATGGCATATGGACCATATCTGAAATATTTGTAATGACAAAACATTTAAGGTATTTGGTTTAAAAGAGATGTCTGAGTTCATGCAGGTGTTTGTATGAAATACTGAATGGATGGAAGGATTAAATGCCCTCTGGGTGCTGCATGCTGAGATTAGTGTGCAAGGGATAGCTGAACAAGAACTAATTAGAATTACTGGAAAAGAGAAAGTGGTTATACAGCAAAAGGAACAGCTAAAGTGCTTGTTTACTGTGTCATTTCAATTCAGTACTGACATTTGAAATTGAAAACAGTGATTACCTTAAGCGCATTTTGTGATTGGGAAAGACAGATAGACATGCACTAATGTGTGTGTGTGACTTGGTAAAAATAAATAGCAAGGTAAGAGAATTGTTTGTATGTATGAGGATGATGTCAAGAAACACTTATGGTGCTGGGTGCTGCTGTTTTATTCAGAGGCTGCAGTACAGATAAGTACTGTAAAGGGTAAGTGTTCTTTTGGGATTTCAACCACTATCAAAAAGAGACGATGAAATATGTGGATTCAGGAAAACATATGAAAACATGAATGTTGGATCTGCTTTAGGCCAGTGGCTGGTTTTAAAAGTACAGTTTGTTAAAGCAAGTTGGAGAGCTGGGGAAATAAAGGTAATAATAAGAAGTATATGGGAATCAAAAATAATGTGCAAGGGAAAAAAATATGTCATTAAATTGGTAATCTGTGGCTTTATAGCATGCAAATGTTCAAATCCTTTCACTGTCTGTGGAGATTTTTTATTTTTTATTAGACAGTTTACAGTTTGTGTTTCCCTTAATTATGAATTAATGTGCATTGAGATCCTGGCTTGCACCTGATATTGTTAGAATGAACACTGACCCACCACATCCCTACATGGGTAAAAACAGTTTGTAAAATGAAAGAATGACTAAATGATCTATTTTTCAAAGGAGAACCGTGTTGAGGACAGGTGGAGGCATTCAGAGCAGTCAGTACTGTAAACAGGCACACAAGTTGACATTCATTCAGAGAAAAGCATGTTGAACAAGGCTTAGATTAAGACTCTATGACGTGCCTGGGTCCCCACCCAGCGACCACACCATGTAATTTGGTTGTTCAAAAGTGTCACCTGTAAATGTACAAACAAGGCAAGGCTATAAGTGTCAGAGGACCCATGACCTCCCAAATGCCACATGAGAAAACTGTATAGCACACACCCACCCCTAAGATGATGCCTGTGCATTTCATTTTCTTAACTGGCTCCACCACAGGTTGTGCAGAAAGCAACTGCTTAGCAAGCTAGCACCCACATGGGAACTTAAAGGTGATTCTTTTAAAAAAAAATTTGTCAGGGTTTTTGGTTAGTTTTCATTTGTTTTGTAAACCTATTTTTGAATGTTGATGTGCAGATGCAGCCATCAAGATGCTTCTGAAGTGTAAATCTGTTTTTTTGCATTAAAGTTTGCTTCAGGTCCCAGGTCTTGGTGCCCTTGGCCACTTACCTCATTGACCATTTGGTTCATCAGGCCCTGATGTGAAACCTTTTAAGAAAGAAAGAAGAAATTAATACATGTCATATATTACTGACAACTGTCTTGCTCAGTTCACACAAATACTGCAACTCTAAAACATACAAAGCTACAAATTATTTAAGACAAAATAACCATATAATCCACTTACTCCATCTACTTTCCTTAATTTAAATAAGGAGGCTGGGAAATTTTAAGGGCATTTTTCTTAAATATTTGCTCTTCCTAGTAGCGATGCACAAACCAGTGTGTTTCTTCGTGCCGGTCCCATTCCCAATAAATGGGAGGGTTACATCAGGAAGGGGATCCAATGTAAAATTTTGCCAGATCAATTTGTGGACAACAATACAGATTTCCATACCGGATCGGTCAAGGCCCAGATTAACAATGGCCAACAGGATGCTGGCGAAAATTGGGCTACTGTTGGCTAAAGAAGGAGAAGAAGAGGAAGGTAAAGAGAGTGGAACTGAGGGCAGGAACTTTGAATGTTGACAGTATGACTGGTAAGGAGAGAGAGTTAGTTGATTTAATAGAGAGAAGGAAGAGAAAGAGACTAAATGGAAGGGGAGCAAGGCCAGATGGATCGGAGGCGGATTCAAATTGTTCTATGATGGTGTGGATGGGAGGAGAATTGGGGTAAGGGTTATTCTGAAGGTGAAGAAAATGTTGTTATTGCATATGCCCTGCATGCTGGGTGTGCGATGGATGAGAAAGAGAATTTCTGAGGTGTTTTGGATGAAGTGATGGATAGTGTACCCAAGGGACAGAGAGTGGTGAATGGAGTGGATTTCAATGGACATGTTGGTAAAGAGGAGATGAGGAGGTGATGGGTAGGTATGGTGGCAAGTAGAGGAATGAAGAAGGTCATATAATAGTGAGTTTTGCAAAAAGGATGGACATGGCAGTGGTGAAAACGTATTTTAAGAGGTAGGAACATAGGGTGACAAACAAAATGGAGGAAGATGCATACAGGTAGGTTATATCCTATGCAGGAGGGTCAATCTGATGGAGACTGAAGACTGAAAAGTGGTAGCAGGGGAAACTGTAGTTTGGCAGCACAGGATGGTGGTCTGAAGGATGGCATTGGAGATCAAGAAGAGGAAGAAAGTGAGGGCAGAGCCAAAGATCAAATGGTGGAAGTTGAAAAAGGAAGACTGCAAGGTTTAGTCCAGGGAGGAGGTAAGACAGGCACTGGGTGGCAGTGAAGAGTTACCAGACAGCTGGGAAACTACAGCAGAAGTAATAAGGGTGACAGAAGAAAGGGCCCTTGGCATATCTGGATAGAAGAAGGAGGAAAAGGAAACCAGGTAGTGGAATAAGGAAGTACAGGAGATTATACAGTGGAAGAGATTGGCGAAGAAGAAGTGGGGTAGTCAGAAAGATGCACAAAGTAAATAAGAGTACAAGGAGATAAGGCGTAAGGTGAAGAGAGAGGTGGTAAAGGCTAAAGAAAAGGCGTATGATGAATTTTATGAGAGGTTGAACATTAAGGAGGGAGAAAAGGACCTGTACCAATTGGCCAGACAGAGGGACTGAGCTGGGAAAGATGTGCATCAGGATAGGGTGATAAAGGATGAAGATGGAAACATACTTACAAGTGAAAAGGGTGTCTTGAGAAGATGGAAAGAGTAATTTGAGAGGCTGATAAATAAAGAGAATGAGAGAGAGAGAGAGAGAGAGAGAGAGAGACAGATGATGTGGCGATAGTTAATCAGGAAGTTTAGATTAGCAAGGATGAAGTAAGAACAGCTATGAAGACGATGAAAAATGGAAAGGCCCTTGGCCCAGATGACATACCTGTGGAGGCATGGAGGTGTTTAGGAGAGATGGCAGTGGATTTTTTTTAACCAGATTGTTTAATGGAATCTTGGAAAGTGAGATGATGCCTAAGAAGTGGGGAAAAAGTGTACTGGTACCGATTTTTAAGAATAAAGGGGATGTGCAGAGCTGTACATACTACAGGGGGATAAAACTGATGAGCCACAACATGACATTATGGGAAAAAGTAGTGGAAGCTAGGTTAAGAAGGGAGGTGATGATTAATAAGCAGCAGTATGGTTTCATGCCAAGAAAGAGCACCACAGATGCAATGTTTGCTTTAAAGCTGTTGATGGAGAAGTATAGAGAAGGCCAGAAGGAGTTGTATTGCGTCTTTGTGGTCCTGGAGAAAGCATATGATAGGGTGCCTTGAGAGGAGCTGAGGTATTGTATGAGGAAGAGGGGAGTGGCAGAGAAGTATGTAAGAGTTGTACAGAAAATGTGACAGTGGTGAGGTCTGTGGTAGGAGTGACAGATGCATTTAACATGGCGGTGGGATTACATCAGAGTTCTGCTCTGAGCCCTTTCTTATTTGCAATGGTGATAGACAATTTGATAGGTGATATTAGACAGGAGTCCCCATGGACTATAATGTTTGCTGATGACTTTGTGATCTGTAGTGAGAGTAGAGACCAGGTTGAGGAGACCCTGAAGAGTTGGAGATATGCTCTAGAGAGGAAAGGAATGACGGTCAGTAGGAACAACACAGAATACATGTGTGTAAATGAAAGGAGGTCAGTGGAATGGTGAGGATGCAAGGAGTAGAGTTGGTGAAGGTGGATGAGTTTAGATTTTTGGGATCAACAGTACAGAGTAACAGGGATTGTGGAAGAGAGGTAAAAAAATAGAGTGCAGGCAGGGTGGAATGGGTTAAGTGTCAGGAGTAATTTGTGTATCAGCAAGAGTGAAAGGGAAGGTCTATAGGACAGTAGTGAGACCAGCTATGGAGACAGTGGCACTGACCAAAAAACAGGAGACAGAGCTAAATATTTCACTGGAACTTTGCCATGCAGCTTGATTAGTCAAACTTATTTTTTTAAAGTACCCCATGATGCTTTGCAAGGCCAGTGTGACATCACAGAGCTGTAGCAGGCAATGTTCCATCAGTAGGCTAAAAATTAGTGGAAAACTTGTAAATGCACTTAACACTAGAATTACCAATGCCTACGAAAAAACTTGTAAACCCAGCCCACCTTAAATCCGTTCACACTTCTCCATTTAGCGTCTTTTGTGTTGTAAGTGTGTCGATAAGCCCAAGCATCAAGCAGCCTGCTACCCCATCCTCCACCCCCATCACCACAGAAAGGACACAAAGCCCTCCCAGCTCAAGCCTTGTTTATCAGGGAATGAGGTAGTACCTACAGCTGTATAGGCTAAATAATATATCGTTATATGGAACACATGCTTTCCTTGTGAGTTCCGTGTCTACAAAGATCTGTGTTAAGTGTAGGATGACAGGAAATGCAAGAAATGCATACTTAACAGGCAAACTTTTTTCATGTTTTAGTACTAACAACAAAATTTTGACATGAAGTGTATATGTGAAGACTAAAGTCCAAATATCAAATAAGCACTTTCACAAAAGGTACAAATATAACAGAACAACAGTTGCGTGGAGCTTCCACCTGGAGCTGAAGTCACCTCAGTACACATGTAGTTTTTTGAGCATGCCCGTGTTGATCAAACAGAGGAAGCTCTGCAGTTTACTTGTGACTTTACACTGTAGGAAGATAAGTAAATAAATTAAGGTAAATAACATTCAATCTGACTTTTATATGTAAAGTACAGTGACAGCAAGTGCGACGGCAGCTTCCACCTGCAGCTATAGACTCTTCAGTACGTGAGCAACTCTCCACGCTAGTGTTTAGATGTAGACAGTGTATGTGCCCAAAAAAGAAGTCTGACTGCATTCTCGTACCATTGCTTGCATGCTGAACTGTCAGCAGGCACTTACTGTGGCATTACACATGAAATTTGTGAGCATGCCCTTGTTGTTCAAACACAGGAAGCTCTGCAGTCTACTTGTGACTTTACACTGTAGGACGATAAGTAAATAAGTCAAGGTAAATAACATTCAATCTGACTTTATATAAGTAACATAAATATGTTGGTGTAATTTTATCTTAGAGGTGATTAGTATTAGTAATAGTATTATTTCCTATGAAAAGCGAATTAGTACTCACTTATTGAAGAGCTATGACTTTAGTGAGATTTCCTGTATTTTTGCACTGGAATATGTTGGCTTGCATTTTTCTTAGATAATATTCTGTACAAAAAGTAGGGAAGTGTACATCTAGAAACTGTGAGCAAGGAATTTATGTTTTGTAATATGGTTAGTCTTAGTTCCACTGAATGTCTGCTACAAGAAAAACATAATTTATTGATATATATATTTTGGGTGAATTCAATGTATTCTTATATGGCGCTCTCCAGGGACAACAGGCTCTGAGTGTTTAATACAACTTTACAAGTATATTACAACAGTCCAGAAATAAAACTTAAAACATTTACATTCACAACAGTGATAAAAAGGATTATGCTAGTGATAAAGTCTTACTCATTTAAAAGCGGAGCTAAGTCTAGGTGAAAATTGGTATCTAAATATAACACTGTCAAAATTTCTAGAGAAAAAAACCTACTGTGGGATTTATAATCCTTTATTCAGAAAAGGTGACAGTTGACCACCAAGCCCACTGGTTACCCCATGCCTCCTCTGTATTGTACATCATCATAAACACACACTTAAAACTACAGCTTCATAACTTAATCAAATTTGAACAGCTCTGATGTTACACTGGTAACATTTTAAACCAAGGTACCAGTCAGACTGACCGTGGTCACTACTGCGCAAATAGTGCCATGCCTCCCTGTACCTTAGGTTTTTGAAAATGTTTCCCTTTTTTCTTTTTCTCTTTGTAATGAATGAAACTACAATTGTGTCCTTTAAACATATTAATATATATTTAAATGCACTTAAACAGACACAAACATTTTTGGTTTAAATTCATTTTGTCTTGTTAATTTTCCCAGCTAATGTGGAATTCAGACATGTCCAGTTGATACTGTCTTGGGAAACCATACTCCATTTGGTTCTTAAAGTTAAAATTTGAATATGCATTTATACTACAGTATTGTCTAATTATAACTCCCAGGTAAATGAACTTCAGCATAAGCAAACAGAAATAGATTTTGCTCATATCCTTTCTTTACAGTTCCTAGAATTTCTCAATGTTTTTTTAAGTAGTAGTGGTGTTTCATCCACTATTGGTGCAAGGGCACCATTGCAAAAAAAAAATCTTAAACATGTGAATCTGAACACTTATTTGTAATAACTTAAGTAATTTCTGATTGTTTTAATTTATGTTTAACCATAATGATTATCAAAGATTAGAATGTTTTTTGAAAAAAAAATGTAAATTTATAAATTAATGAATTTGTGCTAGGTTATCTGTCAGTGATATGGGGTGCCTTCTAACAATACTGGTAGGCGATCATTTCTGTGCCTCCAGATTTGACTTAATAATGTACTTCCTTTAGCCAATTAGTAATGCAGAAAAAATATTAAACTAGTTAATAGAGACATCTTCTCCAATCAAGGGGCAAAGTTTATTTAAGCATGTTCTACCTATATAACAACAAGTGACCATTGTGATGAACCTGTGTCAGAACTTACTGATAGGACTTCAATTCCCAGCAGCCAAAAGGAGCATGCAGAAGTCGATGGAACTTCCCCATTACTGGAGCTGTGGCCTTTCACATACAATTTCTAAGTTATGTATTTGCTATGAAAACTGCATGATTAGAAATGTAAAATGGTGTGAGTGTTGTTGGCTGAAGGCATATCCGTGTCTGATGTGATTTGGCTACTTAAGGTATGCATATCCTTACAGCATTCTCTATAGCTGATTTAATGTATATTTCATCAAACCAGAGTAAGATTTCACTGATCAGCTAACAATGATCAGTAATATTACTGAGGGGAATTTAACACATGGCATGAAACTCCATAATTTTAGTTATAATAAAGAAAATTATTGTCTACACTTTGTATTATTTGTAAGACTGACTACACCGTCCAACTGTAATGGGAAATTATGCCATGCCACTAGTAAGTAGATAGCAATGAGTTTTGTTATCAGTGGCAAGAAAAATCGGTAACAAGAGACACTCCGGTCTGTTTTAGCAGTCTGAAGTAGAAAAAAATATCAGTTTCATATTTTCATAAATTCAAGCATTCAGGCTGGATTGTAAAAGTTAGTCCATGCACATAATAGTTATTACATTTCTTCTTGTGATGTATAGACTGAAATGTGTTTTTTTCAGAAGAGTTCAGTGATTACATATCGATCATTGATTTTGGAGATATGACTAATTGCCCTTCTAGTTTACAGTTTATTTTTGTGTGATACAGTACATCCGGAAAGTATTCACAGCGCATCACTTTTTCCACATTTTGTTATGTTACAGCCTTATTCCGAAATGGATTAAATTCGTTTTTTTCCTCAGAATTCTACATACAACACCCCATAATGACAACATCAAAAAAGTTTACTTGAGGTTTTTGCAAATTTATTAATAATAAAAAAACTGAAAAATCACATGTACAGTACATAAGTATTCACAGCCTTTGCTCAATACTTTGTCGATGCACCTTTGGTAGCAATTACAGCCTCAAGTCTTTTTGAATATGATGCCACAAGCTTGGCACACCTATCCTTGGCCAGTTTCGCCCATTCCTCTTTGCAACACCTCTCAAGCTCCATCAGGTTGGATGGGAAGTGTCGGTGCACAGCCATTTTAAGATCTCTCCAGAGATGTTCAATCGGATTCAAGTCTGGGCTCTGGCTGGGCCACTCAAGGACATTCAAAGAGTTGTCCTGAAGCCACTCCTTTGATATCTTGGCTGTGTGCTTAGGGTTGTTGTCCTGCTGAAAGATGAACCGTCGCCCCAGTCTGAGGTCAAGAGCGCTCTGGAGCAGGTTTTCATCCAGGATGAATCTGTACATTGCTGCAGTCATCTTTTCTTTTATCCTGACTAGTCTCCCAGTTCCTGCCGCTAAAAAACATCCCCACAGCATGATGCTGCCACCACCATGCTTTACTGTAGGGATGGTATTGGCCTGGTGATAAGCGATGCCTGGTTTCCTCCAAACGTGATGCCTGGCATTCACTCCAAAGAGTTCAATCTTTGTCTCATCAGTCCAGAGAATTTTGTTTCTCATGGTCTGAGAGTCCTTCAGGTGCCTTTTGGCAAACTCCAGGTGGGCTGCCATGTACCTTTTACTAAGGAGTGGCTTCCGTCTAGCCACTCTACCATACAGGCCTAATTGGTGGATTGCTGCAGAGATGGTTGTCCTTCTGGAAGGTTCTCCTCTCTCCACAGAGGACCTCTGGAGCTCTAACAGAGTGACCATAAGGTTCTTGGTCACCTCCCTGACTAAGGCCCTTCTCCCCGATCGCTCAGTTTAGATAATCCATTTTGTTAAAAGGTTGTAACATAACAAAATGTGGAAAAAGTGATGCACTGTGAATACTTTCCGGATGCACTGTATGTAACAGATTATTCATAACCTTAAAGATGGTCTCAGTTTTTGTCATAGAGTTTCTGTTCATATATCTAGAGATGTTATAATATCAATTGGTTTGAATTTAATCAGTTTGTTTCTGGTAAAAATGTTTCTTACAACCAGTTGCAAGTTGAATCAGTAGTGTTTGGTAATCCAAGATGACTGGAGCATGTTTATAAATAACAGCTATATTTTAATTGCAAGATATGACAGATAAATAAGGAGTTAATCAGTTTTAGATTAACGGTGATGCACTGAAGAGAAAAAAGGATCTTGCTGTGTATACAGTGGTCTCCAATGTTTCTCTATCATTTTACAGAAATGTAAACATCTTAAAGACTGTTTCCTATAATGTAGTTGGGATTGAAGATAAGCAATGTAAAACACAGATTAATACAATATTAAAATCTAGTACCACTTATTAGTAGCATTGATGCGTTGATTGTATCAAATGGCAGTGGTCATGAAATAAGGTTATATGATGAAAATAAGGTTTCTACACAGTATTCTAGCTCTTACACACCATGACAGGGTGATCCGCCCAAAAGTCCAGAAAAATATTGAGTAAAACCACTGATGCTCTGTACATTAGAACAATCTAGATGAGAATAGGCCATTCAGCCCAACAAAGCTCGCCAGTCCTATCCAGTAATTTCTTCCAAAAAATCATCAAGTCGAGTTTTGAAAATCCCTAAAGTCTTACTGTTTACCACACTACTTGTTAGCTTATTCCAAGTGTCTATCGGTCTTTGTGTAAAGAAAAACTTCCTAATGTTTGTGCGAAATTTACCCTTAACAAGTTTCCAACTGTGTCCCCATGTTCTTGATGAACTCATTTTAAAATAACAGTCTCAATCCACTATACTAATTCCTTTCATAATTTTAAACACTTCAATCATGTAACCTCTTAATCTTCTTTTGTTTAAACTATATAGGTTCAGCTCTTTTAATCTTGCCTCATAATTAAACCTCTATAGCTCTGGAATGAGCCTAGTCGCTCTTCTCTGGAACTTTTTTAGTGCTACTATGTCATTTTTGAAGCCTGGAGACCAAAACTGCACACAGTACTCGAGATGAGGCCTCACCAGTGCATTATAAAGCTTGAGTAGAACTTCCTTGGACTTGTACTTCACAAACCGTGCTATATAACCTAACATTCTGTTTGCCTTCTTAATGGCTTCTAAAAAACACTGTTGGGAAGTCAGTTGCTTAGACTTCACTATGACTCGTAAATCCTTCTCATAAGATGCACTCTCAATTTTCCAACCGCCTATTTTGTATTCAAACCTAACATTTTTACTTCCTATGTGTAATACTTTTAATTTACAGACATTAAATTTCAACTGCTACAAATCTGCCCAAGCCTGTATGCTATCCAAGTCCATCCGTAATGATATAGTGGATTCCAAATTATCTTCTAATCCACCTAACTTGGTATCATCTGCAACCTTAAGCAGCTTATTGCTTATATTCCTATCTAAATAATTTATATTGTATATATTAAAAATAGCAGCAGCTCTAGCACTGACCCCTGTGGAACACCACTCTTAACATCGGCCAATTATGATGAGGTTCCTCGTACCATCACCCACTGCTTCCTGTGTCTGAGCCAATTTTGCACCCATCTAAAAACATCACATTGAACTCCCACTTCTTTTAGTTTGATGCCCAACCTCTCATGTGGCACCTTATCAAATGCTTTCTGAAATTCAAGATAAATAATATCATATGCTCCACTTTGATCATGTCCTTTTGTTGCTTCCTAATAGAATTCCAGCATGTTAGTAAAACACGACATCCCTCTTCTGAACTTCTGAACTGACTGTTCCTAATAACTCCTGTCCTTGCCATGTGTTGCTCAATCTTATCCTTAATAATTCCTTCCATTAATATTCCTGTGATGCATGTTAAGCTTACTGGCCTATAGTCGCTTGGATCTGCCCTGTCACCCTTTTTATATAAAGGGATGATATTTGCCATTTTCCAGCCCTTCCTAAATTCCTAAAAATATGTGTCAAGGGTTTATATACTGTATGTGCTCGCTACCCTCCTTAAAAATTTCAGGGTAAATATTATCTGTTTCTGGTGATTTGTTTGATTTCAGCCAATTTAACCTGAACAGCACTTCTCCCTCTACAATTTCCAAATCCCTCATTACCTCCTTAGTAGTCCTGTTTACCTCTGTTAGGTTATCCACTTCCTCACTTGTGAAGACCTCAGAAAAATGTAAGTAATGTAATGAGATAACCAGTAGAGATGCTTGGGAATTTAATGAGGATGAACTGGACAAAACCCACATGAAGGACATTCAAAAGCTAAACCAG
The DNA here is from genome assembly GCA_026402145.1 of Polypterus bichir lapradei. Classification (NCBI taxonomy): domain Eukaryota; kingdom Metazoa; phylum Chordata; class Cladistia; order Polypteriformes; family Polypteridae; genus Polypterus; species Polypterus bichir. Next base: position 52,424,923 of record JANRMT010049829.1, read on the forward strand.
GACACATTGCTGGATAATCTGGAAAGGCCTTGAGTGTCCTAGCAAAAGCTCACAACTGTTGTTGGCATGACCTAACTTTTGGTATTTAAAAATGATATATATAAAATAAGATGACAGCACAATGTTGTTCCTTTGGCCTCTAGTTTCTGTTAATCAGATAGGACTATGATAATTGATACTGTGAAATATATGTGAGATATGTGCATTCTAAATGTGAAAAAGGAATCATTAAGGAATTACTTTGTACAAGTGATGATTACATGTACACTTGAGTTCACTCTAAGTACTTTATTGCTGGTCTTCTCAGCTACTTATTTACACTGTAGTAAAGCTCTCCAATGGTTTTATCAGTGACAATATAATCAAAAGAACATTGGTTCATCACTAGTATACTACACCATACTGCGAAAACATATTTGTTTTCAGGTGTTAAACCATAATCTTATATTTCATAATTGACATCTAAGTAAACAAATAATTGAATGAATAAAGTTTTGTCATGCCAAATAGCAGTATATGTAAAAATAATTTCACCCTTAATAATTGGCTGCATTAACTACAACTAAACATTCCTATAATTCAATACCAGACTTACTGTACATTACTCTGAATGAATTTTAGCCCTTTTTCTTGCTTTAATTCAAAAATATTGGCAGATTTTCAAGCAGGAGCTGCTAATTCTGATGTGGTTTTGCTGTGTGTTTTGGATCATTGTTTTTCTACAAGGCTCACCTATGTTTCAGCTTCTGCTCGTGTTGCATGTTAGCTTAACTGCCCCCTAAATTAGCCCGATATGATTGTTGACATGAATTTGATTATTACCATGATGAAATTAAATCCTGACCAATGGTGGGTACAATCTGGCTCGTAATTCAGCCAGTGTGTATTCTGGAGACCAGTAACCATAAAAATGATAAAGTCAGTTAAAAAAATGGACGAGAAACAAACTACATACTTTCTTGCTATATAACAACAGTAGCTTTTCTTTCCTTATTCTAGTTTCAGCCACTCCACATCAGTAAGATGTAGTGTGTAACACTGTGTTTAAGCTAAAGAGAAAGTCTTGTAGTATGACATATGTAGCACTACACAAAGAACAGTGACTGAGGACTCACCACTCTGTCACTAGTTACTGACTGATATGGCCGAAACACAGGTTTATGAGCATTTTCAGGCAGTTTGCTTGACATCTGGAACTGTCTTATAACAGATAGATTTAGAAAACAATTTAGATCAGTTAACATCAAATTATGTGAATTTAAAAGGGTCTCTGTGTACAGTTGCTCTTATGAAAATAAAAGTGATTAAAGTGCATAGAAACTTACCCTGCAGAGTACTTGAGATTTTAAATTAGAATGTTAAAACTGCAGCTTAGATGGACAGTGTGATAAATGGTCCATGGTGTTGTGCTAGCTTTAAATAAATAGTGAAAAGCATGCCTGAAAGCATGCAGGCTCAGCACAAGCACAGGTGTGCACATGACAGCACCACTCCAGGGTTAATTGTGGTGCCTGACTGATTGCGCAGTCACGTGCGAATGTGAGCTGATCAGCCAGGTGCCTCAGTCATACCTCAGAGTGGGCAGAGGGTCACACCTGCACCCAATCAAGGTAATATAAGGAGCCTGCAAGGCAGAGGGAGAGACAGAAAAGTTGGAAGAGAAACAAACAGAGAGAAAGCGAGAGGATGAAAGAAGTGAACAGAGGTTAATGGCAGAAAGATCGAGAGGCAGAATAGGGGAGAGCCATTCTATTGAGAATGGAGGCAGGTTGTCAGGAGCAAGCCTCGGGTCAGAGTAGCCTGGGACTGAAGAAAGGGCACTCCTACTGAGTCATTGCCATGGAGTAGGAGCAGCCTGCTATGTGGTGTCTCCCAAAGACTCCACTGGACAGGCAGTGGGAGTTGTGTGCGGCTCAGTGCCACACACCATGGATACAGAGGGCCAGGCAACAGGGATGCAAATAAGGTATGGGTTGACTGCACCTGTCAGGAGGACATTTCTTCTAGCTGCCAGAGCCCAGGCAGGGTAAGCAGAGGAGACATCAATTTTAGATGGAGGTATTGGGGCTCATGAGTTTTAAAGAACTGCCCTGGGATTTTAACCTCATTTTTAATGGCTGTTTATTAATTAATTTTTAACCTCCATACAGTTTCACTGATTTTACAGATTATGTATTTGAAGACTTGAAAAACAGCAGTGCACTTTTTGAAGAAGGATTTTGATGGTTTTAAATAAAAGCACTTGAACATTTTTGTAACTACCCCTTGCTGCATGTGTGTCATCATTTGCCTAGCTCATCTCAGTACATGACTATCAACAATTTGGGTTGAAGAGGCTCCAAGACCACCATCAAATACAGTAACAAAGCTGCAGGTCTTCCAAACTGCATGGACAGAGAGTGTTAAAAATACAAAAAGGCTTTTTTTAATGGCCAATTTGGACAACTATTCTAGATTAACAGAAAACAAAAGCAACAATCCTCATGTACCATTCAGAACAGTGGCTGATCTAATACATGGTAATACTGAACAACAACACAAAATACATACAGACGTTAGCAGTGCTGACTTTATGAACTTCTTAAATGAGAAAACTGACAGTATAAGATCACAGATTTCAGTGTCACCTCACAAACATAACACTAGATTAGCAAACCTTGTCTTGTCTAGATAGCACACCACTTTAGTAACCTTAATTCTGTAACAGAACAGGAAGTCACAACTTCAATTTCTAAAATGAAACCAGCTATTTGTTCCTTAGACCCAATAACTAAACTAGTAAAAAGCTAAATACAGTAGATGTTCTGGCAGCACCCATTCTTAGCATTATCAAGAGTTCAATACTGAATGGCACTGTTTCTGATGAACTAAAAATGTCAGTTTTCAGACCATTACTTTAAAAACCAGAGCTAGACCCATATGCACTTAATAGTTATAGAACTCATTTTAAATTCATCCCTTCTCTCTAAAAACTTGAAGAAACAGTTGCCATTTAGCTTCAGTTTAACCTTACACATCACAATTTATTTGAGAAATTCTAGTCAGGCTCCTGCACCAGTCGCAGTGTGGGGACATCTCTAACTCTAATGCTGTAAAAATTCTGACATCTTCTGATGAAGGGAATTCCACCTTAAATATGATGTTAGATTTAAGTGCAGCGTATGACATCATTAACCATTCTATTGTACTGCACAGGCTACAAAATTACATGAGGCTCACAGGTCACATGCCTTTGCCTGCTTTAGTTCTTATTTATCAAATTGATTCCAGCATGTACAAAAATATGCTGACAGAACTACATCATTATACTCATGTGATGATGCGAAATGGCTCCATGCTCCCACTTCCCTTTGGTAGCCTCTTGAACCCACAACCGTCTATAATCATAACTGAGATGAGCCAGGCAAAAGAGGACATTCAAATGCAGCAAGGGGTAGGTGCAAAAGTAAAACAAAACAGCATTTCAGAATGCTGTGCTTCAAGAATCCATAAATAAATAAATAATCCATTAAAAGTCAATAGTGAAGGTGAAAGTTAAAACAGACCCAATAAATAATCCACTAAAAACAACAAGGTTAATATCCAGAGATTTTCTTTTTAGGTAATTTATATACTTCAGCAAAAAAGATAATGTTTGCATAACTTCGAGCACTCTCGGCCAAAGCAGTGGCAGAGCCGATTGGGTTTCACCAGTAAATGGGTTTGTATCTAGGGTTGACTCTGACCCTGGGTGAGCAAAGTGACATGGAGCCGGGTGGCGCATATGAGCTGAAGAAGTGAACGGTAATTTTTAAGGGTCACATCCAGCAGTCCAGCTTAAAGAGGCTGATTCCATTTCTCCTTCTCTAACATCCCTGAGTCATTGTAATAGATTTTAGACTCCTAATACTACAACGTTGTTAACGTGAAAAAATGAATGATACTAGGAATACAACTTGTCATACAAACACTACATTGCGCATGTTAAATAACACGTAAGTAACATGTATACTAATGTAATAAGAAAAAGGTCAATAACAAACGTTTTTCAATGTGCTGTTGCCAAGACGTTTTAGCTTCACTACCAATTAAGATACTGAAATATGTTTGTAATACTTTAAACACTGCTATGGCGGAGAGTGCTCGAAATTATGCAAACGTTATAATTTCTGCCAAAGTACAAATATACCTACAAAAGATAAGAAATCTCTTTTACCTTACAGCATTCTTGCTGCCACCACACCACTCATTGAAAAGCTGGGATTAAATCGAGATGAACTTCAGTTTTCACTGTTTTTTCCGCCTCCATTTGAGTTATACACTGCTCTTTTTGTTTTCATGCTTCTCAATTTGTTTGTGCAGTCTTCATTTTGTTTGTGTGCTGCTCCATTTGTTGTTTCTGATTTGTTTTTGTGTACTCAGTTTGTTTTGCGCTTTCTCATTTGTATTTGCGTATTGTGATTTTTTTGTGTATTCAATTTGCTTTTGCACATTCAATTCGTTTTTGCAGTTTCTCATTTGTTTTTGTGTTTTATTTGCTTTTGTGTATTCAATTTTTTTTGTTTTGTGATTTGTTTTTGAGCATTCAATTTGTTTTTGTGTTTCCAATTTGTTTTTGTACATTCTTATTTGATTTGTGTATTCAATTTGTTTTTGCACATTCAATTTGTTTTTGCATTTCCAATTTGTTTTTGCATTTTCTGATTTGTTTTTGTGTTTTCTAATTTCTTTTTGCATGATTTAATTTGTTTTTGCACATTGCACTTCAGGGCCACCGTAGGAAATTATCATTAGTTTTACTGAGTCAGCACACATTTTAGGCATCATCTTTAACACTATTATGCCACTTAAAACACACAGTACAGAACTATCCAAAGCATGTTTTTCCATCTTAAAAATGTTGGAAAATTAAGATATTTTCTAAAAATGCAAAATTCTGAGAAATTAATTCAGCCATTTATTTTCTAGTAGGATTTACTACTGCAATACAGTGTTCGCTGGCTATTCAAAATATTCTTTCAGTTATTTCAAAATGATGCTGCAAGAATTATTACATGAACCAGAAAACACAAACACATAACTTCAGGTCTTGCACTGGCTTCCATTTAGGCTAAGGCCAATTTCAAAATCCTCCTTCTTACATTTAAAGCCTTAAAATGGCCAAGGCCCTAGTTACTTATCTAAACTTTTCATTACTTACAAAATGGCGAATACACTAAGATTTTAAGATGCTGGCCTACATAAGATTTCAAGTATTAATAAAATAACCGTGGGAGGTTGAGCTTTAAGTAACAGGGCCACGAAGCTGTGGAGTGATCTTCCTGCTAATATAAGAGATACTCCTTTAGTCCCAAATTTTAAATCTAGGCTGAAGACGTACTACTTTAGTCTAGCATACCTTAACTAGAGCTGCTGATTAGCTGTGCATACTACATCTCTGCTTGTCTTCAAAATATTTCTGCCATGTCTTCAAAAATATAAGTAATACAATATATGTCTACAGTATGCTTCTATTTTACCAGATAATTTCTTCACAGCTGTGACCCTGTACTCAGTGATGAGCACAATACAAAGGTATATACATATTATATTCTATTGATTCTATTTGTACAGGAAATACAATAAACTGTTCAAGGAAGAAGACTTTTGCTTCTACTCTGAAGTCATGTCAAGATGAACAGAAGTATAGTGCATGCTGGGAAAGTTGGACCATGATTGATAGATAGATAGATAGATAGATAGATAGATACCACTGTGAGTGGAAAAAAAAACACACCAAAATGTTTTTCATCACATCTTCAACAATAGTGGGCTGATTTACTTAATGTTTGATACAAAGTGTATGTAATATGTTTTCCAACAACAGTTGTATTAATTACTCACATCAAACAAACAACATCGCTGCACTAGCTTATTGAACTTAAGTCTTCGTGTTTTGACATAAATAAAATGAGATTACCTTTTCATTCAAAGTTATCAACAAGATGTGGAACAGTAATTTTAATAAGTGTTTTATGATTTATTAAAGAAGTTGTTCAAAGTGCATTCCCTGGGCATGAACACAAGCCCTCAGCCTTGGTCTCCACTGATCAATTGCCTTGTCAACAACACTCTGTTTCAGTTCAGCCCAGACAGAGATGAGGCGCTGCTTCAGGTCCTCGATGTCTCGTATTGGAATCTGGTAGACGCGGTCTTGCATCAAACCCCAGATTCAATAGTCGACGGGATTGAGGTCTGGTGAGTTTGCTGGCCAAAGGTCTGGTCCAATTAAACCTGGAGTTTCATGACGTAGCAGCTCAACAGTGTCCCCTGCTGGAAGACAAAGAAGTCTCCTGACATGTGTCTGATTGCTGGCAACATGTTCTGTGTCAGCAGGACATCCCGGTAATATGCACCATTGACTTTTACTCCGGGTTCAATGAAGAAAAGCTCTGTGCAGCCAAGTTTGGAGACTGCTACCGATACCATAACTGAGGGCTGAAGGTAGGGCGGGTCCGCAGGAGGCGCTTGGCATCAGTATCTCGCTTCTTTGTTGTTGACGGTACGTACAGACGATCATTCTGGGCATTGATAGGTGGTGCCACCGTAAAAACCTTTTCATCTGTGAACCAGATGAAGCTGGAGCTGTGCTCTGAAAACTTGTCCAGCAGCTGCTTGCATCATTTCAAGCGCGACTCCTCGTTGGCTGTTGTTAACTGCTGTGCACAGCGCTTTTTCAAGCACTTCAGCTTCAGGTCTTTATGGATTATCTCAACCACAGTTCTTTGGCTTATTCCGATTTCTCTAGCTATCTGTCGAGTTGTTCTGTGAGTCTGTGGTGCGTCTTCTTGGCTTAGTACAAGATCGTTAACAGCTTCAATGTTTTCAAGTGTACGCACCGAGCGTGGTCGACCACTGCCTGGTTGCCGGTCCACAGTGCCGGTCGACTGAATCTTTTGTAGCAGCACATTGAGGCCGTTTTTGTTCCAACCTTTCTGTGGGAACTCTTTTATTAGTCGACGACTGCTGTAACCCTTTAGCAGAGCCAAATTCTTAATAAAAATTCGGTCTTCTGTACTGAAACCCATTTTTATCTGCAAATTTAGCAAGGGTCAAACTTGTTTACAAACTTTATCGTCCGTGTTCGCACATATCCATGGCAACCAAATTTATAAATAAGTAAGATCTTATACTGCTTTGACCAGGCTTTGACACAAGTTTATACAATGTTCCAAATTTTATCAAAATCGGCCGACTATTGTTGAAGATGTGATTTTGGTGTATTTTTTTTCCACTCACAGTGTAGATACTTTATTAATCCCAAGGGGAAATTCACATAATCCAGCAGCAGCATACTGATACAAAAAACAATATTAAATTAAAGAGTAGTAAAAATACAGGTAAAAACAGACAATAAGTTTAAATAATGTTAACATTTATGTAATGGGGTAGAACTCAGTATTATAAAGAAAATAACATTTCGATGTGTTGCTTAGTGTAATGGGCTATAAACCAGTGTTTTAAAGAAAAGGGAGAATTTCTGGAAAATGCTGCTACAGGTTATTGCTGATGGCTATCTACAGGACATAAATATTTACCTGTCTTGCTAAAGAGTCACCTGCTTTGAATAGTCAGACTGCTTTGATTTAGTAGCTCATTTACATACAATGTGGGGATACAGAACTGTCTGCTTCCTTGGAAAATTGGTTTCTAATCAAGTACTCAAAGTAAATGTGTTTACACTATTTGTGATGCAGAGGAAATTGGCTTGCACCATTGTTTTCACTGATTGCCATGTTGATCTATGCAGAAATTGAAGTATATATATACTTCTGGGAAAAGGAGAATAAAGAGAACAGAGAAATATGGTCTGAGACTCGGGACTGCTGTCTGTTTCTTTTATGCTTTACACCATATCGCTGTGGCTACACCCGGTAGCAACAGTGGCTTGTGCCTGGCCCAGGTTCCCCAAGGCCTGAGGTCTATAACAATTGGGGGCTCGTCCGGGATCAGCACCCTGTCATGGAGACAGTCATCACTACGCCTGGGAATTCCTGTTGTGAAGCTTCAGGGAGGACTCCTGTAATTGAGTCATCCAGAGAGCCCAGCTTCAGGTACAGAAGGGAGATGGCAACATCCGGACAACCCAAGATGCTGATCTGGGATATCCACAGGAAATTAATATTACTGGATTACAATCAACTCAGCAATCTGACTGCAATTATAGAAGATGAAGAAGGGAATAAAACTGTAGAACTCTCACAACTAGGTGAACAAGAACGTTATTATTTCCTTTTTGATTATGTTAAGGGTGATAAGTTGAGAAATTTGGAGGACGAAGGCATGTCACACCTACTTCACCTCCAGGATATGATTTCACAACTCCTAACCGGAAAAGATTTCACCCCTGCTAGGAGTAAGGATTGTACAGGTGTCATCACCACAGGACTGGATCAGGATACTCATTTGAACCAAGCTAAACATCTTGACACAAACTTTGAAAATAGGAGGAACTCTGGGGACTTGGGGAAAGGATGCCTCCCTTATATCACTTCAGATCAAGTGGTAAGACTTACTGATGTTGCTGCTTTTTTGCCTCGCAGGGAGTTCAAAGTCCATGGTGGCCAAATCTATGATGGGGGTTCTGAAATTTTATACAGTAACCTTTGCAAACAGATGTAGGGCTACATGAAGGATTTACGGAGTCTGAAATTGTTAAGTCTGTATTAAAAGTAGTTAAACCAGGTATCTTCAAAAATTTTCTCATGAGTAGAGATGATCTCACAATAGAAGAACTCAAACGATTTCTTAGGCTACACATTAAGGAAAAAAGCAGCACAGAACTGTTTCAGGAACTAAGCAATACGAAGCAACAAGACAGGGAAGCACCTGAAGAATTTGTATATAGAATAATGGATCTTCGACAGCGTGTGCTGCTCGCATCAGAGCAGCATGGAGCTGAATTCAGCTATGACAGAAGATTAGTGCAGGGCATATTTCTTCATACCCTTTATCAAGGGTTGAATGAGAAAAATAACAACATCAGACAAGACCTAAAACCAATTCTCACTGACCCGAAGGTGACTGATTTTGTAATACTAAAGCAGATAACTAGATTGAACAGGGAAGAAGCAAAGAGAATAAAGCGACTCAACCCACTGAGTAAACATAGGTCAGTCAGTGTAAATTCAGTAGAGGCAAAAGATGATACACAGGCTGATCAGGCTAAAGTGAGTCAGACAAATGATAGGATGCAAGTGGACAGTACAGCTGTTAAGCAGTTAACAGCTCATGTGTCTGAACTAGCAAAGAAATTTGAAACGATTGTGAAACTTAATTATAATGATAATCTGACAGCTATCCGTGCACCTCAAGCTCAAAGTACAACTATTGAGCAGCTAATAGCTCGAGTGTCAGAACTTTAGAAAACATTGTAAAATATACTGATACCAAATGTTGGAGAGCCGTTCGTGCACTTCCACAACTGGACTCTCAGGTATCAAGTCTTAGTTCCAAACAAAGATGCAGAGGATGTGTCCAGCAGGGAAAAGAATTGTGCCACCACTGTTTCCACTGTGGTCAGATGGGACACAGAGCAGTTGGCTGTACCAAGAGGCGGGAATCAGGAAACTGGAGTAACAGGTCCTCTCAGACTAAGGAACCCACAACGTGACACACCTGTCTAAGGACCGTCAATGACTTACCTATTGAAAGAGACACTAAATCTAACACAGTGAAAAGGAAAAAGCAGAGACCAACAAGAACATATAGTGAGACACCAGACTCAGTGTCTGATCACTCCGATGAAGAAGCTGAAACCTCATATGGCCCCCGCCACTTGCCATGCTTTCCTGCGCATGTCAGACATGAGGTCACAGAACCTGAGTCACATTCCAGGCTCAGAGCCAAGGCCCGAGAGTTCTATCCTGAACCACGAGAACCACGACAACCTGACAGAAATCCTTCGCAAGGAACATCAAGGGAACAAGGACTGGAAATGGAGACCAGTGTTGCTGAACCCCAGGTGGGGAACATTGATGAAGTAGTGGAACCCACAAATGGTCAAGAAGACCTAGCAACAGAACACCAGAGTGACAGAGAAGGGGACACTTTAAGGAGATCGGCTCACACTGTCAGACCCAGAGAAGTATTCACATACTACAGACTGGGGCAGCCATGATATCAGCCTTGGAATCCTGGTGTCCATGCAGTTATACAGAATCCTATGTATCTGTTGCCAAGCCACACAAAAGTGTATCCAGCATACCCAGGATTTGATTATTACCTAAGACCACTGGTTGAGACACAATAGACACTGAACCAAAGGCTGAGCCTTTGGAGCAAGATGTCAGGAGACATCTCAAAAAAAGTAGGGGAGAGTGTAATGGGGTAGAACTCAGTATTAAAAAGAAAATAACATTTCGGTGTGTTGCTTAGTGTAATGGGCTATAAACCAGTGTTTTAAAAAAAAGGGAGAATTTCTGGAAAATTCTGCTACAGGTTATTGCTGATGGCTATCTACAGGACATAAATATTTACCTGTCTTGCTAAAGAGTCACCTGCTTTGAATAGTCAGACTGCTTTGATTTAGTATGTCATCTATATACAATGTGGGGATACAGAACTGTCTGCTTCTTTGGAAAATTGGTTTCTAATCAAGTACTCAAAGTAAATGTGTTTACACTATTTGTGATGCAGAGGAAATTGGCTTGCACCATTGTTTTCACTGATTACCATGTTGATCTATGCAGAAATTGAAGTATATATATATATATATATATATATATATATATATATATATACTTCTGGGAAAAGGAGAATAAAGAGAACAGAGAAGTATGGTCTGAGACTCGGGACTGCCGTCTGTTTCTTTTGTGCTTTACACCATATCGCTGTGGCTACACCCGGTAGCAACAGTGGCTTGTGCCTGGCCCAGGTTCCCCTAGGTCTGAGGTCGGTAACAATTACCACCCCCCCCCCCGGGTGGAATTGAAGAGTCGCATAGTGTGGGGGAGGAACGATCTCCTCAGTCTGTCAGTGGAGCAGGACAGTGACAGCAATCTGTCACTGAAGCTGCTCCTCTGCCTAGAGATGACACTGTTCAGTGGATGCAGTGGATTCTCCATGATTGACAGGAGCCTGCTCAGCGCCCGTCACTCTGCCACGGATGTCAACCTGTCCAGCTCCGTGCCTACAATAGAGCCTGCCTTCCTCACCAGTTTGTCCAGGCGTGGAACGTCCTTCTTCTTTATGCTGCCTCCACAGCACACCACCGCGTAGAACAGGGAACTCACCACAACCGTCTGGTAGAACATGCTCACCTGCTCTGCTGTAATTGTGGGTGGGGATGTCTCTCCTATGCTGGTATCAGCAGAAGGATGGTTGGAGGATGCAGTATTCTGAGGTGAGAGTGGGTTAGGGTGGTCAAACCTGTTAAAGAAGTTGTTCATTTGGTTTGCTCTCTCCACGTCTCTCTCGATGGTGGCACCCCGCTTCAAGCTGCAGCCAGTGATGATCCTAATCCCATTTCCACACTTCCTTAATGCTGTTATTCTGCAACTTCTGCTCCAGCTTTCTCCTGTACTCCTCCTTCACCGCCCTGAGCTGGACACGGAGTTCCTTCTGCGCGCACTTGAGCTTATGCTGATCATCGCCTTTAAAAGCCCTTTCCCTCTGGTTCAAAAGGCCCTTGATGTCACTTATAATCCATGGCTTGTTGTTAGCATAGCAGCGTACTGTTCTTACTGGAACTACAATGTCCATACAGAAGTTAATGTAATCAGTAGTGCAGTCAACAACCTCCTCAATGTTCTCACTATGTGATCCCTGCAGGATATCCCAGTCTGTACTTCCAAAGCAGTATCTCAGAGCCTGCTCTGCCTCAGGGGACCACTTCTTGAATGAGCGTGTGGTTGTAGGTAGCTCCCTCACTCTTGGTTTGTAGTGAGGCTGAAGCAGAACCAGGTTATGATCTGCTGTCCCAAGTGCAGGCAGCGAGGTGGCGCTTTATTCCGTCTTTAACATTTGCATACAGTAGGTCGATAGTCCTATTTCCCCGAGTGTTACAATCCACAAACTGGGAGAAGGCAGGTAATGTTTTGTCCAGCGTTACATGGTTAAAGTCTCCAGCGATTAGCACAAGCGCCTCAGGGTGCTGTGTTTGTAACTTAGCAACCGCGGAATGGATGACGTCACTCGCTATCTCCACTTTCGCTCGAGGAGGGATGTGAAAAATAACAACAATCACGTGTCCAAACTCTCTGGGCAAGTAATAGGAATGCAAACTTACGGCCATCAGTTCAATGTCCCTGCAGCAAGTGGAGATTTTAACGTTTACATGTCCATGAAGCAAGCCTTTACATTTTTTTTTATATTTTATGCTTTTGTTGCCCTGTTTGGGCAAGAAGGGGGAGCTGATGCTTTATTTTGAGAAAGAGCAGGAACAATTTGAGAGAAACAGAAAAAATATGCAACAAAGCAAAATCTGTCTATAGAATAACCCCAGAGGCTGAGACTTCTACACTAATAATCATGCATTTCTCCTTCTAAACATTCATGAAGTAAATTTAAAGTATACAATTACCTTATTGTGGATCTTAATGACAATGAGTAAAGAAACATTACAGAAAAACTATTTTCCGTATGATATGCTGTAGATTATAATGGCCACAAACTGAAATTACCTTCAAATCCTTATTTACTTTACAATGGATAACATCATAGGTTTTTTTTACAAAAGTATTGCTCAATCCCTACTAAGACCATGTGCATAATTAAAAAAACACTGACAGAATTCCTATAACTAAAGCACTCTCTTTTCTAACTTAAATAATAAGCAAGGCTATATTCAAACTATTTTTTAATTATGTTGTCTATTTCTTGCAATTTGAAATAACTAAATAATGACAAATGTAAAGATCATTATCACTGTTTGACACAGTGAATTACTCATTTATTATTATTCTTTGTGTAGAACACTAACAAAGTTAAACAGATTCAAACTTTGGAACTTCAGATACATTTTATCAAAATTATTAAACTTAGCATGAATTCCCTTCACACACTCCCATCAAATACCATAATTCCTGTACTACACAACATTTACATTTGCTTTTAAATCTTTACATAGCTTAGCTCTACATTGCTTAGTTGATCTTTTTAAGATTCAGTAGGAATCTTCATTCAAGTATTGCAAGAATATTGAAAAAAAAATCCTCAGGAGGCTTCTGAAATTGGGTATTCACCATCCTATGAAGAACAAGGCTCAGCTACTGTGCTTCAAGAATGCTTTTTTCCTTAACAGATTAGGGAATTTTCTAAGACAAGTGATCTGGGATTTATGATCACGCAAAGCTCTCCATAAATGCTTTTTTTGTCTGATTTACTGACTTCTTTGACTTTTTACTTTTTCTGTGGCTGACATTTATTGAATTGGTATGTTGCATTGGCAAGAAATATATAAAGCCTTCCTATTCTTATGAGAGGATTTATTAAAGCAAGGACTAAATTACAAATTAACTCTTCCAATTAGAATATCTAAATTATTAATTTAAATCAATATTGCTTCTCTACCCAGTACAGAATATAACTGCTTCAATTAATTTTTTTTTCGTCTTAGAAGATACGTGTTAAATCACAGACTCAGCAAACATTTGTATACTTAATTTTTATTTAAGTCTAGGTCAGTCATTGTTACACTTTTTAACAAGTGAACCCATGTTCAGAAAAAGGAAACACAATTTAAAAAATATTCTACTACTGTTTCTAATACAAATTAGTTGGTTTCCGTTACAGCATGTCCGTCCTGAGACTTCCAGGATACCCCCAAAGTTGCTGGATGTCATGGCTGTCCTTTACACTGGTACTATGAGCGCTATCCAGAGTGGAGGCAGAACCTCTGCGTTTTTCCCATTTGATTCTGGGGTTCATCATGGGTATGTTTTTGCTCCTGCTCTGTTCAATGCTTGCATGCACTGGGTGTTGGGCAGGGTTGTGGGATCCAGAGGCTGTGGGACATCTGTTGGCGAAGAAAGATTCACTGATCTTGACTTTGCCAAAAATGCTGTGATCTTCGTGGAATCAATAGAGGCTCTGATCAGGGCACTCGAGAGACTGAGTGAGGAGTCTGAGTGTCTGGGCTTGTGAATGTCCTGGATAAAACACAAGATCCATGCTTTTAATGACCTCTTGGGCAAATCCATCCGCAGTGTGTCTGTCTATTGAGAGAATATCAATAGAGCATCCTGGTGCTCCCTGTTTTGCTATATTTTTGTGAGACATGGGCTCTATCCAGTGACCTGAGACAAAGACAGGACTCCTTGGCCATATGGCATGATTCCCTGAAAGTGATGTGGCTCGTAGGGTCCTCATTGCTGAGGACCCGAGCGGCTGGACCAGGGAAAGATGATGCCCACATAACATCTGGCTGAGGCAGATAGATGGTCATTTCTGGAGGGTGGGACTGAATAGTGTGTCTGCCTGGGGGGATTGCTAACCAGGATCCTGAACTGTTTCATCATGTGGTGGGTGCGGCAACACACTGTACCAGTGCATGCTCCCCAACCTGACCTGACCTCACCTGTTACACTTAATCAACTATATAAATATTCAAAATGACATAAAGAAAAAAATTCTTCAATATTAAATCTGTCATAAAAAGTATGAAATCTTATCTATGGACGATTATTCGTGCTAAAATTACATGCAATCCAATGTGTTAAATATGTTGAAATGCAATATATATGTAAGTGGGGTATATAATTTTAGCACAATTTTATTGTGTCATAATTAAAATCATATTAACTAAACCATCAACTGCTTTTCACTGCTGCATGCAATTTTGTTAGTGTAATATGTAATACAAAAGTGCATTACATTTTGATTCAAGTCCATACATTGCACGTCACATCTAAAAGCAAAGCAGACATATTGCATTTTGCTTAGTGGTAGCTCATTGTGTATTTCATTTTGATTTGACACCAGGCTTTAATCATGACAAAACTAAATGTGATCAAATGACCAATAAGAGTCAAAAGGTAGGGCAAAGGGCATCAACAGTTGAGAATAGAGGTGATCCACTTCTAAACATTTCTGTGTTCTTGTTGTGACATTAAGTTTAGTCAGTATGTGATTAACTGAAATTGCAAGTAAGTTTTCTCTTATGTTAAGCTATCTAAAGTGTTTTTTTTATTTATACATGTTTAATTAAGGAGTGTGTTATATTTTCAAGATGTGGGTTAACAGCAATTTTAACTAAATACAGAATGTAGTAAATCATTAATTAGTGTCACTGAGCTTGGTTTCTTTGTACCTTTTTATTCATACCCTCTGTGATAACCAGATATTATATAGTTCTTCCCTTCTTTCAACATGCAAGAGAATGAAATTGTCATTTAAACAGCCATATTCCACTTGTTCAATGAGGCTGTGACACTGGTGATTGGACTGCCTTGTGACAGTGTGGGACAGCTTCTTGCTCCCACTTCAGCTTGGGGAGCCTCTAGAACCCACCACCATCTATAGTCATGACCAGATGAGACAACACATGAGGACAAACACACGATGCATTGTAAGGGGTAGGAGCAAAATTAAACTGTGCTTTTTTAAAAAACAGGTGTCCCAAAGTGCAGTGCATTGAATGTTCAATAAATAATTAAAGAAATAAAAGATGCTGGTAGAGGTTAAAAACAGTTCAATAAGTAATCCATTAAAAATGATGAGGTTAAAAACAGTCCATAAATACAGTGATCCCCACTGCTTCCCTTTATACCTCCTGTCTCCTCCTCTTATCCTGTCCAGACCATGCAGAAGGAAGAGACGCCTGCTGACAGGTGCAATCAACATTCATATCGGGGCTCCGTTTGCTGATGCCCTTCCTTCAGCATTTTCAGGGCAACCCATCGAGCCCAATATGCCTCTCCTGCCATTCACCTTTGGCCTTTGTAGGGAAACACCGTCAATCAGGCCGCTCCTACTCTAATCTAGTAATGACAGGATGAAGCTGGCAAAATTAAATAGCCTACTTGAATATCTATTGCCTTTCAATGTAGTTAAAACATTGGATTGCATTTAATTTTGGTATGAATAATCTTCCATAGAAAAGACTCCACCCAACAGAGGAAAAAAATTAAATAAGCCACATTGCACAATTTAATAAGTATTGCCTCCTGAAATAAGGTGTACATCCTGTAGCAACGTCTGAAGAGACTCGGTGTGTGCAGAGCCATAAACTCCTCAGCCCATTGCCTCATTTTGTTTTATCATCATTGCAATTAATAAACCACATCTCATATTCACATTCTCAGAGACTGAGAACAGACATAGCAGAATACACTTGTGTAACATTGGGCCTCACTGGTGTTTGGTGATCCCACTTTTATTAGGTTGTGACCCTAAGTTTGAGAGACACTGGCCTTGACCCCAAATAACTGTGGACAGTGTGGATGGGGTCATCGAGCCTTCCACCTTGCCGTGGGCTAGCCCTGCTGTGCTTGTTCAAAAGGCCGACGGGACCTACCGATTCTGTGTGGACTATCGGGAGCTGAACAAGAAGACCTTGAATGATGCTTACCCCATGCCACTCGTTCATGACATCTTGGAGTCTTTCCATGGGGCAGCAGTGTTCAGCTCCTTAGATTTGAAGTCTGGGTATTGGCAGGTGCGGATGGGGTAGAGTAGCATGAAGAAGACCACTGTCATCACCCCGGAGGGGCTGTTCCAGTTTTGGATGATGCCCTTTGGACTTAAAAACGCAGGGGCATCATTCCAACGGCTAATGGAGCAGGTCCTCCAGGGGCTCAGTGGGAAGACCTACTTTGTTTACATAGATGACATCATTGTATTCTCCTCGTCTGTCCAACAACATCTAAAGGACCTTGACCACATCTTCCAGCAACTGTGTAAGGCTCATCTTACACTCAACACAAAGAAGTGTAGATTTCTACAGGACCATCTGACCTTCCTCGGCCATGTGGTGTTGGCAGACGGGGTCCAGGTGGTCCCAAAGAAAATTAAGTCTATCTTGGACTGTCCAGCTCCCCAGGAGGTGAAAAGTCTCCAACGCTTCCTGGGGATGGCTGGGTGGTTCCACAAATTTATCCACAGGTTTGCTGACATCGCTGCCCCATTGTTCCAGCTGATGAGAAAGGGATTCCCTTGGGAGTGGTCGCCAGCATGCCAGGACTCCTTCGAAAGACTCAAACAGGCACTGACATCACCACCAGTCCTGGCACAGCCTGATCCATCATTAACCTTTCAGGTCCACGCTTACGCGAGTGGCCTCGGGCTCGGCGCCGTTCTCTCTCAAAGAAGTCAAGGAAAGGAGAGGGTGGTGGCCTATGCCTCATGGTCACTAAAGGGCACCGAGTATAATTATTCCACCACCGAGAAGGAATGCCTCGCTGTCGTGTGTGCCGTGGAGAAGTGGCGTCACTTCCTGGAGGGGACTTCATTTGAAATCTACACTGACCACTGGGCTCTGATCTGGGCATTCAATTGCCCGAAGACCATGTCTAGGCTAACCAGGTGGATATTGCACCTCCAACAGTTCACGTTTAAAGTGTTCTATCGGAAGTGCTGTGCTAATGTTGTGCCCGATGCATTGTCACGGGTGCATGAGCTTGCACCGGTGGTATGTGCGGTATCGGTCTCAAACCCTTGGCCAGATCTTCCCCTGAAAATTGAGGGAATTGTCCATCTCAGGCAGCCAGTCCTGTATGTCAGGGGTTGAGAGAGGGCCCAGGAGGGAGGCCTGATTGCATACGTTATAGGGAACTTCAAGGGGCACTCTGTTGTTGTGTTCCAACAAAAGATTGGGGTTACCAGTATCAGTTGGTAGTGTCTGAGACATATGTGCCCAAGTTCCTACAGTATTACCATAATAGCCCAATTGGTGGTCACCTTGAACGTATGAAGACTCTGTTCAAGATCCTGGAGGTGGCATGGTGGCCAACAATATGCAAAGACGTCTGGTCCCATGTCCAGACTTCTACCACCTGTCAGCAATACAAAACCCTTTCTGGTCTCCCCTCGAGACAGCTTCAGTCAGTAACCATCACTACCCCGGGGGAGAGCCTAGGCATGGACCTAATGGGAACATTTCCTGCCAGTAAGGACCGGAAGACCTAAATGATGGTGGTTGTGGACTATTTTACCCAATGGGTGGAGCTATTCCCTACGTCTAATGCCACAACCAAGAAGATATGTTCCACCCTGAAGGATGAGATATTTACCCGATAGGGGGTGCCGAAGAACATCATCACAGACCAGGGCCCGCAGTTTACCCGCTCAGTGGCCAAAGAATTTCGGAAACAATTCGGGGTAGTTCACCTGAAGACAACTGCGTACCATCCCCAATCTAATCACACTGAGTGGGTGAACTGGACCCTGAAGACAATGATAGCATCCTTCGTCAGAGACCGCCATCAGGATTGGACAAGGTGGCTGCCTGAGCTACGGTTCGCATTGAACACGGTGGTGCATGAGGTTACAGGTGAAACCCCTGCATTGTTAGCTTTAGGCAGACAACTAAATAATCCACTGGAAAGAATAATTGATTGCAATCCACCCAAACCAGACACATCAATTCATGATCACTTACAAACCTTACAACAAATTACACGGCGGGTGAAGGAGAGGATGTTGAGTCCAGACAGTCTCAATAGTACAACCAGAGACATAAGCTTGTACAACTCTCGGTTGGGGAGAAAGTCTGGATCAGGACTCATCCCCTCTCCAAAGCCTCAGATAAGTTTATGGTTAAACTGGCTCCGAAGTGGTTCAGCCCGGCAACTGTTGTCCAACAGAAGGGTCCGGTGACCAACACATTAGAGTGGCCAGAGACTAAGAAGGTAGACACGGTGAACATCTCAAACCTCAAGCCTTGGTTCGGCTGTACACCATGAGGGGTGGGGATTGTAGCAGTGCTACTATTAGTTAAAGCCGCATCTCCCAGCAGTCCCTGCAGGGGCTGTTGGGATCAAAGGTAGTCAGAGTGGCTTAAAAGGAGGGCAGGTGTCCAAAGAAGGGAAGGTGTTTTTTGTTGTATTTTGTGCTCAGACTCTTTAACAATGATTTTTAACCCATTTGATTGTACTTTGAGGTGCATATGTATGTTGTCCCTTTAATTCACATTGAAGCAACATGAATTAGCTGCACCTGTAGCAGCAGAAATTGAATAAAGACAGCTGACTGGGCATAAAGGGCATGTAATGATTTTTATGGGGAAAAATGTTGACAGGTCTTGAATTACCTTGAGGAAAAAAACAACTACTGTACTGATATTGCTATAGAACCCTTCATTTATTATCTGCTAAACAACAGTTCTTCAATTATTGTTAATTTCATCTGCCTGCCTGTTTGCACTGATCTCAGAGAAGAGCATAAGGTGTGCATGTTTGCACCATGATATGGAAGGCTGTAATGAGCAATGATAACTAACAAGAGGGAAGAACAAACCTGTAAACGTAACCACTCCATTATTGTTTCTAACAGGAGCTCAGTTATGGGAGGAATGTCCTAGAGTGTTGCATATGAATAAGGATGTTTTAAAAGATACAGAGAACAGAAATAGGCTCCTAAAATCTAAGGACAGTGGAGGTGTTGGTTTTGTATTAGGGAGTTGTAAATATTTAAATAAGCTCTATATTAAATATATTTGGGTGCTGAATATACTACTGTTTTATATTCTATTTATATTTACAGTAAGTGGGGTTATAAATTAGTCCGGGGTTATAAAAAAGTCTGGATGAAGTTTGTGGCAGTTTCGGTGTACTCCTGGAAATTTTATTGGATAGGAAGAGACACCAGTGACCTATTCGTACTGATCCACGTTCAAAGGTGAATTGGACTAATGTTACAAAAAGTTTAAGGCAAAAGTAATGCTCGTTGCAGTGTTAGCCCCGTAAACTGTAGTTAGAATAAAATCACCGTCCTTCCTGTATGTTGTAAAAGACAACTAAAGAAGGTTCATGTCACAATGTTTTTCTTCTCCAATACCCTAAAATCTGGTGGACAACCAGACAGCTTGGGTAAACCCAGAAAATGGTTGTTAAACCAACAGACAGAGAACGTTCACAGCAGTATTATGCAGTAATGTGTTTCGCGTAGGTTAATGTTCCGAGAGTTGTGCTTGCTAATGCTGAGTGTTTCAATATCTGTATGTTTTTAATCATGCAAATTTATAGCTCTGGGTTCCTAGGCCCCTGATGTATTTACAATTAGTAAAACCTCCAGGTATGATGAGGGAGTTTTGCAAGAAACTTTATTAAGCATATTCCAACAGCCTCTTGATATGGGAGAAGTTTCTGATTAGTGATGAGCAAACCATTATGAAACAGTATAGAAAGTCGCAAGGTTGTACGGAATTCCTAGAAAGTTCATTAACCTCTTTCAAATTCTGTATCTGAACTCAAACTGTTGTATGAGGAAGCATGAGGTTTCTAGCATTGTCACAGGTGTTTTCCAGGGTTGCATCCTCTCACCAATATTGTTTTTCTCACCACTGCCTTTGTGATGAAACAGTCAAGAATTCACACCTTTATGGAATCATTTCAAGGATAGAATGACCAAATGACATTGACTGAGCTAACAATATAGCCTTTGTAAAAGAGTCACAAGTATCTCTGCAGGAAATGACAGATCACTTATCAGATGTACCAGCTAAAGTGGGCCAGATAAGACCAAAGTGATGTCAGTAAAGGAACCAGGTATTACAAATATACATGTGAACCAACTGATGGTGAAGGAGGTTTAAAGCTGTATCTCTCTGTGCAGCAACATCTGTAGAAAGGGAGAAGTGCAACTGGTACATTAACTGTAGGCTAAATACTGTAAGTCAGCTTCAATATTCTGAGAAATGTACAAGATCTGGTCATCACCAAAACTCAGCTTCAAGAGAAAGATGCATTTGTTCAATTCCCTACATATGTAGAGCAATTTAGGCTGGTGACACTGGGAGGATGAGAAGAGGCAGTGCTCATAAACTACGAGGTGTGGCAGAAAAGTAATGAGACTGATTTTTTATTTACCAAAGTTTTTAATTTTTTCAAACATCAATGTTATCCCCTTCAAAATAGTTCCCTTGGGCAGCTACACACCGATGGAGACGTTGTTGGTAGCAGCGCTGGAAGTCTTCAACCGGTATGGTCTTCAGCATGTCCGTTACACTCTTTTGGATGTTTTCTAAAGTCCTGAAATGACGTCCTTTGAGGACATTTTTCAGTTTAGGAAAAAGGAAAAAGTCACACGGACTGAGGTCAGGTGAATAAGGGGGCTGGGGAACCACAGGAATGCCTTTTGAGGTCAAAAATTCTGTTATGGAGAGGGCAGTGTGACATGGGGCGTTGTCATGATGGAGAATCCATTTGTCTGCAATGTCTGGTCTCACGCGAATGATCTTTTCTCTGAGCCACACTTGCCAATTCTCCAAGCTTAACACAAAATTTAATGGCACAACGTTGCTCCAAATTCCGCTGTTCCATTTTGCGTGACGCACAACCAAAAACACAACTTCGCTAACAGCAGTCACAAAAATCACGTAGTTAACGGAAGGAGTTGAAACTCGCACTGAGCTATGGGAGGGTACTGATACACGTGCTCTATCAAGGACAACAGCGCAGCGTTGCCAGATCGCTTGCAGTGTTGCCAGTCTCATTACTTTTCTGCCACACCTCGTAGATATGTTCCAGCAGAGATAGACAGTGGAGTCAGCAAAATGGGACAAAGTCAAAGTAATAATCCCAAAATGCCCAATGCACAAAAAGAAAACTAAAAAAAAAATCATGAAAAAAAGCAAGGGGTCCTTTCACTAATGCCTTGAAACTCAAGAAGGAGACAGCAGAATGTTTTTTTAATGAAAGAGAGCCAATACACAGATGGCATAAGTTGGGTGCCATCTCCTGTATGTGGAGTATGATGACATCATCATTTAACCTATGGGCAATGGATGTAAAGACCATAAACAATATTTTTAAGAAACTGATTCTAGGAGACAACTTAAAACACTGATGTACAAGATGGCATTTAACTTACACTAACATTGAATTAGACTCTACTTACAGTACGGTATTCTTCACTAGGTGCACTAAATTATCATACTCTTCAATGAATCTACAATCTTTATTAATCTTTGCTTTTTTGTTTTCTCTTCTAGGTCCATCACCAGCTGAACAAAGGCCTGTGCAGCCACCTATGATGTTTGAACTTTTGAACCACACAGCCTGCCATGAGCCTAAGACAAAGCCTTCATGGAACCCTTACAGATTTTGTTTTTCCTCCAGCTTTTTTTTGTCCACCCTTGCCAACTGGCCTTATCATAAACCTGTCATTTGCAGACTAAATAAAAAACTATTCTATATTTAAGGAATCTGTTTGGTGGCGCTGCTGCCTCACAGTTAGGAGACCCGGGTTCGCTTCCCAGGTCCTCCCTGCGTAGAGTTTGCATATTCTCCCCATGTCTGCGTGAGTTTCCTCCGGGTACTCCAGTTTCCTCCCACAGTCCAAAGACATGCAGGTTAGGTGCATTGCCGATTCTAAATTGTCCCTAGTGTGTGCTTTGTGTGTGTGCCCTGCGGTGAGCTGGCGCCCTGCCCGGGGTTTGTTTCCTGCCTTGCGCCCTGTGTTGGCTGGGATTGGCTCCATCAGACCCCCGTGACCCTGTAGTTAGGATATAGCGAGTTGGATAATGGATGGATGGATGTTTCTCTTAATTATATATCTCTCTTATGTTAAATGTGCATTATTTGTGTATGCTATTTATGCATTGTTTTTCTTATCTAATTCTAATTTGTTTTTCTTTGCATGTAATTTCTGTATGTTATTGACATCTTGTAAATCACTTTGACTACACCATTTGTAATAAAATGAGCTATAGAAATAAATGCTGTTGTTGTGGTTGTTGGTACTGTTACTATTTCTGGCAGATCAGCCTCACTGTCCAGGTGCTCATGATAATACTCAGTATCATACAAACAATGTTATTTGTTCATCATCTTCTAAAATTTTTTTTTTACTTTTTAATTTTTTAATCTGCATTACTTACTGCAGCAGCCAATCTGAGCTTCAATTTTACTGAGCTGAGTCATAAAGGGAAGAGTGCAAGTGGCACTGCAAATATTTTTTCAAGCTGTATACATAGTAAATATGCCTCTGTATTTTGCATCTTTTTGGTATCTTGTCCTCTCTACTAAAAGATTGTCACATTCCCTTTAACTAACCATTTTTATCTGCTAAAAATAATGCCAAATTAATTACAGTTTTTCTCACTTGCTTAGACTAAGTTCTTGTCTGTTATCACTGTTGAAGAATGATAACACTGTTATCATTCTTATTGCTCCAAGTAAATTTGTAAAACCATTGTATATGTTATGGTACCATAAAACAGTTCACATGCAAAAGCAAAATTTTCACCCAAAACTCTTAAGTCATAATTCAAAAGTAAATTATTGTGTAAGTGTCACCAAAATTAGAAGTTCTTTCCACATTATTTAGAACCACTTCGGTCAAAATGTTTAGTTGTTTTATCAGTATGACAGTGGACTCTGTAAATGTGTTCTTTATTTTCTAATCCTAATCATATTGTACATTTTTACACTCACATTGGATGTGTGCAGTACCAATGTGTAGATAGAAAACTGAGCTAATGCCATTGTAAGGCCTCATTTAATGACATGGTACGAAAGTTTGGCTCATATTTCAGCTATGAAGTGCTCTGCCTTTGAACTCATCTGTCTCTTCTTCTATTTTGCTGTCTTGCCCTAATACCACACTGCAATGCGTCCTTCTTCCTTGTCCCCCTCCATGCATAGGTTGAAGTTCAATGTTTGTCTGAGCAGGTTCCTCCATGTTCAGAAAGTATACAATTTCAGTTGCACTCAGTCTCTATAGATGTGTTTGACAATGCTCAAAACTCACACTTGTGAGCTAACATAACAGCAAGTGTCTTTGGTTAATCAAACATGTGAGAACCTTCCACTTTGCTAGTGAAGTTCAGGTTTCACCTGAAGATCAATTTTTCACTTTAGGACACATTACAATAAGAGATTTTGACAACTGGATAGACTTTTGTGCATGTGATGACTTGTGCAATGAGAAAATTCTGACATATTCTGAAGTGTAAAACTATTTAACTGAGAAGCAACATCATCTATTTTGATCACAAAAATAAATACAATTGATAATAGTTCAAATTCTAGACAATTGTACATGTCATTTATTCATATGTCCTTAAGTATTTGCAATTTATAGAAAAAGAATGAGAAATATGTTTCTGTTGTGCACTAGTAAATAAGTGCGCTGCAAAAACTGCATGTTGTTTTGACAACTTAAAGTGTTTTTACAGTTAGTTCGAAGCAATTGAGAAAAACTGTTTTTGGATTATCTGTTAATAAGTAATTATGGCAATTTTCTAATAGTAGGTGATTTCAAATTTAATATAGGTAAACATAATCCCAGAGGCACAGAATCCATGGATCTTTCAAATGCTGTTGGCCTTATTTAGCATATCATTTAATCAACACATAAAGGGGGTTACACAGCAGATCTAGTTATTTCAAAAGGATTTAACATTGATTTGGCTCAGACACTACATATTGGATTATCCAATCATTACTGCATTTTCTTTAATGTAACAATGCCCATTACAAGGACTAAAACAGAATATGGTTTTAAGAGACATTTTCTGATTCTGTAGCTCCCTTTAGCTTGTCTAATATGAATATTATTAGTAGCCAGGCTGACTTCAATGCCTATTCTAATACATCCAACAATGTAATAAGATGGTTGACACTATCAGTGAAACTAAAGGCCAAAAAAAAGCTATAATAACATGGAAACATTTAAATGTCTTATAACTCCAAAAGTATGTTGTAAAGCTGGACATAAATGGAGTAAAACTAAATTAACAATGCATTCTGAATTAACGAAGATATAGATTAAGAGATAAAATACTGTAATATGATCTGAGACATGGCCCTACGTCTCCAAAATTATAAGACTGTGCAGAAAATCCAAGAATCTTAGGGCTGGGCAGTCTTTTGACCTTGCAACCCTTCAATGTTTATTTCTCTCTAGCTAGAGCTTGTTTTCCTCTTGTCACTAGCCATCTAATCATACAATAGCATTGTTAACTAAAGTATCCATTTTAATAATTATTTCTACTGCCTTAAATAATTTTTAAGAATAATTATTATTTTTTAAAACACTCTGAGCAACTTTTATACGTGAAAATAAATGTTGTTATCATTAAGTAATACAGAGGACTGGAGGAAATTAACAACAAAGATATGTCAGGAGCAAAGTCAAAAGAGAGGAAGGAGTCAGAAAACAGGAAAGCAAACAAAAAAAAGGTGTGTTTTAAGAAAGTGATCCATCAAACATGCCTGAAGCTGTCTACTGTAATCTTATATAGGCAGACGTTGATACACAATAAATCACATCATTTCTGTATTATTTGACTGGCAATGCATATTGCAGCCATAAAGAGTATGGCCACAGTCATGCAAGGAATGTCCCAAACTAGCAGCAGCCATCCAGGAAACAGAAACAGTGTTGCTAGAATACCAATATAATAATTTAAAAATTCAAAAACTAATTACATGTACATAAAAGCTAGAAGAATAAGCACTAGAAGTTTAAAACACAGATTATAATTAGTATGAGACAAAGTAAAAATGTATTATTGGTTAGCATACCTGCCTTATGGTCCAATGTCTTAGTTTCCAGTCTTGCGCCTGGTTTGCATATTCTCCTCATGAGTACTGACTTTTTCTTCAGGTACTCCAGATTTCCTCTAAATTGATAAAAAAAAAAAAACATGAATATGTTTTGACTAATGATTTTAAATTGGTGCTGTGTAGGTGTATGTGTGAGTGTACCATGCAATGGACTAGTTCCCTAATCTTAGCTGGATTTTGCTGATTAAGAAATTGATATGTTAATATATTATGCAGTATATACAGTATATGTACTTTACAGGCATCTAGGTCTAACCTAAGAACAGTTAAAATATCCAGCTATACCAACCAGTCTTATTAAGAGCCTGGGAAATCATGAAATTTACAGATAACTAGCAAAATACCCGCGCTTCGCAGCGGAGAAGTAGTGTGTTAAAGAAGCAATGAAAAAGAAAAGGAAACATTTTGAAAATAACGTAACATGATTGTGAATGTAATTGTTTTGTCACTGTTGTGAGTGATGAGTGTTGCTGTCATATATATATATACAGTATATATATATATATATATATATATATATATATATATATATATATATATATAAATATATATATATATTTACACACACACACATAAACATATATATACATATCTATACATATACACACATATATATACATATATATTTATCTACATATATACACATACATATACATACACACATACATACATACATACACACACATATATACACACAAATACATATATATACATACAAACACACATATATAAACATATATATACATATACATACATATCTACATATATACACACACAGCTATTTCGTATCAGTGCAATACGCTGCTTGTTAAAACGGATAACTCCCGCTCTTACGTGCAAGTCTGCGTGGATATTATGAACTATCGTATTTGTTCAAGTTCTATTTAAATTTTAAATAGAAGGAATTTTTATTTAGTCGACAGAAATATCTTTGGTAGGAATGGTTAAAACAGACAGGAATATTATTCTTGAATAAATCAACTCAAACCTTAAACAACTTATAATATTTTGCTCTCCATAAAAATATATCCTGTCTAAATTATAGAAGTTAGAAATAAAGTAAACGTTAAAGGAACAAACATTCAAATTTCTTTACTCTTATGTAATTTTATATAAAAAATAAACTTAGATTTTAAATATCCCAAAAGATTTTGCTCTCCATAAAAATCTATCCTCTCAAAATTATACAAATTCAAATATGAACATGCTGCATAACAAAACCTGGAAATATAAATAAAATGTGTTCCTTTCAGCAATAACAAATCAAATCATTCAGTTGTCTTTGCTCATGTGTCATTTTAGAGCTGGACGCCTGGCATCTTTTTTTGGCAACAAGTTCGTTTATGTTTGGTGTGAGGTTCTGTGTTGTGGAGATTCTCAGGATGGACTGCAGGTGCTCATCAGTGAGGCGACTCCTGTGTGCTGTTTTGTTAGTCTTTATCACTGAGAAGAGCTTCTCACACAGATATGTGCTACCAAACATGCACAAGGTTTGAGCCGCATGTAGACGGACTTTTTTTGTTCTTCAAAGTCACCAAAGCGCCGTGCAAACTCAGTGCGCTCAGTTTATCAGCAAAGTGCGTATTTGGGAACACCGTAGTGACGACTTAGTTCAACATTACTTGGCAACAGGGAAAGTGGGGCAAGTTGCACTGGTGCATTTGTGTCTCCCATAAAAGCAGCTTCACTTGAAATCACTTTGTGATTGTGCACGGGTAAAAATGTCCGCTGAAGTGTCAGATTCTTATTTAATTCTTCTGCTTTCTGTATCTTCTGCATTACATTCAGGTGTTTCAGGTTATCTTGATGTTTTGTCTCATTGTGCTGTCTTAGATTAAATTCTGTAATTACAGCCACATTAGCTCCACAAATGAGACACACGGGTTTACCGGCAATGTCAGTAAACATATACTCAGCCTCCCATCGGTTTTTAAAGGCTCTATGTTCAGAATCAACTTTTCTCTTCGGCATCGTGTGGGCTAGCTTCACAATAACTGTGCAAGTTATAAGCTAGACTTGATTAACGCGGTAAGTGTTCGGCAAGGCAGCTAGACTTGATTAACGCGGTAAGTGTTCGGCAAGGCAGCTGAAGCGCTGCATTATGGGATCTGTAGTTTATTGTGTTACCAGCGCTTCATATACCCGGGCCATTAATAACAATAATACAGTATATAAAATGATCTTGCGGGCCGGATATAATTACACGCCGGGCCGGATGTGGCCCGTGGCCCTTGAGTTTGACACATATGGACTAAATAGAACTTGAAAATATATATTTTTTCGTACATCGAGCCCGCGTGCTATTGTGGTTTTGCCTGCATGCCTCAATAAGTCACCCTCCCCTTGCTCTTACTTTTTTACCGTTCATCTAATGAATACACTGAGTATGGCTTTACCAAAACAATCATTGATTGCGAATAAAGTATTCATTATTCGAGTATGTAGATCGGGGTATATATATATATACATATATATATACCCGTGTATCGCAGCGGAGACGTAGTGTGTTAAAGAAGCTATGAAAAAGATTCGTTTCTTACTGCATCAATAAACAGCTCGTCTTCTTCTTTATCTGAGACCTGACACACTGCATGCACGGGTTTTTTTTTTAACACTGTCTTCCTTTAGCGGGACATCCACTTTTTCCACCGTGTGCTTTGTTTCTGCAGTAGCTGCAGTTATGAATAATATGCTTGTATGTACCAGACGCTTCATATTTTTTTGCTGCCTTTTCAATTGTGTAATTCGGTTTTTGTTCAGCGCTCTTTGGAACTGTTGCTTTTTGTCTGTGCACTGCGTCAGTTCACGTGAGCCGCTCGGTGTACATGCATCGAAGTTTCCCAGCTGTGCTGGTGCCATGTCGTGCTATGTCCATGGCTGTATCTAATGTTACCTAAGTCCCGGCACTTAAAACTTTCTCTCGCAGTTTCGCTGAGTTTGTGCCAAACGCCACCCTGACCATCTCATCTTCCTCTGCATAAGCACAGTCCTTCACCCGTGAACATTTACCCGTGGCAGTGTTTCTATTGGATTGCTGCTGACGGACGGCCTTATATGGGCAGGCACTAAATTACAAACGCTAGCGGCAGCCTGTCTATGAACTTAATTTAAAGTTTAGGTTTACATCGTGCTTTGTTTCCGAAGTAGCAGAACTCATGAATATGGTTGTATATGTCACTCGCTCACTTCTTATTGTTTCGCTGCCTTCTCAATTATATAATGCATGTTTTCTTCAGCGCTTTTTGGGCCTCTTCCTGGTTTTCTACCTACTGCGTGATTACGTGGGCGGCGTGATGATGTCACATGAAACTCCGCCCCCACGGGTTTCACGCTCATCTCCATTACAGTAAATGGAGAAAAACAGCTTCCAGTTATGACCATTACGCGTAGAATTTCGAAATGAAACCTGCCCAACTTTTTTAAGGAAGCTGTAAGGAATAAGCCTGCCAAATTTCAGCCTTCTACCTACACGGGAAGTTGGAGAATTAGTGATGAGTCAGTCAGTCAGTCAGTGAGTCAGTGAGTGAGTGAGGGCTTTGCCGTTTATTAGTATAGATAATAGACAGGTTTCTTTAAATTGGGTGGTGAGTAAATACACAATGAAAGACACGGCAGCAATATCAAGAGAAACAAGTAATTTATATTACACAAGACAAGATAACACAAGAAAAAAGTAGACTAGAGTCTAAAAGTATCAGGAGCAAAAACCTTTTAAAAAGAGACCACACAGTCCACACTCTGAAGTACGTTAAAACATAATAGTAGAGATACAGACTTTGGTGGTGCAAAGTCCAAGTTGCGCGCTTGTGATACTACAACATTTACTCTCCTAACTGTCCCACTGAAACACTCTGTTTGCTGAATACTTGTTTCCCAACAGAAGTCTTACTAACTTGTCGAATCCCTGTCGGTGTCTCTCCTTCGTGGAGTGAGAATTCTTTTTCACTATTATGTTCCTCGTGTTGGTATGATGACCTAGACATGCCTCACTTCTTGACCGTTGGTTTTGCTAGGTCCTCTTGTGAGTCTTCTCCCTTTTACTGCACCTACAACCAGTGTCCCTTTGGTGAAACTGTCTCTTCCTCCCTCGAGGCAGGTATCACCATCTCATTGCCACACATCTTGCCATCCATGTATCGCTCTCTGCCTGTCAGTCCCTGCTCTCAGTGCAAGTGATCTTGACAATGTTCTAAGAAGACTGTCTTTCTCTACACCAACCACTGCCCAGAGGTATATAACTGCTTCACTCTCTGCCTAGATCAACACGATGATCGATTAAACAATGATACATACCAATTTTGGGTGGCACAGTGGTGCAGTGGGTACCGCTGCTGCCTCACAGTTAGGAGACCCGGGTTCGCTTCCCGGGTCCACCCTGCGTGGAGTTTCCATATTCTCCCCATGTCGGTGTGGGTTTCCTCCGGGTACTCCGGTTTCCTCCCACAGTCCAAGGAAATGCAGGTGAGGTGCATTTGCGATTCTAAATTGTCCCTAGTGTGTGTGTGTGTGCCCTGCCCGGGGTTTGTTTCCTGCCTTGTGCCCTGTGTTGGCTGGGGTTGCCTCCAGCAGACCCCCGTGACCCTGTAGTTAGGATATAGCAGGATGGATAATGGATGGACATACCAGTTTCCTTTGCTTAGCAATAGTGTGTAAAAACATTTTCATTGGTTAAACAATAGTATTGTTGCCAGCTACCAAGAAGTTATATACCACTGCATGCTGATTAGAAACCAATGTCCAAAGAACACGTTCATTGTCAAAGGAAGCAGGCAGTTCTGTATCACAATATTTTATGTTGATGAGATACCAATCAAAGCAGTCTGATCTTCAAAGCAGGTGACTCTTTTGCAAGACAGGTAAATATCTACATCTTGTCGGCAGCCATCAACAATAAAACTATAACAGAATTATTCAGGAAATCTGCCTTTTCACTTATCAACCCAGTCTCAACAAAGGGTGCCTATTGTCCCTTCATCTATTGGCTTTTACATTTACTATTTAAAAGATTTTTGCCTAAGATTGTAGGATTCATTCTGCATGGTTAAGTGAAAAAGAGAAAATTCATTTTATTCCAGTCATCCGAATGTGTTTTGTGCCTGAAACATTTAGTTGCTTATGAGTGAATCGTTGCGTTATTCTATTGTAGAGAAAGCATTTCTCTGTTGTGTTTATTTCTAAGAGCTTACAAGTTATTGATTAGGCATTTGGTTATTAAGATATAAAGTATTATTGTGTACCCAGAACAGAACAGAGAAGTCTAGAAAAAGTATCACATATTTGGAAGGTTCAAAATAATTATGTTACGATTTTGTTTTGAAGTTCTTGTAATATTAACTGTAATGATAATCAATTATTTGTCTTTTTAAGATCATTGTGCTTTACTAATTTCTGAATGTACTCAGTGTAATTTGATAACTGCAAAAACTATCAGTTTGCATTATTCCAACAATACTGTATAATATGATTTAAGGCTTACCACACTAAACTACCTAACACCTCATCTACTTTCCACATCCAAAATGACATCTACAGTAATTGTACAAATGTACATAAACTCTGTACGTGCAGAGGGTACAATAGGAGCTGACAATTTAGAATACAAATTTGTCATTAAATTTAAGGTTACACTATTTTTCCCCTAACTCACTATTTTTATAATGACTATTTTTATAAGAAATGCTAATTACCACCACAAGATTCATAAAAATTAAGTCTTATATAATTGGTATACAAATATGTTTCTTTAAGCTCCTACAAGTCTGTTAAATTCTGAATAAATTCAGTAATGAAAATTTATTAAGTGAGAAAATTAATCAACTATTATAACTATGGAAGAAAAACAATAACATTAATTGCTTAACTGTATATCATATTTTTGTATTTTTTTTTGTTTTTGATTGATTAATTAGAAGTAATAAAAAAAATATAAATAAGAAGTGGCAAAATCTGAACTGTATATATACAAGCTCTGAAAGTGAAATAATTTATTTTGACTCTAAATATTTTGTATTCAACGTCCTGTAATGTGAACCTAATTTTTTTATAACAATTTATATACTGTATGCATATTCATAAGCTCTGTCACCTCGCTCAAACATTCTTACAACTTTCTACATTTATGCAGTTTCCCTTACAAATTCTTACAATGATGAGGTGGATTAAGGTAAATTAAGAAATAATAAAATTATCTGTGGCAATGGAAGTTCATTAATTATTTTCATTGACCTCCAACTGTAGTTTGTTACGGCAGAAATAGTTGCTAAAGAGAAAACAAGCCAAAATAAGATGCTAACATCTTGAGCATTGAGTATTACTATGAACACATCCAAAGTGCCTCAAATGAATCAACAAGCAAACCTCACATAAGACGGCACTGTAGCCAGATATTAAACTATAAGAGCTGCACTTCCACCTCACACATCATTAAATACATCTCAGATTACAACAAACTTTAGTTTTGCTTTGGACTATTCAGAGTTTGCTTATTTTTCTCGAAGCACTGTAGACTATTAGTGTATTACACTTTGAATCACAGTTTATCAGAGTCTCAGGCAAATTGCAGTGAATTGGGAGAATTTACTACTGAATTCAGAACTACTGAATGTAAACACTGAATTCTAGAATCTTTTGATCTTTTCAATTTGAAGTGTGCACATTTCAGAAGAGGTGAGGGTGAGGTATACAGACTGTTTATGATTTACCCCAGGCAGGTTATGACTGATTTTTTCATTACTACACTGTCAAGAGATAGATTTTTTGGTTTTATCTTTCTTGTACAGAAAATGCATACATAATACATTCAATGTGTGCCCTCCTATAAAACATTTTCAATTAAAATAGAATAGGGGGTCAACTTTTACTCGTATTAACAGTAGATAAATTGACTTTTAGTAATGAAAGGTTTAAATTGAAAATATTGACTGCAAAAAAACAGTGTATAATTGTTAAACTGATTTAAGGTACCTTCTTATATAGTCATTGTTAAGACTGTTGGATATAAATAGTTCTTTCATTTGTTCCACACCTACATACTCAAAACTCTTTACATATATTCTTTCAGGGTCAAGTAGCATTTAATGAAAGCACATTTTCTACAGTAATTCATTACTTACGAAATAGTTTCGTAGAATGATGTTTTGAGCATATTTCCCTCATTCTAAATCATTTACCTTTCTAGAATTATCTTTAATTTTTTTCTTATTATGGGAAATATGGTACAGTATAGCTAAATTCCGAATTATGTATGTAAGAACGATCTTAAACGGTAAATTCTATACTCAGTAATTTTAAAGAACATTATTTCAGTCACATTTTGAAATGAGAAAAGGAGCATTATTAGGTTTACAGTCCACTCTGAATTTTGAATATGTCATACATTTGAAAGACTTCAATGTAATTCCACAGGGGAAAATGCTCCTTATGAAAAGATCATTCTTGAATTACTGACTGCTTTTTAGTAATGCACTTATGAGTCTTTTTCTCATAAGCTGACAACCCTTTCTTTTAATAATTCATGACTGGGAAATAATTTGCTTTTACTTATATTATTTAACATAATATGAATTAAAATGAAAGCCAGTTTGGATGCTGGTGGGGGGTACTTGGTAAATGAACATTCTATCCCAGACTTCTGATTAACATATCACAAAGAACGTGTGGTGTACTGCCACATAAATAGAAGTCAACACAAAGCTAATATAAGCATTGGAGCAAGTGCCTAACACTCATATTAAAACGGGTTAAAACATTGGTGAAAATGGATTCCTGGGTTGTTGTTACTCTTAAAATGTTATAGTAGTTAATTTACAGTATACTACATAAGACAAATAAAAAAAGACTAAGAAAAAAATCATTGTTTACCAGGAGTAGTCCTAATGACTAGAAATGTCAAAGTATTGTATATTTTAAAGCCCAGTTAGCTTTCCGCATTTGCAAATATAGTAAAGATATGATATAACACAAAATAGCAGGCAATAAAACACAGCAATGTCAATACCCAATAAAATCCTGGTAAAATAAAAGTGGCAGCATGATATTATAAATACATGTCATCATGCAATTGCTGTTAGAAAAAAAGGCAATTAAAAACTCATTAGGAAGACACTAACATATGAAACAGGTTGAAAACAAATGATGTCACATACTTTATATTTATTCTCCAAAATACTAATAGCAACATATGGTATTAGTTCTGCTTATGTTCCTCATCCTGTAGGGCATAATGTACCTGGTGAAATACAAATTGTGATAAAAACAAAAACAAGATTAGACTGTTAGGCATATTCATTGTGTTCTCTTGAAAATGAGATTACTGCTCAGGCTGCTCAGCAGTGGGTGATCATGGTATGGGGAAATATCGACATCTCCACTAATCTCTGTTCATGTAGCTCAGCTTACACACAATATGCAAACAACAATATAAATCCAAGATTTACAGATGCAGCCCACAATCTTGCTATTCCTCTCTCTGAGTTCTCACAGCACTAATCACAGAATCTTTAAAACTTGACTCATTCAATATGCAGTGGAAACTTCCTTCCACCCATTTATACTTTATTTAAATCTCCTTATTTCTAACTGTTTTCTAAACAAATGCTTATAGATTTTCATCACAAAATGAAAATAGCTTAAACATGTGTAGACTGCATTTTATATTTGCATATTAAATGATAAGCTGTATTGACTTTTTTACTTGATTCTTTATTAAATTTCATTAAAGGTTTACAGTATGTTAGTATAAAAACATTGACTATTGAAGCAGGACTAAAGTAGGGAAACTGCCTTTCTATTGCACTTGTAATCTGAAGAGATCAATACTGGGGTTTCTTGGTGATGGTTATGATCATTAGAAGATGAAGTTTTAATGGCGGAGTACAGACAGTAAAAGAAGAAAAACAGCTTTGAAGCCTATATCTACAGAAATTACTTGGAAGTGCCTTACTTAAACAGGAAATGCTGTCTCAAATGATCAGCATTTGTCAATCGTGTCATTCCACTATTTCTCAATGTGAGGTTACTTTTAAAAATGGAGCAATTTACATATTTACACTGACACACAATTACTTATTTGGTTGATGCCTTTATTCAAGGCGACTTACACCATTTTTGATACAATTGGTTACATTTCATTTTTGGTTTTCCAATCTGAGCACAGACAGATGAAGTGACTTGCTCATTGTTGCACAGTGTCAGTAGTACATGTTTATAAAAGCATAATAACTGATAACAACAATGAACAGGACAAACAAATGACATTAATCATGGAGCACTGCTATAGTGGAAAGCTGGTGTCAGTTTATTGAAAGGCAAATGATTTTTTATGTATTTGTTTATTATAAACACAAACCTTTTTCGGAAAGATTCAAAATTTACTCATAAAGGATTTTAGTGGGCAAAGGTTTCTTATTGAACATTTACAGATGGCTTAAAAAAATCTAATTTTAAGCCTGTCAATAAAGAGACAAAAATAACTTTGACTGTCAAGTAAAATATTCAGTAATGATATTGTTTGCAGAAATAGATACTTTTTCTAGCAGAAATTAAAACGTTTGTGTACGTAAATGATCACTTCTCACATGTATTGATTAATAAGCATAGGTAGACCAATTACATTGTAAATCAAAAACATAAGAGAAAGCCAAAGGTCAGTTTAAATATCCTTAACTGTGCCATTTTGATTTTAATCATGTGTGAAATAGGATGTCTTCAACATATGAAAGAAAAACTATCAAAGAGAAAATTATGGTTTCAAATAATTGTTAATAGCAAAGGAGTCCTTTAAGAAATGCCCTGAAATCTTCAGCTTTGCCACCACAGGCATATCAGATTCACAGTCCAGCTTGGCAATATGTTACAAGAAAGCGAACACTCCTATTTCTGAAGTAAATGCTGTTGGACAACCTCTGAATCTATGGGCATAAACTGTAGAAATCCACTAGACTTCACCTCTCAGCTCATTACTCACATTCAATAAACACTCTGTGGGCATGTTCTATAGCACAGAGATGTTTCTCTAATTCTTCATTGAAATGCAGGCCTGCTGTCTTCTCTTCAGTTTCAGCAGCTTTGATCATAAGGCCCTGAAGATGTTGACACCATCATTAGAAGTACCCTTCATGGAAGTTTTTTTTTCTACAGATTTGATAACTACTCAGAAATGCAGTTTGTTTACTATTAGTTGCAGACTAATTAGTACTTCACTAGCTTCATTTAGCTAAGGTAAAGTGTTTCAAATTGCTGCAAACTTGTAATCAAGGATTTAAAAAAAAGCTCATATAACTATTCAGCTGAATCTGCTGTGGACTATACTTCTGGAAACCTTACCTAAAATGAACAAACTGCTTATGCACTTATTGATATTCTAGTTGAAATGAGACATACTGTACAAAAGGTAATGGAAAATAACGCTATCGTTTCGGAATTCTTGAGCCACAGATGAGTTCTTCAGTGTTGTATTGCTAAAATTTTTACAGTACTGGAAATGTCCCTATACACTTGTACTTATTTCTTGTTTTTGTCATTATTTTCTGATGCAATTCATTTTTAAACTATATTACATGTTGGCGTGTATTTACATTGTAAGCAATAACATTTATTCCTGTGTTATTATTTACCAGCCCAATCTGTCAAAGTCAGATAATAGCAGTAGAGTGCTGTACCATGTTAGCCATAGATTGATACAGGAGAAAGTAGGGTGAAATGACACATTTTATTGGCTAACTAAGTAGATTATAAATGTAAGCTTTTGAGGCAGCTAAGGCCCCTTCATCAGGCAAGGTGTAACAAAAAAATTGAAAAATACTCTAGCATATATAAATATAAATATTGGGAAAGCAAAGTGATTTTTTAACAATCTTTTTTGTTTAAATGTTAGCAAAATTAATAAACCTTAGATGAATTAACCCTGAAAGAAGAGAACAATGAACTAATAAAATGTAGAGATAAGATAACTATCACTAGAGAAAGTCCTGTAAGGTTTTTTTTTGAAGTGCATTGTCTGTAAGATAGGCCTCTGATGTAGTTAGCTGGTCAGTTAGTCTGTTAGTCCACATATCTGGTCATAAATCTCTTGTCTCTATTCAGACCATTTTGTAGAGTATTGAATTTAAGCATAAGTTTGCATTCCTATTTTCTCCGCTCCTGTTGGGTCTTGAAATTGCCCATAAGCACAGTGACCCTCCGATCTTTTATGCTGTGGACATTACTGTTAACGTGTGCTGCCACCAGAAGATCAAAACTGAAATCTATGAAAACTATGAAATCTATGTGAGTTAATTTGCTGGCACAGTGTCTGACCATTGTCCCCTTTATACAGTCCAGTGTTGGGGTACCTTATGCACATGATTAGGTAGACCACATTAGCAGATTTGCATGTGAACAAAACCTTTATTTTGTGCTCCTGCTGGGCAATGTGCACAGGTGTCACACCTGTTCTGTAGGCAGGGAGATGTGCCACTTGCTGCTGAGCCACACATAGAGTTTTGGACAATCAGTTGTTTGAGGTTTGGTGGTTATCTGTATGCAAGGAGGGGAGGTTCTGGGAATATATCCTTCAGTTTGTTGTCTTTCTGTACCATGGGTTGAAGCTCTTTCATAATTTTGCGAAGTGTTTCCATATGTGGATGATAAGTTACAACTAGTGGGACCCGGTTCTTGGTTTCTGCACCTTTGTATTCCAGAAGCTTTTCTCTGGGTATAGCCATAGCTCTCCTGATTTGTAGGTTTGTTGATTTGGGAGTGTTTCCTTGTTTGATGAAGTCTGTCCTGAGTTTCTGCAGTTATGTGTCCAGATCCATTGGGTCTGAGCAAGGTTATTATAGTTAACAAAAACTAAAATCAAAACTGAAACTATTATTAAAAAAACATTTTTGTAAACTGAAATAAAATAATTAACAAAACCGAAATGAAAAACTAAA
Source organism: Polypterus bichir lapradei (assembly GCA_026402145.1). Classification (NCBI taxonomy): domain Eukaryota; kingdom Metazoa; phylum Chordata; class Cladistia; order Polypteriformes; family Polypteridae; genus Polypterus; species Polypterus bichir. The sequence goes on from JANRMT010049829.1 coordinate 52,462,526, forward strand.
ACTAAACGAAACTATTAAAGTAGCTGGAAAGACAAACTGAAATAAAATAATAATTTACTAAAAGATTTTTAGTTTTAATTTTTGAATAAATATTCTTGCCGTTAGTCTTTAACCCTTGTAAGTTTTAACTCTGAAACAGAAAGTCTTCCACCACAAGCCGCCTATGTTTATTCATCCAGTGAATGGAGGCTGGTGACAGAGGGCGGGTGTTCACACAGCATTTTTGGTGACAGAGCAAGCTGAATGCAGGTACGTAAAGCGTGTGAAACAGAAACCGATTTACGTGCTGCCTTTCTTTGTGCTTCTTGTATATCAAGATGTAATTCAAATGGCTGAAATCAGAATGTGCTGGTCAACAAAACATTTACCATATGGGCAGAAAAATCACGAGTGAGTAACGTTTCAGTTTATTTCTCAGGTGACTGCTTTTTGTTAACAGCAATTCACCTGCCACTTTGCACAGGAGAAATTGTTTTTACTTTCTCATATACGAAGTATAGAGAAAGTATAGTAATCATGAAAAAATTTGACCTCGATATTTGATGAATCTTGAAGTTATAGACATCCCAGAATCCAAAAATACCATTTTTTGGAAGTGTGTGTGTTTGTGTGTAAACACAATAACTCAAAAACACAACTAGATAGATGGATGAAATTCGGCATGTATTACACCACAATTGTAGCTCTGTATTAACTTTCGGGCCAAATCCATCACCCGGAAGTAGTACTTTACCTGAACACATACTCAATTTTTTTTTTATTCATGCAGCTGCAGAGTTCGATTTATTCAACTTTACTTTTATAATAATTGTTCAATATATTATTAATTTGATGTGATTTGTTGTTGATGGTTCCTTAATGTACATAATATAAAAATATAATCATTGTCTTGTGGTTTAGTCCTCAAATATCCATCCTCATATCTGAGTATACAAGAAAGTCTAGAGGAGACCACTCCTGGTTTTTGAAAATAAAACAGAACTGATCGAGAGACTGACTAGGTCATCATACAAGATCAGCATATTGTTGCTGACCAATCACTTTTGCTTTAAAAATATTGCTTAACAATGAAGCGATAAAAAACAAAGGTAGGTAGGCGAAGGGAGCCTGCCAAGTGATGACAAACAAAGTATACTAATGGGTTTTTGCATTTATTCTATATTTATAATTTATCTTTTTAGTTCATATTCACAACTCAAAATACCTTATATTGTGAAAATAATCCATTAGCAGAATTATATTTTAAAATATCTGTCTCCCTTTTTTCAATGTTTTTCTCTCTCTCTCTCTCAAAATAGATACATTTATTTATATCGCACATTTTCATACAAATAATGTAGCTCAAAGTGCTTTACATGGTGAAGAAAAGAAAAATAAAAGACAAAGTAAAAATTAGAATAAGACAACACTAATTAACATAGAATAAGAGTAAGTTCCGATGGCCAGGGAGGACAGAAAAAACAAACAAAAAAAAAACTCCAGATGGCTGGAGAGAAAAAATAAAATCTGCAGGAGTTCCATAGTTAGATAGTTAAAATATAATATTCTTTTTGTTCTTAACATCAGCCTTATCATACATATTGCATACCAAGGATTTTTCCTGCCTTACATCCAAACCTGCTGCTGTAGGCTCCAGGTTTCCTGTGATCCTATTCTGGATAAACAGGTTTAGATAATGTATATATTGTTCTTAATCTCAGATGCTGTCTCTGTCGTTTTATGCCTGTCTGTACTCCTATTACCTGCTTTTGCTCTACTCCTTATCGGTTTACTGTCCTTTATGTTGGGCTATTCAAGTCTCATTGCCCCTAACCTTGACACTACGTGCTTTTTTTTCTTTGTTTCCCTTAATACAGCTAGGTGGGGTCTGCACACTGATTCAAGTCTAAGAGCCCTGTTCTTCCTAAGCCCCGGTGATTTTCATGAGAAAATATTTAAAAAATTATAAAATTGTGTAAAATTGTTCATATTCAGTATTCATTTGTCATAGTTTTGAGTATGCTTGTTTTTATCAGACAAAAAAAAAACAGATAGTAAACCATGTGGTGTAGTAAGCTTCCACTAACATTAAACTTGTATCCAAATACACAGTTCTGTCTGATTGTGACATAAAACTAAACTCCGTTTGAGCTCCATGCTGTAATTACTAAAACTAAAACTAATAGATATAAAAAGTAAATAGAAATATCTTTGCAAAATAAAAACTAAACTAAAACTAAAAATACACGATGAAGGAAATCTAAAACTAAACTGAATTTCCAAGTAAGGTCAGAAAAAATATAGAAATAAAAACTAATATAAAAAGGCAAAACTATAATAACCTTGGGTCTGAGCAAATACGATTGTAATATATTGCCTGGCTGTAGATGATGGAGTTCCGTATATGCTTTGGGTGGAAGCTGCCATTTCTTAGATATGTCTGTCTGTCTGTTGGTTTGTGAAAAATAGAGGTCATCAGGGTACCATCCTTTATGTGAATAGTTGTATCCAGAAAGCTGATTTCTGTTTGTGAATAATTTAATTTAAGTTTTATGTTTGGGTGGAATGAATTGTAATTCCTTTGGAATTCCTTTTTCGCTTGCGGTCAAGATTATAAGAATGTCATCTATGTAGCGAAGATAAAGCATTGGTTTCACCACACATGTTGACAAGAAGTCCTGTTCTAATTTTGTCATGAATAAGTTTGTGTAGAGGGGTGCGAAACGACATCCCATTGCAGTTCCCATTAGTTGTAAGTAAATGTCCTGACCAAAAGAAACACATTGTGAGTTAATATGAATTTTATCAATTGTATCACTGGCTCTGTTTGTAAGTCATTTATTTGAAGGTATGTCTGACAGGCTATAATTCCATCATCTTGGGGGATGTTTGTGTATAGTGCCTCCACATCCATTGTAACAAGGAAGGCTCCCTCAGAAATGGTGTCTAGAGCAGACAGTTTTTTGAGGAGGTGGGTGGTGTCCTGAACATAGTTGGGTGTGTTTCTGGCAAGGGGTTTCAGAATGCTTTCTACCCATCCTGAAATATTTTCCAACAGTGTGCCAATTCCTGAAATTATTGGCCTTCCTGAGTTTCCATCTTTGTGAATCTTGGGGAGCATGTAGAAATATCCCACTTTTGGATCCTTAGGGATTTGACTAGTGATGTGGTCCTTGATGTTAACAGGTAAGTTGCTTAACAATTTCTTCAGTTCTTTCAAGTAAACATCAGTGGGGTCCTCCTGTAGTTTGCAGTAATAAGTGGTATTAGAAAGCTGCCTCTGTGCCTCTTTTATATAATCAGATGGCACCCTCTTTATCGGCTGGTTTGACAAAGATCTCTGTATTTTTCCTTAGTGAATGTATGGCTTGCTTTTCTTGTAAACTGATATTGTATACCTGGTTCTCCTCTCTTTCTAGAATCCCAGTTTTGACCCTCTGTTAGAAGCTGTCTATGTATCTGTCCAGAGTGGGGTTTCTTCCGGGTTTTGGTGTCCATGTGGGTTTTTTGGTGGAATGTTTGTATCAGCTCATGCTTACTTCCTATGTATCACTGTCCTCCTTATTATGGAAAAATTCTTTAAGTCTGAGCTTTCTGAAAAATTCTTCCATATCACTGCAGAGTCTGATTTTGTCAATAGGTTTAGCCGGACAGAATGAGAGGCCCTTTGAGAGTACTGACATCTCAAGTCTGGTGCTCCATGTTTATTGATGATGTGGGTAAGCGTCCAGCTATCTCTATGAGTCTTGGTAGCATTTTCTTTTTGTTTTTGATCAGAAGTCTTTGTAGTCTCTTGTAATATAATTGCAACTCTTTAACCATATTTTGCAAGTTGTTCTCTAGGAAAAGAATGAAGTTGTAGACCTCTTCTTGGATATTCTTATATATATTCTTATATATATCTTATATATTGGATACTCTTGGGTATTCTTATTACTCCAAGGTCAGGTAATAAAATGAAATAAAAATATTTGCTATCTCTTGCCCTATGCTTACATTCAGCGCCTTTCCTCGGTATCCTCATGTGTCTCAACCTCTCTAGACTGGTGCTCAGTTTCTTAAGTGCATATCTGTAAAGCCTGCTTCTCAGATCCTGTCATTCACATGCAACCTCGTTTGTCTTCTTTCCGTTTTTATAATTCCTGTCTTTGAAGGCAATTCTCAGTGTGCGTCCTATGACTTTACTCGCTCTCGTGTGTCTCACACTTACACCTCTTCTTTCGATTGTGTCTTAAAAGCCAAAACTTACCAATCTGTATGCATGTAGGGACCTGACACATACACAGACATTTTAATATCAAAGTGAAAACATTAGTATTTTATTATATAGTAGATATATTAACTCCAATATGAGCTTTTGTGGTAATATACTACAGTATATCCAAGGAAGTACTTAGATTCAGAGAATAGTGTTAATAAAGCTAAAACAAAATGACTTGAGTGTTTTTGGCTTTTAATGTAAGTGTCCTATATAAGAATATATTAAATTGAATCAAACTTAGTAGTATATAAAATAAAACAAGATATTGACCCAAATGTATGTAGAACTTGGAATACTCAAAATCTAGTTACAGCCTTTTTGTAATAATTAAATCAGACTAGAAGTTATTTATTGTATTCTTACTTTTGTTTTATCAAGATTATAAACAAAAAGTTTGGCTAGCAAGCCGTGTATACAAAACAGTTTTTCATATATAAAAATGATTGTTTTCTGGAGTAAAAACTCCAACTGGGGTTTTGCAATGTAGCACACGGCTTGATTTTTAGAACTACAGCTGTTAATTATTTATAGAAATGACACAGAACACAGAGTTAGGAGTATATTCGCAGGTGATACAAAAGTAGACTGAGTTGCTTGCCCTTGCACTGATCTGAAACAAATCCAGCTAGATTTAGATTGAATATCTACCCTGGCAGAACAGTGACAAATGAAATTCAGCATTTCCTCATGCAATATGGTTCATGCTGGGCATAGAAATTCTAGATATAACTATACAAAGAAAGCCTTTTTTTTGTCAGATAAACCCGCACAAGCAATCCTTTGGCTTTTGGTAGGCTGAAAATAATAATGGTGTCTGCAGTGTAGAAAGCAAAAGAGCAAGAGCACAATGTCAGAGCTCACAAACACCTTATCTGCATAAGGTTTTATGCTGTTTTACATTTAACCTGTGGATAACATGTCTTGTTATTGTCAAATATAAAGATTCAATTTGCTACTGAATTTTAAAAGTTCAAATGGCATAGTTTTTATTACAAACATCTTTGAATAGATGAGTTGTATTATAGAACTGCATTGTTTGAAATGCAAAAGGTGCTTTTATAGCAAAGTGTCTAATGTAGTAAGGGGCTTTGCAAAGACTGTCCCAAACTGTGAATTGTATGACTCTTAAGAAATCCCCTGGTAACCAGAAATACATGTTTGAAACAATTGTATTATGAAATTAAAGGTTATGCAGAATCTATTTTTTGTGTCTGAGAAAGAATATTTAGATTTAAGGTGCTTCAGGCTTTCCAAATAATAAAAGTATGGTGCTAATGGAACTATAAGAAACATGTCACTTATGTTTTAATAAATAAGGATGTATTAAGCTAACTGAACAAATGTAATCTAATGTAGATATTAAAGCTATAAGAAATGTAATTTCTTTATAACTAATGTAATGTAGTGAACTAACCTTATGTAACCCTTGATATTTTATGAGCAATGTGCATGCAAAAAGTATAAGGAAGTCTAAAACTGCTGAGTTGCTTACACCCTTTATATGACAAATATTCTATAACTGACCATTGTTTACGTGCAAGACAAAGCAGGGGTGTTTTTTAGTTAAGACTGTGAAAAATGCTGATGACTTTTTTATCTGTAAAATACACTGTGCTTTTCTGCACGCATAAAATCCAGGATGTGAACACAGACCATAGCAATCCATGTATAACCTCAAGATAAACTGTTGTGTTTCCTTTTTTTATTTTTTTCAAACTCACAGGACAGAAGGACAATCCCGACCGCTTTTATATAGAAGGTTTGGTGTCTGTCTCCTTGTCATTTTCCGACTTTCAGCGACCACATGTCTTTTCTATTAAATTTGCACTGTATAAGCATTTCCTTGGAAATGTTACAGTAAGAAGAAAATCCTTGTAGTATTGTGTCACTTCAAATGAAAAAAATGTATGCTATTCAATTTACTGACCAGTAAAGCAGTATAAAATACTTGGACAGTGCTTCATTGTACTATGTGTGATTTCCTATATGTGGGTACTTTATGTTTGTTAAGTCGATTAAACAATTTTATTAAAAGTGAAATCTCCTATAGACTCACAAGAATATTCTTTTTTAAATGAATGCTACAGGGTCAGGGAACAGTATATCTACTTACTGACAGTTTTTGGGACTTGGGTTTTTGTGTGGAGCGCACATGTTCTGCCTGTGTCTAAATGGGTTTTCAACAAATTATCTGGTTTCATATCACATATAAGGTATGTGCATCTTATGATGATTAGTACTTGTAAATTGACCTTACAGTGCAAATAAAAAGTGTTCATCCTCTTGGAAGTTGTCACTGTTTATTATCATGAATCAATGAATTCCAGTGGATTTAATTTGTTGTTTTTTTGACACTGATTAACAGAAATAATCTTCAAAGTGAAAAAGACCTCTGCAAAATTATCTAAGTTAATTACAAATATAAAACACAAAATAAATTGATCACATAAATATTCAAGTCAGTATTTAGTGGATGAACCTTTGTTAGCCATGAAAGCCTTGAGTTCATGTGCACAGGTCTCTATCAGCTTTGCACATCTAGACGCTGTAACTTTCACCAATTTCTTCTTTAAAAACTGCTCAAGCTCTGTCATTTTTCATGGGAAACATGAATGAACAGACTTTTTCAAGTCCATCTACAAATTTTCAATTGGATTCAGCTCTGGACTTTGACTTGGACATTCCAGGACATTAACATTGTTGTTTTGCATCATTCCTTTGTACCTTTGGCTTCATGTCTAATTTAACTGGACTCCAAGGGACATTCAGTGACTTGGTTATTTTCTTGTCTCCATGTCCTGACTTGTGCTTTTTAAATCCCCTTTTCACCTAGTTGCTTGGAGTGTTCTTTTGTCTTTTATAGATTATTTTATAGGTTAGGCTATAAAACAGACTCACCTCAAGCTGGACCTTCCAGAGACAGCTGTATGTAAACTACTATCAATTGAAATTTCTGGACTGCAGACAGGTGATCTATACTGAACTAATTATGTGACTTCTAAAACCAAATGGCTCCACTAGTGATTATTTTGGTGTGTCGTATTAACTGGGTGATTACTTATGTGATCCATTATTGTGTGTTTTATATGTATTATTAATTTAGAACAGTTTGCACAGATCTGTTTTCACCTTGGCATTAAACAGTGTTTTTATTTATCGTGTTGAAAAAAATCTAAATTAAATCTTCTATGATTCAATGTTTTATAACAATAAAATGTGAAAACTTCCAAGGGGTGAATACTTTTTACAGACACTGCAGTATGCAGGAGCATGGATGTGCATGAGCATTCCTCTGGGGTTCACTTATGTTGTGGCAAGAGCAGTTTCCTGTCCTGTAGCTAATGCTGATTGAATAGTTTTCTGAAATGGAGCAAGTGGATCTACCAAACATGCATTTTTTAGCATTGCAAACTGAGTTTATACTCAGTAATCCAAACAGAAAAGCTGAATGACAATAAAGTTGCTATTACTTTAAATACCAAGATTTGTAAATCTGTAGTTCAGTTAAGCTCTATAGTGCTCACCTTCAAAATTACTTTTCAGTTCACAATATATTGTACAGGTGTGTGTGTACATTTACAGTCATGGCCGAAATTATCGGCACCCCTGGAATTTTCTCAGAAAATGCACCATTTCTCCCAGAACATTGTTGCAATTACAAATGTATTGGTATACACGTTTATTTCCTTTATGTACATTGGAACCACACAAAAAAACAGAAAAAAAACATATCTGACATATTTTCACACAAAAATCAAAAAACGGGCTGGAGAAAATTATTGGCACCCTCAACTTAATACAATATTTGGTTGCACACCCTTCGGAAAAAATAACTGAAATGAAGCGTTTCTTATAACCATTAACAAGCTTGTTACACCTCTCAACTGGAATTTCCGACCACTCTTCTTTTGCAAACTGCTCAAGGTCTCTCAGATTTGAAGGGTGCCTTCTCTCAACAGCAATTTTGAGATCTCTCCATAAGTGTTCAATCGGATTTAGAATCATTGCTGGCCACTTCAGAACTCTCCAGTGCGTTGTCTTCAACCATTTCTGGGTGTTTTTAGAGGTATTTTGGGGTCATTGTCCTGCTGGAACACCCGTGACCTCTGACGCAGACCCAGCTTTCTGACACTTGGCCTTACATTGCGCCCCAATATCTTTTGGTAGTCTTCAGATTTCATGATGCCTTGCACACAGTCAAGGCATCCAGTGCCAGAGGCAGCAAAACATCCCCAAAACATCTTAGAACCTCCACCATGTTTGACTGTAGGTACTGTGTTCTTTTCTTCGTAGCCCTCATTCCATTTTCTGTAAACAATAGAATGTTGAGCTTTACCAAAAAGCTCTGCCTTGGTCTCATCTGTCCACAATACATTCGCCCAGAAGGATTTTGGCTTCCTCAAGTACATTTTGCCAAACTCCAGTCTGGCTTTTTTTATGTTTCTGTGTCAGCAGTGGGGTCTTCCTGGCTCTCCTGCCATAGCGTTTCATTTCATTCAGATGTTGACGGATAGTGCGAGCTGACACTGTTACACCTTGAATCTGCACAACAGCTTGAATATGTTTTGAAGTTGATTGGGGCTGTTTATCCACCATTCGGAATATCCTTCGTTGCAGTTTTTTATCAATTTTTCCATCCACGTCCAGGGAGATTAGCTACAGTGCCATGTGTTGTGAACTTCTTGATTATGTTGCGCACAGTGGACAAAGGAACATGAAGATCTCTGGAGATGGACTTGTAGCCTTGAGATTGTTGATATTTTTCCACAATTTTTATTCTCAAGTCCTCAGACAATTCTCTGCTCTTCTTTCTGTTCTCAATGCTTAGTGTGGCACACTCAGACACACAACAGAAAGGATGAGTCAACTTTTCTCTATTTTAACAGGCTTCAGGTGTGATTGCTATATTGCCAGCACCTGTTTCTTGCCACAGGTGAGTTCAAACAAGCATCATATGCTTGAAATAAAACGATTTACCAACAATTTTGAAAAGGTGCCAATAATTTTGTCCATCCCATTTTTGGAGTTCTGAGTGAAATGATGTCAGATTTGGCTTTTTTCTCAGTTTTCTTCTGTTGATCCAATGCACATAAAGGAAATAAACATGTGTAAACCAAAACATTTGTAATTGCAACAATTGTCTGGGTGAAATGGTGCATTTTCTGGGAAAATTCCAAGGGTACTGATAATTTTGGCCATGACTGTATACATACTGTATACATAATGTTAAGAGGGCTGCTGCTATTTTTAAAATAAATAAATACTTTTGATGGCAATATAAATAACAAGCTGGCTAAGTTTACAGATTATATCAAGCTTGGTGGAATGGCAGTTAATATTAAATTTGTTGAATCATTACAGTGGGACTTGGACAGCATACAGGCTTGGACAAATTTGTGGCAGATGAAATTTAATGTAAGTAAATGTAAAGTTTACACATAGGAAGTAAAAAGTTCTGAAAATCAAAAGTACAGCTAATGAGAAGGATTTAGGAATCACTGAACTCATCACTATCAATTTCTAGATTAAGCCATTAAGAAGGCAGAATGTTAGGTTATATAACATTATGTGTGGAGCACAAGTCCAAGGAGGTTATGTTCAAGCTTTATAACACACTGGTGAGGCCTCATCTGGAGTACTGTGTGCAGTTTTGGGCTCAAGGCTACAAAAAGGACATATCAACACTGGAAAAGTCCAGAAAAGAGCGATTCAGCTCCATTCCAGGGCTACAGAATTGTGAGGAAAGATTAATAGAGTTCAGTGTTTTCAGTTTAAGCAAAAGAATATTAAGAGGAGACATGATTAAAATGTTTAAAATTATGAAAAGAATCAGTACAGTGGATTGAATAATAATAATTGATTACAGGGCCTGAATAATAGTAGTACTTTGCCAGACCAGGGGGTGGCGAGCTGCACTGACTTTCTCTCAATCCTCTGCAGACCATCCACGGGAAATCCCACTAGATTCTGGCGCCATAGATAACATCACTTACGGTAACAGCGATATTGATAACGTCACTTACAGTTTAGGTGATGTCACTTCCAGTTCCGGTGCTATTGATGATGTCACTTCAGTCCCGATGACATCACTTCCGGCCACGATTACATCACTTCCTGTCCCAGCCTTTAAGACCGCCATGTTCTCACACCAAGTCAGTTCTGTTTTGGATTCAAACCTGTGAAGAACTCATTACCCATTTGCAGCTAAGGCATAATACATGGGTAGCTGCCCCAAACCTTTTTGATGTCTTGTGATTGTTTTTGTGACAGGTTGAATGGCCTGTTCTAAAGTTCTAAAGTACAGCGTATACATATATATGTACTGTGTCTACTGTAAATATATATATAAACGTCTACTTGTGGAAGTGTGTGTGTCTCTCTGTCCAGGCTGGAAGTGCGAGCCAACCCAGAAGTGCAAGGCTACATCATGACGCTCAAAGAAAGCAACTCTGTTGCCATAGCAAAACCGCCACTTATACAGAAAGCGAGGTGAGCACATCGGCAAAATGAAACCACAAAGGAAAGAGAATTTTGCTTAGCCACTAATGCAAAACTGAAGCGATTGATTGAAGTGCCAGAATCCATGGTTTCTAGGAGTCCGGGCTTTTTATAACATGGGCTTACACAACTAGTATATATTGTCACACATGAGCAAGTAGGGCGCAGCCAACAGGCTTGATGGGGCGTGGAAAATCGCAGGAAGGGACTACCAGTGCACTTCAGCATCAGACTACACTCCCCCAGGATGACTTCATTTCCGGTTCCTCGTTGATGTCCTCACTTCCAGCTTCCCTCGCTGACATCACCTTCATCACACCTTGCCTCCATCACCCTCATTTCTCCTACAACTGTACTTCTTCCAGTTCCATTCCATAAAACCTCCCTCTGGAAACTCTGTTTCTCTGTCTGACGTCTACTTTGTATGCATATGACCGGTACCTCAGCATTACTGCTTGGCCTGTGCTGAACACACTATATGGGGATGAGGCCCACCTCGGAGCAGCGGAAGCAGAAAAAGCAAAGGTTGCGCAGCCTCCCCCTCCACCTTTAGTAAGTCTCTCAGACGGGGACAATATCAAGTCATATCTGCTCATTCCCGAGTGGATGGCAACTCGAAACTACTGGCCAAAGGTCAACTGGGCCAACATTGCACCGTACCTGAAGGGGGATGCGCAGAGGGCCTACTATCACCTCCCTGAGGAGGAGGCTGCCAATTATGACACCTTGAAATGCGAAATCTTGAACTGCTATGGCATTACCTCCAGCTGAGGCGAGTGAATGGTGGCATTGGAAGTTTGACCCCGACTGGCCTGCCAGGGTCCAGGCGTTTGAGATCTGGGGCAAATTAGGTTGCTGGCTGAGGCCAGATGTTAACAACGCGAGGCAGGTGGTAGAACAACTTGCCTGCGATGCCCTCATCAATGCCATTCCGGATTATTTAGCCGAGCAAGTCCGAAAGCAACCCTATAAAAATCTGAATGCCCTTATTGATGTGATTGAGTGCCATCAGCCGCCAAGAGAGTTCAAAACGTTCAGCTCACAGAACCTGACACGGACCCATCGTTACCACTCAACCCAAACAGCCTAAAGAGAAACTACCAAGTCTTCCTCGCTGTTTCAAATGTAGGGAGCTGGGGCATATGTTTACTACTTGCCTAGCTTCTGTGGAGCCGATGGACTGTTCCTGAGCCATGGGAGAGAGGTACTGTGCACTATCTAATCCCCTGTCCTCTCCACATAAGGGAGTGGTGTTAGTGAATGGACAATGAGCGGTGGCAATGTTCGATTCTGGGAGTAACATGTCTGTTGCTACTCATCGGTTCATCCTACCATGACAGTTCCGAAAGACAAAAATCAGGTTAACATGTATGCATGGCGCGACCAGGTATTATAAGTCCGCCGACTGTTTTATAACTAGGGATGGCATATCCAAAAAATTATTAGTAGCGTACTGTCAGATCCTCCCTGCCCAGTTATATTGGGACGAGACTGGTCTAAGATTAAAAGCGGTATGGAAAACCCTTCTCCCAAAACCAAGTTGGGCCTTGTAATGGACAAAAAGCAGGCTGACCAGTGAGGGATGTAGGAGGCCAATGAGATCGACACCCATTCTCTCAAATGGAATGTCAATTAGAGGAAAAGGAATAAGAGGCACACGGTCCCTCCGGGGTATCTGCCGGAGTTGACATCCCAGACAGGAATAACAAAACTGTTGGATTTCCTCGTTTATTACATTTTTTTCGGCACCTAAGTGGAAGCCCAGGAGTTGGGTATATGCTAGTTCACAAACCTCCACGCCAAAAGGTTTGCAGTACTAGCAACTTGGTCCTTACCTCCCCCTCATGCTCCACTACTGGTATAACAGATCGTTCTTTAATACAAAGTAGGGTCCCTGTGGCATGGGATTGTGTGTGGGTTGCCCATCAACCAAAACTATTGCATTTCTCGCAAACTTCATTGTTCCACTGTTCTTGTTTGAAGGAGGAAGGTGTACTCAAGGTGTACTCAAAGGGTCTTCGCTGACCTGGGTTGATCAATGATGTAGTGCTCCCATCTTCCCGAGCATTGGTGTCATTTTCAGTGGCCGGGGAACGCGGTGTGGGGGCAGCCTGGACAGATGATATTCTATCCATTATAAGGCCCAACTGGGTTTTAAAAGTGGTTTTTCCCATACCGCTTTTATTCTCAGACCAGTCTCGTCCTAATATAACTGGATAGGGAGGGTCAGGAAGTACCGCAACTAATAGTTTTTTGGGTATACCAGTCCAATTTGCGGACTTATAATACCTGGTTTCTCCATATATACATGTCAAACTGGTCTTGTTTTTTAGAAATTGTCGCAGTAGGATAAACCAAAGAGCAACAACAGAAATGTAACATTGCCACTACCCGTTTGTCTATTCACTAATACCACTCCTGTGTAGGGGGTGGACAGGGGATTAGACAATGCACAATACCTTTCTCCCTTAGCCCAGGAACAGTCCATCAGCTCCACAGACGACGGACAAGCGGTAAACATGTGTCCCAGCTCTCCATACTTGAAGCAGCGGGGAAGATTGGGCAATTTTTCTTTAGGTTTAACTGGAAGTTCAGTGAGTTGACGGGAGGGCTTAGTAGTAGCAACGCGCCCCTGTTAGGCTCTGTGAATGGACCGTTCTGAGCCCTCTGACTTGGTCGCCATCAGGTGACGCTTGATCACCTCGATGAGTGCATTCATATTTTTGTAAGGTTGTTTCCGGACATGCTGGACGAGGTAGTCAGGCATGGCATTGACAATGAATTCAAAGGCAAGCTGGTCCACAACCTGCCTCGCATTGTTGACATCCGGCCTTAGCCAGCAGCCCAGATTGCCCCAGATCTCAAATGCCACTACCACCACTCTCTCGCCTGCTGGCCCAACATGATGCTGCAGTGCTTACATATTTTGCCCCTCAAGGTGTCATAATTGGCAGCCTTCTCCTCAGGGAGATCACAATAAGCCTGCTGAGTGTCCCCCTTCAGTATGTGGGCCCATTCCACCTTTGGCCAGTGATTATGAGCTGCAGTACGCTCAAAGATCAATGAATATGACTCAATATCATCCCCCTCTGAGAGAGCTACCAGGTCACATCCCGAGTGTCCCCTTCCTGGAGTTTATACATTTTCCTGGTGGGTTTCCTTTGTGTTTTCAGTTTCCTTCCAAAAGCATGCAGATTAGGGGATTTGGTGATGCTAAATTGATGCTACGAGTGTAAGTGTGTGCTTATATTCACCCTCTGATGTGCTGGTGCCTCTTTATGGGAGTGTTCCTGCCTCACACTCCATGCTTGCTGGGACTGATGCAACACTGGATGGATAAATGGAATAATTAAACATGTATAATGAAGACTTTTTAATGTTCCATAAAAGTTATGAAGATTTGGTGTTCTAAGCTTACGGCTAGTTTAAACTTTTTTGTGCATACACACATTTCTATTTTTGTCCGTACACCATGCTTTAGGGTGAACTCTACGCACAGCGTTATACATGAGGCCCCACTACCAGGGGTGTCCAACTGTGATCCTGTAGGGTTGCAGTGACTGCAGGCTTTCATTCTAACTATTTTCTTAAATAGTTGCAAGTTTCTACTCCAAATTAACTTCTTTTACCATATGTGTAATTGACTTACTATTTAAGACACAATCCCCGTAATTTTTTCTTCTTTCCTTTTTAATTAGCAGTCAAACAATAATGAGATACAAAAAGAGCCAAGATATGACCAGCTAACCTTGTGTCCATCATACAATATTTGAAAATAAAGAAAGGTGAAGGCCTCAGTATGGTTGATCTGCTCTGGTCCACAAACTATTTTGACAATGATCTTAGGAAAAAGAAAGGTGAAGATCTCAGTAAGGCTGATCTCTCAGCTCAATCTTTTGATGATATTCTTAGAAAAAAACAGAAAATCAACAATTTTGGAAATGTTTGCTGAGGCAGAATGTGAGCAACAGAAAGCCATGAAATGAAGTAATGGGGTTAATTAACAACAAGAATCTTCTTCTCATTTTGGAGAGGAATTGGTTGGATTCTGAAACCCCGACTTAGTTGGTCATCTGTTGGCTTACTTCATATCTCATTTTTGTTTAGGTGCCATTTAACACTAGAATTACCAGAGCCTACGAAAAAACTCGTAGATCCGTCCCACCTTAAATCACTTTGCACCTCTCCATCAGCGTTTTTTGTCCTGTAAATGTGTCGATAAGCAGCAACCAGCCTACTATCACATTCCCCCACCGCCACACAGTTTTCTCAGCTCACGTCTGTTTACCTGCGTGTCAGTTGCTTAGAGTTCTACAGAGTGAGAAGTAAAGCAAAATGACACCTTTTATAAATACTATATCGTTATTTGGAACACATGCATATATATTTTAAAATTTTGGATTTATATGTAACACAACATGTTTTGAGGTAATTAAAATTATTGCTCAAAATGTTTGACTGTGATCATTTTTCATTATTATTTAATTACATTGAAAAATATGTTGTGAGAAAGAATACTTAGAAATAAGGTGCCTCAGCCTTTCCAAATGATAAAAGTATGGTGGTAATAGAATACAGAATGCTAAGCTTAAGAATATATTTTCTATGAAACTAATGTAATACATCAAACTAACTTTTGATTGTACCATGGAGGAATTAATGAGGGAGAGAAAGAAGATGGTCCTGATGATTTCTAAAATGAACAGTTTCAGCCAGAGAAGGGTGAAGAAGAGGGAGACATTAGAGATCACCACCGACCTCAGTTACGATCGGTGCAAGCAAGTACTGCAGCACAAAGACATGGCCCGGGGAAAGGGATGCCTCATAAGCCCTGATTCTGACCCCTCAGGGTCAAACATGAATATGAAAGGATGAAAATTCAAGCACCATTAATACAAGTGCCCATTCTGCAATATAATGTAGAACAGCCTGACTCAGATTAAAACCATCCCACCTTGATGGTGCAAAGAAACTGGGACATGCAAGAATTAAAAGAGGTGGTGCAAGAATTGCTGAACCAGTTTGTGATGGCGCAGAAACAGTTAGATGACATGTATAAGCCAAATGCTGCAGAATGGATTCAGGTCCTTAGAAGGAAGCTAGGTCCAAGCTGAAATGATGTGAGAGGGCAATGGAATGAGACTTTGAGACGACAGGGGGTTGATAGTGGCCAGTTCAATGTTCAGTGAACAGTTACAAGCACAAATAAATACAAAAATATATCAGCCCTCTAATGCCCAGTGAACTTGTTTGGACAAGATTTGATGGCCCGCCTGTGCCTTTGCATCTCAGTTACGAAAAAGGGAGTGAAGGTCACATCAGAACAACACACTGCCCTTGCACTGACCACCACCATTACATGCTCCTATGCTGTTTTGATTGTTCATGTTTTTCTCAAAGCAGCAAAAATCTCTGCTGTCCTGGGTTCCTCTTGGATTATAGTATTCAAAATCTTTTCACTGTATTGCATGATGTTTGGACTTCATTATGGTGAGGTTTGGCTCTCGGACTTTTTAGCTGCTGCTGTCAGAAAAAGAGACTATTTGCATAATGAACTGTTATATCTCAGCAGAATTGGCCGGAGCAGTATCTCTCCTTTGTCACAACAACTGCTTTTCTTCTGGAGTGGTTCTATCCCACATATCCCCATTGCTAAATCCGCTCACTTTCAGTGGCATGATGTGAGACAATGAGTATTAGCATGTCAGGAAGGGGAGGATTGGGAGTAAGTGGGACCTAATATTTAATCCACCCCAGATAGATCTGTTAAGAAAATTGGAGTAGGACGAGTTGTACCTGTAATGCGATCGCTCTGTCATTCATCTTCCACCTCTCCACCTACACCCATGCCATTTACCCTTCAAATCCTTTAGTTCAATTCGCTCCACTTATCTCTCTGGGCACAAGGGAAAAATGATTTTGTCCGAATTGCTCATGTTGAACTCTTGGTCATTTTCAAAAGTCATCCTTTTTGCTTGAGGCTGAAGCCAGCATTACTTTGGTCATGCTGACTTAGTTAAGCGGGGTGCTATTATTCCGATCCAATACTCTCCTATTCTTCCAGTTAGAAAAGCAGATGGCTCATGACGGTTCGTTCAGGACCTCCACAGAGTTAGTGCTGCTATACACCCTAGGACTCCTATAATCCCAAATCCTTCCACTATTCTCTCTACAGTCCCATCCACTGCTATGTGGTTTTCTGTTACTGATCTCACAAATGCTTTCTTTCCAATTTCTGTTCACCCTGACTCCCAGTTCTGGTTCGTATTCACTTTTAAAGGGAAGCTTTGCACCTGAACTGTGATGCCGCAGGGATATACAGAGGCTCTGTTTGTGTGCGTGTGCGTGTGTGTGCGCGTGTCTGTGTGTGTATAGACAAGAATTAGAAAAGATAAAAATTGAAAGGTTATTGGCCAAAGGGGGGTAGTGTCCTGGTGCAATATGTAGATGATTTTCTTTTATGCTCTGAGGCTCAGGAATAATGCAAAGAAGACACAAAGGCTTTGTTGGTCTTCCTAGCGGAAAACGGGCACAAGGTGACCCGGGAAAAAATTGCAACTGATTAAAGAAAAGTGAAATACCTGGGTCATGATTTTACTGCAAGGGAATGTGCACGGTCTGCAAGGCGGCAAGTTATGTATGTTCTTGGAATATTAGGATATTGCTGGTAATGGGTTAAAAAAAAATTTCTGAAAAAGCACAGCCATTCCAAGATTTAATGACCTCTTCTAATTTGGCTTTGACTGATAAGATTTCATGGACGGAGCAGGCTGAGAAGGCTTTAACTGATATAAAATAAATTTTGATGTCTGCGCCTGCGTTAAGACTTCCGGACTAGTCTCGTCCTTCACTCTGTTCATGGACGAGAAAGGGGAGTGCATGACTGTAGTATTAACTCAACAACAAGGAGATAGACAAAGACTAGTTGCATACTATTCTAAAAAAAAAATAAATGGATCCAGTGGCTGCTACAATCCCGGCCTGTTTGAAAGCAGCTGCTGCAACAACATAGATCATATTAGCATGCTCAGATGTTGTTCTCATGAGTCTATTAACTGTTATGGTACCACATGCTGTACATTCAATCTTAGTACAGGCAGGAACATCTCATTTGACAGGTGCGCTTGCGGTTGTGAAGTGTCAAGCTCACAAGAGGAAAACAAATCCAGTGAGTGAGGGAAATGCGCAAGCAGACATGTGGGCAAAGAAAACTGCCGGGATCCAACTTCACCACTAACCTCTTTATTTCTACAACAGGAGGAGGAACAAGAGTCACAAGAGGATACAGTTTTATCTCTACAAAATGTAGCAACGGAAATGGAGATAAAGACGTGGCAGAAAGAGGGATCAGAAAAAAATCCAAAAGGATTTGGATCCATCCATTAACTAAACATCCTTTTCTCCCAAAAGCTTTTTTTCCAGGTATTGCAAAGGCTGTACATGGTCTGGCCCACGCTTCCAGAAGATGCAATGATGGCACAGGTGCAACAATCCTGTCACACCCGGGGTTTTCTAACTTTGCTGATCAGTTCTGTAAGAGGTGTACACTTTGCCAAAGATTTGGAAAAGGCTTGCAGGTAAGTCCGGCTGTAACACCAAATGCCACAGAGCCCTTTGAACATCTGCAGATTTTTAGGGTTTTTTAACTAACCCCGTCTCATGGGTATAAATATTGCTTAGTAATCATCTACGTTTTCTCACGCTGGGTGGAGGCTTTCCCATGCTGGTACGCAGATGCCAAGACAGTGGCCAAAGTGCTAGTTAAAAAAAAAATCATCCCACGTTTGGGGTTTGCCTCAGAAATTGCAAGTAATTACTCTGTTACAAGAGCTGTCTCAGTGGCTGTAGATTGATGCCCGCCACTATTGCAAGTACCATCCATGTATGTTCCACCTTAAAATTAAAAATTGACAAACATCTTTGAACAGATAGGCATCTTGGCCTGATGCATTGCCTTTGGCTCTGGCTGGTCTGCGGGGAAAGACTCATCGCCAAA
Source organism: Polypterus bichir lapradei (assembly GCA_026402145.1). NCBI lineage: Eukaryota > Metazoa > Chordata > Cladistia > Polypteriformes > Polypteridae > Polypterus > Polypterus bichir. Next base: position 52,481,260 of record JANRMT010049829.1, read on the forward strand.
TAAGATTCTCACTGTTGGAGATTCTTACTGGCCGCCCCATGCTAATTTGCTTTCCGCTATTTAAAATTACTCTCCACATGGTCAACAATGATCTTGCATCTTTTCTTTCAGGTCTGCGTAGTGCCTTACAGATAGAGTGCATGAATAAGTGAGGGAAACGTGGTGAACTACCTCATTACCTGACACGCAAATTTCTATACCAATTGGGACTTGGGCTCTCATTGGAGACACATGGTGAAAACACTGGCACCAGCCCAGGTGAAGAGAACCATTCCATGTGTTGCTAAGCACCCCACATGCTGTGAAGGTTGAAAGACTCCTTTCTTGAATGCACGTCACTCACTGTAAAAAGTAGACTGAATCATTAAGCTGTTCTCAAATTTCTTTTTTGGGACTCTGTCAAGGGATTTTCTTAGAGGATAATCTGTGATATAAGTGGTTGAAGGTTACTGTTACACAATTAAGAACAAATTCTTGTTATGCATGCGCCACTGCTAAACACTATCTCCTAGTTGTATCCCTTCCCAATAATGTTTTTTAATTGTGATTTTTTTAAGGATACACATAACTTTCCTGGATGCCCTTTCAAGTGTATCTGAATGTCAGGAAGTACACGCTAGAAATGCGCCTAACTGAAAAGTGAGGATTGTGTGTGTTGTGTTCAGCAACAGTTGCTGTACCTTTATTCCTAACAACACTGCCCTGACGGTTCCATTACCCATGCTTTAGCTGGCCTCACCTCCCTATCTATCGAATTATCAAAAAACTTAGGAACATCTGACTCTTTCAATGATCCCTTCCAAAAATGGTTTGGTTCTTTGGCTGGTTGGATTAAAACTATTCTATATTTATTTCTCTGGCAGTTTTCATGCTTTTTGGTTGTCTTATCCCATGCATCAGAGCCCTCTTACAAAGGCTTATCAATGCCTCCATTAGTAGGGCTTATCTCCTCAGCGCTAACCCTGACTCCCAGTATACACCTCTTCTCCCATCCTCAACATCTTTCCTGAACTCTTTCCCGACTATGATGATGCAGAAGTCTAACTGATAAGGTGCACATTTAATGTGCAAAGGGGGGAATTGAGAAAATAAATTTAGAATTAAGGTGCCTCAGCCTTTTCAAATAATAAAAGTATAGTGCTAACAGAATACAAAATACTAAGTATTAAGTATGCATTTTCTATGAAACTAATGTAATATGTCAAACTAACTTTTGATGCTACTTTAATAGTGTATAAGCTATGTGCGTATGAAGAATGACAAAATAAGTATTGTCTAATCTGCTGAAGTTGCACAAACCCTGTCACAATTAGGATAAGAAATTGCTTTAAATGGTTTTGTGTGCGGCGCTGGCAAGGGCGCATTGCTTAAGAGTGTGCTAATAACTCTTTTATCTTTAAGAAACTCTGTGCACTTTGTAACGTTCCAATCCAGGGTGTGACCCAAGCTATATCAATCGATGTATGACCTCAAAATTAACTGCCATATTTCCTCTTTTTGTTTAATAAAGCAAGCTGGTTATAAAAAGAGAAAAAATCCCTGTTTTGGGCAGGCTGTCTGATCCGACTGTCAGTGGAACTGTGCTGACAGGTGCTGCAGCCTCTCTGCTCACCAAGAATAAAGAAATTGATTTTTACTTTGCATTGGTGTCCACCTCCTGTCGTTCCTGGCTTTCAGTGACCACAGTTGCTGTTAAGGTTTCTTGTACTATGGTATCCTAGAAAACTATAACATCTATTGTTATATAATATATAACATCCTCAATAAAACGTAATCTTATTTGTACATATTTATTGTGCAAGTGTTTAAGGTTTATATGGATTAACTGTCAAGAAATGTCCCGTCTTTCAGAAGAATATTCAGAATAATAATCAAAATGAATAAAACTCCATATCTGGAGCTAATTATGTCAAGTTTAATCTTTACAATAACAAAACAATAAAATTTCAGTGGGCATCTATGGAATTTTAAGTTAATACATATTACCTTAGGGGCAGCACAGTGGTGCAGTGGGTAGCGTTTCTGCCTTGCAATTAGGAGACCCGGGTTCACTTCCCAGGTCCTCCCTGCATGGAGTTTGCATGTACTTCCTGTGTCTGCATGGGTTTCCTCCTGGTGCTCCGGTTTCCTTCCACAGTCCAAAGACATGCAAATTAGGTGCATTGGCGGATCTAAATTGTCCCTGGTGTGTGCGTGCCCAGCGGTGGGCTGGCGCCCTGCCCGGGGTTTGTTTCCTGCCTTGCGCCCTGTGTTGGCTGGGATTGGCTCCAGCAGACCCCTGTGACCCTGTAGTTAGGATATAGTGGGTTGGATAATGGATGGATACATATTACCTTATATTCATATACAGTAATCCCTCCTCCATCGCGGGGGTTGCGTTCCAGACCCCCCCGCGATAGGTGAAAATCCGTGAAGTAGAAACCATATGTTTGTATGGCTATTTTTATATATTTTAAGCCCTTATAAACTCTCCCGCACTGTTTATAAATATTCTCCGCAGCGTTATACAGCATAATCCCTTTGTATTCTCTTAGATATTAGGTAAGATTCATTGAAATTATGTATTTAAACACACACTGTTTATATACAGTAAAACCTAAATATTATTTTAAAGATATTGAGTGTCTCCGATATCACATATGTTACAGCCAATAAATACGTACATTGCAAGAAAAATAGTATACAGTAAATGTGTGTACAGTGACACTAAACGTACATACATGTACTAAGCACTGTAAGAAGAAAATTAATTATGGTTACTCACCAACAATGACACGATGACTTGTCCGATAACAATGAGTTTAATTTTACTGCACAACAAAGGAGAGTGTTACAGCCCTTGTAAAGGAGCCACTTCAGGCGATTGTGTAGCACTGCCGTTGTTCTTCTTCTGGCAGTCTTCAATCCAAATCCCTAAAGCAGATTCCATCCAGACTACTGCCTTATTACATCCACTTACAACTCGTTTTGCACCCTGGTTAAAAGGACGCTGCAGCCGTAGATCTTATATTCCTTTCCTACTTTTTAAATAAAAAGAATCGTAGCCTTCAACAAATCCAAAACGTTTACCTTTTCGGCAATCGTTAACATCTTCTTCTTGCGCTTGGGCACGGCACCTGAAGCAGTAGCAGATTGTTTTGGAGCCATAATGAAGGGCTTGACTATGCACAAAGATAAACACTAAAGAGCACAACTCTTTACACAGCGAAGCACGTTGATGCTGAATGAGCGAGATGAGACTTCCTGGTTAACACTGCATAGCTCCTGCGTGCTCTGATTGGTTAGCTTCTCAGTCAGGAGAACTTAACTGCGTGCTCTGATTGGTTAGCTTCTCAGCCATCCGCCAATAGCGTCCCTTGTATGAAATCAACTGGGCAAACCAACTGAGGAAGCATATACAGGAAGTAAAAAGACACATTGTCCGCAGAACCCGCGAAGCAGCGAAAAATCCGCGTTATATATTTAGTTATGCTTTCATATAAAATCCGCGATAGAGTGAAGCCGCGAAAGTCGAAGCGCGATACAGCGAGGGATTACTGTATATTGTCGACACTGGTTAGTTGCCCAGAAACAAACAAAGAAACACAGCTGCCCTTTAGAAACTCCCTCTTAAACAGTATTTCAACAAGAAACAAACACACTCTTACCCGCTCCCTTTGTGGGATCAGTTGCAGGTTTGCACAGCATGCTTCTCACATCAGGTTTAGAACATTTAAAAGCAAGCCCCAGACAGCCTAATGGTTCACTCTCTTGTCTTCTCTCCCTCTGACTCAGTCTGCTCCAGTTGCTGCTTCCAAGCTGTTGGAACCCGCTTTAAGAGGACTTTGTGCTCTTTTGACCTGGAGAGGGGAGCAGGGCTGCCACTTTTGAAAGCTGCAACCTGTGTGCTTTTCTGCTGTTGACAGACCCCTTCTGAATAAGGTCTTATGTTTGTACCTGCCAGTTCAGGAATAACGATTTTGTACCTTGGAGACCTGTTTCCTGTGCAACTTTGTGACCCAAATATATAGTTGGAATAGTCTGGGCTTTATATATATATATATATATATGAAGCTTTAACAGAATGAATTATTAAACATAAGAGAAAGGACTGAATCTCATTCAAGGGTTAACTAAATGTAACTTAAAGGTTAGACTAAGTTAAATGAGTAATGAACACTACTCCAGAAAGTGGGGATAAACGCGTGTGAAAGCCCATACACCCCTCCTATGAAGCAGTGGCAAGATCAATGGGAAATGCTGCTAAACACCTCTCTTAATAAAGCAGTGTTCACAATAATGGGAGAATTGACAATAGTCTGAAATTACTGTTGGTTTTAATAATCACCCACCCACTCAGTATATGCAAAGATTCCCAGCCAGGCACTCCAGTTTGTATATGCTTAGGCTTCAGGTCTAGGAAAAGTCTGCCATAAATGAATAGGCTTTGACAACAGCATGTTCAGGGCCCTCTAGAGAGCACTGCACCCTGGACTGGGCGCCCTTTTGAACAGCACCGCTTAACCCAGATATGACTTTATTTTATGTCCACCTGTATCCAATCCAAAGGCTAAAGAACTGAATTTAAACTGCAAGGATGTGGGTTCCATTTAATTCACTTTAACTGACCGTGAGGAAGTCAATTATTGTGCATTGTCACGCATGGGCATTGGAGGACTTCTCTAAGGGCCGGGAAAAGTTACGCAATAACCCGCCAAGATGAGAGGGGGGCTACCACTGACTTTGTCCTGTTATTCTTCTTCCCTCACAGCTCCAAAAAGCAGCCCAGTAAGGGCACTTAACCCTGCCCCTCCGGGAAGTTTCACTATAAAAGAAGCGCTGACTAAGAAAAAAACGTCTTTTGCCAGAAGACCTGAACGAGCCACATGGCGGAGCACATGACTTTCAAAAGTCCTCAAAGAAGGAGGAATCCCTGATTAGGAATGTGCATTGGCGAGGTTTTTCGTTACTTTTTCATTTTTGTTTGTTTTGTCTCGCAATGATTAAAAGGGACGACCCAGTTGGCATCCCAAAATTTCGACCATTTCCAGTCTGTTGTTCCACCGCTCGACTACAGCTTGTTATTTCTTGGTATAATTATCAACAATTGTGCTACAGTTCTGTTGTTTAATAGAATGTTAGGATGAGGCTTTAAAATGGAAAAGATTTTGAAGCATTTGTGTTCATGAGATAGAATGTAAATTACAGGAGGAGGAGGTTAGGAGCACATGCTGATACAGCGTATTGCCGCACCCACCACATGACAAACCAACTCAGGATCCCAGATTAGGACCCAAGTGCAGCCATGCGACAGGTGACACCTCAGCACCACACTAGCTCAGATGGAATGGAACCAGTGTGAGGTTTTGGTCATAATTGTCTTACATAAGAAGAGTACATTTCAACTTTAAAAGTGTTTTCACAGGGCTTCCAAGAGTTCAATTCACTTACATTTTCATAATTAAAATAAAATAATCTTGCATCTTACATATTTAGCAATAATGACCATGCTTTGTGAAATACAAAATGACCATTTTTAATGGTACAGGGGCACATTTTTTCTGTGATTTTTAGTTGATAGTGTATTATTTCTTTGAATTAATTTATTTCGCATACATTTTCATTTTAGCAGTGATAAAGCAATGGTAGAGTTTGGAGAATCATAACCTTGTAACATCAAGCAAAATGGAATGTCACAATATGTATCAGAGCTGTTTGTAGTCTGATCAAAAATAATTTTCTCTTTCACTTTCACTTCGCCTGTCCCTTATTAGAAGTTAAAAGCAAGGTTTGATGATTGGTATGTCATGGATGCTATGCACTGACTCATATCTTAAAATAATAATACAGCTGCACAGGAAATTATACAAGATGTTTAAAACTTGTTGTACAGATGTACATCCATCCACCCATCCATAATCCAACGTGCTATATCCTAACTGCAGGGTCATGGGGGTCTGCTGGAGCCAATCAAAGCCAACATAGGGCGCAAGGCAGGAAACAAACCCCGGGCAGGGCACCAGCCCACCGCAGCAGATGTACATCAAATATAAAAGTAAAACCTTGATTAGTTAATTTGCTTTATTAAGATATTTAATTAAATAAAAATCTAAAAAAGCAAAATTAGTTTAAGAGTACTATAAAATAAATCCATTACAATAATATTTAATATTTAATAATCCAGCAGTACATTTTCTGAACCCACTGTTTCTGTTCGAGGGTCAGATGATTACAACAGTTGCAAGCTGTTTTAAGTAGCTCACAGGGATTTAACTTCAACATTTTAATTAAACAATATGTACAGTTAAGTCCATAAATATTTGGACAGAGACAACTTTTTTCTAATTTTGGTTCTGTACATTACCATAATGAATTTTAAATTAAATGACTCAGATGCAGTTGAAGTGCAGACTTTTAGCTTTAATTCATTTGGTTGAACAAAAAGATTGCATAAAAATGTGAGGCAACTAAAGTATTTTTTTAACACAATCCCTTTATTTCAGGGGCTCAAAAGTAATTGGGCAAATTAAATAACTGGAAATAAAATGTTCATTTCTAATACTTGGTTGAAAACCCTTTGCTGGCAATGACAGCCTGAAGTCTTGAACTCATGGACTTCACCAGATGCTGGGTTTCCTCCTTTTTAATGCTCTTCCTGGCCTTTACTGCAGCGGTTTTCAGTTGCTGTTTGTTTGTGGGCCTTTCTGTTCGAAGTTTAGTCTTCAACAAGTGAAATGCATGCTCAATTGGGTTAAGATCAGGTGACTGACTTGGCCATTCAAGAAATTTCCACTTCTTTGCTTTAATAAACTCCTGGGTTGCTTTGGCTGTATGTTTTGGGTCATTGTCCATCTGTATCATGAAACGCCACCCAATCAATTTGACTGCATTTAGCTGGATTTGAGCAGACAGTATGTCTCTGAACACCTCAGAATTCATTCGGCTGCTTCTGTCCTGTGTCACATCATCAATAAACACTAGTGTCCCAGTGCCACAGGCAGCCATGCACGCCCAAGCTATCACACTGCCTCCACCGGGTTTTACAGATGATGTGGTATGCTTTGGATAATGAGCTGTTCCACGCCTTCTCCATACTTTTTTCTTGCCATCATTCTGGTAGAGGTTGATCTTGGTTTCATCTGTCCAAAGAATGTTTTTCCAGAACTGTGCTGGCTTTTTTAGATGTTCCTTAGCAAAGTCCAATCTAGCCTCTCTATTCTTGAGGCTTATGAGTGGCCTGCACCTTGCAGTGCACCCTCTGTATTTACTTTCATGCAGTCTTCTCTTTATGGTAGACTTGGATATCGATACGCCTACCCCCTGGAGAGTGTTGTTCACTTGGTTGGCTGTTGTGAAGGGGTTTCTCTTCACCATGGAAATGATTCTGTGATCATCCACCACTGTTGTCTTCCGTGGACATCCAGGTCTTTTTGCGTTGCTGAGTTCACCAGTGCTTGCTTTCTTTCTCAGGATGTACCAAATTGTAGATTTTGCCATTTGTAATATTGTAGCAATTTCTCGGATGGGTTTTTTCTGTTTTCGCATCTTAAGGATGCCTTCTTTCACCTGCAAGGAGAGCTCCTTTGACCGCATGTTGTCTGTTCACAGCAAAATCTTCCACATGCAAGCACCACACCTCAAATCAACTCCAGGCCTTTTATCTGCTTAATTGATAATGACATAACGATGGACTTGCCCACACCTGCCCATGAAATAGCCTTTGAGTCAATTGTCCGATTACTTTTGGGCCCCTGAAATGAAGGGATTGTGTTAAAAAATGCTTTAGTTGCCTCACATTTTTATGCAATCGTTTTGTTCAACCCACTGAATTAAAGCTGAAAGTCTGCACTTCAACTGCATTTGAGTTGTTTCATTTAAAATTCATTGTGGTCAATGACAGAAGCAAAATTAGAAAAAAGTTGTCTCTGTCCAAATATTTATGGACCTAACTGTATCTGCTTACCTGTTTTATTGAAAATGTTCAGTGATATCGAATGAATTAGGTGTCAGAAAAATCAGCGTATGTGTACTTTGAAAAAAATGCACAAAGTGTTCATTTTAATATACTTTCCATAATTATGGAACAGTATGAGAAAATCCAGGAGACAGAGTTCATCCATAACATGCACATTGTTCGAATGCCCCCCCCCCCCCCCAAAGAATGAAGAATTCTGTTCTTAGACCATCTGACTTCTTCAAAATGCCACTTTACAAAGAACTACCTGCAATAAGTGAGTGAGCAGGTGCTTTTTTTGTGTGCTGAATGCTGAGACTGGCATGCAATATGAAATCGCTGTCATCTTGTAAACACATTCATAAATACTTTCTTTTTTATACACATTTGCCTTCATTAGGCAGCTTAAAGCAATACTCCACCCAAAAATGATATTTTTTTATGTTACCAACTTCATGTGTTTTGTCGTGATGACTGAGACAAAAATTTTAGGTTTTGCTTTTCATTGGGAATGGAAATACAAAAAGTTTAGGATATAATATAAGACAATGGCGACCAACGCTGTACAATGGCAAGTAGTAGGAAAAATGTCCAAGGTAGTAAAAAAAAAATCTCACGTAATCCATATGGCAATTAATAAGTGGTTTGCTCACAACATGTAAAACACAAACTTTTTTTGCTAAAATGTTCAATAAATACTTGTGGACAAATCAGTGCACATCATAATGGGACTGACAAATGAATGAGAGGAAGAAGCAGATCTTTAATTCAAAAGCCCAGTCCCATGTGAATTGTGTTGCCTGTTTATGTTGTGTGCTGATTTTGTTCATTTGTCTCAAAGAAATTGTTGTAGCAATTTACTATTTGGCTGTTCAGATTGTTCACGTACTGGCCTACAGTTGTAGGAAACTGGAGAATGTGAGTCAAGGAAGTTACATTTGGATCAGCTATGAACTGCTATTTACTCCAGCTTTGATCTGATGAGGAAACAGCTGCCAACTTTTGCCCACAATCAAATGAACAGTTTAATCAGTTTTAAGACATCAAAGACCCTTTGAATGAATTTAAGAATTTCTATGAAATATGAAATATTGTAATATGCATGCTTGGCCTTAAATTAATGCTAATGTTATGGAGAATCTTTTAAGGTTATTTTAAGTTACGGTTATAATATTCTCTAAAACGCTCCCTAAAAATGTACATATCAATGAGGCAAACTCCACATTACAGTACCAGTCTATACTCTAGGTGTAGTATATGGGACCGACCGTGACCAGGATGGTGGTGTAAGACAGGGAGATACGGACACAAATAGGTTGGGTTTTGCAAAAACAAAGTGAGATTTTATTTACAGGTGCACACAAAGAAAAATAAGCAAATAATGCCCTGAGGAATATATATGGAAATACACAGTCCAATACCGCAAAGGACACACAGAAACAGTTATGCAACTGATGCAAAAATGATTAATATATACACTATTTACAGTGTTGACTGAAAGGCCCAAATGATAAAAGAAAACTAGACAAAACCCATAAATACATAAAAATAAAGCTGCCTTCCTCCACAGTAATGTAAAGTCAGGAAGCTGCTCCACCAAATAATGTATAGTACATGGTCTAACCACAACAATGTTCAAAGAAAAATGTATAAATACAAAAATAAACAGTGCACCATTAACCCCAACCCCATAAATACCTCCACCAAAGCTAATCAAGAGACATTTATCAAATGAGATACAGGAAGGAAAAAATATTTACAAAAATCAAGGCACAAGCCACAGTGCTTGGTAAACTCAAGACAACACCAATATCCCTCTCAGTGCAGTCTAGCCAGAAGACCCCCTCTAGAGGCCGGAAATTCCTGTTTGTATTCAGTTCTGACCAATTAAGCTGTTGAACATCCTCCTTCTACGAGCCAACGATGACGTGTATGTGTCTCCGAAGAATGGCATCTAATGTCCCACAAAATGCCTACTAAATTGAAGGCAGCGTGCGCATAGCTATGTCGGCATTTGAGATGCAAATTAGGCTTCTCTCAAAACTGAAAGTAAGCACACTTTCTTCCTCTGCACTACCACCCAGAGAACTGCCGATACAGGCAGCCTGAAAATAAGCCACTTCGCACTGTCTCTTACCCTTCCAGCACTACAAGGTCATGGGAGGCATGCGCACGTGAAGTGGACAGACAATGATACTCCAGCTGGACAATGGCACAGCTGTCTTTCCACACTCGCACAAAACCCGCAATGACGTTCCCCAGAAGCCACTTATATTGTCAGCAAAGACGTCCCACTACACTTTTTAAATGGACAAAAAAGGGAAGCGTTATTTCTTTATGCTTTATTTGTTCTTTTTCTTCCAAACTAATGCCCCTCTCTCTCTTAACACTGCAGAGGACACAAAACTATTTTTTTTTAACCACTGGTAATGCTAGTGAGGATTACCACATGTATAACATAAAGAATGTGTTTTGTTTTGTTTCACTTGGTATGTTCTAATAGCAAGTTAAGCTGATGTTAACTCTTTTAGGTGCGTTTACAAATACTGCATAAAGCGCTTATTGTGATCATCATGTCTGTCCATCTGACTGTTTTGTTGAAATTTGGGACTCTTATTCTTTGATAACATATTTTGGGACAGTCAGTTTTTGTATTCTTCTCACTTGTGAGTACGTTTTCATCTTTATCTTTTACCATCCTAATCTATTGCACGTCTTTCCTAGCTCGGTCCCTCAGTCTAGCCAATCGGTGCAGGTCTTTTTCTTCCTCCTTAGTCTCCAACCTCTCATACAACTTATCATACGCCTCTTCTTTAGCTTTTGCCACCTCCCTCTTCACCTTGTGCCTTATCTCCTTGTACTCTTGTCTACTTTCTGCATCTCTTCCTCTGTATGCTCTCCTGTACTTCCCCATTCCACCACCAGGTTTACTTTGCCTCCTTCCTCTATTCAGATATCACACCAAGCACCCTTCTTGCTGTCACCCTTAGTACTTCTGCTGTAGTCACCCAGCTGACTGGCAACTCTTCACTGCCACCCAGTGCCTGTCTTACCTCCTTCCTGAACTCAACCTTTCAGTCTTCCTTTTTCAGCTTCAACCATTTGATCCTTGGCTCTGCCCTCACTCTCCTCCTTTTCTTCTTGATCTCCAATGTCATCCTACAGACCACCATCCTATGTTGCCTAGCTACACTTTCCCCTGCCACCACTTTGCAGTCTTCAGTCTCCTTCAGATTGACTCTTCTGCATAGGATGTAATCTACCTGTGTTCATCTTCCTCCACTCTTGTACATCACCCTATGTTCGTACCTCTTCTTAAAATATGTATTCACCACAGCCATGTCCATCCTTTTCGCAAAATCCACTATTATCTGAACTTCTTCATTCCTCTCCTTGACACCATACCTACCCATCACTTCCTCATCACCTCTGTTCCCTTCACCAACATGTCCATTGAAATCTGGTCCAATCACCACTTTCTATCCTTTGGCTACACTGTCCATCACTTCATCCAACTCACTCCAGAAATCTTCTTTCACATCCATACTAACCCAACTTTTGGGGCATATGCACTAATAACATTCATCATCACACCTCCAATTTCCAGCTTCATAATCATTACTCTGTCTGGCACTCTTTTCACCTCCAAAACACTCTTGATATACTGTTCCTTCAGAATAATCCCTACCCCATTTCTCTTCCCATCCACACCATGACAGAACAACCTGAATCCACCTCCAATCCACCAGGTCTTACTCCCCTTCCATTTAGTCTCTTGCACGCACAATATATCAACCTTTCATCTCTCCATGCTATCTGCTAACTCTCTCCCCATTACCAGTCATACTGCCAACATTCAAAGTTCCTACCCTCAGTTCCACTCTCTTTATCTTCCTCTTCTCCTCCTGCCTCCAGACAAGTCTTCTCCCTCTTCTTCTCCTTCTTCGGCCAAAAGCAGACCAATATCCGCCAGCACCCTGTTGGCTAACAGTACTGGTGGTGGCTGTTGTTAACTCGGGCCTCGACCGATTTGGTATGGAAATTTGTATTGTTGTCCATATATTGATCTGAAAAAATTTTACACCGAAAACCCATTCCAGACGTAACCCACCAAGAAAACTTCAGTAATTTTAAATAAAAACAACTTACATAATAATTAAATATTTCTCTTGACACTAAGATTTATCAGCAAATCTCCTGCAATTCATCAGTGAGACTTCAACAGAGATTTTTAACTCTCTATTAGGTAATGTTGTGTTTATGAAATTTGAACAACAGTTAGACACAGACCCTCTACAACTAACAACAGAACATTAGTCATTACCATTTTTGCATATCTTCATTTGTTATGTGTATTTGGCATACATTTTTTACTACTAGTCTAGTAATTCATGTTAATTGCATACAAAATATTAATAGGCCTTATTTTTACAAAAATATTTAATGAACAAAAATGTGGTAACACTTTGATTAAATTTTTGGAGTGGGTTGAATTGAATTTGGTTTTGTTAAATTTGACTTGTTTGTATGGAATGTTACTTGTTTTTAATAAATTCAATAAAAAAAAAACTCTTTGAAGTAACTAAGAAAAATATAAGACGCACCAACTTTAAAATCAGCTATATAAATCCTCAAATTCACACGAATGTTGCACCATGTGCATATTTTCTAACTTGTTTATATTTGCAAGAGTAACACTTTGTACCACTGGAGGAGCTTTGATGTCTTCCCTCATATATTATTTTCAGGTCCTCGTACTACATAAAATGAATGTTCTGTAGCTCTATCTCCTGGAAGGCACATCAGCGGTGTTTTGCTGTTAAAGAAAGTAACAGATTATAAGAATAAGGGACAAAAAGATGAGCCATAAAATGAAAAATCAAGTTTAAAAGCAACATTTCATACTGATCTTTCGTCTAAACCAAAATCAGAAGTCAAGGCTTGTAGTAAGAAATTCAAAGCACTAAGTTTGCTTTTCCAAAAAGAATCACTAAATAAACACAAAAGCTAATACAAATCTGCCATCTCCGACTACTATTAAATTCTCTGTAGATAACACAGAAAAGTCAGCACAAAATAGCACTGCCTCTAGTTAACAATAATGGTGCTGCCAAAAGACAGGAAGCATTTCCAACATTATTAAATATACTTTGTCAAGCTTGGGTCACAAAGTTGCACAGATACACAGAGGAGGTTTTAGAGACAGAAACTTTATTCAAACACTTCAAACAAACATAAGCCTCTTTCAGGTGTGAATCGAGCTCCGTGTGTAGTCGGAGGGGACAGTTCCGTCTCTCAATTAAAAGAATAGAAAATCTTCCTCTTCATAGGGGTGCTCTTTGGGACCCCCAACAGGAGCAGAAGATGTCTGGGGGAGAAGAGAGATAAGGCAGTGAGACAAAAGGACAGCTGCTATACAAGCTTTTAAATGTTTGAAGCGCCAAGCAGATCACGGCAACAGCCGCAAGCAAGCAACTGATAGAGCAAAGAGGAAGTAAAAAACTGTATTTGTTTCCCATTGTATCACCATTTAAGTGGGGGTTTCAGAGGAGCAACTGCATCTCCTTGGGGTGTGTTCGGGGGGGGGGGGGGGGGGGGGGGGGGGGGGGGGGGGGGGGGGGGG
>JANRMT010049829.1:52494915-52510295 GCA_026402145.1 Polypterus bichir lapradei
CTTAGAAAGTGAAAAGAGCCAAGATATGCATAATTTGCTTTATGCTTAGTTGAAAATTAATTGGTCGCCACTTTCATGGCTGAAACAAACCCGCTGGACAGCGTTTGTCAATTGTGGGTTGTGAAGACACGCAATAGGCAAAAATGGGTCATGAGAAAAAAAAGTTTACAAACCACTGGTCTAATTGATTAAATGCAGCCTTGCTATTCATTTTCAGTTAGTTTGATGGTGCTATTTTTTAATTGCCCACAAAATATCAATAAAAAGAAGGTTATCAATTTAGAAATTGTTTAAAATAATAAATAATATAGTAAATAATAGAAGTTTCAGTGTTAATGAAATTTGAGGAAACATCTAATACCCATTCGTCAGAGAGAACTGCATGAAGGATGGTGATTTATTGTTGTCAATGAGAGGGATTTTGGGAAGTTTGTTTGATGGTCATCCTTCTGACTAGATGTGCTTTATGGACTTGAAAAAGGCTTATGACCGTGAACCTCTTAGTATTATGTTGACAGGTCCTACAAGTTAATAAGGTTTTAGTATTGCTACTCTGTGCCATTCAGTCTTTATGAAGTATTTATGGAGCAAGATGTGTGCACTAAACTCTGCCAATGGTGAGTCTCATCATCTCTCCTGTTCATGATTTCCATTCAAGGATTGGAGAGTATGCAATTTGGCAATGAAGGACCTATATTTTTGCTGTTTGCATATGATGTTGTCCTCTTGGCCTGTAATATTGATTTCTTGTAAGCACTTAATTCTTACACCACTGAGTGTGATGTGGTAGGGTTACAATTAGTGCCTGCAAATATGCAGATAGTGACCTGCACTTTTGGTGTGAACAGTTAACCCAAATGGAGGAGTTCAAGTACCACTGAGTTTTGCTCACAATTCAATGTAGAAGTAATTTTGAGCGATCTACAAGTTTGTACAGCAACAGATAGTTATGCGATTATAATTAGAACATTAGAAAAATTTAGATGTGGCATGTCCATATAATATCAAACTAGTGGTGAATTACAAACTAACTTCTCAAAGAAATGTTTTAATTTACCAGTCATTTTATATCCCCATTCTCCTCTGTGCTCATGAACTGTATGTATTTACTGAAATAATGCAACAGGGAGTACAAACATGCTTAACTTGTGAACTGGATCAAATTGCTGTGTTTTTTTTGTATTTAAAATTCTTTGTTATTTTGTTTATATTTCATAACACCATTTTGTTTGCCATATCTTTTTTCTTGCTGTAGCTATTTTGTAATCATTGTTTTTGGCAACAGTGCTCATTGCCATCCACATGCTTTGTTGTTAGTTTGGGTTTTATTGTCACAACATGGAGACTTTTTAAGGTGGAGCTGTACAGCAAGCAAACAAATGTCATGATGTTTAATGTGTAGTTAAGAAAAGGACTTGTAGCTACAGTTAAGTGCTTCTGGTAATATTATTTTTTCTTTAGATGTTGTGCTACATTTTGGCTTTGTAGCAAGAATTTACCATAATACATTTGACTTTCTGACCCTGGTTTTATATTTCAGATTTCTCTGAAAGCTCCATGGTGGAGTTTAACAGATATGGCCAAGTCAGGCCAAGACACACTTGAAAGATTACTTCTCTTAAATGGCCTGAAGATTGCTTGGGATAGGCGGGCCAGATTGCCATTCTTTCACCACAACTCTGACCTGGAAAATGCTAAAAGTTAATGAATGAGTAAATAATTTCAGGGTAATTCAAAATCATTTCTAATGTCTTTCCTTGTTATCAATACTAAAGAAACAAGTATTATCTATACATCCCCCATTATTTTTTCCAAGATGTCCAACTTATAGAATAAGTTTAGTATTTTTCAAATCAAAGCTATTTTTCACTATGATCATATAAATTAATTTAAAATTTACTTATAAATAAGAACTTCATCACATGAATGGACCGAAATTGTCATGTCACAGCAATTAAAAAAATAGAAGAACTGTCTGACACACAGCAGAAGGTACATACAGAAAATTCTGCTGTTATAATCAGAACCCACTCTAAGCTGGTAAGAAGCCCTTTAATTTAGAAGGAATTATTCCACATGGGCCGGCATAGTATGCCTTTTGGTCATAATATCTTTGTACAGTTTTTGAAAAGCAGGAGAGAATGTTAAATGTAGTGTAATACTTATACAATATTATGCTTTTTCATTATCCTACTTTTATCCATGACTAAATAACATATTAGGAAACAAAGAGCAGAAGAGAAAGTTCAAAGAATTAAAAATAGCAGCTATGGGTAAGACAAGTTTTTACAATATGTAAAAGAAGTGGGTTGACTCGCATTTTGTAAACCGTTTTTCCAGTTTTACATTGTATAGAAACAGCCATAATTAACTAGAAAGAAAGAGTGGCGTAGAGCTCTACCATTTAAATTAGATTAGGTGGCAAGCCAGCAATATAGCAAAGGCAACATATCAAAATGCCATCAGATATTAGATGTGTTTTGAACCGTTTTTCTGCTTTTAACTACTATAGTCTGGGTGCGTTGTTTAACATTGCTGCCTTAATAATTCATCATCCTGAGTTTGAGTCCCACATCATCCATTGGAGTTGCTGTGTCTCCATGAGTTTTCCTCAGGGTCCTCCAATTTTCCTTGCACTCCTCTGAAGACATGCAGTTTATGTTAATTATCAATTCCAAACTGTCCTTTTGTTATTGCTAGTTTGTCCATGATTGCGGGTTAGCCCTGCGACCGGTGCCTTGTTTAAAGTTGTTTCTTTGCTTGGATCTAGTGCTGCCTTGGAACAGATTGTAATGGAGAAGATATGGATGAATTAACTCGGGAGGATTTTATATTTTTGAATTCATGATTCAAAGATCAGTCAAAAATAAAGAAGATTGTGCATAGCTTGATAAAAACACACATTCAGTGATACTTAAAAAGGCACAAGACAAACCCAGAAACTGAAAATAATGGCAAAATGTACAAAAAGAATTTAAATGCTATTGAGGCTCCTATAAAAGTTTTTACTCAGACACAAAGCACAATCCCAGAGAAGAGTCATCGTTCTCTATTTTAGCTTGTCTTATCCCATTTTCTCAGGTGTCTTCAGCATGATTAAAGTTTAATTAATAACAGAGGGGCCAAGAGCAAAAACCCACGCTCCCAACCTGACATTTCATCTTGCTTGATACTCTCCAAATTTGAATGCATTTTTTTCTTTAATAAATCTTTGAAATTTTTCAGTATGTAACTACTGTAATTGACTGGAAGTGCACATTTATTCGCATACCTAGGAAATTAAAGAACTACACCTGAATAAATGCAGTATGAAAAAGATGAATAATCTTTATAGAGGAAATCTACATAAATATGACTTAGGGCTAAATGTTTATTTCAGGCTGTGGGGCAGAATAATTCAAGAAACATACTGTATATTACAGTGTGTCCCATACTTAAAAAGGTGTGTGTATGTATGTATAGACTATTAAAGTATTTTAACTTTTACTTACTAAATAATGTTTTTCTTACAGTGTTACACTTAACCACTGTCATATTCGTTATCATATTAGTAGGTTGACTCTTACCCGATCCTGCTCGAACAGACATTCAGTAATGGATAAAGCAGGTTTAGAAAGATGAGAGATGGATGAATAATTTACATTGTTCTCTTTTTTTCCACAGTGAAAGTGAAAATACCTGTCAATGCTACAATAAGTGCATGGAAGATGGTTGAAAACATAACATTATGAACCAAAAGGCATATTTTATGGAGAATCACTTTTAAAAACCTGCAAAAATGAAAAATAAACATCACATTCTGGGTAATGTATCTTCTTTAGCATCTGATGATGCCAAATTACTAACATAAAGGCATCCATCTAAAGTTAAATGATATTAAGGCCTTACATTACAAGTTCTTATTCCTGATTAACTTGTGCTTTTTAAAGCTATAAAATTTCAAGGCCTATCAGGCTCTCCTATTCAAGCATGTTGTGCAATTTGAAGGTTTATATGTGGTTTATCAATTAACACCTGGATCATCTACACTATGTATTCATTCATTCATTCATCTATTTGTTTCATTCATTCATTCATCTGTGAAGGGCTTCATTCAAGGACTGCTCCTTCTATTCATGTGCCCTCCAATGAATATAAAATGTGTGCAAGGCACCAGAATGGCAGTTCACCATTCCTCACCGAAGGTGTTAGAACTCAGCCTGGGAGATAGCTTCAGGCACCCCAGTGGGAATTTAATCTGACTGTTAGGCAAAATATTAAATACTAATATGTGCTCAAAGAAAAAAAATATTAAACTTTAAAGTGTGCCTTTGTTTTTTAAAAAATATTTACAAAGGTGGAATATTTAAATCAAACTCCCAAAGCAGGTAGATGATCCCTTATAATAGAGAGGTAGAGCACATTCACAACTTAACAACTACATTATAATTCAGTTGAGGTTGTTCTGAAAAGCAACCACACAGAAAACAAAAAAGCATAATGGCCCCCCTGTTGTTCTATAGAGTTCCACATGCTGGTACAAAAGCAACAGACAAGCTTTTTAATAGGAATATTCTAAATTTTGATAAATGTAACAAAGCTTACAAAAATCATTTCAAAGCCAATTTTCCCATTATGACACCACAGGGGATGAGTGGAGGGTGCGCTAGGAGCCATATACTATACCTTTACTTAAACCCTCCACCCACCCAACTGTTTTGCTCGTATGTGTGTGCTGCCAGTTCTAAAATCTGTGCCTACTGTGTTTTCATCATCACGAACCTTTTAAAGCCTTATGTCAAGTTCAATGTTTATGCCTGGTTGCCTCTAAAGTCCTTTGTTATTTAGCTAGAGTGGCTTTTTGAAGATCAAAGAAAACAGAATCAAGGTGTGCCCCTCATATGCTTGTTTTAAATTAAATAATTTTGGCATTGATCATAAGTAATATTCTACTGAATTACAGTATGTTAGTAAACAGTACAATTCTGAATATTATGTATTTTATTGTCCTAAATATTAGACAAACTAACATACAAGCTAAACAAACTTGCTGGGATGCTATTTAAGAGGATCTGAATATGCTCTGTTGTGTTAAGTTAAAACATTTTTTTACAACACAGAGAATGACATCATTTAACTTATGTTTAATGAGCAAATAAACTCAGGTAGGCTTAATTTGACTGTAGAATTGGATTGTGGAGCTACAGCATGTTTCTACAGATTCTTTTCATGTTGACATATGAGGATTACATGAAGAAATATCCCTTTTCAAGTGATCCTGAAAAACATACAGCTCACCAATTGGTGTAAAAGTGGCTTACTACCTGTTCTGTAAGCAATGAAAGCAAGAAACCCTTCTGTTCATACATTAAAGGTTGTAGCCAAAGCTGTGGATCATGTAGGATGACATGATGATTATCACAACAGAAGGATGCGTCCCAAAGGTTATGTCATTGACTTTTTCATGCTACGCCCAGTATGCATGTAATTATTGTTTAGCACACTGGTCTCTTAAGTGAATGTGCCCTTAATAAGAACAAAGAGAACTGAAATTAAATATATGTACATTTTATATTTTCTAAATTTATTTGTGGGAGAGCAGCTGTCCTCTTTTTCCTCCATAAACCAAATTCCACGGTTATCTTACAAAACAACATAAGGTATTGTAGTGCCCCGCAATGCTAGCCTACACTGAACCAATGCTCTTATGCTGATTTTGTAGTTCTTTTAATTATTTTGTTATTCCTTAGAATGATTTCTTGCTATTACCACATGAGGATGGTAAGAGTGTGGCTACATCATGGCTGGCACATGAAGCTGACAGTATTAAATTGTGTCAATTTGTTATGGAGTTAAAGAAAATAAAGTAGTTAAATGTTTATTTCATTTTCTGTTACATATTTATAATGATTTTTAAAAATATACTGTACAGAAATTTAAGAGATGAAACAAAGTATATAAAGTAAAGTTGTAAATTCATAAATTCAATCTGAAGTTTGAGCATGTGGATGTGCTAATGCACCTACCGCATAATTGTTCTCTCAGTATTGTAGCTGATTAGAAATTGAATAAAAAATAGAAATTACTTTAAATTAAAATGAGAATGACATCAAATCAAAATTGTAAAAAACTGGAATATAACTTCTAAAACAAACTTTCTCGTTTAACTTTGTACAAAACAAACTTTCATAATAGCAAGTAATATTGGTTTTGGTATTTTCATTTGATGAAACAGAATTAATGTATCATTTTAGACTTACTTTAGCTCCTGCTTAATGACATTTGTTAACATTGAGGTTTTATTTTTTCTTTTGCCCTCTTCTGAAGATGAAACATCCCTCAACTTCATGGTTGATAAAAGGCGATTTTTGTTGGCATGTACTACATTTTTTAATTGTGGTTCAGGAATTTGCCACCTCAAATGAGCTAAACAGACATTCTGGAGTGGAACAAAGGTTAAATATGGAGTTTGTGGCTGCTTCTTTTTGCACTACAGTAAGATCCATATTAACCAACAATCTTTTTAAATATTTTATTTCAGCAGTAGTTGTCATAGGAATTAATTTTCCCAAAACAATGGTGTTTACTGAGTTAAGACCCTGTATAATTGGATTTTACCAGGACAATCGGTTCGCCATACAATTGCACTTTAAAGTTGTGTTTAAATATTTATTGATTTTAAATGAAAGTGGCCAATATACAACTAAGTTTGTTTTTTATTTTCAGTCCCCATAATGCTGAATTTAATCATACATTTTAGGAGCAAATATGTTTATGGCAAGATATTGAACAATATTTTACTTTAAAATGATTTAAATAATGTATCAGCACATATGCTTATATAAAAGGTATATTTCAAAGAACATATGCATTCAGAATATGTAGTTTTATAAAAAAAGAAAAAAGACACCTTCTAATACATGGCAAAAAAACAAATGCACTTATTTTTAGCCAGAACAGGTTTGCTGAATTAATATCATACTCGTATAATATATTTATTAAAAATAGATTTACGCAAGGTACAGAGCTTTAAGATGAATGTATGAATCATTTTTAACCTATTTAAACTTAGAGCAATATGTCTTAAAATAATTTAAGCTGGAAGACTGCATTTCAGCTCCAGTGTGCTAGGAAATATTTCAAAGCACTTTTAACGCCAGTGCATTTTTTAGTCATTGACTTTACTATGCATTCTTTCAGTCAGACTCTACTACAAAACAATGCAGTCTTAACCTGGACAGTTGCAGTTATCAAGGATCTGAACATGTATACACGTTGCAAGTATAAAAAGAAAAAATTAAGTGACAGTCGCATGTGTAAAAACATAAAATCCTTAATATTGGCCTGAAGTAGATGAGTAAAAAATTATCTGAGATCTGGTAGTGAACAATATATGATACCTTTCCATATAAGGAAAAACCAAATGGGTTGTATGTATGGTATTTTAAAATCAATATGCCCTAGAATCTTGCAAACAAATATTTTATGTCTTGGAGTATCAACACACTAACTCATTATTGAGTATCTTTATCTGTTACATTTTTTTAATTATTATTGATGGCGTTTGGCTTACTGGATTTTGATACACTGACCTCAGTGGGAGCCTAATAATATTACTAACATTCAGCTGCCTTCTTTTCAGGACATCTCACTGACTTGGAAAGGCAAAATATATCACCAAAGACCTCAGACATCTTGTACAGCTGCTATTCTCACTCCTATCTTCTGTCAAACAGTATAGAGCCTTTGACACTCCCACCAGTAGATTCATGGACAGTTTCTACTCACAAGTTGTAAGCCTGCTTAACAGTCAGCACTCACTTATGTACTCTCTGTTGTTACAAGTGTGAGATAAGGAGACAGCTGACTCCTGACAGCTGGTAATTGTAACTGCCCACTGAACCAGGGGTTGGTGCTGTTTGCTAATGCAGTCTGTCTTCCTCCCTGTGCAGAACATAAGAATGACAGCCATTCCACATCTGACATTACTTCTATTGCCCATACTGTAGGACCCCTGCCCTTCCTGCCTGGAAACCATATGACCAGCAGTTCAGCCATCTTTGAATTAGTTCTGTTCTGAACTTAAGTCTGAATAGACATATCCACAACTTATTGCATCTTTTTTTGTTTTAGGCTAGCCATTAATTATACAGGTTCACCAGGGCGGTGCCCCAATCCTTTCAACATTGTTGTGTCTCCTTTAATTCTCTCTCTCTCTTTATATATATGTATATATATAAACTGCTGAAAAAAATTAAAGGAACACTTTTTAATCAAAGTATAGCATCAAGTCAATGAAACTTCTGGGATATTGATCTGGTCAGTCAAGTAGCAAAGGGCACTGTTAATCAGTTTCAGCTGCTTTGGCGTTAATGAAATTAACAACAGGTACACTAGAGTGTCGCCAATGAGACAACCCCCAAAACAGGAATGGTTTAACAGGTGGAGGCCACTGACATTTTTCCCACCTCATCTTTTATGAAAGGTTTTTTCACTAGTTTTGTATTTGGCTATGGTCAGTGTCACTACTGGTAGCATGAGGTGATACCTGGACCCTACAGAGGCTGCACAGGTAGTCCAACTTCTCCCGGATAGCACATCAATACAGGCCATTGCCAGAAGGTTTGCTGTGTCTCCCAGCACAGTCTCAAATGCATGGAGGAGATTCTAGGAGACTGGAAGTTACTCTAGGAGAGTAGAAGGTCCTTAACTTATCAGCAGGACTGGTATCTGCTCCTTTGGGCAAGGAGGAACAGGATGAGCACTGCCATAGCCCTACAAAATGACCTCCAGCAGGCCACTGGTGTGAATGTCTCTGACCAAATAAACAGACTTTGTGAGGGTGGCGTGAGGGCCCAATGTCTCCTAGTGGTCCTTGTGCTCACTGCTTGGCACCATGGAGCTCGATTGTCATTTACCATAGAATACCAGAATTAGTAGGTCCACCACTGTGCTTTTCACAGTTGAGAGCAGGTTCACCCTGAGCACATGTAACAGATGTCAAAGGGTCTGGAGAAGCCGTGGAGAACATTTTGCTGCCTGTAACATTGTTAAGCAAGACCGGTTTGGTGGTGGGTCAGTAATGGTATGGGGAGGCATATCCATGGAGGGATGCACAGACCTCCACATGCTCGACAACAGCACCTTTTCTGCCTTTAGGTATTGGGTATCCTTGGACCCATTGTCAGACCCTATGCTGGTGCAGTGGGTCCTGGGTTCCTCCTGGTACACGACAATGCCCTGCATCATGTAGCAATAGTATTCAGGCAGTTCCTGGTGGATGAAGGAATTGATACCATTGACTGGCCCCCAGTATATATATATTGTGGCAGACGGCTGGCTGCTTAACCCGGCCTGGATGCCCAAAGAAGAGAAGGATAGGGGAAGGCAGCTACTGCAGATGGCAAGTTCCCTGCAGCATAGTGGTGCCCCAGATTCCCGCACGACATCTGTAGTTCAGCATCACAACCCTGCTGGGTACCGTTGGTGCCACCAGGAGACGCTGCAGGAAGATCTGGGAATTTGTATTTCTCATATAGCCCAGAAGTACTCCCAAGTCACGGGGTCAGAAGCCCCAAAGTATGTCCGGGCTGAAGAAAAACCTCAAGTCCTCCATGTGACTCGTAAGTGCTGGCAAATCTCAGGGATGGGAGAACGGATGCACTTCCGGGTCAAGTACTATATAAAGGACTGATGAAGACCCAGTAAGCGAGCCGGAGTCTGGAGGAGTGTGACAGAGCTTTCTGGGTGGTGTTGAGGAGAATATTGTATTGAGTTATTGTTGGTTTATTTGTGTATGGTGGCTGTAGTGCCTAAAGGGCACTTTGAAGAAGAAAAAATAAGTAAAAGATCTTTGTGCTTTTACTTTGCGTCAGTGTATCTGTCTTTTGAGTTGAAAGAGGCAACAGCGACTTCTAGCGTCTTACAATATATACTGTATATACATACAGTAATCCCTCCTCCATCGCGGGGGTTGCGTTCCAGACCCCCCCGCGATAGGTGAAAATCCGCGAAGTAGAAACCATATGTTTGTATGGTTATTTTTATATATTTTAAACCCTTATAAACTCTCCCACACTGTTAACATTATTAGAGCCCTCTAGACATGAAATAACACCCTTTAGTCAAAAGTTTAAACTGTGCTCCATGACAAGACAGAGATGACAGTTCTTTCTCACAATTAAAAGAATGCAAATATATCTTTTCTTCAAATGAGTCTCTGCATCAGGAGCAGAGAATTTAAGACAGAGAGCGCGCGCTCGCAAAGAAAAGCAAACAATCAAAAAATCAATACGTGTGCTTTTAAGTAAAGCGGCATTTTTCAGAGGAGCGTCAGTATCTTCTAAGCAAACAGCCTCTGTTGAAACAGCCCCTCTGCTCAAATCTCCTCCGTCAGGCGCAGAGAACGTCAGAGAGAGAGCGTGAGATTAAAGCAAACAATCAAAAAATCAATATGTGTGCTTTTGTGCTTTTAAATATGCCGAGCACCGCAATAAAGCGGCATTTTTTAGAGGAGCGTCAGTATCTTTTAAGCAAACAGCTTCTGTGCAAACAGCACCTCTGCTCACACTCCCTCCGTCAGGCGCAGAGAATGTCAGAGAGGGTGAGATAGAGGCAGAGACAAGCAAACAAACACCGCGCGGGATGCATATCTTATAGCATTGAGGAGTTTTAGTTAATATGTAATACATGCTCTGATTGGGTAGCTTCTAAAAATGCGAACCAGCGAAAAATCCGTGATATATATTTAGATATGCTTACATTTAAAATCCGCGATAGAGTGAAGCCGCGAAAGTCGAAGCGCGATATAGCGAGGGATTACTGTATATATATATATATATATATATATATATATATATATATATATATATATATATATATATATATTAGACTATACTTTAAGGTAAACACATACTATTAATTTTCAAAGATATGACACATTATTGTTTCTTAATCCTTAATGACATCTTTTACTATTGAAGCCAATGGTTTTCATGATTCACTCTTCACTAGTAGAACTTGGACTCTGGGAAGAAAGGCTACATTGTTGAAGAAGTGCCAGAGCAAGAGAGAAAAATTGGTGGTGAGAGTGGTACTACAAAGGTGTGCTTGAAGGTGAATTGCCCCACTTCCAGATTTGTGAAGTTAGGCCTTGTGTGTCATCATGGTTTTATTTGTCTTTTGTTTATACAATATGCGTTTTGATTTCAATAACTTCAGACTATTGTTTGAATTTCTGTTTCTGTGGATGAGAACATTTACATTGTACATTTACATTAACACTTTCTTCACGAAAGAAATACTATAATGTGGCATAAAGCTGATCATGAAGTTGTAAGTGGTATTTAAGTATTCTCAAGCCATGACAGTAAAATGTGTCCAGATGCTTTCACTGTTGAGACCAGGAACTTACTCAATTATGTTGTTTTTAGTGTAAGACACCAGTTTGAAACAATATGGTCAATTGTAATGTGTCTTAACAGATCCTTTATTTGAACCCATCCACCTTTCATTATCTGGATCCCCATAATCTATCAAAAGAAGGATGAAAAGATTTTAACCATGTGTCATCATACTCAGGCCAGGGACCCACCCTACATGGGTTGGCAGGACAATTTCTAATATGCTACATATATATATACATATACACAAGTTATCTAGATATAGATTATATATATATATATATATACACACACACACACAGTGCATCCGGAAAGTATTCACAGCGCATCACTTTTTCTACATTTTCTTATGTTACAGCCTTATTCCAAAATGGATTAAATTCATTTTTTTTCCTCAGAATTCTACACACAACACCCCATAATGACAATGTGAAAAAAGTTTACTTGAGGTTTTTGCAAATTTATTAAAAATAAAAAAACTGAGAAATCACATGTACATAAGTATTCACAGCCTTTGCTCAATACTTTGCCGATGCACCTTTGGCAGCAATTCCAGCCTCAGGTCTTTTTGAATATGATGCCATAAGCTTGGCACATTCTCCTTGGCCAGTTTCGCCCATTCCTCTTTTCAGCATCTCTCAAGCTTCATCAGGTTGGATAGGAATCGTCAGTGCACAGCCATTTTAAGATCTCTCCAGAGATGTTCAATCGGATTCAAGTCTGGGCTCTGGCTGGGCCACTCAAGGACATTTATAGAGTTGCTCTGAAGCCACTCCTTTGATATCTTGGCTGAATTAGGGTCGTTGTCCTGCTGAAAGATGAACCATCGCCCCAGTCTGAGGTCAAGACTGCTCTGGAGCAGGTTTTCATCCAGGATGTCTCTGTACATTGCTGCAGTCATCTTTCCCTTTATCCTGACTAGTCTCCCAGTTCCTGCCGCTGAAAAACATCCCCACAGCATGATGCTGCCACCTCCATGCTTCACTGTAGGGATGGTATTGGCCTGGTGATGAGCGGTGCCCGGTTTCCTCCAAACGTGACGCCTGGAATTCACACCAAAGGGTTCAATCTTTGTCTCATCAGACCAGAGAATTTTGTTTTTCATGGTCTGAGAATCATTCAGGTGCCTTTTGGCAAACTCCAGGCGGGCTGCCATGTGCCTTTTACTAAGGAGTGGCTTCCATCTGGCCACTCTACCATACAGGCCTGATTGGTGGATTGCTGCGGAGATGGTTGTCCTTCTGGAAGGGTCTCCTCTCTCCACAGAGGACCTCTGGAGCTCTGACAGAGTGACCATCGGGTTCTTGGTCACCTCCCTGACTAAGGCCCTTCTTCCCCGATCGCTCAGTTTAGATGGCCGGCCAGCTCTAGGAAGAGTCCTGGTGGTTTTAAACTTCTTCCACTTACGGATGATGGAGGCCACTGTGCTCGTTGGGACCTTCAAAGCAGCAGAAATTTTTCTGTATCCTTCCCCAGATTTGTGCCTCGAGACAATCTTGTCTCGGAGGTCTACAGACAATTCCTTTGACTTCATGCTTGGTTTATGCTCTGACATGAGCTATCAACTGTGGGACCTTATATAGACAGGTGTGTGCCTTTCCAAATCATGTCCAATCAACTGAATTTACCACAGGTGGACTCCAATTAAGCTGCAGAAACATCTCAAGGATGATCAGGAGAAACAGGATGCACCTGAGCTATATTCTGAGCTTCATGGCAAAGGTTGTGAATACTTATGTACATGTGCTTTTTCAATTTTTTTATTTTTAATAAATTTGCAAAAAACTCAAGTAAACTTTTTTCACCTTATCATTATGGATTGTTGTGTGTAGAATTCTGAGGAAAAAAATGAATTGAATCCATTTTGGAATAAGGCTGTAACATAACAAAATGTGGAAAAAGTGATGCGCTGTGAATACTTTCCACATGCACTGTATATATAAAACAACAACAACAACATTTATTTATATAGCACATTTTCATACAAAAAAATGTAGCTCAAAGTGCTTTACAAAATGAAGAATAGAAAAATAAAAGACAGCATTAATTAACATAGAATAAGAGTAAGGTCCGATGGCTAGGGTGGACAGAAAAAACAAAAAAAAAAACTCCAGACGGCTGGAGAAAAAAAACTAAATCTGCAGGGATTCCAGACCATGAGAGCGCCCAGTCCCCTCTGGGCAATCTACCTAACATAAATGAAACAGTCCTCTTTGTATTTAGAGTTCTCACGGAAGGACTTGATGATGATGGTCATGTAGACTTCTGGCTTTTAGTCCATCAATGTTGGAGCATCATGATGCTTTGAGTAGGTAGTGGTGGCACAGGCCGCCACCACAAAGAAACCGGAAAAAGAAACAGAAGAGAGAGTAGGGGTCAGTACAGATTTTAGAGCCACCATGAATAGTTATTATGATGAATTGAACATACAGAGTATCGGATCAAGTTAAAGTGAAGTTATGAGAAGGCCATGTTAAAGTAATGTGTTTTCAGCAGTGTTTTAAAGTGCTCCACTGTATTAGCTTGGCGAATTCCTATTGGCAGGCTATTCCAGATTTTAGGTGCATAACAGCAGAAGGCCGCCTCACCACTTCTTTTAAGTTTAGCTTTTGGAATTGTAAGGAGACACTCATTTGAAGGTCTAAGGTTACGATTTGTAATATAAGGTGTCAGACATTCCGATATATAAGATGGGGCGAGATTATTTAAGGCTTTATAAACCATAAGCAGAATTTTAAAGTCAATTCTGAAAGACACAGGTAACCAGTGTAGTGACATCAAGACTGGAGAAATGTGTTCAGATTTTCTTTTCCTAGTTAGGATTCTAGCAGCTGCATTCTGCACTCGTTGCAAATGATTTATGTCTTTTTTGGGTAGTCCTGAGAGGAGTGCGTTACAGTAATCTAATCGACTGAAAACAAAAGCGTGAGTTAATTTCTCAGCATCTTTCAATGATATAAGAGGTCTAACTTTTGCTATGTTTCTTAAGTGAAAAAATGCTGTCCTAGGGGTCTGATGAATATGCGATTTAAAATTCAGGTTACAGTCAACAGTTACCCCTAAGTTTTTTACTTCCGTCTTAACTTTTAATCCTAATGCATCAAGTTTATTTCTGATAACCTCATTGAATCCATTATTGCCAATCACTAAAATTTTAGTTTTCTCTTTATTTAGCTTGAGAAAATTACTATTCATCCATTCAGAAATACCAGTAAGACATTGTGTTAGTGAATCAAGAGAGTCGGAGTCATCAGGTGCTATTGATAAATACAGCTGTGTGTCATCAGCATAGCTGTGGTAGCTCATGTTGTAACCTGAGATAATCTGACCTAATGGAAGCATATAGATTGAGAATAACAGCGGACCCAGGATAGAGCCTTGTGGAACACCATATAGAATATCATGTGTCTTTGAGTTGTGATTACCACAACTAACAAAGAATTTTCTCCCTGCCAGGTAGGATTCAAACCAATTTAAGACACTGCCAGAGAGGCCCACCCATTGACTAAGGCGATTTCTAAGAATATTGTGATCAATGGTGTCAAATGCGGCACTCAGATCTAGGAGGATGAGAACTTATAAATGGCCTCTGTCTGCATTTACCCGCAAGTCATTTACTACTTTAACAAGTGCAGTTTCTGTGCTGTGATTTGTTCTAAAACCTGACTGAAATTTATCAAGAATAGCATGTTTATTGAGGTGGTCATTTAACTGCAAATTGACTGCCTTCTCTAGAATTTTACTTAAGAAGGGCGGGTTAGAGATGGGTCTAAAATTTTCAACAGAGGGGTCAAGATTATTTTTCTTGAGTAGGGGTTTAACTACAGCAGTCTTAAGACAGTCTGGGAAGACCCCCGTATTTAATGACGAATTTACTATGTCAAGAATATTATCAATTAGCACGCCTGATACTTCCTTGAAAAACCTATATAGATATAGATATACAGTAGATATAGATAGATAGATAGATAGATAGATAGATAGATAGATAGATAGATA
>JANRMT010049829.1:52517753-52561934 GCA_026402145.1 Polypterus bichir lapradei
ATATATAGATATATATAGATATGGGAACAACACTCATATCAATGACAAAACAATTACATTAACAATTATGTTACGTTATTTTTTAAATTTTTCCTTTTCTTTTTCATACCTTCTTCAACACACTACTTCTCCGCTGCGAAGCGCGGGTATTCTGCTAGTGTACTATAAAAACCAAAAATATCTAACAAATACATACAGATTTTTCTTTGACAGTATCATTTGAGTGGTGGGTATTCCCAAAACATATGACCTTGCTAGGCACGAACTTAAAGCAGTATCTTATTTCGAATATTTTGAATATACAGTATTTTGGATAATCTTAGTCAAACTAGGTTTGTGCTACAGATAATCTTTAACAGAATACACCATCCAAATTAATTAA
Organism: Polypterus bichir lapradei; assembly: GCA_026402145.1. NCBI lineage: Eukaryota > Metazoa > Chordata > Cladistia > Polypteriformes > Polypteridae > Polypterus > Polypterus bichir. The sequence continues at coordinate 52,518,136 of JANRMT010049829.1, forward strand.
GAGTTTATCTTATAGATGACTGACTTCTATTAATTATCTGTTATTCCTGTTTTGTATTTGCTATGTTTAGAAATATTTATGTACAGTTTCTTTAAATGCCTTTATGTTCCTTGTATTTTGTGGGTGGTTCCCCAAGAGGTGTGGTAACCTGTCAATCACCATTGAGGGACAACTACTTCAAGTACATTTGTCAGCTATTTTTACTTTAATTGATCAAATTTCATTTAGTACTACATTTATTCCACTACATTTTAGGTTAAATACCATACTTTTTATTTCCTTACATTTTCCAGGAAGTCCTTGTTACTTGTTACACAAATCAAACTAGCAATTCATGCATAAAAGAGACCATCCAGGTGTGTTGTCAACATTGCTGAAACACAGCCAACAAAATGCTGTTCATCGTTCAAAAATTAAAGTGCCAAAGGGCACCTTTCACTGCTCATTTGGTAGGTCATTCCCATGTTTCCTACTTGCTGCTGAGACATGGAAACTGAATGTGTACTTTCCCCATGGTTGAATTTGAAAACAGCACCTAAAAAAAGTTCTGCTTTCGAGAATTTGCCTTCAAATTTAAAGAAGCTTGTTGAAGTAATCCACTATCTTAAGTGGAGGTCCTAAAGCCCCAAAAAATAGTGTCTTTTCAAACTTCTGCAAACAAGATTTTTATGGGCACAAGTAATATCTTATTGTGCAAACAGTATTTGTATATTGTGCGCACAAGATATTGTGGTGGATTCTTACAAGCCCAATTACTGAAACGATAGAAGTCGCTGGTTAACTGGAGAAGACAGACTCAGGCTTCCAGCAAGATGTCATGGCCTGCTACGGGTCTTGTTGCCTCTTGTTAAGAGCTAATAAAAGGGTTGCCAGCTTTCCTTCAATCAAATGTCAGTATTTTCATTGCTACCTTATGGAATTTGAGCTCAGGGAAAGTGCCGACCAGAATCTACTAGAGCCACAATGACTAAACAAAATGTATAGGTGGCTTATTAAGTGAAGGATCCAGTTTTGTGTACAAGGGTGAGCGTTGAGTAGAGATATATTTTGTCTTGGTAAATTACTAATTAATGCACGTCTTTTATTCTGTTATATGTCTTCCAATGAACTGCAAAGTGTGAGTTTTATTTACCCTCAGCTGTCCATTTTATTTGTTCTTTATATTATTCAGAAGAAAGCATTTAAATTTAACAGAATTGACCCATGTCCAGAGTATTCTCCAGTAGAACACTGACTGTCAGAGTCATAATTGGTATTTTACTATGCTGTATTGAAGCTAAGTTATTGTGTTGTAATACACTTGTGTTGTAGTGTAATATAAAAGCAAATTGATTTCATGCGTATATGTGTGGGAAAATGTTAAATTGTCTATAGGAGTTCATTAAACAACTGGTGTACATTAGTGATGAGCGAGCACCAAAGTGTTCGGGTGTTCGGTCTGAACACATCGCGATGTTCGTCTGCTCTACCGAGCACCCGAGTATAATGTAAGTCAATGGTAGACAACCAGGCACCCCCTGCTCTGAAGAGGGGAGGGTGCCTGGTCCATTGGAAAAGGTCAGAAAGGGACAGAAACACCACCCAAATGGACCGGGAACAGCATGGGGATGATGTCTGTATGCATCTTGGACTCCCAAGTCGTTGCTGGGAACCAGTTTGTCCGAGTTGTATGCCACTTTTACATACTGACAAAAAAACGCCAAAAACCCCCAAAAAAATCAACTTTACAGCAAAAATGACGCTCTAAAACATTATATGCCAGTGCCTAAAGGTGAGTTGACGCTCTAAAACATGACGTGTTCCAGCCAGCCAATCACTGTAATGCCAGCACCTGACATGGCTACTGGCATTACAGTGAGGGCAGTACTTACCTGCCTCTTGATTGGCTGTCTCTAAGCTGCGAAACGTGCGGGGCGGAGACTCGAGCATGGCGCACAAGCACATGTGGTGCTTGTTCGAGTAGCGCCATGCTCCAAGCATAGCGATGCTTGAGCCGAACACATGTTCGGCCGAGCATGCTCGCTCATCACTAGTGTACATCTGATTATGGTGGAGAATTAATAATATGCCTTGAGTTTAAGTGTGGTTAATTCTATAGGTTTACATGAGTGCTCAAACGGGTTATTTAAAGATAAAATTGAGCACCAAATTAAGCAAAGGAGATCACTGCTTTCTTAAGATAATTCTTGTTAAAGATAAACAACAATTCTGAAACTGTTGTATTACTATTTAATGTAATAATTACTTTTCTAAAATTCATCTTTACTTCAATGAAGTATGATAAATCCTATCTGTGTTGATTTTCATTGTTTTTTATATTGTGTGTCTGCTCATGTGATAAGGTTGAGAAGTGTTAAGTTAATTTTTTTAATTCTTATTTTTGTATTTTATTTCATGTTTCTTCTCTCTGGAGTAGGGGTGCCTCACTTCCTGCTGCCAGATATTTTAATAATCCACACCCGCTTGTACCACATTTTAGGTCATCACCGTTCCACTTACTGCAGTTATGTACTGATCAAAGGCAGGATTGCATTTGTATGATTTATTAATCTGTAGTGCATTTCTGTAGTAAAGATATAGTTTGAGTGTTGTTTAAAAAACTTCTTTGACTTTTACTCAAGTATCATTTTTGAGTCCTTTTTACAACTATATTATTTGTGTTTACTAGCTTTTTGTCAATGGTTTGCTCTGGTCAAAGATTTTGACTTGTGATTTAAGTATTGAAACCTGGTTAATGTGGATTGTCATTTTTAGGCAACTTTTTTTTGTTGCACTTTTGAGCATTTTCCTGTCTTTTATTTTTTGTAAGCAGATCTTAATTTTTATATTGTCCCTGCTCTAACTAAAGTTACAAAGTTCTCCTCCTGGTATGACATTTTCATGAGATATTTTTTCTTTTCTTTCTTTTTAATTTTTAGATTTATTTCCTGTTTGAGGTCTAATTGGGACATAAACCTCCCATTTTTCTGGGTCACGCTTGCCTTGTGTTAGACCTGTTTTGTGGCCTTTTTAGAGGCCTCACACCTTTGCTATTTTGTGAAATCAGAATCATAGCAGTAGGGTCTCACTGTTCAAATTTAATTGGCAAAGTCTGGAAATGCTACCTCTATCTTCATGAATACTAGGCAATACAGATTCAATTTAAGATATTAATGAAAAATGAGAAACATTGGGCAACATTTCTAACTTGCAGAGATTGAAAAAAATGTGTTACAAGTAGATTGCTTTTGAGAAACAAAAAGCTTACCTTTGCAAATTTTGCAGCTTAGTTTGATGGGAATTGTAAGTGGAAATTATTCCACACCAGATATCAATGTGTCTTGTATAAACCTTTCATAGTATCTCTCAAAATTTTCTGTGAATTTAGTTTATAAAAAATGTCATGCAACCAGATTAACTTATTTTGTGCAACACTCCCTTTGGGCATCATGCCTGCAAAACTCCAAACACTCAAATTCAGGTCCTCACAGAGTGCACAGGATTAGGTATTTTGCCAGTCAAGCCAAAGGAGATCCCCATTAGAGAAGATAACATTAAGTTTCTATATGTAAGGGAGCAGATGATATATTGTCGCATGCTGTGGCTTTCCTGCTTAATGAGTATGTGAATGCCTATTTGAAACACACGTTTGAACAGAAGTTATGTAGCGTGCACTTTGAAAGCTTCACATGGATGATACATTAGTGCTGAGTGGTCCATCCATACTTGCATGAGAACAGTGTCTAACTTCACTTAACTGAGAGTCTTTTAGTCATAAAATGTAATGATTAATCAATATTATATATTGCTTTTGTTTTAGAGTTCACTTCTCTTGAAAGAAAAAGAAAATCATCTTTTTACAAAACTGACATTTCAAAATAATTTCTGATTGCTTCTTGTCTTCTTTGAACTTTACAAAAGATTCAAACGCTGAATACAGCAATAAGTGATGTCTCAAAATACCAGTATTGGTATATCATAAGGTACATGAACTTTACCTTTCATCTCCACCTTCCATCTTGTCTTCCCAATACAAGGCTAACATTTCAGATTGCATGTCCTCTGACACCAGTGATGGTGTTCTCGAGTGTCAGCAGGACACTCTTCTGTAGCAGTTCCTTGTTGGTAATATGATCACAGAATGTAATGGCAAATATCCCTAATTGGCATCTTTGGTGAAATATGTTAATGCCTTCCTTTTCATCGCTCTCCATGTCTTGCTAGCATATATAGCTGTTGGCACCACAATGCTGTTATAGAGTCGAATTCGCGCCACCTGCCCAAACCACCTTAGCATGTCCTTGTCCTCACCACCATTTCCATTGATGGTGCTCCCCAAGAAGGTGAATTTAGTGACCTCTTCCACAGTCTGTCTTCCCATGGTGATGTGTAGTTTTGTGGCTCGGTTTATGCTCATTGCTTTTGTTTTGTTGCTGTTAATCCAGAGACCAGTTTTTCCCACCTGTTCATTGAGCTGCATTGTTATATTCTGAAGAGCCAGCTATGCTTAGCAGGACCATCTGCAAAGTCCAGATAATGGAGTCAATTGTCTTCTGTTCATTGGATGCCCATTTACTTGGCACTGTAATTTTGATTAAACACTCTTAAATGTTCAGATGCCTACAATGATATCTAAACGGTAATTAATGATTAATAATAAAAACTCAGCTAAGAATAACATTCTACAATACATTACAAAAAAAAATAGTAATGGGTTGCCAAGTGGTAGTAAATCAGAGTGCTCTACAATCATTAGAAGTGGTAAAAGAAGAGAAATAGAAAAAGATAATTGTAAGAGCATTAAGTATTGTCACAATTACAGTGATATTAAGGCATAAGAATATTAGCAAATGGTAGAAGAGTATTAGTAATAAAGGTAGGAAGAAGAATAAGACACTAAAAGTTACAATAATAAAAGTTAAGAAGTAAAAGTGGAACTAATAAACTAATAGTGATAGTAAAATAATAAAGAAAATTAAGAAAAAATAAGAAACAAAGCAAAACATAAACTGAAATATAACAAACATTAAACATTCAAAATGACAATACATGAGAACAATTAAATAGATGAGATAAAAGACATTTATTACATAAAACATATTGTATATAATAATCATTAAAGTTTCAGCTAGACTTTGGCTTAACTATGTCTTACATTTTCCTTTTGACAGAGCAGTGCAATTTTTCCTTCTGTCTATTAATCTTGCCTTTATGTAGCCCTCAATCACAGCTTATTCAGATTTGAAAGATATTTAGAAGAAATGATTTCAAGGTTTTTTTCTGCTTTCTTAATTTAAAATGTGAATGCATCCTCTGGTCCAGCTGGATATATTGTGAGCCTAGCAGATTCAGTCACTGCCTAATACCTTAAAACATAACACTCTTAGTGGTCAGTAAAGAAACATATGGCAAAAAGGTCTATTTGTTCTCATTTCTCTTTTTCTTCTCTCTTGCACAACACATTTTGTTTTTCCTAATATCAGTCGAACTTAATGATCAATGGTCATGGAGAAGGGTTCTGATTTTTGGTGAATGTTTTAGGCTCTGGAAATTGGTATTTTTGTGTTAGTGGGTTTTGGAGCACACTCTCTTCTCCTGGTACCACAAAATTTTCCCGGATGTTTGACTTTCCTTTTCCAGCTGACAGCAGAGTAAGACTAACAGTGGTCAATTGAATGCCTGCAACTCCTCACTCTTAAATGAGATGGTGTCTGATCATTAATTGACACATACACAGTAACTATGCTGCAACACTGAAATATCCCTGAAACCAAAGTGTGATGTGAACACAAAACTAAAAAGATGACAAAATGAAAGAACCCTAAAAAAGGAGGAAAAAAATGAGAAAATAATTAAAAAATAACAACAGCAATTTTAATCAGTAGATGACTCTGGTAGTAACAGCTTCAAAGTGAGTTACATTTAACTGCCCAGGAAGTTAAGTAAACTTTGTCATCATTATAATGTGATCAGTGTTCTGTTGTGTGCCTAATTAGACATGCTATAGGAAGATTAGTTATATGGCTATATTATTGAGTACACCTGTACTTGGAAAATAACAAAAAAACACCTGGTACTGCTAAAAATGTTCTCAGAGACAAATATTGTGTTCTTGAACTGATAAAATACAACAGTAAGTTTTTCAGATACCCATTGGCACGACTCATAGAGTCAGTTGGCAGTATACAACATTTTGTTTTTTGTTGACTGTTCATGGGAAATGAATGTCAGGATGATGCCAGCTTTTGTCAGAAATTGTACAATAAATAAAGAAATAAATGCAAATGAACATATTTTTAATATGCTACTCTTTAATATAAAAGTGGTTTGAATGATGCCAATGATGCAATGCTTCTGATCAGATTACATTTTTCATTAACAAAATTTCATTCCCAGTGCAGCAGGAGTCATATTAGGATATTTTCAATTAGAAGTCTGGACTCTGGTGTTAATGTTTTAGACAGTATGTTAAGCATGTTAAGTGAAACATTTGTAGAGGACAAGATTGCATTCTCTCACAGATATCAAAGCATAGAAGAGGCAAGGAATTCAATTAAAATGTTTACTGCCAATCTATGTAACCACTTCATGCTTGTTAACTTGAAAGAAATTGAACTCATAATACTGCAAAGAAAATATCTGGTTATACAGACATTCATTTTACTTCTTAAAAACAAAGAAAAAAAATCTGGGCCTCTTAAGTTTTTACTCATTTTGAAGAAAACACAATGGAACATAGTACAAAATAAATAAGACAAGCAGATGCATACAAAAAGTGGTAAAAAAAAATCAGCACCTAGGAGCAACAAGAGATTTATCATGGCTTACTGACTATTGAACAGAATTTGGCTTCTTGTGTTCATGTTTGCCAAAACTGAAAAAAAAAAATTATTCACACACATTTTTTGACATATTGTCCACGGATTCCCATGTAACAAATGGTTGCCAGGAACATAAATAGCACCAGTGTACCAAAGAGTTTGTGTGTTTTCATGCAAGATCCAGTTTCAGAAAGAGACAACACTGTCAGCATGTGTAGACCTTTAACTAGTGCAGAGGTGGCCACGAAAGTTAATTATACACATATACCCCTTAGAAAGAGCGTCAGAAATACTTACCAAAGTTAATAGCAGGTTGGTAGCACTCCATTGGCCTGGTTCACTGACACAGATACAGACAGATACAGAAGGCTGCCCAGATGTGACTGTGGGTTTTGACTGAGAAGAGAATCCTTCCGTTGGTTTAAAGTTTTCTCTGTCAAAGAGAGTGTGAGTCAATTGTTAAGAAGTGAGTTGGTGCAAAATTTCACTGACGAAGAGTAAACTGGCTAAACCTATTTAGAAGAAGAAAGAAAGAGAGAGTGCTAAAGGCATGACACATATGAGGGGCTATTTTGCTTTGAAATTGAGTAAAGAAACCACCTCTCTAGAAAGACAAGGTAACAAACTATGAAGAAAGGTATACAAAATGAGCAGGGATTTTTTTCATAAATTGTCTGTGTTGATACTTTTTATTCTTCCTTTAGAATGGCAAAGTTGTAAATTAAAATGTTGTGGCAGAACTGAACATTCTTACTATCTGCAGGGGGTTTTCTCCATATTTTATTTCCACCTACATCATAAAGATTTATTGACAACTCAAAATTTGCCTTATATGAGTTACTGTTCATATATGAGTGTGCCCTGTGATGGTCTGCTGCACTGTTTAGCACTGATTCCCGATTTGCTGCCAGTACTGCCAAGGTAAAAGATAATCTGTTTATAAACATATCTAGAGCAATGTAAACATACCTAGAATGGAAAAAATAACAAGTTTAACTTTAAAAATATGAAATCATTTTTGTTGTCAATGTGATTTGTGGTCCATGGCACAATGCCGATTTTAAATAAATAATCACCTTCTTGTGTAGGTGCAGGTTGTAAGCGGATGAGAGAGTGTCTAAATGTGTTTCACTCCACAGTTAGCAGAGGCAAAAATGGCGAGAAAGAATGGAAACAGGTAGTGGAAAGAGCAGCATCTGGAGGAGAGATGAAACAGGCCAGTCAGGTAGTGGGAGAAAGGCATTTCAGGGGCTGGTTCACCCCACTGATTGTTTATTCAGAGTGGGTGAGAGCGTGGTGGAGTTTGCTGAAGGGATCCGAAGTACGACTGTGGGTGCATGAAGGATGACGGGAGGAATACTGACCTCAGACGGTCTGGTCAAAGCCTTGAGGGCAGCTAAGATGGAGGTCGGGTGAAGAAGACTGTGGCTGTTGTGCTGGGCTTGTCTGTCTGTGTTTTAAGGACCCGATGAATGTTATTTTACATTCCTTATTTTTATAGTGTATTTTAACTCTTGGATTTCACTATTTTGTATTCATTTATTGATGACATTTAGATATTGAACTCAGGGGACACTTTTGATTTTTTCTCTTCCTTATAATAAAAGCAATTTTGCACTTTTTTTCACCATCCCCTTGAAATCTGTTGGCTCATCTCAGTTATGGTAGTGACGGTGTCGGGTTCAAGAGGCTACCAGAATGGAAGGGAAGTTGGAGCTGACCTGCACCATAGCAGTCAACAAGATAGGCAGATCAAGAAGACTTCAAGGTACAAACCACAAAAATACCTTAAAAAGAGGACATAAACAGTATGTTATCCACTAAATTTATTTAAACCAGTTACCATAAGTGATTTACTTTTAGATATCCAGTCTCTTTTTCCAAAGAAACAAGTTGGAAAATCCCTATAATTAGCTGCTTCTAAAATATTAATTTTAGGTCATTTAATGTGTTACAGATTTATTGCAAAATTACTTTGTAGAAGCCCCTTTGGCAGCAGTAACAGGTTTACTTCTTCTTGGTTATGTCTCTATAAGCTCTCCACACCTGGATTTGGGTAGTTTATCCAATTCTTCTTAGCAGATCCTTTGAAGCTCTGTTGTAGTGTTGATAAAGTGCCACATTCAGGTCTCTCCACAAATGTGTATGGGGTTTAAGCCTGGGCTTTGGATGAGACTTTTTCCAAAGGTACACAAGTATTTTCTTTGCTGTGTGCTTCAGATCATTGTTGTACTGAAACATCTGTTGTGGTGAACCATCACTCCAGTCTGAGGTTGTGTGCACATTGGGACAGTGTGTTTCCTCAGGGACCTCTCTGTATTTGGCTGCATTTATGGTTCCCTCAATTCTGCCCAGTTTTCCTGTCCCTGCCACTGTGAAACACAAACATCATGTGATGCTACAAACACCATGCTTCACTGTAGCTTAGGTATTAGGTAAATGCACGGTCTTCACCAGCCATAGTGACTGGAGTTCTGCCCATAGAGTTTTGTCATCACACCAGAAAATCTTTTTACTCATGCTCTGAGTCCATTAAATTTGGTTTGGAAAACTCTAAGTGGAGTGTCACATTCCTTTTACATTTAACACTTTTACATTTTTACATTTAAGATTCTTCATTTAAAGATTTACCAGTGTTGTTTCTTGTCTTAGTGTGTGAATATAAACACAGGGAACTTCAGTTTCTGTATTACATCTTGCCTGAAGAAGGGGCCTGAGTTGCCTCGAAAGCTTGCATATTGTAATCTTTTTAGTTAGCCAATAAAAGGTGTCATTTTGCTTGGCTTTTCTCTGCATTTATAATGGCTAACACGGTACAACACCTAGTACTACAGACATTCCTTTTACTAAGGAGTGCATTCCGCCTGAGCAATTGAGTGCTGCTAAGATGGGCGTCCTTCTGAGAGGTTCTCACATCTCAGCAGAGGACTTCTGAAACTCTGTTATTGTGACTATTTGGTTCTTATGCACCATCCTGATTTAGACCCTTTTTTCCCTGCTTACTCAATTTGGCCAGACTGTAGGAAGAATCCGGGTGGTTAAGAACTTTTTCCGTTTCACAATTGTTGAGGTCGCTGTGTTCCTGGTAAAACTCAAAACTATAGAAATGGTTTAATCTCTTTGCCCTGGTGTATACCTCACCACACATCCATCCTTAAGGTCCACAGAGAGGACTGACATGAATTGTGAACTGTGGGAGCTTATATACACTGATGTCTGCCTTTCTAAACTATGTCTAATCAATTCACTTTGCCACAGATGGTCTCCAAAAAGTTCTAGACACATTTCAAAGATAATGAAAGCAAAGAAGATGCATCTGAACACAACTAGGTGTGCTACAGCAAAGGGTCAGAGTACTTATATAAATGAGAGTTTTCAGTTTTTAATTTTTAATAGATTTGCAAACTTTTCTGAAAACATCTTGTCATTTTGTTATTATGGGTTATTGAGTGTAGGGCGATGGTCACAACTGGCAAATTTATTAATTTAAAATTACATCTACAGCACAATAAAGTGTGTAGAAAGTGAATACTTTCTCAATCCTGTGTATTGAGTACATAATAGAGCCAACTTTGCTCCTGGATCTTGTTTGCACCTGCTCAATGAGTATTTGGAGTGAGCAGACCTGTAAAAGGATAAATAACCTGTTTCAACAAACTGCCTGAGGTCACTGCTGCACCTGTACAAGGCCAAGTGTCTTTTTGCATTAAATTTCTTCTGTCATAATCAAAATGAGGGGTGGGGGGAATTATATTTCTTTAATAATTTATACTGTGTTGTCAGCTAGATATTATCATCCTAGGCTCTTTAGAAATTTTGGCTAAAACACTAACTGGAGTCATTAACAGTTAATTCCTTTAAAAAGGTAAACCTAAGCTCAGAAAATAAAATTTTATACAACAGCTAATCAGTTAAAAGTTAATAAATGTAATAATTAAAATAACAGCTTGCATGTGAGGGCAGCTTATATAAATTAGGTAAATGAAATGGTTTTCTTGAACATTATAACTAGATAAACAGCCGCCATCTACAAATGTCAATAGCCTGCCCCAAAACAGAACTAAGCAATTGGTGACTTCTTTTAAATGGGAACAATATAGCTATTATATTCAGAGACTGAAACGTTGGACAAGGAACAAGGAGCAGGCAAAATAACTCTAAGCAAAGGTATGCTAATGTGGAGTGAGATCGTCAGTGGAGTCCTTCCAGATTCTGTCAAGCGGCTATTACTTTTATTGATTTGTATTAATAACATTGATTCTGGTATAGATAGCAAACTTAGAAACTTGAATTTTGCAGATGGCACTAAAATTAGATGAATGGCTGACAGTGTGGAGGTGGCAAAATTAATTCAAGAAGACCCTGACAAGCCTCAGAACTAGGCAAACATTGGAAAATGCAGTTTAATGTGGTAATGTGCAAAGTATTGCACATAGGCTACAGGAACATCTATAAATACAAGATGGAAGACATTGTCCTACAAGAAGCAACCTCTGAAATGGATTTAGGGGTTTCTGTTGACACAATATTTTCATTGTCTAAGTAATGAGCAGAGCCAATTATAAAGGCAAATAAAATTTTAGGTTATATTGTAAAAACTACTGAATATAAATTAAGAGATATTATGCTTAGACTACTTAATGTGCTAATGGGACTTCTAGAGTTTTATATGCAGTTCTAGTCCCCATACTACAAAAAAGAAAGCAGCAGCCAGAAGCAGGCCAGAACTTAAAGATATATTACACTCTGTACTCTGACAGACTCAGAGTAATTCAGAGAATTAAACCTGTATAGTCTCAAGCAGAGGAGCCTGCATGGGGACTTAAGCCATATTTCTGAAAGGCAGTAATAAAATAACATAATTCCTTCACCTTAAGTGTCATGATAAGGTTTAATTTTGGTAATCTATTTTACCGTTTTCATTGCTGCTTTGAGGGATTCCTATCACCAAAAATGTTGGGTCAGTTGTTAGGGGTGTGCCCCAAATTTTATATTTGGTTTTTGAAGACATATCCAGCTGCAGTCAGGACAGTTTCAGGTCTCAGACAGATCCAAGAACTTCAGACACTATGAGGCCCGGAAACTGTGTATATTCCAATGAGAAACACGATAACGCTTATTTTTACCTCTTGCATAACTATACAATTAAATCATTTAATTAATGTGATGTGTTGCTTTACCTAAAAAAAAATTCATTTTATTTTTTCACACAAAATATTACGCTGACTTCAGAAAACATGTATACAGTATATACTACTCAAGAAAATTGAAGGAACGCTTTTTAATCAGAGTATAGCATCTAGTCAATGAAGCTTCTGGGATATTGATCTGGTCAGTTAAGTAGCAGAGGGGGTTGCTAATCAGTTTCAGCTGCTTTGGTGTTAATGAAATTAACAACAGGTGCACTAGAGGGGCAACAGTGAAATGACCCCCAAACAGTAATGGTTTAACAGGTGGAGGCCACTGACATTTTTTTCCCTCGTCATCTTTTCTGACTGCTTTTTCACTATTTTTGCATTTGGCTGCGGTCAGTGTCACTACTGGTAGCATGAGGCAATACCTGGACCATACAGAGATTGCACAGGTAGTCCAACTTCTCCAGGATGGCAATTCGTGGAATTGCCAGAAGATTTGCTGTGTCTCCCAGCACAGTCTCAAGAGCATGGAGGAGATTCTAAGAGATAGGCAGTTACTCTAGGAGAGCAGAAGGTCCTTAACCCATCAACAGGACCAGTATCTGCTCCTTTGGGCATGGAAGAACAGAATGACCACTGCAAGAGCCCTACAAAATGACCTCCAGCAGGCCACTGGTGTGATTGTCTCTGAGCATATAATCAAAAACAGATGTCATGAGGGTGGCCTGAGGGCCCAATGTCCTCTAGTGTGCCTTGTGCTCACTGCCTGGCACCATGGAGCTTGATTGGCATTTACCATAGAATACCAGAATTGACAGGTCCACCACTGGTGCCCTGTGCTCTTCACAGATGAGAGCAGGTTCACCTGAGCACATGTGAGAGACGTGAAAGGGTCTGGAGAAGCCGTGGAAAATGTTATGCTGTCTGTAACATCGCTCAGCATGACCAGTTTGGTGGTGGGTCAGTGATGGTCTGGGGAGGCCAATCCATGGTGGGATGCACAGACCTCTACAGGCTAGACAACAGCACCTTGACTGCCATTAGGTATCGGGATGAAATCCTTGGACCCACTGTTAGACCCTATGCTGGTGCAGTGGGTCCTGGGTTCCTCCTGGTGCATGACAATGCCCGGCCTCATGAGGCGAGAGTATACAGGCAGTTCTTGGAGGATGAAGGAACTGATACCATGGCCTGGCCCCCAAGCACACCTGACCTAAATCCAATAGAACACCCCTGGGACATTATGTTTCGGTCTATCCGAAGCCACCAGCTTGCACCTCAGACTGTCCAGGAGCTCAGTGATGCCCTGATCCAGATCTTGGAGGAGATCTCCCAGGACACCATCCGTCGTCAGGCATGCATCCAAGCACATGAGGGCCATACAAACTACTGAGTACAAGTTTGAGATGCTGCAATGAAATTTCGGCAAAATGAACTAGCCTGCTGCATCATTTTTTCACTTTGATTTTTGGTGCTGTCTTTGAATTCAGCCCTCTGTAGGTTGATAATTTTCATTTCCATCAAATGATGCGACATCCTTTCATTCCTAACACATTACCCAGTCCATATCAGTATAGATATCCAGGAGGATTTTTTTTCCCATTGAGATCTGATGTGTTTTCAAAGTGTTCCTTTAATTGTTTTGAGCAGTTATATATACTAGCTGTGTAAGAGCATGCTGTAAAAAGCCCGGGGTCCTAGAAACTATTGAACTTATCAGAAAAAAAACTGCAATGTAGAGATGTCTGGTAATTGAAAGGAACTACTCTGGGCGTCTCTCTCCTAGGAGGATTCGTTTTGCCGACATCGCTTGTGCATTAGTGACGGGAAGAAAAGTAAATGGGAGACCGTTTTACTGATTTACTTGCCTCGAGTCTGTATTAGCGGCTAAGCAAGTTTTCTGTTTCCTCGGAGGTGGAGCCCTTACCCTGACTCCACCTCTTCCTTCCAAGCCAGACATACACACATACTTCCACGCGTAGACATTTATATATATATATATACAGTATATATGTATATGTATATATATATATATATATATATAAACCAATAACAAAAGACACATACATTCTGTGGTTTTGTTTCAGATGCAGAACTAAGAAACCTCAATAGTTTAGAAGTTTAATAAATGCTGAATAGACAGGCCTCAAAACTACCGAATCCACTGGCTTGAGAGCAGTAACTAAAGTGAATTGAAATCGACATGTAGGTTTCAGTACATCAACGAAACAGGGGAGTGGTTCCTGGTAAGGGGCCAGTGTCAAAAGAGATGCTGCTGACAGGGTTGTCAGCTTATAGGCCTCAGAATGTTTCAAGTAGCTGAATCTGTCTAAGGCTTCAGACTGTCTCGCCTACAGCTTGACTCAATTGGGTTTTTGACTTTGACTCTTTCCTTTTGTCTGGTTTTGATCACCATTTATTTAGTTTGTGTGTGTTTTGATTTGGTTTTGCGCATCTCTCATTTCATCTCTGAAAAAGTTTACATTTCTCTGCAAAGCCAGAACAAAAGGTCAGATCAAAAATGAGTGATGTAGTGTATATTTAGGGATGTGCAATTAATGCTGGGGGAAATTTAAATACTAAATTAACAAATGAGGGAGACACAGGCTTCAGTGGAACAACTGGCAGGCTGTGAATAATTTAATACTCACAGTAAATGCCTTGTCTAACCCATCTCCATGTTGCAGCCACCATAACGAGTCTCAGATCCTGCACCCAATTCATTTCAAAGGGGTCCTTAATGACTGTAGGAGTTTCCTCAATCAGTACCGCATGGTGTTTGAAGCACAGCCTGAAATGTATTTTAAGGATTGTACACATATACTATTTATTATATCCCTGCTTGAATAATAAAAAAAACAACTCTTCATTGGACTTTAGTGGTGTATGACACAAACAATCAGTGCTGCTTTTCTTTGAAACTGTTTATACAAGAGTATAGGAGAATGTTTGATATACAGGTTAATTCCAAAGTAGCAGCAAATAGGTTGTTAAGGTATCACCAGGGATCAAAATTCATAAACAAATATGTAGTGAATTCAGGATGTTATGTACTGAAGCTGGTTGGGATAGCGTGGTGCTAATTCTGGTATTTAAAAAAGAATCCACAACTAGACCAACAGCATAATGTCTCTGAGGATTAAGGTCTAAATGGTATACATATTTGAATTGGATATGTTAATGGTTTTGACATACTTTGAAAGGTTGGGAGCATGCACTTTGAAAGGCATCGTATAACTCACTGGCAAAATTCTAAGGGTTACATACAAGCTTTTTACTGGTTTCTTAGGAAAGTAATGTAAATGAGAGAAGTGCAGCTGACTCCACCCACCCCATCAGCCATACGTTAAATTGCCATTACAGAGGAGGTACCGGTCTGTGGCAACCCAAACTATACACTATCTCCACAGTGTCTTTGCTTAAAGTATTTAAATATTAAATAAACTTACATAGGATTACTTCTAATAGTTTTTACAACATATAACTGGTACCTGTTCTGTTTGTCTATTCGTAAATACTTCATACTTGCTCAACTTGTACTATTTGATATCTATGTTATTTTGTTTCATTTTTCTATTTATTTGGCAGTACTATTAAGGTTTGTAAATGTTTTTGTTCAAGAAAGTTGTATTTCTATTGTTGTTTGCACAGTGTCAGGTTAATGGTGGGTTGAAATTGTGTTGTCTTGAGTTGGTATTGTCTTGTATTCCATGTTTGTGCAACTAAACAAAGTCAATTCTTGTGTGTTTCACCTGCTAACAATAAAGTGATTCTGATTCTGACTCTACTACTACTACTGATGCTACTGTACTTCTCCTGAAAACAGATTGTTGCAGGTGAAAAAAAAACAAAGAAGTCAAGTTAAGTCAAGTTCAACTTGAAAGATTACAGTTTTGAGGATCATACCTGGGTCAAGTTTGATGCCCTTCATGCTTCTGGTCTTCTGGCTTGGTTTCATATCTTTGTCCCCTGGAAACCTTCAGAAGGACACATCTTTGACGGGTGGTTACATCATGATCAAGCTTAATTTTTATGATATATTTGACCATTGTCTATGCCACTTTGTGGTTTACATATTGCTGACAATGAGGGGTACGTCATTAAGGTCATTTCCTCTGTTTATAGGGTAATGACCTACAAGGTTACAACCTCTGGTTTACTGGTGCATTTGGATAAAAGCTCATGTAGGAGCTTATTTTCTGTTCTGGTTTGCAGGTTCAATATCATAAAAACAAAAGTTCTAATCACTACTATTTTCTTCACATCTTTCTTGATTTTGACTTCTTGCCTATTTTTTTTTACTTTGATTCTTGCCTTTTGTCTGGTTTCAGTCACTATTTTTTTATTTTTACATGTTTTGTTTTGGTTTTACGCTTATCTCCTGGTTTGGCTTTAAAAAAGTTCACCTTTCTCTACGGAGTCAGAACATTAGAGGGTGAATCAGATACTTAAGGACACCAATGTTAATCAAGGGGAAGTACATTTAGGACAGAAGCCGTCTTTATTCAGAGTCATCACGGGAATCTGGAACAGGCTACCTAGACATGTAGTTGAAACAGAAACCTTGACAACCTTCAACAGGTACCTAGTTGAGCTATTGTAACAGCCCAGCTATTAGCTAAACAAATTAGTTTCACGGACTGAATTGTCTCCTCTTGTTTGTAAAATGTCTTATGTTCTCATTACAGAGGGTAGTTTTTGCTGTTATGTTAAAATGCATAGAAATGGTACAATAACTACCTTTTTGGAACAGTATGTTGGATAGACAGCTGTTGAATTCCTAGGTCTCCCAAATGGACAAAAAATACAGCCAAATCCATTAAGTAAACAATAAATTCTTTCTTTCTTTCTTTCTTTCTTTCTTTCTTTCTTTCTTTCTTTCTTTCTTTCTTTCTATAACCAGTATTTATAGCACACCAGATGACATCACCATTACACAATACTGTTAGCAGCAATGTACAACAGGTTTTTCTTCAGGATACATTTTCAGATTTTTGGATTAAAGCACCAGAGGACCAGAGATGACATGAGCCCTAAAATTGTCCTCTGCCTAGCATAAAACATTTGCCAATATTAGGATAAGTTAAATCCAATATTATTAAGAATGGAACTGGTTTTTCTTAATTAAGTCATGATGAAGTCATGGTTAAGCATCAGATTATTAAATCTGTTAAATTCTTTTGTATAATCCTTGATGAAAAATGTGATTCATATTTTTAATGAATATATTGAATATTGCCTAATGTTTAACAAAAACCCTTTCATGAAACAAATTCTTCACAATGGAAAAATATTAGAAATCTGGTCATTGATTAATGGACTATAGTGAATGCAAGAAACATAGCATAAAGTATTAAGGAAACTTGTTTTTAAAAATGGAGGAAAGGAAGTGTTGCTATAGAACCGTGTGTAATCTATAAGACATAATCAATCCAAATCTGCAAACTTCTTTAAGGTATTGATAATTTTAATCTAATAATTACATTGTAAAAGTAAATCTCATACTCAGGGGTACTGTTGGAAATTAAGAGGAATGCAGTAAGATATTTTCAAAGACATGGTCATGTACATCTGGAACAAGCTACCAAGTTATGTAAAACTAGTGTAAACTTTGTGTATTTTGATTACAACATTTAAAGTTTTTAGTATATAGGATGCTTTATCTTTCATTTTTGCCATGTCACATAATATAATGATACATCCACTGGATACATCACCAGTGATGTACTCTCGGTTCACTGAGCACATTAGATCTTTGACATCAGACATCTTTGCCCAAGTGATCCAATCAGGGCTGATGAGACCCCATCCTGCGGCATTAGTCCACAGATCACCTCTCTTGAACCACAGCTATCTAGAGGCACTTTCTGAAGGCTCTGTGGTGGTTTGAATGGCTTCCCTCTTTGCAATTCCATTGATGCGAAGCAGTGTGTATACTTTGCAGAATAAGCAACCTGCAAAGTCTGGCTGACACCAAGCTTGCCAACCCTGCCCCTGGCATTGCTTCATTTGCTCCTAGTATTTAGTAAGTTTACTCTGGTATGCCCATCCATGCAGTCTTCCCAGGCACCTTCAATTCTACCATGATTAAATATTCTGAAGTCTCTGATAAAGTGACTATGTGAACATAGTGATGTTGTTATTATGTGGGCCATATGTTTGAGTTGCTTGCCCAGGTCAACCTTTAGCTGCCAATCTTGTGCAGTATTGAGTAGGCCTGCCTACTGATTAAAACATACATCACAGAGGCATTATTGATTATACAGCTGGCATGCTTTCTTCTCAAAAGATGAGGTCTATCTGTTTGACCTCCTACAATATTTTAAAAATACTGTATTTTATGAGGTTAAGCAGACAGAACTATTGCAGACTGAGAAATATTTTCTCACTATTTGTAGAATTCCAGGCTATGCCCAAAAGTCGTATGATCAATGGCGTAACACACCCTTTTAATGCATTTGTGGTGTCCTTGATCATCTGCGTTATCCTTGACCTGGTTATAAATGCAACTATGTGGCATTGGCTGTCATTGTTCCTATAACTAAGATTATACATAGACAGATTTTCTCCTACCTCTTGGTCATTTTGATGTGAAATTTCCATCCATTAAGTATTTATTAAAGGTGCTTTTATTTGATGGTTTGGCATCCACAACATTTAGAGTTTAAACCATCTTAACAACATTTTTAAAAGTAGTAGTACAATTATTGGAATGCAGCAGACCTCTATCACTGAGCTGTATTACAAAAAGGTTAGGAAGAAGGCCATCTCAACTTTGACAGACAGCGGTCATCGTCTTTTTCTTAAATTTCATCTGTTATAATCAGGCTGCAGATTTAGTTTTCTTGAGGCAAAGAGCAACATAGAGTTATAAGTATGTTACATTCTGAACTTGTAAGGAAGCTGCTAAATTCTAAAATATTATTTCTATGCTGTTAAAGGTAATTATACTTCTTTGTACAAATTTTGACTATATGTATATAGAATAACAGCAGTTGTCAAATGTTGTGTATTGGCATATTTTCTTGTATATGTGTAAATATGTCTTAATGTTTGTATGTTCCTGCTGCAAACAAATTTTCTTCTGAAGTAAAGAAATCTATCTAACCTGAGGGCAGCATGATGGCACTGCTGCCTCGCAGTAAGGGGACCAGGGTTCACTTCCCGGGTCCTTCCTGAGTGGAGTTTGCATGTTCTTCCCTTGTCTGCATGGGTTTTCTCCCCAGTCCAAAGGCATGCAAGTTAGGTGGATTAGCAGTACTAAATTGGCTTGTGTGTGTGTCTGGTGTGTTTGGTGTGTATGTGTTTGCCCTGTGATGGACTGCCCCCCCAAAATGGGATCCAGCACCCTCCTTGACCCTGTTCAAGACTAAGCAGGTTAGACAATGACTGACTAGGCAATACCTAATCTAATCTAATGTATACAGACATTGAATATAATAATTCCTTCTTTCTTTTCCTTTTGTCTACTTAATTCAGTTCAAAATTGTACTTTTTGTAGAATCACATGAAGCAAACTAAGGTTTCAATTTAGTCCAAAAAAGTATTTTAAGCTTTAAATGACTCACATGGGAAACATTACTTGGTTATTATGAGCACTTCAGTTTAATTCTGGACTGGAATTCCTCTTTAGTTATGAAATGCAAATACTTTTTTCTCTGTTTGCATAAAAATATTGTGGGAGATCACATTACCTTTCACAAAGGAAGGCAGAAATGAGGTATGCTTGTACACAAGAGGCTTTAAAGATAAATATGAAAGCTTTCTCTGAAAATATCAATATAATTATCATATTCTTTGCTACAATCCCCAAATGATGAAGAACTTACACATAATTATCAGTGTTAAGTACTTAACCCAAAACCCTTTGTAAGGATTATCAGCTAAATAAGTGTGGGAAGGCAACTATTAAAGACTTAAGAACACTTTAGTTTCTTTCAGAATTCAAACTAGTGCCAAAATGCAAAGATATTAGTGTAACTGAAATAACACTACTGACGTAATATTAATAACCATGTATGCTCAGTTGTGCTGCATGGTTCATCCCATATATGGCTTGTTGAAATGTAATGCAGGATTATTTACATTTTGTGAATATAGTTTTATTTGCTATAACTAAAGTGCAGCTTTTCCTATAAATGCACCATGTATAATTGCATGAAAGTGAGCAGGGATAGCAAATTAGAATGCGTAAGTAACAACTAAACACAATCATTGCAACAACTATAGTCAAAAAATAAACCTTATAAATGGATGCAACAGCCGTTACTACTGGAGTGCACTATGATAAAGTAATGGATCTCTACTTAACATTTTAACATCATCTATATCCATCTTGTACTCTGTTTCCTCTAAACCTGTTCTTTACTATATTGCCTTACCCCCAAGTTTATAATTGTTCCTTGATTAATTGATCCTGCCAAATCACTTCAAACATACACTGCAACTCTCTAGGCTTAGATGCTAATTGCTGGCCACTACAAGATCAAAAAAAAATCTTGCTATTCATTGTGTAGATGCTATATTTGCTCTGAATCCAGAAGCAGAGCCTAGTATAAAAATATATAAGTAGTATCCTCAAACTGTTTTCTATAGTTTTTTTTTTTTTTTATCAAATAGAGACATATTATGAAAAGTTTAAGGTGACTATTTTTAGTTTTTCAACAGAATTTATGTTTTCTGTTTGCTGATTAGTGGTGTAATATGGAATTTTTAGGGAGGCTGTGTTGCTATGGATATAGAAGCAATAGATTCAAATGCTGTGATATTCCTCCTAATTCCTCCTAATTTAACAGGGCACAATCTACAGTTAGTAATATAGAGACACTGGATTTCATTTTAGCAAAATTATCAAAAATGAAATGTATTTTAAACATCTAATTCTATATTTTAACAACTAACTTGGTAAAAACATCCTTTTACCTTAGCAATTAGAACACCACTGGCAAATATCCAAAATCCAATCCCTACCACTGCCTGCAAAACCCTCTGCTTTCACTTATTATTATGTTTAGTTTTCCTCTTGCTGCTTAGTCAAATTTACAATGATGCTCATCAAGATTTAACAATATCTGTGAACATAGTTAGCTGTAGACTCCAGTCACAGACTTTGAGATAATGAGGTTCCCACACATTTAGTTTCTCCTCCTTCAATCTCTGTTTTGTCGACCTCAGTTGGAAGAAACGTGGCACACTATTGGGGACGTGCCATTTTGGAGTATCACAGATTGTGATGTTGATCCTGCATTGTGTACAGTAGACCCTGTGTTTGTCTTTTAACCACTTTCTCCAACCATCCTAGATTCTCTGACTTTGATTCAGCAGAAAATAAATTACTTTTTTTTTAAGATAAAAACTTGCAATTTTATTAATGGAAATCAAAAAGCTCAATAAAACACATAATTTAACTATAATGTTGCACACACAAAAATAATATGTACAAAGGCGTGTGAAAAAGAAACTGACAAGAAAGTATTAAAATGGTTGGGGTGCCACAGGCTACCCCATATAATGAAGAGTTTGCCTCATAAAAATGAAGACTGGAACAACACTGTTGAGTTTCTGGTCAGGGCCACAAATGACAATAAAGTCCTGTTTCTCAAGACTTTTATGATAACAAACACTTAGATGGAAGCAGGCCAAGAAGCCGAACTCTCTCTGACAACATGAGTCATCAAAATAGAGTGGTCTTGGATTGGTCTCGTCCGATGCAAGAGATGGACGTTTGAAGTGGAGCTCCGCTAGCAGCGGTGTTATTTTTCATATTATTTGCTTATTATCCTGAGATATCCTGTATCTATTCAACCCAAGGAGATTGCTACAGTATATATGTAAGCATATATAAACATGGCCAGCAAGAAAGGGGGTCCGAAAGAATCAAAAACTAAAGCTGCACTCAAGCTAAGATCAGCAAGCCCTAGCTCAAGATACGGCCTTTTAGAGAGAGACCTGGATCAGCTAGGCAAAAGTACAGACTCTTCAGGACCAAGGTCCACTACATCGTCGCCGGCTGAGAGTGAAAAGGGGAGCGACTGTATGATCGTGAGTGCAGATCTCGATAGCTCGCCGATCGGAGAAGAACACCTGAAACTGGAAAAGGCCTTACAGTCCGCGATCTCAATTACTCCATGCGAGCCGGGAATAGCGGGGGCACCGGTTACAGTAGAGCCTGATGCTACACCTACGGTACAAGAAAGCACAATTGAAATGTCTAAACTGCAGGTGATGTTCGCTGAGCTCATACAAGATATAAAGAAAACCGAGAAGGCAAATGAGAAAGCAAGGGCAAAGGCACATGATAGACTGAAACAGGAATTGAAACAGGAATTGCTGGAATTGAAACAGGAATGGCAGCAAGCAAACAAAACGCAGCGGCAGGAGTTGCAACAAGCAAACGAAACGCAGCGGCTGATGCTGCACCAGGCAAATGAAAGGTTGCGACAAGAAATCCAAGTGGAGATGCGACAGATGCTGGATAAAATTGAAACACTTACTGATCAATTGGAGGATCTCAAGGAGACATTTACGACTAGGATTGAATTAGCCGAAAATTTAGCTACCAGTGCTGAAGAAAAAGCAGAAAATGTCAGCTCCGAATGCAAAAAACTCGGAGACAGACTGGCTGCTTTGGAAGATGGTAGTAGAAGGTATAATGTCAGAATTGAAGGTTTGCCTGAGAATCGAGAAAGTTCAAACCCGGTGAAATTCGCAGCTGAACTTTTTTCTAAAATAATCGGGGACGACTTTAAAGCAGAATCTGAGATAGCAGCGGCTTACCGCGTACGCGGATCAAACACCATTAGATCCAGGCCAAGGTCTTTAATAGTCCGTTTTGAACGATTATCATTTAAGCTAGTGGTGATGGCACTCCTCAGAAACAAGGAAGATATTACATTTGAAAATAACCACATTCGTTTCTTCCCTGACTTCTCTCCAGGAACAGCAACAGCTACTAAACGCGCAGCCTTCTACAACATCAAACAGGTGTTATGGCAAGCCAGCGTCAAATACAGCCTCTTGTATCCGGCAAAACTTAAACTGGAATGGCAGAGTCAATTCTATGTCTTCGCTAGCAAGGAAAAAGCAGAAAAGGAATTAAGAAAGCTGATCCCGGGACTATTCTGATACATAATGGTGAGTCATGGTGGTTAATGATAAAGCAAGGATCAATAATCTACTGTTTGATCTATTCGCTTTAAAATATGGGTTTTTATCAGCATACAGTATATTCTCATATATTCTCATTATTACTTAGTATTACTAGTGCGCTATCTGTTTATGTTTTATTGTGCTTAATTACTTTTTTTTTTCCTAATTATTTCATCTCTACCCTAAACGAGACTGTTCAATATCATACCCTTGGTTTATTGTTATTGCTATTACTGCATTAAAACTTGTTATGCTTATTCTGGACACATCTTTAGCACCATCACCCGGGTTTATTATCTGGGTATATCATCTTAATGCGCTAAAATTGTTGAAGACTATATATATATTTTAAGTGCAAAAATCTTTTTTTTCTTTTTTTTTCTTTTTTAAAGACTATATTGGTAATAGATATCTCTATCTTTTAACCCATTAGCGCCGCTGCATTGGGGCTTGTTTTGCTTTGGACGTGCTCTGTCTCTGGGTATGTCAGAGGACTGGGACTGTGTGAAGTGGGTTTTAGCCTCACTTGGGGAGGCAAAAAGGGAGGGGGGGAGAAAGAGAGCAGGCTTGATCTATACCTAATCTATCCTATTAATCTTTATAATTATAACTACCAACGTAATAATAAGCTGCATGGCAACAACTCTAGGGGAAATAGTAAATTAAGGCCGAAGCTGTCTTACTTCCAGTTAAGACTATAAAATGACATCAAAAACTCAGAATCAGTGTCTACATGATGGGACAGTTAACTTCGTAAGCTGGAACATTAAAGGCCTGAATCACGAATTAAAGAGAAAGAAAGTACTCTTTCACCTAACAGGTCTTAATGCTAAAATAGTATTTTTACAGGAGACCCACTTACTAAGCAAGGATCAGTTCCGGCTGCAAAAAGACTGGACTGGCCAAATGTTCCATTCTAGTTTTACGAAGAAAACTAGAGGTGTGGGAATTCTCATACATAGAACAGTACCATCTGTAGCATCAGATGTAGTATTGGATCCTGAAGGGAGATATGTAATGGTCATGGGAGACTTATCTAACTGTAAAATGATTTTGATAAATGTTTATGCACCTAATGTTGATGATAAGGAATTTAAACAAAATTTATTTGCATCCATTCCCAATCTGAACACTCATAAAGTTATAATGGCTGGGGACTTTAATTGTGTTCTAAATCCACTTTTAGATAGGACTTCCTCCACAGGGGGAACGGCATCTAATACCGCAAAGATAATTACAAAGTTTATAACTGATCACAACTTATCAGACCCCTGGAGGTTTTTAAACCCAAATTCAAGAACATATTCTTTCTACTCACCAGTACATCATTGCTACTCAAGGATTGATAACTTCTTTATAGACAATAACTTCTTGCCTAAGATTAAATCTTGCAAATACGATGCTATTGCTATTTCTGACCATGCACCTATGATCTTGGAGCTAAAATTACTAAGCCCGATACACTCACAACGCAGATGGCGCCTCAACCCGCTTCTATTATCTGACGAGAATTGTACGGAATTTATTTCCAAACAAATCAAATTCTTTCTAGAGACAAATACATCACCCGAGATCTCTGCAGGAATACTCTGGGAAACTCTTAAGGCCTTCTTAAGAGGACAGATTATCTCATATCTTTCCCACAGATATAAATCCGAAGCCAAGAAAGTAGCAGAGATAAAAAGCGAAATTACTAAAATAGATGAAGAACACGCCAGACTACCAAGCGAGACTCTACATAGGAGGAGGCAGGCTCTACATTCGGAATTAAACCTCTTGACAACTAAAGAAACTGAACAATTAATCTAAAAATCCAGACATCATTATTATGAACATGGAGCGAAAGCTAATAAGCTTTTAGCTCAACAAATTCACAAGCAAGAAGTGCGCAACACAATTTCGGTAATCACCAACACGAACGGAGATAAAATCGTCGATCACAAAAATATAATGCACACTTTCAGAGACTACTATAAATCCCTATATACTACTGAGTTTAAAGAAGACAATACACAATCTAATACATTTCTGGATACATTACAGATACCACAAATAGACGCTTTTAGTGCGGAGGAACTTGATAAACCTCTGGCGTTATCAGTATTACTAGATGCTATAAAGTCACTCCAAGGCGGGAAAGCAGCAGGCCCTGATGGCTACCCTGCAGAATTTTACAAGAAATTCTCCGCTCAGCTAGCTCCCCTCCTATTAGCAACATTTACAGAAGCCAGAGATAACCAATCTCTTCCTCAAACCTTTCGCCAAGCACTAATCACTGTTTTTCCAAAACAAAATAAGGACTTATTACAATGTGCATCATACAGACCAATCTCACTTCTGAATAACGACGTTCAAATACTCTCTAAAATCATAGCTAGAAGGATGGAGAAAGTGCTCCCCTCGGTAATATCACAAGACCAAACTGGATTTATTAGGGGCCGACACTTATCTTCAAATCTTCGACGCCTGTTTAATGTAATATACTCACCAACTAAATCAAACACCCCAGAAATATTATTATCATTGGATGCAGAAAAAGCATTCAACATGATTGAATGCAAATACCTTTTTACTACAGAAGTTTGGGTTTGGCCCGAACATTTGTGCATGGATTAAATTACTGTATACTAACCCAGAAGCTTCAGTTTGCATCAACAACATTTGCTCAGACTACTTTAAACTAAAACGTGGCACTAGACAAGGGTGCCCCATGTCACCGCTGCTGTTTGCGATTGCCATTGAACCACTGGCAATACATTGTCGAAATACTGATCAGATAAAAGGGATTAGCAGAGAAGGACTGGAACAGAAAATCTCATTATATGCAGATGATATGGTATTGTATATATCAGACCCAGAAAATTCTGTGCCTGCAGTCTTAACAGCACTCACAGAATTTCAAAAGATATCCGGTCTCAGAATTAATCTGAATAAAAGTGTACTCTTTCCAGTGAATTCTCAAGCATATAATATTAGATTAGATACCCTACCTTTTATCATTGCAGAACAGTTTAAATACCTCGGGGTAAACATCACAAGTAAACATAAAGCTGTATATCAACAAAACTTCGCCGTCTGCATGGAAAAAATTAAACAAGACTTGCATAGATGGTCAACCCTTTATCTCACTCTAGCTGGAAGAATTAACACTGTTAAGATGAATATTCTTCCTAAACTTTTTTTATTTCAAAACATTCCAATATACATTAATAAATCATTTTTAGGCAATTAAATTCAGCAATAACCTCATTTATTTGGAATTCAAAACATCCACGCATCAAAAGAGCGACCCTACAAAGACAAAAGGCAGAAGGCAGCATGGCTCTACCTAACTTCCAGTTTTATTACTGGGCAGCAAATATACAGGCGATAAGAACCTGGACACAAATAGAAAAACATACACAGGCATGGACCGCAATAGAAGTAAAATCCTGCAGTACTTCTTTGTATTCCTTGCTCTGTGCTCCAATAAATACACGTTATCGGCAATTTACAAATAACCCAATTGTGCTCCACTCACTTAGAATCTGGAACCAATGTAGAAAGCATTTTAAAACGGAGAAGCTTTTATCTGTGGCACCTCTGCAAGAGAACCACCTCTTTCAACCTTCACAAACATATGCAGTTTTTAATATCTGGAAAAAATTTGGAATTAACTTGCTTAGAGATCTTTATATAGATAACGTCTTTGCATCCTATGAACAATTACATTCCAAATTTAACATTCCAACTACACATTTCTTTCACTATCTTCAAATCAGGAACTTTGTTAAACAGAACCTTCCAGATTTTCCTCATCTTGCACCCTCATCCATGCTGGAAAAAATATTGCTCAATCTCAAGGACTTAGACTCCATCTCTACAATATATAAAATCATTATACAATCCCTCCCTTTCAAAGATCCAAGAGGACACTGGGAAAAAGATCTCTCAATTAATATATCAGAAAAGGAGTGGAAAGTAGCAATGCAGAGAATTCACTCGAGCTCCATATGCGCAAAGCATACAATTATTACAACTTAAAATTATATATCGAGCACATCTGTCTCGACTAAAACTCTCCAAAATGTTTCCAGGGCATGATCCAACCTGCGAACACTGCAACCAAGTCCCAGCCTCACTGGGTCACATGTTCTGGGCCTTCACCAAATTAACATTATTCTGGACAAAATTTTTAATTACCTCTCAGACAGCCTTGGACTCACAATCCCTCCTAACCCATTAACAGCTGTGTTTGGGGTTCTTCCAGAGGGGCTTAAAATGGAGAATGACAAACAAACTGTGATTGCATTCACTATACTTTTGGCACGCAGACTTATTCTGATAAACTGGAAGAATCCAAACTCTCCTCTTTTAAGTCAGTGGGGAACCAATGTGTTATACTATTTGAAATTGGAAAAAATCAAATACTCAGTTAGAGGATCCATACAGACTTTTTTCAAAACATGGCAGGATCTAATCAGTAATATATTAAAATAAGTTCATGAAGCACAGAGAATTTATTAATTTAGGTATGTTTAAAAGCCGTAAAATTTTTTACGCCGTTTGGCTTGCTCTCTCTCTCTCAAGGGTGGGGATCGATCTGTTCTTAACTCAGTTTTTCTTTTTGTAAAAACTTGATTGCTTTGTATGGATTGCAATAAAATTAATAATAAAAAAAATAAAAACAAAAAATATAGTTGTCTTCTTTGTGGCTGTTTTGCTGTTTAAAATTATTCAAGGAGGTACTTTGACCTCTTAAGGTTTTTTTTATATAGATGAAGAAGTTAATATTGGAAATGCCCAAATTATTAGGTTTGATTTACATGTATACCACACAGTATTTAAATAAGTGACATTTACTCATCATTCATTCTCATCACAGACGGCAAGGGCTGAAGCTGGCTACCTCAGAGTCAATATCTCAGCTATAGCTAAGGCTGGCTATCTTAGTGTCAGTACCTTAGTAAGGGCCAGCAGTCACTCATCTCACAAGCTGCACCCGTGTCCATGATGCCTAAAATTCTTCAGCTCCCAGAATTCTTACCCAAAATAGCTACATTTTCAAACTACCTTAGCAAAGACCAAGAGTTGCTTCAAAAGCTGCACTCTGCTGTGACTACCAAGATAAGCTACCTTTGAAGGGGCTATGCAAATTAAACACATTAGCAATATGGTCAGGGCTGGTGACCTCTTAGCAGAGGCCATAGGTTGGCTACCTCATCGTTAACCCTGAAAGGATTGCTCAACAGCTCATTAACTGTTCAAACATGCAAGACATACACCAACAAATGCCAGGAGGTTCTCTTGTCAGGTTGTCCTGATTGCTATCTATGAAAGAGACAAATAATGAACAACCCCAATGAGAGAGGTAATATCAATAAATAGGCAAGTTTCAGTAAGTTAATATTCAGATATTAATTAATCATTACTTATGTTTATTTTCAGAGAACCTAGGCATTAATTGCAAGAAGTAAAAAGTAGAAGAAAAAATGTAACCTGAAAGATTCAAATCAATGTTCATAAAAGCAAGTTTTGCTTCAGTATAACCAAAAGATAGACATGTCCATGTAATTTAATTCTTCTTAATCCAACTGAGGCATTCTTTACAAGTATGCATCACTGTGCAGCCTTTCTCCTCCTCTTCTTTGTCAGAGTGCCTTTTAAGTGGTGCTGCATTTTCGTCCTTGGCGAGAATGATGCTTTGGTGTAGCTTCAGAGCTGCCCATGCCCTCTCTCTTTAATACAAACACTGCATTATCATGTTTATATTAAAAGCTGTGTATTATCTCTGTCAAAAACTGTATGGTATTTGCCTCTCACCAAAGCTGTATAGCACCTGCCTCACATCAATAGAAGCACTTTCTTTTATACCTGGCTTTATGGCTCTGTCAGTCTGAAGCTATTTTAAGCCGTTTATAGAATACAAGTAAAAGAACACAGTCCCTGACAGCCCCTAATTCACATCTTACAAGCATATACACACTGGTTAGTTTATCTGCGCTTAAACAAAAATATTCTAGATAATAACACTTCTTCCTAACTTTTGGATTTCATTTAACTGTTTTCCCAGAATTCCTATCATTTGCATATGTATTTGCATTCAACATTCTTTTTAAACACACTACTTTTCTGGTCCATTTGTTTAGTTAATGGTTCAAAAGGAGAACAGTTCTAATGGAATCTTTTTCTAAATTGGTCTCAAACTTGGCCAGCGATGCCTTCTAAAGCTTTTCTGTTGAACCTTTATAAGCCCAGGTTTTCTGTCTAATGTAGGGAGTCAGTCTCTGCAGTTGAACTCGTCAGTATGATGTCATTGCCTGCCTGTCAGCTAATTGTTATATACCTGTATTAGGATTGGTTAATAGCATTTGGGAGGAGGGTGTAGTTGTCGACTATGGTGCTAGGTACTGTATTCCTGCTGTCTTGCTAATCAGTCTGCCATATGACATTGTGCTGAGTTTATGAAGATGTATATTTCTGACATTTATTCTCCAATCCTGTGTGTGACTTTGGTGATTTCTTTTCTCCAAGTTGAAAAAGTATGTCAGGTCATATCAAACACGAAGACAATAATGATTGCATTTTTCAACATTAACAGTGTTAACAAACTGCTAATCAGCCACGTTACACTGAACTGCTGAGGCATCTAAGGGGAAAACATCACAAAAAAAATGTCCAGAGCAACAGCACATGCAAAACTACATTTTGCACCATGACAACACACCTGGGCTCAATGCAATATCACTTAAAGATTGTTTGACCAAAAACAATGTGGTTGTGACTTTGTTTTGTTCCTAGAATTGAATTTGACTCTAAAAACAAGATGATTTGCTGTTTTACAAATCCAGGAACAAATCTCAGAAGGCTCTAGACAAGGTAACAAAACATGAGTACAATAAAATGTTTCCAGAAGTGGAAGAAGCTCTGTGACAAGTGTACTGCATCTCAAGGGGAGTAATTTGACAGTGATTAAAATGGAATTCCTGTAAGTTGTACAATAAAGTTTTTCTTAACAATTCCGGAGATTTTTGGGTCCTTCTTGTACACAAAATCACAAGTAATAGTAGTCTTCTCTTATGAGCTTTACAATATGGTCATAGTCTTGGTTACACAGTGTATTCACTTTAAAGTTTCATCCTATCTAATAATCCTAAAGTAAAAACACACAAATGAAATCTTACAAGTCTTTATTATTAAACTGAAAAAATATAGATTTTATCCTCATTACAGCAGCTAAGGGAGATGTGGAAGCCAGAGGAAAACAGGTGAGCTGGTGTGTAATCTTCAGTTCTTTACCAGAGTACGTTTCACCTCAGACTCCATAACAGTCACACAAACCTCACTTTTTTACTTAATTTTCTTTTTAAATACTAATTTGTGAAAGTATCAATACTTCGATCATCCACTGCCCCAGCATCATTCTCTGCAGTGCAAAATCCAGTGCCAATACATAAATTCTAGCACAGGGCACTCAAACACACTGGACATAATTCACAAATATGAATTTAATTAAACTGTACATCTTTGCAAATATGCATTGTCACAGGTGGCTGGGTGCGGTTGGCAATCAGCCGCCTATTTAAGGAGCCGCCGCCCTGCGATCAAGGCTGGAGTCGGGTGAGGAGGAAGACGAGGTCGGTGCAGAGGAGGCAAGGAGAGGCCCAAGTGATTTGTGTGTGGAGAAAGTGGCTATTGAGAGCCTGGACTTTGGGGAGACTGGGGGTTTGGTGGCGGTGCACATAGACTTTGTATATAATAGTAACTGTAAATAAACATGTGGTGATGGCTGAAATGGTGTCCGTCTGTGTGTGTCCGGGCCGTCCTATTTCACAGTGGCGTAGCCGGCAGGATGCTCCACCTGGGTCAAGGTGGGGACCTACATTCATGGAAAAGTCTGTGGAAGGCCCGGCACAACAGAGGAACTCACCCACGTGCCGCAGCGGCGGCGTGCACCCAACCCCGGAGCAACGGAGTGTATCATGGACCGTTGGCCTTCCATTGGTGGACTTTGTGTTTCAGGGGCGGCTCACCGACGCGGGGCCCAGGAAGGTGGCTGCCGAGAAGGAGAGGC
This sequence comes from Polypterus bichir lapradei, assembly GCA_026402145.1. NCBI lineage: Eukaryota > Metazoa > Chordata > Cladistia > Polypteriformes > Polypteridae > Polypterus > Polypterus bichir. The sequence goes on from JANRMT010049829.1 coordinate 52,549,272, forward strand.
TGTGGCTGCGGAAGCCACAGCAGCAGCGGAGCTGCCCGGAGAGACGCTCTCCTGTGAGAGAGGAGAGCGAGATGGCCGACCAGAAGTCCCTCCTCGCAACAAACACGGGATTGGACAGCATGTCCTGTTCTCTCGCCAATGATTGGGCGAAGGCGAGAGCAGAGAACGTCCGTCCCGTGCACCAAAGAAACCTGAGTGGGCCACAGGGAAAGGCCCATAGAGAGCAGTCGGTAAGTGGAACTACCCCCAAGGTAAGCCCACCGCCGGCTGCTTCTCTCTCCTTGGCGGCGATTTTGCAGGACTTACAAGAAGAACTGCGCCTTGTGCTGTCGCCGCCGGCCGAGCGATGTGCCCTCTGGGCGGAGTTGCTGGAGTCAGGAGGGATGGCAGTGGCGTCGGATTGAGAGCCGCAGGCGAGAGAAGATCGGCACGCTGCGGGAGCTCCTGGACGGAGAGGCACAGCGGGGAAGGTAAGGGAGACCAACTCCATGAAGCTCCGGATGCCAGCGGGGCTGGGTCTGCCCTCTTATAATGGGCAGATCCGAACCGCTGCGGCATCCCAAAATAAGTGGAGGAAGTGGCTTGGGGAGGCCAGTTCCTCCGACATGGGAGACATCCTCGCGGAATGGTCTGCTGGTCCCTGGAGGTCTCAGCTAGCGGGGGAGTATTGTCACAGGTGGCTGGGTGCGGTCGGCAATCAGCCGCCTATTTAAGGAGCCGCCGCCCTGCAATCAAGGCTGGAGTCGGGTGAGGAGGAAGACGAGGTCGGTGCAGAGGAGGCAAGGAGAGGCCCAAGTGATTTGTGTGTGGAGAAAGTGGCTATTGAGAGCCTGGACTTTGGGGAGACTGGGGGTTTGGTGGCGGTGTACATAGACTTTGTATATAATAGTAACTGTAAATAAACGTGTGGTGATGGCTGAAACGGTGTCCGCCTGTGTGTGTCCGGCCGTCCTATTTCACAGCATGGTAAAAGGAATGTCCATTTGAAGAAAACCTTGTGAACAGCAAACTAACTACACTCAGGTGGTAATTCTGCTGTGCAATGGATAAGTTTAACTGGACTGACAGATCTTTACAATAATCATTCAGCCATCAGAAAAAAAACCTTAACATAAATAAGTAAAACAGAGGATTCTGTCTTTGTATTTCATTCAACCTCATTTGACAAGGTTAAAGAGCAAGACTACCATATTGTAGGAGTATTTGCATCACTGAAAGTGCATATCTGCAGGCATAGGGATTTCATGTTTGAGTTTACTGTCTGATTCATGCTTAAAATGTCTAATTAGCACATTGGCTAGAATGTTCTGGATAAGATGCCTATCATGTTTTTCCCAATAGAAAATAGAGCATGATAATTATTTTACAAGGATTACTTACTAAATTGAAACCAATTAAATAAAAGAGCTTTCATTAACAGGACTAGCCTACTGCACCAAACAATTATCATAATTAGGAGTAAACTAATGCTTATGTTCAATGTTCTTTCACTGTTTTAAATATCAATCATGGATGCATTTTAGAGAAATGGCACAAGTAGTTTTATATCACCTAATTACACTTCAAAAAGAACATATTTATTTGTCATGTTAATAGAGTATGTGATAGGGCCATGTTATTAAAAATGTATTTATTCTTTTCTTTATTTTGTCCTTTTATATTAGAAGTTAGCCTAGAAGGGGGTGAATCACATTATTTTAAGATTATTCTTTTTTTTTCTTCTTTAGTTTGACACCTCCAGGCTTAACACCTTGATCTGTTATCTGATCCACAGCATGGAAATAACTAGGTGTCACCCATAAGCCCAAAGAGCCAGAAATAAAATCTAAATAACAAGTTGATGACAAATTGATTTTGAGGTCTTTTGAATGTCAAACAAGCATCTCCTGGTTTTCTGACACTTTATTATTTTATTTGAAGATACGTCTATGAGATTTGGCACAATTTGACCTGCAGGTGGCATATTTGACAATGTATGACATTTTTGTGATGTAGAAATAAAGTACAGTAGTAGAGCATTTATAAAGAGCAATCTGTGTATTTAACTGTCTGCCATTATTTCACTCACAATGACCACAGCAGTTATGCTGTTGAACTGTCAAGGTTTTCAAAAGTATCCCATACCACTACTTCATGTTACTTTTAAAGGAAAGTATCATGAACATCTACAGTATGTAGAGCAACTTTCTTGCCTCAAATCCCCTGACATTTGTTTATGTGGCGGCTTCACTTTAGAAAGAACACTAGAGATCAAAACCTTTCATGACCTGCAACCATATTTTCAGGTCTGTCTGCTTATTGCAATAGTCATTGCCACATCTATATATAAAGTAGGCCTTTTGGGACTCAGTCACTGTGTGTTAGTCTTCGTACTTCTTCTGCAATTAAAGGAACGAGAACTTTTCAATAAACAAGCCACAGTCCACAGACAGCATCAATTTCCAAGTGGAGAATGAAAAAGACAGCACGCAGAGGATGAGACAACAGCCAAGTGAAGGGAACAATGATGGAAGGCAGCCATACAACCCTCTCAACAATTTGTAAAAATGGAAGAATTGCTTGTATAATGTGGCTGACTCTTGAAGGGCCAATGCAACATTGAGTTTTACAGTATATTAGCCACCTTTTAGGAAAAAATTGCTTAAATTAAATCATACTGTATATGGATAACAATGATTTGACAGCAGGTGTGTACTCAAATCATACAGTTTTCTTTCTAAATAGTGCTTCATAGCCTATAGACTCTTTGCACACTTGTTTAGAAAAGCATTATATGTTATAAGCTAAGATAATACATAATTGCTAATGAAGTTATTCTCAATGAAATGAGAAAAGTCCTTTTATTCAGTACATGTCAAACAAACTCAACCAGTCTGCCATCAAGTTTTGGACAGCTCCTGATGTAAGTAGCAGATATATGCAAAACACTATGGAGAAAGATCCCACCCCTGTGTACATACATGGGCAAAGTGGCACCCATCAAGAAAGTGCAGCTGCAGTTTCAGGTGGCAAGATGTACAGTACATGCAACAACAAAAAAAATAAAATTTGTGGGGGCTACTAATGACAACTATTTTGTAATCTGTTTTGTAATTTATGGACATATTTTACATCATGGCAAAGACAGCAAGTGCAGTTTTTATTGGGGCAGTGGCAACTCAGATTGGTAGTACAGGTGAGGCAAGGACTGGAGAATGAGTTGGTTAATTAGGTATGCATTGACAATACAGTGTCAGTAGTGCAGTGCCTACATTACTATATAAAAGATCTGAGCACAGTAAAGAAAATAGAGAAAATGGAAGTGAAAGAAATGAAGGCATAAATCCGGAAAGCCGGTGTCAGAACTGGAGTATGAGAGGACTGGTCAGGTCAAGTATCCTGGAGGGAACAAGGGAGAAGTCCCATTCTATTAAGATGGATCAAGCCATGTTGATGACTGGAAGGAGCTGGCAGAGATCGAAGGATCTAGGTTCAACGTGGTCACCTAAGGAGGTGGCGGTTAAGAGATTGGCCTCTGTGAAATTCTCAATGGATGCTAGTAGAGGTGGCTGAGAGGGAGCTGAAAAGACTGGAATCCTTGTAGTCTCAAGTCACGGATTTACTGCTGAGTTGGATTAGAGGAAACAGGAGTTTCACAGGCAAAGAAGGAACTATAGCTGACTGCTATTTTAAATGTTTCATTTATTTATTCTTGAAACACTGTTGTTAAGGATATTTATTTGAACTACATTAAAATATTTTGGATTTTTTTCTTTTTTTGTAATAATCATGCACTTTTGCTCTTTTTTGCACCTTTGCTGTTGTTGCTTCCTCACTTTTCCCGGGAGTCACTAGATGTCCATGGCTGCAGGTGCCCTGCATATCACAGGAGTGTTCACACCACCTCTAAAGGCCATAATATAAATTAACAGTGCAACAAAAAAGAAGAAAATCTGCACTGATCATTTTCTTGTGAACTGATCAACTGACTAAGCAATGTATGTTTGCTACACTCCAGTGAAGTGTATCATTGGTGCTCCCTGCTGCTATGACTCATAACCCTGTTCAATCCCAGCTATATTCTGACCTTATTCTCAAATAAAATATCTTTTTTTCTTTAAAGATCAATTTTAATATTAGAAAATATTAAATTCAAACAATTCATCATACAGTAAAATATTAATATTTAATTAATTATAGTGTGAAAACAATTAAAAACCTATAATTGACTGAAAAATAATGTTACATGATGGAGAAAAATGGATTTCATTCTTTCATTCACCACCCAAAAATATAAAAATCACGTGAAATAATCAGTTTTTTCAATGTATACCTGTGTAGTGATTGTGTTATTTTTCAAAGATATTGCCTGCTTGCTGCTGGTAGCACCACTTAGATGTGTGCTTTTGTCTCATAGTCTACAATCAATGGACAGAAACCCAAAGGGGTGGGTGATGTGTGATGAGTGACTCGTGAGAAGTGACAGATCATACACAGCACAGATTAATACCAGTGCTTGACAGCGAGAAGAGTGGAAAATGATAATATCCTAAAATGAATAGACAACATACTGTTTGCACTTTACACACATATACTGTGCCATGAAACATGTGACTATGGTTAGGAGCAAGCACTGATAATGTGCATTGCCGCACCTACCACACGACAAACCAACTCAGGATCCAGATTAGGACCCGAGTGCAGCCATGCAACGGGTGATACCTCAGCACCACTCTGGTTCAGATGGAGTGGAACAGCGTGAGGTTTTTTATGGTGGCTGGAGTGCCGATTCTGCCACCAACCCCCAAGTTTTCCCTGCAGGTTGGAGGGCCTACATCAGGGATGGATGCAGATTAACATCATACGGAGCAATTGCAGGTTAAGGGCCATGCTCAAGGGCCCAACAAAGTAGAGTCCCATTTAGCATTTTACAGGATCCCTAGCCTCAGAGCCACTACTCCGACCATGTGACTATGGCTGTAAATTTGATCTATTTACATAGAAAAAAATTAGGTTCTACTTCATCTGCTATTATATGTTTCCAGCAGATGGAAACGCTTTGTTTTGCATTTCACAATTAAATACTGAATTAATTTTATGCAGCAGCACGACTCTGGAAACATTATTATTATTATTTCTTTTTATGTATAATTAATCTGTTAATCTGTCTCTATCCATAATTTTTATAGGCAGGATAGTAGATATATGCTATTAGGATGCAGAGTTGATGGGCTATTGGTGAGAACAAACAAATGTAAATGTCACTTGAAAGAGTCTCAACAGCTATACTATGTAAAAGTGTAGTTTGACACAGTTAACTGGTCATGACTGTACACTTAATAGTTTATAAAATTATACTATTACTTACATATTATGTTGGCAAATGGCAGGGCTGTATGATGGACTGATTGTAATGTCTGCATCACCAGTCCAGCATAATTTTTTGTAGTCTGGGTGGCACATGCATTAAAAATGGGTGTGCTGTATTTGCTTTTGTTTTGCTGCTTAAGTGCACATTATCACTGTCCCTCTCCTTGACCATCTTTTGTGTCCTTTCACATTGAGCAGGTAGCTCCCATCTCGTTTTGTTTACAGTTCAGTATGGAGCAGGTGCTGTCTTTTGTCATACAAAGTCACTGCTTGAAGTTGAATAGCAGGTAGTATCGCCAAAGTCTGGATCTTTCGAGTGAAAAGAATATTCAAATGTGGTCAAATGTGATGCCAGTGGAGAGAGACCGTGATTCACACCTAGGTACCAACATGTGATGGCTTTGTTTGTGGCAGTAACAGAGGGTCTTTTGTGTGAAAATATAATAGGGATATGTTTGCTAAATACCTAATGCTCATCTTAAATTTGACCTTGATTGGTGTCATGGCTAGCATCAAATGGTAAAAGAAAACTGATTTTGTAATTGTGGATGTTACGATTCACTGGTCAATTTATCATTATTTCCTAGATTTTAAACATTTTTCTCTGCAAAGTTTTTTTTTTAATCGGGATTTTGTAATATAAGCAATTTGGTTTTACTTTTATTTTTTTTCATTTGAGACAATTTTTTGTGATGTTTTTCAAAAGGTGCAATGCCATTCGTGGTTTCTAATGGGCACCAGATCTTGTTATTATGTGATTATGTTAAACTGGAACTTGGGCAACCAAGCTTGTAGATATTCTATATATAAGAAAATCAATGTTTCTTTTGTTCTGTTTAGAATTTTTGGTTAGACAATTTTGACTTTGAGAGCTAGTTTTTGGGTGGCACAGTGGCGCAGTGGGTAGCGCTGCTGCCTTGCAGTTAGGAGACCCAGGTTCGCTTCCCAGGTCCTCCCTGCGTGAAGTTTGCATATTCTCCCCGTGTCTGTGTCGGTTTCCTCCCACAGTCCAAAGACATGCAGATTAGGTGCATTGGGAATTCTAAATTGTCCTGGGTGTGTGTGTGTATGTGTCCTGCAGAGGGCTGGCGCCCTGCCCGGGGTTTCTTTCCTGCCTTGCGCGCTGGGATTGGCTCCAGCAGACCCCTGTAACCCTATAGTTAGGATATAGTGGGTTGGATGATGGATGGAGTTAGTTTTTGTTTTGGCTTTGTTTTTCTGACTTCTGCTTCATCTCCTGATCCTTTCACCTTACCTTTTTCTGTAGGTTTCCATTCAGTTGTTGCACAGTAGATTTTTTGCATTTTATTAATTTGGGAAATTCTTATTTTTTTAAACTTAGCAGTTAATTTAGATTGATGACTTAATTAATGGTGGTGCAGTACTTCATAGCCTATGTGCCATTTGTGTATTTGTCTGTGTGTGTCTTTTTATAGGCGGAGTGGTGGATCTGAGGCTAGGAATCTGTACTGGCAATCGGAAGGTTGCTGGTTTGAATCCCGTAAATGCCAAAAGGGACTCTGCTCTGTTGGGGCCTTGAGCAAGGCCCTTAACCTGCAATTGCTGAGCGCTTTGAGCAGTGAGAAAAGCGCTATATAAATGCAAAGAATTATTCATTGAGGTAGTTAGATTGCTACTATTTCACATGGGTGCTTGTTTTGTCCTGCTTATGTCCACTGACCCCAACTAACATACTCATATTGTCTAGTAATTTTGTGCACAGCTTTTCTTTGCGTTAAATCAAATGCTATATACAGGTCTTGCAAGAAATGTTTTAAAGTAAAGCTGTTATTTAGGTCCCCGAATCTTGTTTTTATATGCTTTAGGAGTTAAAAGCCTGGTTTAGTCAAACTCAGATGTAAAACATGTCCCAAATATACCAGACTTGTTTCATTATTGGTGACATCTCTTTATATTATCTCTCCCAGAAAACAAATGTTTTTTTTTTTAATCTAGTGTATCCTGTCTCACCTTTTCCCTGAAGATTTTGTAAAATATTTTTTTCTAATTCAGGTTTTCTGCCATGCATTAATCTTACTAATCTTCTTCCTGAGTATAATTGTGGAGGTTTTCATCTTTTGGTCTATTTTGGCTTATGTGTTCTTCAGAATAACAAAGCAGACACTGCTGTGTGATGCCATGTGCTCACTAAGTGGTGTTGATCCCACCTAACATCAATATCTGGGCTTGCTTGAACAGATAACTGGTTACAGTAATCACCCAATACAATTACTTTCCTTTCTTGTTGTGCTACTCTGCATGCCAAGCATCCATACTGCCTGCTTTATTTGTGCTTAGATAAGCAGAATCAGATTTACTCATATTACAGAGCACACTTCATATTTAGAATAGGTGGGGAGGTGTTCTGTATTGTCATGCATACTTTTGCCATTCAAAGATAACAAAATGCTCATTGCTATGGTCTTTACAACTGTTCAGGCTACTATTCTGGGTACAAGATGTGTTGTTTTTCTAGCATCACAGCACCACTTAGTTGCAGTAATGTGTGTCTCATGACAATCCAGCAGTTCCCACTAGGAAGAAGTTCCTGTTAAATCTTCTAGAAATCACAAAAAAGGTTCACAACACATATTTAGTATTTCTGATCAATAGAACAATAGAAAGATATCAGTATTTTTTTCTAAAATTTAAAGCAAAAGGAATGTGAATTAATGTTTCAGAAAAGGAAGGAAGATTTAGGAGTAATCACTTAAAGCTTGAGGCTCATCTTTTTTGTTTCTAAAAAGGGAATTCTTAATTAATTCACAGCTTAATAACCCAGTGTTTCAGCACTTGCTCTCATCTCTTAGCACAGAAATGGATGAATGAAAGTTACAATGAAAAATCTTTAAAATGAACAATGCTCTCTTGTGAAAGCATACTTCTTTTATGTCTCTCATCTGACCGGTATCACAGAAATTGTGGACAGCACACTGCTGACCTTTATACAATTATTCAATGCTCAGCAAAATTACAGTTTGAGCTTTGCACTTGATTTTATTGTGAAAAGATTTAACTTTCAGGATTTTTGAAAGTGTACAATTATTGAAATCGCAAAGCCTTTATTCATTCTTGAAAAGTGTTAACCAAAGGTGAGCTGAGTCTTGGGTAAAGTAAAGAGTTAGTTGACATAATACAGAAGATTGCTTCATGTTGATAAGAATAACGTCACTGTGAAAATCAAGGTGATCATACGTGGTATCATTGAAGCACTAATGTAGACATACAGGTCACAGGGATAGATTCGAGGTGGCTTCTCTATTTCAGATAAGGTCCTGGAAGACTGAGATGTTAGTGGCCTTCATCTTAGTCTGTACATGTCAATCCAGATACATTTAAACAGAGAATAATAAAATCTTGAGAATCACAGTTTACACTAGATCAAACTACTCAATGCAACTGCTAAATGGGCTTTCTATTAAATTTGTGATGTGATAATATTTGTAGTGAAATGTGGGAGAGGTTGGAGAACACATTCTGTGGTGAATTTGGCCCTGTATTAAATGAATGCCGTATATCTGGTGACCATATTGTCAGTCTGTTAGAATTTAGTGTGGTTGACTGAGTGTATTGTTCATTTAAACCTACAAAGCTTAAAGAGGAATTTTATTGTAACAGTGTTAAGGAGTAAGCCTGTTATGAGAGGAATGTAGTGCTATCACTACCCTACACTGACAAATAGAGAGAGAATCTTCATGGGGTACAGGCATGTTGCTTGAGCTCAACAGACTAAGCTAGGGGTTGGCAAACTTTTTAAACCTAGGGCCAGTAAAAAATATACTCTTACCTTGGAGGGTCAGCCACTGAACGATCTTTCCCATCTTTAATGAGATGTGTAGTTTTGCTTTTCACTAACCAAGTGGTCTGGGGTCAATGATTTCAAGCTGAAGGGATGGAGATGCATAATCCAAACTGACACCAAATGGGATCTGAAAAAGTCGAATGTTATTTGCAAGTTCCAGGAAGTCTTGAACAAAACTGCTCTTGCAGCAGTCTAATTGTTTCTATAACCATGTCTTTTGGAAAATCAGAATGAAGTTTTTTGCTTTGCTTAAGTCCCAAACAAACAGGAAAATGGACAGACGTGTCATGTGATAATTGCTGTTCAGGTCATTTATGTGCTGTGTGAGATCAATGAAAAAAGCAAGCTTTCCGATCCATATCAGACAGTTCTTTCAGAGGTCTACCTTTTCCATTCATGAATGTGTCAATCTCACTACATAAGCCAAAGAAACATATAAGCACCCTACCTCGACTAAGACACTTAACCTCAGTGTGGTAAATGACATTGGAATAACTTGCCTCAATTTCATCCAAAAAATGCTGAAATGGTCTGTGATTAAGTGCATGTGATTGGATGAAGTTTACAACTGATACAAAAACATTCATTAAAGCCAAGCACCATTTTACAGAACATCTGCCAATAAATGACACCATGCAAACTGACTGGCTTTTCTTTGCCCAGTGATTCAATATGCCCATTGATTTGGCCTACCAATCATGATGTCTTTCCAGTCATATTTTTTGCTCCATCTGCCATAACACATTTGAGATTTTCTCACTTTAAATTAAGCTGTTCGAGAGTTTGCTAAAACATAGAAATAGTTCTCCCATTGTTGTGTCCTTCACGTTACACATTTGTGCGAGCTCCTCTGCAATTTTGAAGGATTCGTCAAAACCACGAATAAACACAAGTAACTGTGCCATATCGGAAATATCATTGCCTTTCTCCAGAGCCACTTAATAATAAACAAAGTTTTGGGCAATGCATTTTAATTGCTGAAAAAGATTCTCACCCAAATACTCCACTCTTCTTATTACAGTTTGGGCCGATAAACTAACACTCTGAAAGACACTGCATTTCTTAGGACATATTTCATGCACCAGCTCTGGTATGCACTGTTTGACAAATTCACCCTCTGTGAATGGTTTCCCTGATGCTGCAATAAGTTGTGATATTTGGTAACTCGCTCTCATGGCTGAAATGTTTTCTTCAAATTTCTTTTGGAAAAGATTTTGCTGTCCCGTCAGTGACTTCTTTAACTGCTGTAACCTGACTTTCCTTTGATCTTCCATATATTCTGAAAACGTGTTCTGATGTTTGCTCTGGTAATGTCATCTGACATTATATTCTTTAACTACTACGATCATCTTGACATATAAGACAAATAACTTTGTCTTTCCATGGTGAACAATAGTAATCCTCTGACCATTTCTCATTAAACTTTCAGTACTCTGCATCAATTTCCGTTGCTTAGACATGACTGCTGCTTCTTGCTTTTTGTTGCACTTCCAATTATAAAACACCTTATTTTAAATCCGCAACGGACTTCGGCCCAGATTGGTTAATAAAGAAATGCATGCTTATTTCAACCAGAAATACACATAGTTAAGAGTGTAATGAAAACATAAAAAACAGTGTTTAATTCAACCAGTAGAAATATGTGTACTGTATTTAAAAGCGTCATTAAAGTATCAAGAAACACCACAGTGGGAGGTCCAGAAACAAATGTTGGATTTATACATGGATGTTTTTATTTTAAACTAAATATACAAAACAAACATTTTTTTAAACCTAAATATTAATTATGACTTCTACAGCCAATGTAAAACATTCCAACGACCAGATTTGGCCTGGGGGCCATAGTTTACCAATCCCTGGTCTAAACCATCCTTATTGTGAAGGCTGATTAGAACAGAGTCATGGGTTATATCCAATGTATGATCAAATCACAAGCCAGTTCCACTCCAAATCGATATGTGAATAAGGTCATGTTTTCTTAAGGAGAGAGAAGAAGTATCAGTTTGAAGCAGATGAGTCAGATTAGAATACATTGTTTTTCAAGTGATTATTTGAGCTTTTTTATATGAGTACTGATGTTTTAACAGGCTTTTAATACTTTAAGACTATTATACTATCCTTTGTAAAACTATAGCATCCATTGAAAAACACTAACATTTACAAATAATCTGCTCACAACACCAATAAAAAGACAGTTTGCTGCAAGTCACTTGCATTCCAGACCCAGACTCAAAATTAGGTTTACCCTCTTTACAGAAATAGAAAAGCCCAAGGAGAACTCCTTTTGTGCAAGTGACAATTCAGGATTTTGAATGCAACTGCTGATTTGTAAGAGGTTCATTTCACTTCACTTGAACTCTTTTTAAAGAGCATTGATCTGCAATGATGAGTAGAAGAACAATTAAATTGGTGGTGGAAGTTGATCGACTTTGGTGTGGATTATTATCTTAAATAGGGAAGAGTATAAAATATTCAAAGTTAAACATACTGCAAGACAATAAAACATTCATGCCAACATCCTGTACTGAAATTCTTTAGCTGATCATGGTGCTGGAAGTGGCATTTGTATGTCCTCACAGGGGCTAATAAGGTCAAAGTTTATAGTGTATTCAAACGAACAGGTCTGAGGCAAGTGTGGGCCAAATGTAGAGGTTTATTTTCACTAGTTGCACATTTTCAATTTTCTGGCAATGTACTGGTTACTACATTTTAAACATGAATAGAAAAGCAAAATGTGGTTCTAATATATAACCTTTTTTTTGTGTATTTTTTTGGGTGTTGACATGGGGTTTAGGTATGATGCAATTCCAATATTAAATAAAAAATCTGTCTATAAATATTTGAAACAAACATTTATCCATTTGGACTACAAAGAAACTCAGAAAAAAAGGGGAATTGTGGCAGGAATCAGAAATACAGTACAGGCCAAAAGTTTGGACACACCTCCTCATTCTATGTGTTTTCTTTATTTTCATGACTGAAGGCATCAAAATTATGAGTGAACACATGTGGAGTTATGTACTTAACAAAAAAAGGTGAAATAACTGAAAACATGTTTTATATTCTAGTTTCTTCAAATAGCCACCCTTTGCTCTGATTACTGCTTTGCACACTCTTGGCATTCTCTCGATGAGCTTCAACAGGTAGTCACCTGAAAAGGTTTTCACTTCACAGGTGTGCCTTATCAGGGTTATTTAGTGGAATTTTTTGCGTTATCAATGGGGTTGGAACCAGCAGTTGTGTTGTGCAGAAATCAGGTTAGTTGGACGATAATTTATTTTTCAACAGGACAATGACCCCAAACACACCTCCAGGCTGTGTAAGGGCTATTTGACCAAGAAGGAGAGTGATGGAGTGCTGTAAATGGTCATGAAAATAAAGAAAACACATTGAATGAGGAGGTGTGTCCAAACTTTTGGCCTGTACTGTATATCTTGGTCTATCTATCTCTCACTTGACAGATATACAGTCTCCATTGTCCCCATTATTATCATTATCATGACATTAGCCAT
>JANRMT010049829.1:52582243-52600401 GCA_026402145.1 Polypterus bichir lapradei
CGGTCTTGCATCATCGGGGCGGGACTTCCGGTGTGACGTCATAGGGGCGGGGCTTAAAGGTCATAAATCATTATGATTGACAGCTCTAATTGCGATTTTGACACATGCCGCCCGCCTATAACTACTGTTTCCTTTTCTTTTTACTTCTCCGCTGCGAAGCGCGGGTATTTTGATATATATATATATATATATATATATATATATATATATAGATATGACAACAACACTCATATCAATGACAAAACAATTACATTAACAATCATGTTACGTTATTTTAAAAAATTTTCCTTTTCTTTTTCATAACTTCTTTAGCACATTACTTCTCCGCTGCGAAGCGCGGGTATTCTGCTAGTTCTTGAATAAAAGTGCTCTTGTTTTGTTATAGTTGTACCTTTTGTGAAAATGTTTATTTGATATTTGGACTTCAGGCTTCACACCTTATACAGATGTCGTAAATGTAGGAAGGACAGTCCTTGGGTGTGTGTGGGAACTGTTAACATTTGAATCTGATGACTGTATATAGCGGAACTGACCTCTCTGTGCTATTCTGTCCTCTGCATCTCCTGGAGTTCAAAAGAAATATCAACATGCAGCAATAAGAGAACAGTGGCCCAGATCAGAAAAAAAAACAAAAAACAAACGCAGTCACGTCATGACTACAACCGCATGAAGGTATGCAAATGAATATAATGTTGCATTAGTGCAACAACGTTTTTCGAAATGTACAATACAGGTCATAGAAAGAATTATTCCAAATGTCATATATACCTAAGTCTCTCTTTTTTTTGTCAGCGTGGCTTTGACATTATGGATCAGAAGGTGCATACTAATTCAATGTGAGCATGAAGAATAAAACTAAATAAAAAAAATTCACATCCACAGTCATTCTTAGTCACGCACAACACTCACATTCACGTCCACAGTTCTTCTTGTAGGCTCTGGTAATTCTAGTGTTAACAGACGATTTATTTCACGGCAGAGATTCACAAGGGCCTCCCCCGGTTCTCCTTCCTTTTTCTGCACAGCCGCTGTCAACTGTCCGTGCACCTACCATGTGGTAATCTCCCTGCTTATATACATTAACGACATCCCGCGCTCATGTGCCTTCTCGCTTCAAGCCTGTTATTGTTGGCCTTGCTTCACGTCTTCTTGCTGATGACTCCTGCCTTTTCGTTTACTCCGCTGCTTCAAGGCTGTCATTGTTGGGCTTCCTTACTTCCTCACGTCTCCCTCCTTGTGACTGTTGCCTTTTCTTTTACTCCACGGCTTCAAGGCTGTTATTGTTGGGCTTCCTTTCTTCCTACGTCTTCCTTGTGCTGACTTCTGCTTTTCATTCCCTGCTCCACCGCTTCTCGCCTTCCTTCGTACTTTCTTTCTCAATGAGTGCAAGTTTACCCCGAGTAACATGTCTATTCCAGTGATCACCATCGTTCACAATATATAAACCCTGTACCCAGTGGTTTCCATTCTCTCTCTTACTTAGTGCATGGCCATATCAGTGTCAGCCTTGATATCCGCTGAGAAATTGTGTCTTATGTACTGAATGAATGGGACAGGTTCAAGGTGTGGACTGATGACGGTACAGGAGACAATTATACTACACAGGACCACTATAGCAGTGAAATGCTTAAGCTCTCAACCTATGGTTCTGCATGTGAACTGATAGCTGCCATGGAATTGTTTCATTGTCACTTTCAAGTGTATAGAAATGGGGAAATATTTTACACCTTTGGACAACCGGGAATGCCTGTTAAACATCTTAGATTCATGGGTAGCGATATGGGTAGTGGACACTTGTGGATGTTTATGAATGTTTCAGCTCTGACAACGTGGACACAAAGTTATCAATGAAACCTGTTGTATCTTTACAACGGTTGACAAACGCAGAATGTAACTTGAACACATCCGCCAAATACAAACTAGACTGAAAGAAATAATGATAATCAAATCCTTGATGACAGCAACACTCATAACAGTGACAAAACAATTACAATGACAATCATGTTATGTTATTTTTAAAATGTTTCTTTTTCTTTTTCAAAATTTCTTTAACACACTACTTCTCTGCTGCGAAGCGTGGGTGTTTTGCTAGTGTATATATATATATATATATATGTATATGTATGTAAATAATGTGTGTGTGTGTTTGCGTGCGTGTGCGTGCGTGTGTAGGACTATCTGTACTGGGGGTGTCCTCCATAGTTAAAAATGGTATTGAGTGTGTATATAGGAGTGAGATACTGATTGAAGGGCAGCTCAGTATAACTTTATATAGTTGGAGCTTTATGAAAAGAACAGGTATGTGAATGTTCAGCAAAAATATACCTTATTTTTTCCTTCAGATGTTATATTGCTATTGTTAATCTTTTGTTTTCTATTTTACATGAGAATGAGCTTTGGGAGCTGAACGTCAGAAGAACCAGGTCCACTCTTACAAAAACAGGTGTATTTAAGATTTATTTGATACAATAGCATATCTCACTTTGAGTGTAGGGGGATTGTTACAAAATGACTTTTTCATCGAATTGTCATTGGCTGCTCCACAACAGCTCTCAACCTCTCAGTCCCTCTGTATATTAGAATAATTTTGCCCAGGTTTATACATAAAGTCATAAAGCTAAACTAGTCATCCTTTTGGCTGGTGGGTATGTTAAGAAGCTAAATCAAACCAGAGCTGCAGCTTTGTTGAAAATAAATTGAATTTTTAGTGCAGGTTTATCTCCTGGAAAGTAAAGAGGAAAATATTACACTAATGCATTACTGTAGCATTTTTAAACCCTTTTTTTAGTACGCAACATTACACTGTAAGTCAAATGTCTTTTTTAATTTGTTCTCATTGTTTTTCCTCATTCAGTGCAGGGAGGAGACCAGACTTGTCTTCGGGGAGTGGTGTATCCTCATTGCACTTACTGCAATTTACAAGTGTCCACGTAAATATAATTTGCATGAGGACAGATGGCAGGAGAATACTGTATGACAACAGACCAAGGAGAATGCTGCATAACCTCAGCACAAAAAAAACAAGTTGCTTCTATTAGCTTTTTTCTTGAAAATACCTGACTTATGGGAAAAATGCTTTTAATGTATTTATGCATTTTCAAGCAAGTTACTTTTAGTACATTTTATAGAGGAAAAAGCTTTTTTAAAACAAGGAAAGTCATTATGTGGCATGTTTTCATAGAACATGTTTTTTCTGGAAGATCTCAACTAAAGTTACGTGAATTTTTGCATTGTTTTAGAAGCCTTTTTGAAACTTTGTGACAGGGCTCTGTATAAATGAGACCATCTTTAATTTTTATTTTGACCATCTAATTTATATATGTGTTGCAATAAATTTAATAACTTAGAAGTACATATCGGGTGTGGTCTGGGGTGATTTTTCTGTTGAATAGCGATAGAAGTGAAGCACCAACTTTATGAAACTGTCTTTGCCACTTGCAATGGACTGTTTGATATTCAAAAGTTAATGGCATCTATTATCAAGTTGCTACAATTACTCTCGCTGCTATATTTAAGGAGCCACCTTAGTACTGGCCCAAATAGACATTTTAAAAATGTATATACAGTAACTTATTTCAATGATGACATTTACCCATGTTATGAAGTCGAAAGCAGTTGTTAATACCCTGCCCATTTGCTAGAAGAATTAGAATCAAGGTTTTATAACAGTTAGCCTCACTGGCATAATAAAGCCTTTTAGTACTACTAAGGTGTCAATATACCAGAAGCAACCAGAAATTACATTTTTGCATAAAAACAAGCAAACTGTTTTATATCACAAATTTATATCAAATGACTAAATTGGGTATAGGGCACACACAAAAATACAAGAAGCTATTTTTTATTGTGACATCGCATAGAGAATGCTGTTGGAATTTGATGATTAATAATCAATAAGATTCCCATCAAGGAGGAGACTATAGTAATGTGGAATTTTGATCTATAAGACTGGATGCAGACACACTAGACAAACATTTAACATATAGGCTGACTGTTTAGTGGTATTTAGAATTCTACTTGGCACAGATAAATAGTTTTACAATACCAACTCTTTATGGATGATGTCCAATGTTGTGTGGAGTTGTTGCTTTGTTGTTGGTCCGGTTTCAAGTGAAGGATTCTTCATGTGTTGAAGTGCACTCTTTCTCTTTGGTGCATGACTCCAGTCAGTGCTATGCTGCTGCCTTCTCAACTTGCTGTCTGTTGATAGGCCCTTTTCAGTGCCATCTGCATCTTAGGGAACAATATTACTCTTTCTAGCACAAAACTTTAGATGGGCTCACTGCTTGTCAAACTGGATCTCAGCTCTTGGGGTTTACAAATATGAGTGTGTCAGATTCGACTCTCCAAGGATGAGCGGTTCATAACTTTTTTAGGTTACAGAGGCCAGATATTAGAAATTCATCTCGTATATTGTCCCATCCTTGAGAGAAACCCCAGAGAGGGCACCCTGAGAGAATCCCCAGGGAGTGAAGTGAGTGTCCAGTGAATATCCCAGAATGCTTCTTTAGGATGGTGCAGAGAGTTTTAAAGGAAGGTTGAACCTCTTCCTGATTCGATTAAAGATATCTCCAGTTACAAAATCAGTGTTTTCTAATAGGTGAGTACTTCTGTCATCCCTTGAATTATAGGTCTTTTTCCTTGCTTGAGTCCATTTCACACCTTCTCGCTCAAGAGGTCTGCAGAGGTGCCTTTGGAGAGATGTCATTGCAACTCTGATTTACACCTTTCTTATCAAATGAAGTACAGGCAGACCCAGGTACAAGCTGGAGTTCAGTCACTTAGTTTGGAATGCAAGTAGGGAAGGCACAGCTGGATGCCTGCGCCCCTGTTAAGTCTGCTTTCTTAACAGGCCTGGAGTGTCATGAAAGTCTAGCAGAATGGGCAATGCCCACTTTGTCTTACAATGTCATATTAATGCAATTTGCATGCTGAACCTAGTAAAGGTGTGTATATATGCATACTATGTTGTTTATTTTAAGTGTTCAGCATCACACATTAAGGCAATAGTGAATATTGAAGTAAGAACATTTTGTGGATTATAGCCCATACCTTAGCCACTAGGCCCCACTTTCTTGGGTATAATGGTTTAATGTAATTATTTTGTTATCTTTTGTGATGCTTTTTTTCTTCACAGCAGTTTATGCTAGTCAGCTTGTCAATAATGACCAATAAACAAAGCAGCCAACAGCAATCAGTAAAATAAACATAAAGCTATCTGCAAAGAAAGAAATATGTCATCCATTATGTTGGAGAAAACAGTGATGTCTAAAAAGTTATGTTGGCTCAAGCACATTTCTTCATTTTTACTTTGTCTGTTGACTAAAATGAATTTCCCTGTGGACTCAGTCAGCATACTAATGCCATTGTGTAATGTAACTGCAGAATCTAAACAGGTAATTTTGAGACAACCATACACAAATAATGATGTTAAAGACCAGCTTAATGTTGTCTTAGCAAAAAAGTCAGACGGTCGGGCTGGCTGGCTCCATCAGAATTATTAGTAGACTTTTATTCAATTCAAACTGTACTAATGATTAATGCAGTCACATTTCTACTTGGAACCACCACTTTGAACATCACAAACAATAATTACAACATTTTTTGCAGCAAGTTTAAAACCTTCCTTTCTGCACTTTTGTGTGGGGCTGAATAGCTGATGGGAAAATCTTGTGTTTTTGTAAAATATATGTGTAGGGTGGGAAAATTGATTCTTGGCACTTTTAAAGTTAACCTGAAGTAAAAGAAGAAACAACCCAGTTAATTATAGAAGAGTCTTTTGAGTTTTGATAGATGGGTGAAACATGTTGTGAAATGTGCATTCATCCATAGAGAAATGTTGAATCATGCAACACATTTAAAAAAAAAAAAAAAAAAAACAGACTCTGGAGTTCTGCAGCATAGTTTCCTGTAATTCCCTAAAGCTTATATATTGTATTCAGCTGGGTACTCTAAACAGTTAAATTAAAATGGGGAGTGGTCCATCAATGTTTATTCTGGCACTTCCTCCTTCCAAGCCAAACAAGACATTTTTGCTCTTAAAATGTAAAATCTCCATGACACTTGAAATACATTGGAAAACCCTAAATCTCTTTTCAATGTTCTTTTGTGTATGGATATGAATACACTCATTTCTCAAAATCAAACAATGTTAATATATTCACCCTAAGCTTAATGTCTTAACTCATTAAGTATTTCAAACACTTGTAATTGGTTCATTTAAAATGAACTGAATATGTTTTCACAGATGTAAACATTTTCCCACATATCTGCTCCCCTTATATGTAGTATGTGATGAACAAGTGTCATCCTTTTTGCCTTCCAAGATAGTCTTCCTGCTTGATGTCTTAATCCAACAACCAGCATTGTACTCAGTTGACATCATTAAAAACTTAAGAATCATTACATACAGTTGACTTCAACAAAGCAGTTTTAAGGAAAAGCCAACTTCAAAGAAGTCTCCAATATGCTGATTGATAGTGTACTTGACAGAGTGAATTCATCATTAGATACAGGGATCTTCCCTGACTGCCTAAAGACTGCAGATGTTAAACCCCTGCTCAAGAAAAATAATTTTGACTTCTATGTCTTTGACAACTTTAGACCAATTTCTACCCTGCCCGTAAGTAAAATAATATAAAAGGCAGTATATAAGTAGCTTAATAATTATTTGATTAAACATTCTATTACTAACACGTTTCAGTCAGGTTTTTATACAAATCATAGTACAGAAACTGCGCTGTTCAAGAATTGACTTTTCTACTGGGCCAGACTCATCAACCACTAGCACAAGGTAATAATGCAGATTAGACCAGCCCAGAGCCTTTCTCCTAAACCAATGGACATCACCCCCTGGCAACTCATACTCCAGCCGCAACAGTTAGGTGGACATCCCTATCAACCTTAGTGAGACCATGCCCAGTAACAAAATCATTGAGATTCTTGTCTTCCAGGACATACACCTCTGTTTTCCAGTGCATCTCATGCAAACAGAGTCTCAAGGGCAACTATCAGCGAGAAAGAATTTTCCTTTCACACTTCCCTTAAGTTGCTCATGAGGCACTTTAAGCTCTTCTCCCAAGCTTTATTTCATTAAGGTACTGTATAAGTGCTACCTGTATCTACAATAACTTCTCCCATGAGTATGGGTACCAATAAGAGGTACAAGATGGCTTTTACCATGGTGACATCAGTATGGGGATCCACTGGGGCTTTTCCTTGTAGTTTGGGACAGGGTACCTCCCAAGGCATGGCACCCTTGAGAGACCCAGTAATCCTGATGGCCACCAAGTCCTTCTCCACTTGGGACCCCAACTTCACGAACTTGTACACCAATTTCACAACCTCCCTCAGAGTAGCTGTGTGGTGTAGTGGGTCCACAGCTCAAGTCAACAGGGCCACTTTTTAACACTAGAATTACCAGAGCCTACGAAAAAACTCGTAATTCCGTCCCACCTTAAATTGCTTCTTAAATCCCTTCACACCTCTCCGCCAGCATCCTTTGTCTTCTAAATGTGCTGATAAAGAGAAGCTAGGAGCAGCCGGCTATTCCATCCCCCCACCAATTTAGAACGTGGACGAACTTCTCTCAGCTCATGCCTTGATTGAGTATCTGGGAGTGAAGTGAAGTTTTAGAGTGGAAATAATAGATTGTTATTTGGAACACACGCATTTCATGTCTGTTCCGTTTCTACAGTAATCTGTGTAAACACATTGTTAAAACAGAAACGTTTTTTATATTCTAGTAGTAGATGACAAAATGTAGGCATAAACTATATAATGTATGAAGCCTGAAGTCCAAATAACAAAGAAACATTTTCACAAAAGGTTCAAATATAACACAATTGCGCTTTTATTCAAAAATATAACTGCAGAAACAAAAAGCCGCCTTAACATGCGACATTGACAGCAACTTAGTATAACTGCCTCCGTGGTGCAATACAATCAGTTCTCGCCTTGAAATCAAAAGGTCGCGAGTTCGATCCTGCACCACTCCGTTTTGAGAAGTAAACTGCTCTTAGTCTTACTATTTTAGAGTAAAAGCATACATTTGATTTCAGTCTGTAACAGCCGGTGCAATTTATGATCCTTGTAAAGGTTAGCTTTTTTTTTTTTTAATTCACTTTTCATTCTCTCAGTCGCGTTCAGAATCAATCCATACAACCCCATCTGACAGGGCTGTTTTCACTAAAGACGCGCTATAGCTCTGCAGTGTACCACGATGCATACTAACGCGACCCCCCACCCCCCAAACGGTTCTGACACACAAACGTTGGCGAAGCTGCCTTCTTCGTATCTCACCGTCACTTGATTTTCTTTTTATTCAGTTTTATTGAGTGTTCCTGCCAGAGCCCGCATGTTGCTGTATGCGGTTTCTTTTGTACTCCAGGACATGCAGAGGAGAGAATGGTAAAGAGCAGTAACTTCGGCGCTATATGCAATAATCAGACACTCCCCATCTGCCCGTGTCGTTCAAACACAGGAACATATATTGGTGTAAAAGTATAACAAAAGTGCACTTTTATTCAAGTGCACTTTTATTCAAGTGCACTTTTTCCATCGCCTTTTCCTGTAAGAAGCAATGTACACACTTCTCTCTATGCTGTGGTTTCTATTACACACCTGAAAGAAAGAGACAATATATGTGAAAATATCATCGCACTAATGCAATATTATTTGAAAACGAACAGCGTCAGATCGAGTGTGAATTTATGCAGGAACTGGAAATTCTCTGATGCGGGACCTTCCCCCAGGGAAGAAAGTACAGTGTCAGGTGCTCATTCAGTGTAATAGGAACCATAGCACAGAGAGGTGTGTACACTGCAACAAGTACACGTGTCGTAAATGTAGGAAGGACGGTCCTTGGGTGTGTGGGAACTGTTAATATTTGAATGTGATGATTTTATATAGCACGAAATGAAAATCAGCACTTCTTAGCATTGCACCATGCAAACTGTCGTATCAATCCCCTGCTGTAACTAGCTTTCTTTTTTCTTCGGTTATACAGGTAGTCTTGAATAAAAGTGCACTTGTTTTGTTTGCGAAATGAAGTGTCTGCGTGCACTTTTCATGGCATTACACGTGTATTTTTTGAGCATGCCCGTTTGAGCATGCTCAATCACAGGAACATAAGTTGGTGTAAAAGTATAACAAAACAACGGGCAGATGGGGAGTGTCTGATGCTTGCATATAGCGCCGAAGTTACTGCTCTTTACCATTCTCTCCTCTGCATGTCCTGGAGTACGTGAAAGCCCCAACATGAGAGCCCTGGTCACTGGGGAGCCCAAGTCACGGTCTGGTGAAGCTTACCGGAGCCAGGGATTAGAAAGGCAAATAGAAGAGCAGAAGAAGGCAGCACAAGCTGTTCCAATGAGTGCCATGTTTAGGAATCCCCACAGTTCAACACCGCTCAGTGGATACAGCTCCATGAACAGGTCGACTTCCTCTACAAAGTTGATAATGCTTGGCTCCGTGGGTGCACACTGAGGACCAAGCCTAAGGAACTCCATTTGCAGCACAGTAACCAAGTCTTGTCCCTAGTCGTTCCCCACCCCCGTTACAGGAGTCAATTGCCTCAGTGGCTACAATACGGCAGACCAGCTCTCTTGCGCCTTCCTCCAGATCACCTCTCACATACTTGCTTCCAAGCACTGAAGGAATGTTCAAGACGCTTCACCCTCATCTTGGTTAATAAAGCTGCTGTAGGCGCAGCGTCATGTCCTGCAAAACAGGTCCCTTGATGGAGATGCACAAAGAATCCAGCAACTGTCCTACCGGCATTCATGATGCATTGAGGGGTGATGAGATTTGGGAGCGCTCCCTCCGATGAAGCATGATGACACAAGACAGTCCATACATACATAAAGGTGTGATAATCCAGAACTAATTCCCAGGGAGTGATATTGCTGAGAAGACGGATTGGTAAACTCAGACACAAACACCAGGCCCCTCTCTGTTTAGCTGGGTCCCTTTTAGCCGACTGATCTTGTCCCCAGCATCCCCTGCACCCTCTGTAGCTGTCCAATAGAACCACAGCAGGGACCGCTGGGAACTGAATTTTCTTAATTCAATGCAGCGCCTCTACAGCCTAATGACCATAATGCTCTTGGCTGTCTCAATCAATGTCTTAGCAGTATTTACAGATATATGAGTAGTAGCTTTCTCAAACCAAACAAAAGAAAGAGGAAATAAAGTTGATCCCTTTAAAAGTCAAGGTGTCATTGACTCTGACCTAAACTTTAAATCACATATTAACCAGATTACTAGGAATGCATTTTTCCACTTTAAGGAGTACACCAAAAGTTAGAATTCTTATAACATTAGAAGTCTTTGAAGAATTATTTCACGGTTTTGTTTTAGTCACCTAGATTACTGTAATGCACTTGTGGAAGAATAATTTTAGGGTAACATAACATTCATCTTAAAGAAATAGCATAAAGGGTTAATGCACAAAAATGTAATAATCTAAATGTACAGAAGGATGACTAAGAGATTAAATGGCCTAAATTGAACAATTTTGGAAAGTTATATACACAGAAATTTCAAGGGTGGTGGCTCAGCCTAAAGATTATAAAGAAGAACCAGAATGTATCAAAATAGGCTTTTATTTTATATAGAGTAAACATATGCATTGCTTAATAATAATACTGTTACATAACTTTAGTTGCTTAAAAAATAGACCTATACCTTTAATATTTGATCATTCTGATCTTCTGAAGAAGAATGCTCCTTGTTCAAGCATTAGCTTAATTGTAATACAGTAAATGACACAGATTGACAAGCTTTTCTCCTGTCTGATTACTGAATTAAAAGGTTTTTATCAAACTTATTCTGGTTGAGGATAAGCTTCCTTCTTTAATTAAGATGTTGATTTCTACCACAGGCTCCTAACCGGACTACATAGCAAAGACATCAATTGGTTGCAATTAGTGCAGAATGCATCAGCCAGAATCTTAACTAGAAAAACAAAATCTGAGCACATTTCACCAGTTTTAACGTTGTTACATTGGTTACCCGTGTCATTCAGAATTGACTTTAAAATGTTATTAATGGTGTATAAAACCTTAAATAATCTTGCCCCTTCCTCAATTTTGGAATGGCTTTTCCCATACACTCCAAGTCGGACCTTAGATTTTCTAATGGTGGTCTGCTTATAATTCCAAGACCCAAGCGTAAAAGAAGTGGTGAGGCAGCCTTCTGCTGTTATGCACCTAAAATCTGGAATACTTTACTGATAGAAATTTGGCAGGCTTATAATGTGGAACATTTTAAAATCTGCTAAGAGCCCATTATTTTAATTTGGCTTTTTCATAGCTACATTTTAGTTGCTCTCCTAATAGACTATATAGGCATAGAATTATGATATTCTTCAGGAATCAGCTCTCTATACTAATCTCCATTCACTTCTGCTGTCTTTTCTGGTACTTCTGTGGTGGCGATTTGCACCACGCTACCTGTGATGCTGGAATGAAGGCCTGTGCCTTAGCCATCAACAAGACTGACTTCATCAAATCCTCTTGTGTGAAGCCTGGAAAAAATAGGAATGAATTAAGAACATTTATGTTAGGTAGGGGCTGTGCAGACTTTTGGCTTTGAAATCCCTGCAGATTTTTTTTCTCCAGCTTAACTGGAGTTTTTTTTGTTTGTTTTTTGGTTTTTCTGTCCATCCAACCATTTGACCTTACCACCAGACTCATCTTTAGGACACTACACTTCTGCTTGATATTTATGTTCTATCTTCTTTTGCTTTTTCTTTGTTACTTATTCTTCAATATTATTGCCTAATCTATTTGCTTTTGTAACTTTCTCTTTGACATCTTGTAAAGCACTTTGAGCTATGTTGTTTATATAAAAATGTGTCATATAAGTAAATGTTGTATAAATTGATAGATTATTTGGTATTGTATTTTGCCATGATGCTCTGAGGAGATATGCAAGCAATAACTTTACTGTACTACATACTCATTACAATAAACTTAACTTGCCATAACTAGCTTGTTTCCCATTGTTCTGTTCCTTATACAATTGTTTAACAAAGCAAATTTTGAACATACTACAGAAATGGGAGGTGATAAGGCCCAAAATCAATGTCTGGTATTAACCCAAATGACAGAAATACATTGTCTAAATTTGTAGACTGCACTGATTACTTATGCCAAAATGGTTCAGCATCCCAATATTTTTGTATTTTCATTAAAAATGTTTCATTTTTGGCTTTAATCCAGTTAGCTTAACCCCTGCATTAGAAGTTTGATTTTACACACTTTCTTTATTTACAGTAAGATTTATCTTTCACAGTCATCCAGATTGTATACACTTTATTGAAGACAGCAGTGGTTACAGATCACATACTAGCAATGCTTGAACAATCAAACAAGGAATCAACGGAAACAAGGGATCAATAAAGACTCACAGATGCCATGATCAGATATCACAATACCGTCATGTGGCACCACGATCAAATGCTGCAGTGTCATAACGGTAGCAGCAATTGATTGCTGCTAATAATAAGATGTAAAGCTGATCCTTATCCATCTTATGTTCAGAGCTGACATCATGCTTTTATGAATTTTCTATTTGTCTCTTCTCTGAATGAAAGGATGAAAATTAGACTACCTTAATGCACATTTTCCTCTCTTTTCAGCTTATACTAATTACAGATATGATTTTTAATCTATCGAAATTTTAAATCTACATAATAGGGCATTTGTAATAGTTTCCTCATTTTACGAAACACAAGCATTTGGCAGAAAAAACAATTTTGCATAAAATATGCTAAGAATATTTCAGGCAGCAGTGCCTGTTCCTTTTTCTAGGGTTTTCTTGAATCCAGCCTCGTGGTTACTCATTAAAAGACATATTGTATGTTGGCATGGATTTCTTAGCAGCAAATGCATCAAAGCAGTTGGTGAGCTAAATAATGCATTGAAGTGGCCATTAGCTTGGAGTTAACACTTGAAAGTGTCTTCTTTCAGAGAGTAAGATTTTTTCACTTTTGTCCTTCATACTATTTGACAGACCATGTACCATGACCAGGAGATGTCCTGTAAGTTTAATATTCTTCCTCTAAGACTTTCTTGTCATCTGACAGCCTGCCAGAGTGCTTTTGCAAGTGCACAGCTCTCTAAGTGGGCTGCTGAGCTCATCTGTTCAGTGTTGATAACCACCTCTGGATTTTTTTTTTGAAAAGCTCCAGGGAAAAAAAAAGCTAATGCATTTTGTACATTTTCTGTCAATTAATACATTTTCTTTTTTGTATATGCTGGTAGTGAATCGTCTAACCATGTTGATCTTGTTTGATTTAAGGGTGCTGCTGTTTTATTGCTGAATGTTTTAAATTAGAACTCACTAAATTTTGTAAGGACTGTGACATTGCAGCTCGGGGGTTCCACACTTGTCCTATCTGTTGTATGTTAACAACCTGACAGCTGGCTCCTGTAGTTATTTTTAATCATGCAGCTGTTCCAGCTCTAAATAAAATGAGTTCTTGTGGATTTAGCCTAGTTCCTGCATAAAAATCCATTTCTGTGATATGTACTTATTTCCACGGAAAGTGCTGGCCTCTGTTGAGTGCAGCCAAAAAGAAAGTGAGGACTGAGAATATTAAAAGCCAATACAGATCAAAGGAGGGTCTCCGAGTAAGTGGTTCATAGTGGCACTACTTGCACTCTTCTCAGTCTTTAGAGAGCTCCGGTCCTGCACTTTAACAAGTGCTAAAATGCCACTGATATGGAAAAGATATATGTGCTTGACACTTTCCCACCTATAATGGTCTCGTTTTTATATGTTTCTCCTGTAAGTGATCCTTAATGAAAAAAATAAGACTTTAGCCCATTTTAGAGAAAAATCTTGCATGTATTTTTTTCTACCTCAATTTATACATTTACACAAGTAGTAGGTACTTTTACATCAGTGTAAATCTTTATTTGTTGGACTACATTTCCATTTTTGTCTGTGCTTGGTGTCCAGTTTATATACATTGTGGAGGGTGGCTGGGACGGCCATATGATGTTAGGACTGGGGGAGAGGACATATCCAGGGTAATATCTATTCCGGAATACGAGATGGCAATCCCCTGTATTACATCGGGGCCATGGGTTTGGATCTTAGAAGCTCAACCCTGCTGGGGCCACCACCACGGGGCACCTGGACAGTTCTGGAGCCCTGGACTGAAGCACTTCTGCCGCAACTGGAAGTGCTACCTGAAGAGGATCCAGGAGCACCTGGTGCCCATGCAGTACTTCCACAACACCCGGAGGTGCAGCCGGAAGGGGATCTTAGAAGAATTGGTGCACTATAAAAGAGGCCGCCTCACTCCCTTCGAGGAGCCAGTCGGGAGAAGGTGTACGAAGCTTGCTGGGAGAGGAGTGGAAGCAGCAGAAGGAGAGAGAAAGAGGGAGAAGAAAGGACTGTGTTTAGTTTCTTGCACTTTATTGTACTGTTCTCTGTAGTGGGGAGAGAAAATAAAGCGATGAAAGAATTTATTGAAGCAGTCTCTTTCAAACGTACTAACCCCCAATTCCTGTCCTTCCTTTTCTTTCTCCAAGTAACCAATCACCAGAAAATCAGCTCTTTAATAAATGTCAAGCCATCTGTAAGCTTAGAATACCGACTCTTCAAATTTTTTAAGGAATATTGAAATATCTTCATAGTACATGTTTAATTATTCCATCTATCCATCCAGGGTTGCGCCAGTCCCAGCAAGCATACAGCGTGAGGCAGGAACAATCCCTGAATATGCTGCCAGTTCATCACTACCGCTGTCCACCATGTCCTCATGTTTAATTATTAACAATATACATTATTTAAATGAAGTTAAAAATGTATCTGTATAATGTAATATACATAGTTTACTGCATTTCATCTTAAAAAAGATATCAAGAATTTCAAGAAGATAGCGCTTAGAAATCTAAATCAACTTAGAAGCCAGTCGTCATCATCTATAAATACATGCTCTCTTCTATTGAACTGAATTGAATTGAATTCCTTTGTTGTTATTGTATGGTAGAATGAGAGTCAATATGCAAATCCTCTATAAACTTATTTTCCTATAAAATGGTAAAATAACAATAATAATAATAATAATACAATAAGGAAAAAATGGAAACTATACAATATGAAAGCATAAGTGGCTCAGGTTGTGCAATATTACAATTGAAGTGCAAGTTTACAGTGAGGCAATTGTACTTATAAGTACAAACAATTCTACCGGGAGCACTTGATGGACTGATTGAGTGCATTTATAGCTCTTGGGATGAAACTGTTTCTGAAACTGAGAGGTCCTGACAGGAATGGCTCTGAAGCGTTTGTTGTATGGGGGCAGTTCAAATAGACTGTGCCCATGGCAGAGGCAGCGTGTGCTAAAAGCTCTATCCTAATATTTCTCTCTGCTCTTGACATAATCTGCCATAGAGCTTTCCGGTCAGCTGCTGTATAGCAGTGATTCCACACTCAGATACAGTGGGTTAAAATACTCTGAGCGGTACGCTGAGAGTAACAACGCTAAAGCAGCTATGATATTTGGAATAGTTTGACCATTCCATGCACCATTACATGGTTACAGGTTGATTATAATCAGATGCCTTCAACTAAAAAAACAATCTTAGAAGTAATTCCAGTGTACTTGATAATGCCGTGTCAGGGAAGTGAATATAAAAAATAAAGGGCAACCACACAGGAAGAGTAGCACTGCTTTGATGCTGGGTGCCGCTAGTTTCCAAAACCGAGCCAAAAACATACGTATGCAATGATTTCAGCTGGCTTGAGAATGTGTGCCGGCTTTACAGCAAGTTTAGTTTTTATACATTGTGATGTGAGTGCGGAAACAGGCATACGTAACATTTTTGTGTGTATGCACCATTTATACATGAGACCCCTAGTCCTTTCATCTGCTGACTAACATCTTATTGGTCCATATTTTAAGAAACATCTCTTATTTTTGTTTTGATGTACAGATGCAGAAGGGATGTAAGATAAACTGTACAATATCCTCAGAAGCTGTTACACTACATTGCTTGTAGTTTTGATGTACAGATGCAGAAGGGGTGTAAGATAAACTGTACAATATCCTCAGAAGATGTTACACTACATTGCTTGTAGATTTGAACTGTGTGGTGTGAATGAGTGTGTACACTCATTGAGCTGCCCTTTGCCTGAGAACATCAGCCTTTGACTCTGCATTGGAAAGAGTGAATGGCTGGTGGATATTTAGTCCCTGGCAAAATTTGCAAATATTTCTTGGAATGTTACAACACTATTCAAAAATGAAAGCTTTATAGCTTATTGTCTAATGATCATGCTTCCACTCCTGTTTGGGAGCCTCCTGAACCCGCCACCATTGATGACATAACCAAGGATGAGCCAGAAGGAGAGTGCTTTTATTTTAAACATAGTCAAACAGTGCTCAAATATTGCAGTACTTGGTACAAAAAAACTAAACAAATAAAATAATCCCATTAAAACAGTGAAGGTCTGAGAGTTTAAAGTCCAGGATTAAAATGAGAGTAAAACCACCACAGTCATCAGGTCCTTAATGTTCCATCAAAAGAACCCAGCCCAACTGCATCTTGTTCTCCTTTGCTCACCCATTGCTCACACAGCAGGCGGAGACACGAACATATGTGGTCCTTACCACCTGACTCCAGTCTTAACTGCCTCAATCAGCTCCAGGCAGACCACCCGGGATCAGTACCCAAACATCCTTCATGCTCCCTTGTAGTACCTCAAATTGTCCCTAAAGCACCTATACTTTGCTCCTCTCCATGGACAACGATCACACTGCCTCTTCCACACTGGCTGGCTGGCTCATCTTTGCCTCCCCAGCGGACGCTGTTCTCATGGCTCTCTGCTTCTGCTCTCTCCGTTCTTTCTCAGTTGTTTTTCCCCCTCTGTCCCATGCAGGCTCCTCTTAATGCTGGCTCTCCTAATGGGACACATCTGTGACATGGCACTCCCTCTGTGGCAATAATGAGGTACCTGACTGACACACATTTACCTGTGCATACTCAATCAGCCAGATGCGTCCATCATCCCCGGACTGGAGTGCAATCACGTACACCCATCCCTTGCAGCCATGATTATTTATTTAAAATTCGCCCAAAGCCACGGACCATCTATTACAAATATACTAGGCGTTCACAAATGAGGTAGACATAATACAAGAGAGGAGAAAGTTTGATGATTTGGAATCTTGTGATTCAAGCTGTTCAGGTATTTTAACATTAAGCCTGCAAGAAAAATTTATGCCTTGATGTGTTCAAATAAAAGGTATCAGCTATTAATATCATGTCCTCATCATAATTTCAACTAACTACTGTATAATAAAATATGGTCTAATCAGTATACCACTGTTATTGAACTATAGGATGCAAGGGCAATACAGCTTCTACATTTTCATGTACTGTATGTTTTAAACTAACAATAATATCATTGGGTACCCCGCAGCTTACAAGTTGAAATGCTATGAGTTTTCTTTAATAAAAATGCACATGTATATGATAATAAAAAAATTTAGTAAGTAAGGCAAATATTTTTAAGAAACAGACCTATATTTCATCTGAATGCTATGTCAGCCCACTAGAACTGAGGATTGTATTTTCGCTGTCTTCAAGTGCTGCACCCCGAGGTCTATACTACACATGGAATATAATTTGCTTGGTGCCTGTCTTCTGGTGGCTTCACTTTCTAGCCTAACGCTTTCTATGGTAATTGACATACCACATGAAGCACACAGAGAGTATAAACCACAATCAAATATTTAACTGCAGCTGTAGTATCAAGGCTGACTTACTCTGTATAAACTGCTGCTGTCATATATTTATGAATAACCTCTTTCTTTTAATTCTTCTTCTTTGGAGACATCTTCTAAGACCACCCAATTCTCCATTTCAGAATCACCCACTGATTAACACTGCCTCATACAAATCGAGCTCTTGCAAAAGGCCTTACCTTCTGCCTGGGTGCTCCCTCAAAACAACTTTCTGTCATTGCAGTTTTCTTCTGTTTATCTTCCAGAAGATTTTCACTTAGGACACCATTACATCTGCTCCCTGCTGCTTGTTTTCAAAATGGTTACTTGCAATTCTGAATAAAAGTAAGAAAGAAAGAAAGAAAGAAAGAAAGAAAGAAAGAAAGAAAGAAAGAAAGAAAGAAAGAAAGAA
>JANRMT010049829.1:52600411-52618197 GCA_026402145.1 Polypterus bichir lapradei
GAAAGAAAGAAAGAAAGAAAGAAAGAAAGAAAGAAAGAAAGAAAGAATTGAAAACGGTCGACCATCTGATCAAAAAAAAGAGCTTATATTAGGAAATGAAATTGAAGTATTTTAAGATACAAAGACAATACCAGGACAGAAATCAATTCAATTTTTGTAAACAAGAACATTATTTAATAATTAAGGTCTAAAATGAAAACCAAAGTCAGGACCCTTAACCAGAAAGATAAATTATTTTTGAGGTATGAGTTTTTGAATGTTTTATCCACATTCTTTACATCTGAAGACATGCTCATAACGTTGCATCAGTGACATTATACCTATCCCGATGTAGCACCCCATGGAGCATTTCATCATAGCAGCAGAGCTATAAAATATATGGAATCAAGAAAAAAGAAAACAAATGACAGCATAAAAGATTGATAAGGATAAAAAGTAAATATTATAACCCTATGACATTAGTAACATCTAACAGTGTAGGAAGACGTCTGAGAAAAAAAATATATAAGACAAGACAAAATTATCAAAAAACAACATGCTTTAGCAAAGACATCTGTCACCCTTGCGAACTGCTGAAGCCCCACACAGTACACCAATTACACTGGCCCTTTTGTAGCTGACTCCACTGTAACATGACCAACAAATCAACCAGGCCATCACAGACATTTTTAACTGATTGCTGACAGCTTGTGCTTCATTCATCCTGACCCACCATTTACTTTCCTGTCTAGGTCTTTTCTGCTATCTCTTTGTATTTCCATAGTAATACTCCATCTTCACCTTAGTCTTCAGTGTCTCTTCAGTGAGATTAAGCATCAGAGGGATGGATTTAGCACACTGAATTTATCAGGTAAGCCAGTGTTCACTTTTATTCTAATTTCAATGCTGCAGTTTCTTCTTACTTATCCTGGTGTTTGGGCCATAGGATGCACCACCTAAACAATAAAACATCACAACTTTACCTAAGAACGGTCATCTTGTCACACTTTTTATAGGCCCTGTGATCAAGACAAGGCCTGCACTCCAAGCCATTTCCTTTATGAACTCCCTGTTCTTACCTACAGCTGGATGGCAAAAGAAACTACAGTTATGTATACAAAAAATGGAAACTGATGAATAAAAATAAGCAAGTGGCATTTTCATGATAGAACTTGCAGGTGAATAGATACAAAGAAATTTAATATATTTGTATATATGTATCTGTATTCCTTTTCAAATCTAATTCAAGATGACATGCTCATTTATTTGCAAGCTTACTGTTAAATTACCTTGCTGTTTTGGCAGAATCGGTATAAGGACACTTTAATGCATAAATTTAAACGTGTTATGTGGTTATCATGAATGAAATTCATTTCAGAACTAATAAAACACTAAGAAAATAATTGTGAATGTAAAAGCTTGATTGCTTAATGTATCTTTTTTCATATAGATGTATGATAATGTGATGTATATTTCAGGATAACCACCAGTTGTGTAAAGTCTTTTAATACATGTGCCAGCATGCTAACGGAAGCTCTAAATAGTTGGATGCTTATGCCAGGTGATCAACAGAATTACACCCTACATTAACCAGTTCACCAGAGGAGTCTGATAATACATACATGTGTGGTATAAATGCCAACTTTTTGGAAGAAAATTAGTATTTGTGTGAATTGCTTCAGAGAATGCTCCTACTCTGGTGAAGAAAATAAATAATATCTTTTTTTTTCTTAAGAGAAATTCATAACTAACTTATCTATAGTAAACATTTGACTTTTAAAAAGTGCTTTTTTTCATTTGCTTTTTATGCCTTGTGAGCTGCCAGGGAAAATGCTTGTACACCATAGGAAGAATTAGAAAGCCTTTATTGTCATTGTACCAGTACAGTAAAATTGTAAAAGCTACACCTGTAAACGGTGCATGTACAACAAACAATGGCAAACAAATAATATAAAAAGCACTCATTCTATAATAAATACTGTACATAAATAAATAATGGGCAGATTTATTATCCACTAAAGTAATCATTATACATACTGGAAATAAAAAAATAAAAATTCTTAAAGTTCTATCAGTTTTTAAAATTTAAAATTCTGATGGCACAAGGATAAAAATATCTGCAAATCTTTTTGTTTTAAATTTAATGCTCTTGTACTGCCTGCTGGAGAAGTAGTGTAAACAATGAGTGGCCATGATGTGATTTTCCTGGGTCTGTGGAGACAGTGGGGACTGGAGATATCTTCCAGGGAGGGCAGAAATCTGCTGTATAGATTTAGCTCCTCTGTCAATGAAGCATCAGCACAGATCAGCACATGTGTACTGATTTTGTGGTTGGTGATTTGTTGTAATCCATGCCACACCTGCCATGAGTTATTGTATGACAGATAGGCCTCTAACTTGCTCTTATGGGCCATCGTAGCAGTTTTAATGCCTCTCCATAGATTTGGTCTTGCTGCTCGGTACTGGGCCCGATCCCTTGACCTGAAGACTAAGTCTTGGGTTTGCAAAAGAGACTGAACCTCTCTGGTCATCAATGGGTTTTGGTTGGGGTAGACCCGTATATATTTATCCACTGTAACAATATCAGTACTGAAGTCTAATTGTTCAAATATGGACAACTGGACCAAAGCACTCTTGCAGCAGTGAGAGGCCTCAGGTTAGGTTTTGAGAGGTGTTTATGGTTGGCTTGATTTTCCTCCAGATTGGGGTGTATGGTGGGTTGAACAGCACTGAAAGATGGTCAGACAAGCTCAGATGTGGGAGAGGAAGGGTTCTGTAAGCATGCTTTAGGTGGCAATAAGCACAGCCCAGTATGTTCTTCCCCTTGGTGGAAGACTACATATTTCAGAGATTTGGGGAGCACAGTCTTTAGGCATGCTTGATTAAAATCACCAGCTACAATGTGTACTCCATCAAGATAAGCCTGTTGATGTTTGTTGATCATGTCATGTAGGCAGGCGAGAGCTGAGCTAATGTTAGCATTAGGAGGGATATAAACAGCAGTAATAATCATTACTGTTAGCTGCCTTGACAAATAGAAAGGTCTGCATAAAACTGCTATTACTTCCAAATCAGGAAAGCAGTGTGTGCATAAAATCTTTCTGGTTGTACACCAGTCATTGTTTATATACACGCAAATATTCTGTTTGCCAGAGTCTTCGTTCTTGTCAAAGCGATAGATGGAATGGACCACCAGTTGCCCTATGGTGTCCTGGATAAGCTGGCGTCTTCCTGTTGTGGAATATTTTCTCTGTCTACTGGAATAGTGACCTGCATATAGACTTTCGGCAAATCAATATATGCATTATCATTGAGTCCATATACTTGCAAATCTGATAAAAAGTACACTTAATTAGCATGCTTGAATCAGTATCATAATTACTCATAGTTCTGGGACATACTTCAGTTCTTCTTTCATGAAGGTTTAACTGTCTCTGAAAATTTTCAGTACAAATTGTTACTGACTACCAGGGTCTATAAAGGTGTATGTTTTTACATACATTTCGCTCTTAAAATGGACCATATATAGTGAATATTCTTCCTCAGCCCCAGTAATAGCACAGATTCCCTTCTCATTTTCCTCTTTATTGGATTTAGCTTTCCTAGATATAGATCCATCCTCTTTGTTGATATGCATGATGTCTGGATGCTGCAAAGAACATATCTGACATTTCATTTTTTTTTACAGTTCTTACCAAGGTACCCTTGTTTGAGACAACAAAAACATAAACCTTTAGATTTTAAAAAGTCAATTCTGTCTTTGTGTGGCAATTCTTTGATTTTACTACATTCCATAAGAATGTGCTTGTCACTGCAGAATACACAAGGTTTTTTGAATGCATAAACGGTTGTTACTGTTTTATTGGTGGATTCGGTAATACTTGTAGCAAAAGTACTTCCTCTCTGGCCACTTTCTGGGTGAAAAGTATTTACCTTTGTGAACTCTTTTTCTTCTTTTATATATGCCTTTGACATGTACATCCAAACACAGGATGCAACAATATTTCAGCCTGCTGATGTAGAAAGATAATTAACTCAGCTATTTCTGCCCTTCTGCCTTCACCTTCTTGAAAACTGTAAGCAAAACCTCCCCATTTATTTTGTAAAAGATAAGGGAGCTTCTAGAGTATAGTACAAATATTTGAGTTTCTATTGAATTCTTCACCATTCTCTACATTGGACATAGCACTCATACGACTAGAAAGAAAGGTTACATAATCTCTCAGAGCCATTCCATCATTCGTCTTTATATGCGGCCACTTCAATGCTCTTGCCAGGTATGCATCAGATATGTATATTTAGTTACCATAATAGCTTTCTGGCTACTGCATAGCCTTGTTTTGGTGGCATCTGTGTGCAACCTTTAACCATACCCTGAGGAGAGCCTCTAGTGTACTTACTGTATTAAGTAATCTAGCTTATCTTGAGGGTTCTCTAACCCATTTCCAACAGCATGATCAGATGCCCTAATAAAGTCTGCACAGACTAATGGGCCACCTAGAAATAAAGAGACTTGTCTGTGTGGTACTTCAGTGCATGGTATAGGAGAGTTGTCCTGCTTCTCCCTTTGCTAGTTTAAGATTTCCTTTTGCTAGTTTAAGATCTCAGTCATTACATTTTGACTTTCGGTTTGCTTTGGCATGAGCTGATACATTTCACACAGATCCTGTTTGACACTGTGAGATATTGGTTGCTCTTACTTTTCTACTTTAAACTTGAGGACTTGAAGCCTTTGGAAAGTCTATCAAGTTTTGATCGTTTGAGTGTGACTGTTGGTGAAGGTGTTGCTGTCGTAGCAGTTGGATGTGATGACAAAAGGTGTTCTTTACTTTAAAATAAGTGTGAAGCTTGAGGGATACCGGTTTCTATGTGAACTTGATCAAGCAGCTATAACTCAAGAAGCTGATTTGCTAACTGTTTATTAACTGGACTCCAAACTTTACTAGTTTCCTAAAGCCATGTCATTGTTCTTACACCAAATTCATTGAAATTCTTAAATTTTGAACTAATCTGTTTTATCTTGGACGGCTAGGTGGCAGCGCTGCTGCCTCGCATTAAGGAGACCCAGGTTCGCTTCCCAGGTCCTCCCTGCGTGGAGTTTACATGTTCTCCTCGTGTCTTCATGGGTTTCCTCCGGGCACTCCGGTTACCTGCCAAAGTCCAAAGACATGCAGGTTAGGTGCATTGGCGATTCTAAATTGTGCTTGGTGTATGGGTGTGTGTGTGTGTGTGTGTGTGTTCACCCTGCGGTGGGCAGACGCTCTGCCCATGGTTTGTTTCCTGCCTTGCGCCCTGTGTTGGCTAGGATTGTCTCCAGCAGACCCCCGTGACCCTGTAATTAGGATATAGCGGGTTGGATAATGGATGGATGGATGTTTTATCTTTACCTAATCTTAAGTCAATAAGGGTAATTATTTCTATTCAGCTCATACAGTTTCGATATTGTGGGAAAATTTGCAGAATCGCCTTTAAGGCTATCAATTTCAGTCATAAGATTAGAAAGCTGATTGTGCCATTTTTATGTGTTCATTAAGTATATTTAATTGATAATTTTTGATTCTGTACTCATATCACTCCCTATGACTTCACTAGGGCTCTGTTCCAACGTCTTTAAAACTGCGCAAGTAACTGAACAGCTGTTCCAGGCAACAACTTGTATAGTTCACTTGACAAAGGTAAGTCAAAATTCTTTATCCCAGGCTAACAACAGAAACAATCATTCACAGTGCCTTTATATTATATCACTGTCTTTTTAAAATTTGGATACAGCATCTTTGGCTTTCATTTTCGATCATGCAAAAATAGAAGAGAAGAGTACAGTACTTCATTAGTTCAATTCAATTTCTTTCGTTGACAAGTTCCTGAGCACAAGTCCTCAGATGGTAGTTTCCAGTTAAAGGTGCTGCGATGGCAGTTTTCTGATGAAATTGTAGCTTCATTTGTCCAAAATTACATTAATCAGTTAATGTTATTTTTATTCAGTTAGCTATTTTTACATAATTTGATAATTAATTTGAAATTGAATTTAAATACTGTTGATGTAACAAATGCATAATTAACATTCATATAACATGAACTCTTATTGATTATATTTATTATTGTTGTTTGCTGATGCTGGCAATTACATCAACACATCCATTTACCAAAATGTTATGGTGTATTTTATTAGAGATTTCTTTCAAATTTCTTTCTTTAAAGTCACTGCTCAAACTGTGTTAATAAATTAAAAGGAATAGAGAAGAAATTCTTACCATACATACTGTGCTTTACTACAAGCATATTTGAGTCAGATGCTATACATCTCCACTGCTCTATAAATATGTGATTAAGATTATGTTCTGTTTATGGATCACCCTTGTCGTGCTGCTACACATACTATGCACTGTAATTATTTCTGTGTATACATTTCTACAGAGCAGAAGTGCACATATTGTATATGTGATGCATGCAAAAAGGTTTGCTCTCTAAAAATCTGTTGGGAAATATACAAATCCTTTGTCTGTAGCGTAGTCCTCAGAGCCCTGTTAAAGTAAAGCCTTTTTATCTCCTAGGGATCTTGAGAAAGTTACTCATGCTTTTATCTTTTCTTGGCTTGATTAGCATAACTCACTGTATTCATGGATCAGTAAATCTCAGATATGCAGGTTGCAGCTGGTTTAGAATGCTGCTGCTCGTTTTTTGGTTTGTGCAAAAAAGTTTTCCTTTTTATCTCCAATTTTAGCCTCTTTACACTGGTTGCCTGTTAGTTTTAGAATCGATTTAAAATTTTTGCTGCTGGTTTTTAAACTATTACACAAGTATGCTTGTATCTATTTATCTGAATTGTGTGTTATACACCAGCCATTCAGACAGCTTTGATCTACTGGTCAGTTGTTTCATGTGGTCCCTCATATTAAGTGCACTTTGTCTGTGGATTTCTTTATCTTATTGCATTAAGGAGTCACCTTCAATTGAACTGTTTAAAACGAGTGAAGACCCATTTCTATTCTCTAGCTTTCTGTGACCTTCAGTGATACTGATGGTTCCCTCCTCTTAGTCATTTACTTGTTTTCTATTTACTGCTAGTTGTATTGTGTTTTATTGTATTTATTTTATTTATATTTATTGTATGTTTTAATGTACAGCAGTCTGGTTACAAGCATTACTGACATTGTTTCAAATGTGCTCTATAAATAAATTTATATTGACATTGACAATAAACTGCCCCTATAATTCACTGGACACATTTGCTCTAAAACATGTTTATTGAAATCAACCCATGCAACAGTCAGACTATAGAAAAGCTAGAAAGTAAACCTGAGCCCCTGAAGCTTCAAGACAGTAAAGCTAGCCACAAGGGGTGTGTTTCAGAAATTGAAATTAGATAATCCCAAATCTAAGTGCAAATTCTGGTTTACTACAGCGTGATTTCACACCAGCTGATTAGCTGGTGCCAGAACATCAGATTTCAGTTGGCTCATGCAAATTCGGATAGGTTGATCCATACTAATTCGCATTCAAAGCAATATTTACAAGCCCATAAAATTGAAAAGCCAATTAATCATGCCTTACAAGTCTGAAAAAAAGAGGGCAAAAGGCTTTCATGCCAGCAGAGCAAGAAGGCAGTGTATGAATGTTATTGGCATATTTTCCAAAAATGGCACAGCACAACAGCAGCAACTAAGGAAAGTACAATGACGTGGAGGAATATCATTGACTAAATGAATCTAAAAAATGGTTAATTAGTGAAATCTGCATAAAATGTGTATAGTAAATTATTGCATTGTGCAAAATGTACCCATAACAATACTTGAAATGTTATATGCTGTCACACACTTGCGATTGGGAGGCAGATAAAGGGCCTGAATAAGGGTAGTTCCATGCCAGACAAGTGGGTGGTAAGGTGCATTGACTTTCTCTCTCAATCCTGTGCAGACCATCCACGGGAAATCCCTTCCTCTGGTGACGCCACTGATGATGTCACTTTCCGGTGTCTATGATAACGTCACTTCCGGTCAAGATAACATTGCTTCCAGTCCCGATGACGTCACTGCCTGTCTCGGGCTGCCATCTTTAACAACCAAAAGTCAGTTCTGTTTTGGACTCTGACCTGTGAACAACTCTCAAAAAGTTATCCATTTGCAGCCAGGGCATAATATATGGGTGGCTGCCCCAAACCTTTTTTATGTCTTTGGATTGTTTTTATGACAATGCCCACCATTAAGCATTATATTCTCTTTTTGCAGTATTAAGGATATTAAAAAATTGTAAGACCCCTAGCATTATTATTAAGTGCTCATTAAATGGTTCTAAGTTGTTACTGTGGCAGATGGCAAATATTCTCCTGCCTACGCGGAACTCTGTATTGTCCTTGTAATTACATGCCAAAAGAGACTAAACATTAATTACTTTAATGTGCAATTTTATAAAGAAAGCTTTATAATGTAATTATTTATTTCATACTCAGGGAGACAGCATGTATGTGTGTGCAGACACTGCTTTGAAGTTAGGCATACTTTTGTGATCACTTTGATGATATGTATGGCATCCCTGCACTTTACAGGAAAAAAAAACAAAATGATGGAAAATATTCATAATTTGCATTGATATCCACTGAAATCCATAATGTGTTACACTAAACACGTCATGTTTTGAAAGGTTGGTCATTTATATTAAAGCCTCAGATGTAAAAGAGTAACATTCACGCAGACTCTACTTTGGACATACCAGATCGCCTAATCAAATATTGATTGCCATTGTACCAATGAACTTTTTTAAACACAATTGTAGTTAATAAATCTAAAAGAATATAAATTGTATGTGCACAACTGCATATTTATTACTAAGCATACACATTTAATATGCTCTAGCTTGCTACTTTATGAACTCTTTTTAAGTTTCCTCAATATATACAGTAATGACAATGATAGGTAAATTTTCATTTTTCCAAACTTACTATTAACTTTGATGCAATGTGTGAGAGCCTCACACTGCTGCCGGTGTCCAAAATGCATCAAAACAAAGACTCAAAATGGTTCTGTACAAGAAAATTTCAAGAAAACAATTACATGGTAGAGTTACTGTATGTTTGGTACTGATTTAAAGGAAAAATAAAAACAACAAATTTGATTAGCAATTTAGTTTTTGTGACTTAATGATTTCAGTAAAAATGGCCTTAGTCTGTCTTCTGGCCATTCTTTTTTATTGACCCTTTCTCTTGATGCATTCCTCTGTTTCTGTTATTAAAGTAATTCCTTTTGAACATGTGCTATTCCAAACAAATATTACCCAAGTGGTTTGAATGCTTCGGTTGCTACCACAGAGTTGACCAGAATGTGACTCTCTCTTGTGTCTCCATAAGTCATATTTTGTTATTTTGTATTGATGATGTTAGTGTTGCACAACTTTAGGTTTATACCTTAAATTAGCCATTAGTTTATCAGATAATCATTTTTAAATTTTGGTACAGCTATTTGACATTAGAATTTTTTTCTCTCAAATATCTTTGAGGTGAGTAGTACTGTAAAAATCCAAACTTATGTTTGCCATTTGATTAATTTTGAGGAACATATGACATATTCCAAAATGTTTAGAAATTTCAATTATTAAACAGTGATATTGTAATAAACTTTAGCATTTATTTTGATCATAGTGGTCAATACACTAATGAAAACTGTTGATTGTTCAATATTCTCGGCTTTTAAACTGAACAAATATTGGTTTTGAAAATTACGTTCTAATGGAACTTGATTGACACTGCTCACATTTGCAAGCTGCCTAGAATTAATCCCCAGCTAAGCTTACCTTTATCTGGAGGATAATTTATTTTTTTTATATCACAATTCGTTCCTTTTCTAACATGCCATGCAAAAAGAGACCCAATATAAATTAGGACTTATTTTTTCTCTAGATAAAGAATTCAGTAAATGCTCCTGTTTAAACACAACTTCTACAATATCTGATACACTGCTGAACTATTGTTCAAAGCAGAAAATAACAGCCTTACCTATCAAGATCATGAAATCAAAATATCATTTACTATCCCTTTTTTCTTATCAAGACCCTGCAGCAAAACAGACATTTTATATCTTCTCTCTTTATTAAAGTTATATATTTTCTACTTTGTAAATGACCTTTGCTTTCATGCCTAATTATAACTGAAGTCAAGCATCAACCAGCGTTAACACCATCTTTAATTATACTATGATGACTTGCTCAATATATTAAGGCTTTCTGAAAACTAATAAAAAGTTTGAAGCTTTCCAGCCTTCTACAGTATCTCTCCCTGAGGTAAACCATAATATAATGTGTGAGTCAAGAAAATGAAAACAAATTGTGGCATAAACCCCAGAAGAGGTTTTTGCTCACTTTTAAAACACAACCTTAATCAAAATAAGTCTCTCACAAGTGGTTTGCTCTTGTTTTAAGCTTTTTGGCCCTTATTCTACCTGTTCAGAATAAATATTGCTGTTTATGCTGTGAATGTTTGACTGCTACATTATTAAAATTATATAAATGAAATTGTGTGAGCAGAGATAAGGCACGCTTATAAAGAGAAATAAAAACAACATCATTCAAAACTGGAAGGAACACATCTAGACACTTATATTAACATGTTGGTTTGAAACTGGTACATATTATTACATTTAATCCCTACAATATTGGTTTCTAAATGAAGCAACATCATTGGATCATCTGGTCAGGAAAAAAGGCAGCTCAAATAATAAGTTTTATTTGTTATTTTGTGACCCCTACCATTTTAAAATAGTGTTTCAGTACATAATTCAGCATATTCTTAGTTTTAACACAAATCCTTAAAAACAAAAATGCGAAACAAAATTTAAATTGTTGGGATAGTTAGGATAAGTCATCAAGTCAGTAAAACATCAAGCATTTCTAGTAATAAATAAAAAAAAAATTCAGAAATTTAGTTTAGTCATGGTGGCCTAGGGCCTATCCTTGTAGCACTGGTGCTAAGGTAGGAGCTGGCCCTGAAAGGACTCCCAGACAGGCCCACTCATGAAAACAGCCACACATTTCTGCTTAAACGAAAAAACAAATGGTTGATAAAACTAAATGAGGTTTTTTTATTTACTTTGCAATGGCCCACAGATCATTTCAGGGTGATGGTTTAGCCGTAATTATTAGATCTGAATTGAACATCAAAAGAATGTCCATTGTCTTTTGAGTATATGGCTGGAAACCAGTAAAAAATTCTGACTCCATTCTTCCCATCACTAAAATACAGTGAGGCTTATTTCTCAAGTT
The DNA here is from genome assembly GCA_026402145.1 of Polypterus bichir lapradei. Classification (NCBI taxonomy): domain Eukaryota; kingdom Metazoa; phylum Chordata; class Cladistia; order Polypteriformes; family Polypteridae; genus Polypterus; species Polypterus bichir. The sequence goes on from JANRMT010049829.1 coordinate 52,611,638, forward strand.
TAATATCTAGTACAATGACACTTGAGTCGTCCCAAGTCAAGAGGGGCAAATCTCGAGTAGTGCCTCAAGTCTCAAACAACTCATAATGTGTTTTTTTCCAAATTTAACAACATTTCTTAAATTTACAGGAATCATAAATGGTTTTAAACATTTATTACATTTACCACTATATTTTTAAACATGGATGAACAAAAAGAAAAAATATGGTGAATGTGCACATCTAATGAGGAACATTTTATTTTTATTTTATTTTATTGTAGAATCAACTCTTGGCAGCGGCCAGCAGGGCGGCCGTGCAGCACATGCGCACATATCTTAAATCATTCTTGAAGCAGATTTAAGGCTTAAGTGCCAGCTTAAGTGAAAAATTAAAGAAAACGTACTAAGTAATTGCAACACAAACACTGACTTAATCAGTTTTTATGCGAAAAGATGCCGATGTAAGAAGAGAAGAAGCGGGCCACTAGGGTGGAGAAAAGAAGAGCTTCTTAGGAAGCAGCAACCGCATCAACCTCTGAGCAAACAAAATAGTATGAAAACTATGAATGCTCATGTCAAGTGTATTCACTGCACGTTATCGTCGTTTGTCCTCCACCTTCTGACACTGGGTCCTCGAACAGAGTGAGGCAGCCTGAGAGCTTGGAAGCTAAAGCCTGCTGGGGCTCGTTAAGTAGGGTTGACCTTCCAAGTGCTCAGCCTGTGGCTTTGATGCAATCCAGGTTGGTTGCCCTCTCGTGTTCCAGGAGAGGTATTACTATAAACATGTCCTCTCCCCTAGTCCTTTCATGACATAGGCGTGATGCATGAGTCAGAGTCTTACACCCCAAAAACATGAGGCTGAGCCTCAATCTTCAGAAAGATCAGCTTTATTAACAACTTCAAACAGGAACAGCAAGCATATTTATTGAAGCTGGAGCTACCACTCTATAACATACAAACACAGCAAGCAAGCAGTGACTTCATTAATCATTCCGCCTCAGCTCCCTCCTTCAGATCAGGTTGGTCCTGCGGCTGTGGATCCGTGATTGGGATCAGATTGTCCTGGAGGACAGTGGACAAAGAGAAAGTGGGCCAGATCATTGGCCGAATTAATAATAACCCCCCATATCGGCGAGCGGTCCTTGGCAGACAGACGTTCTGTGCCGAGAGCTGTAGGCGGTGATGAGTTTTCTATGGCCGGCAGACACTCTACTGTGTGAAGGGCCTGCGAAGGCGCTGTTGAAGCAGAATGTGTATTGCAGCAAGGCTGCATGCACATCACAATATATTGTCACACATGTGCGAGTTCGAGGCAGTCAAAGAGCCTAAAGGTGAGTGAAATATCGCGAGACAAAGGGCTGTCATGTGGTGCTTACCTGAATCTCTTTTCACTTACAGAAAACCTGAAGAAAAATAAACATCTCTATTTCCGGGTTCAAAATGGCCACGATGACGTCACTTCTGGTTCGTCACGATGATGTCACTTCCGGTTCTACAATCCATTGCTCCTGTCAACTCCTGAAGATGTTGGTCCCCTGTTCCTGCCTCCAATTGTCACTTCCGGCCAACCATTTCCTCTCCCATCATTCATTCTGTTATTTTAACGCCATTTTGAATATAGTAAATTGTTCAATGTACTGCAAAGTCATATGAATCGGTCTCTTTATTTCATTTGTCTGGATGACAATATATGGGGACGATCCACAAACCTTTTTCTGTTTTGTGGAAATAATTTTTTCATCGAAGATCTTATCACAATTGGTGTAGTCGGCAGGATTATTGTTCATGATGTCAGAAGAACAAGACCTTAACACCGTTCTGAATACGATCATGGGTGATCTCCAGACCCTAAAAATCCAGATGGGAGAAACATGGACCCAATTGGCAGAAGCCGAGGCTTGTTCCCTTGCTGGTGTACGGACAGATGTGGCTTGGTCACAACTGATTCAGTTGACTACACTAACTGAATTCGATGATACTGAGACTTACTTTGTGATTTTTGAGTGTACCGCTAAGCAGAACGCTTGGCCGAGGTCGAAATGGGCATACCAACTGGCTCCCTATCTGAAGGGAATGGCGCAGAGAGCCTATTATGACTTAACTGAGGAGCAGGCTGCCGATTACGATGCTCTAAAACTAGAGGTGTTTAAACGCTACGGCGTCTCACCGGAACAGCAGGCGAGAGAATGGAGGGAGTGGCAGTTTGACCCTGAAAGGCCGTTAAGAACTCAGGGCTTTGAAGCCTGGGGAAAGGTGTGTCGCTGGCTACGACCCGACATTAACACCTCTCATAAGATGGCCGAACTCCTAGCGTGTGAGACATTCGTACATTCTCTCCCTGACCATATCGGCCAGCAAGTCCAAAAACATAATTTAGAGGATATGGACACCTTAATAAAAATAGCGGAGCATCATTGGGCGGCCTGTAATTCTAAAAATATCACACGGGAGTTGGTAGGGATATTCGCTCGTGTCGGGATCCCCAAGGAGGTCTTAACAGACCAAGGAACTCCTTTCACTTTGGAAAGGTTCAGGGAGATTGCTAAATTACTCAGGATAAAACATCTGAAAATGTTGGTCTACCATCCCCAAACTGATGGGCTGGTAGAACATTTTAATTAAACATTAAAACAGATGTTACGCAAGGTAGTTAACGAGGATGGAAGAAACTGGGATCAGTTGCTTCCTCTCGTTTTGTTTGGCTATCAGAAAGTTCCTCAAACCTCAATGGGGTTTTCTCCTTTTGAGTTATTATATGGAAGACAACCCAGAGGGGCTTTTGGACATGCTAAAAGAAGGATCGGAGGAGGAGGTACTCCCTACTTCAAATATTCTTGAATATATTGAGCAGTTACGCGATAGACTAGAGAAGATTAGACCTATTCTAAAACAGAATTTGGAGAAAGCATAAGCAGCGCAGTCACGTTACTATAACAGGAACACCACCATTAGGGAATTTGTCTTGGGTGATCATGTTATGGTATTAGTCCCAACCTCCCATTCAAAATTACTAGCACATTGGCAAGGCCCTTATGAAATTAAAGAAAGGAAAGGACTCGTTGACTATTTAGTTAAAAAACCTAATCGTCGACCGAGTGAGAGAGTGTATCATATTAAATTGCTGAAACCGTGGAAGGAACGGGAACATGATCCCTCCTCTGGACAGCCTAGTTCACTTTTTATGTCCTATGCCCATCTTAATTTTGGTCAGGATTTGTCACCCAAACAACGACAAGATCTCAAAACAGCTGTTTTGTCTGTACCTAAGGTTGTGGATGAAATACCTAGACAAACTGTGTTGATTGCGCACAATATTATTACTGACCCTGGAGTGATTGTCAGAGAGAGACCCTATAGGCTCCCGGAGGCAAAGAAAGCGGAAGCAGAGTTGGAAATTAGATGAATCCTGGAATTAGGGGTTATTGAAGAAAGCTATAGCCCTTGGTCTAGTCCAGTTGTCTTAGTTTCTAAACCCGATGGGTCATGGAGGTTCTGTAATGACTTTTGTCGACTCAATCAGGTCTCTAAATTTGATCTGTATCCAATGCTGTGAGTGGATGATTTACTCGATTGGCTAGGGAACGGTCAATTTCTAACTACTCTTCACATGACAAAAGGGTATTGGCAAATTCTCTTAATGGATTCTGCTAAAGAAAAAAACGCGTTTAGTACACCCAGTGGACATTGGCAATACAGAGTCCTTCCTTTTGGTTTGCACGGGGCACCAGCTACTTTCCAGCGTCTGGTAGACACACTGCTACGGCCCCACAATTCATATTGTGCCGCCTACCTAGATGACGTCGTCATCTATTCTGCCACATGGAAGGATCATGTATGGCAGGTTCAAACGGTACTCTCCACGCTAGCGTCAGCAGGGCTTCGTATTAATCTGAAGAAATGTTTCTTTGGATTAAGAAAAGTCAAATATTTAGGCTACCTAGTGGAAGGGGGTGTTGTTAAACCACAATGTCTTAAAATTGATGCCATCACGAATTGGCCCCGTCCGACAAATAAGTGGCAAGTACAAGCATTTTTGGGATTGGCAGGTTACTATCAATGTTTTGTACCGCATTTCTCTGAAATTGCCCTTAACTAATTTAACAAAGAAATGAGCACCTTTGAAAGTGGTATGGGATGAATCGGTCGATAAAGCATTCAGTAACTTAAAATTGGCCCTTACGTCAGCACCTTTATTGAAATCTCCTGACTTTTCTATTCCTTTTATTCTCCAGACCAATGCATTAGCCACAGGATTGGGTGCCATGCTAAGCGAATGTGTCGACAGTGCTGATGTATCTAAGCCAGAAACTGCTAGACCGGGAGACTAAGTATGCTGCGGTGGAGCGGGAGGCTTTGGCGATTAAGTGGGCTATCACGTCATTGAGGTACTACCTGTTGGGGCGGGGATTTACTCTGGTGACGGACCATGGCGCTTTACAGTGGATGTCTCTTCATCAGGAGTCGAATCCTCACGTCACTAGGTGGTTTTTGGATCTTCAACCTTATCGTTTTAGTGTTACTTATCGTAGAGGTTCCTTGCAGGCCAACGCAGATGCTCTCTCCCGTGTCCATGACCTCTCGGTGCAGGTCGCCAGACCTGATGGGTAGGGGCTTTTCATGTCACACACGTGCGAGTTGGAGGCAGTCAAAGAGCCTAAAGGTGAATGAAATATCACGAGACAAAGGGCTGTCACGTGGTGCTTACCTGAATCTCTTTTCACTTACAGAAAACCTGAAGAAAAATAAATATCTCTATTTTTGGGTTCAAAATGGACACGAAGACGTCACTTCCGGTTCATCACGATGACATTACTTCCGGTTCCACAATCCATTGCTCCTGTCAACTCCTGATGACGTTGGTCCCGTGTTCCTGCCTCCAATCGTCACTTCCGGCCAACCATTTCCTCTCCTATCATTCATTCTGTTATTTAAACGCCATTTTGAATACAGTAAATTGTTCAATGTACTGCAAAGTCATATGAATCGGTCTCTTTATTTCATTTGTCTGGACGACAATGTATGGGGACAATCCCCAAACCTTTTTCTGTTTTGTGGAAATAATTTTTTCATCGAAGATCTTATCACTATATATATATATATATATATATATACAATTGTGCTTGAAAGTTTGTGAACCCTTTAGAATTTTCTATATTTTTGCATAAATATGACCTAAAACATCATCAGATTTCCACTCAAGTCCTAAAAGTAGATAAAGAGAAACCAGTTAAACAAATAAGACAAAATATTATACTTGGTCATTTATTTATTGAGGAAAATGATCGAATATTACATATTTATGTGTGGCACAAGTATGTGAACCTCTAGGATTAGCAGTTAGTTTGAAGGTGAAATTAGAGTCAGGTGTTTTCAATCAATGGGATGACAATCAGGTGTGAGTGGGCACCCTGTGTTATTTAAAGAACAGGGATCTATCAAAGTATGCTCTTCACAACACATATTTGTGGAAGTGTATCATGGCACGAACAAAGGAGATTTCTGAGGATTTCAGAAAAAGAGTTGTTGATGCTCATCGGGCTGGAAAAGGTTACAAAACCATCTCTAAAGAGTTTGGACTCCACCAATCCACATTCAGACAGATTGTGTACAAATAGAGGAAATTCAAGACCATTGTTACCCTCCCTAGGAGTGGTTGACCAACAAAGATCACTCCAAGAGCAAGGCGTGTAATAGTCGGTGAGGTCACAAAGGACCCCAGGGTAACTTCTAAGCAACTGAAGGCCTCTCTCACATTCGCTAATGTTCCTGAGTCCACCATCAGGAGAACACTGAACAACAATGGTGTGCATGGCAGGGTTGCAAGGAGAAAGCCACTGCTCTCCAAAAAAAAAACATTGCTGCTCATCTGCAGTTTTCTTTTTAAGAATGTTTTGTGGACGGATGAGACCAAAATAGAACTTTTTGGTTTAAATGAAAATCATTATGTTTGGAGAAAGGAAAACACTGCATTCCAGCATAAGAACCTTATCCCATCTGTGAAACATGGTGGTGGTAGTATCATGGTTTGGGCCTGTCTTGCTGCATCTGGGCCAGGACGGCTTGCCTTCATTGATGGAACAATGAATTATGAATTATATCAGAGAATTCTAAAGGAAAATGTCAGGACATCTGTCCGTGAACTGAATCTCAAGAGAAGGTGGGTCATGCAGCAAGACAACGACCCTAAGCACACAAGTCATTCTACCAAAGAATGGTTAAAGAAGAATAAAGTTAATGTTTTGGAATGGCCAAGTCAAAGTCCTGACCTTAATCCAATCGAAATGTTGTGGAAGGACCTGAAGCAAGCAGTTAATGTGAGGAAACCCACCAACATCCCAGAGTTGAAGCTGTTCTGTATGGAGGAATGGGCTAAAATTCCTCCAAGCTGGTGTACAGGAATGATCAAAAGTTACCGGAAACGTTTAGTTGCAGTTATTGCTGCAAAGAGGGGTCACACCAGATACTGAAAGCAAAGGTTCACATACTTTTGCCAGTCACAAATATGTAAAATTCAATCATTTTCCTTAATAAATAAATGAACAAGTATAATATTTTTTGTCTCATTTGTTTAACTGGTTTCT
>JANRMT010049829.1:52646374-52685487 GCA_026402145.1 Polypterus bichir lapradei
CATTTTGTCCTCACAAGTGAGGCTAGAACAGACTTCACAAAGTCCTCTGACATGCCTAGAGACAGAGCACATCCAGAACAAAACAAGCCCCCAAATGGCATATCTTGAGGTCCTGATAAACAGTAAAACTAATTCATGCAGAGTTAACTTTATCAATTTACAGACCTCCAGGTCCTTACTTTTTTACTTTCAAGTAACATGGTATATAAGTTAACTATGAATTATAACATAATGCAAAAATCTCAAACTCTCTTAACTCGTACTTCAGGGTTATAAGGGGCTGACTTATATTAACTACATTAGCCACAACCTTGGAACTTACACCTAAATAAAAGTGTCAGTCCATTTCAGCATCTACTTATACACAAAAATAGACCCACTTAGAAGTAGCACATAACCTGGAATGCACGTTTGGCATTTGGGAGGAAAATTGGGGGAAAAAAGCCATAGACTTGTAATAACTGGGTATAGGATTTAAACCCAGGGTATGTTCAACAGGTGTTAATGTAACTAACAGTGCCTCACCAATGCATAACAATTGAGAAGTTATCTTATTGTGTGATTGTAATTTTCACACAAATTTGAAAACTGACACTCCCAATAAAAGCTTCCATTCCTGTCTGATTCTACTGTATGTGATTTCTCAAAATGAGGAAATGTCAAGTACACTCATAAAACTAGGATTTAATCCTGGCATATACAGGGTGAGCCGAAAAGAAGTACCACCTTTTAAATGTTTATTCTACAAAAGTGCTGCAAGATAAAATAAATTTAATTGCGACACAAGAAAGGGTATACAAAATAGATTTTTCTCACTGTGTTTTAAAAATGATGTCTTCAAGGTGGTGGCCATCATTAGCAATAAACTCTTTGAGAAAATTTCTGAATGACTCACATGACTCATTCAGCCATTTCAAACGGAATGGCGGCAATTTCGTGGCGAATAGCATCCTTGAGGGCTTTATGGTTTTGAGGTCGGTGTGTGTATACCTTCAACTTAAGCTGGATCCACAAGAAGAAATCGCACGGAGCAAGATCAGACGAACGTGAAGGCCACCCAACATCACCGCACAGGGAGATCAGCTTCCCCAGAAACATCTCCCGTAGAACATTAGAACACTCTAGACGAGAACAGGCCATTCAGCCCAATAAAGCTTGTCAGACCAATTCACTTATTTCTTCCAAAAAAAATCAAGTCGAGTTTTGAAAGTAGTTCATACCAAGTGTCTATCTTACTAATGTTTGTTCAATATTTACCTTTAATAAGTTTCCAACTGTGTCCCTGTGTTTTTTATGAACTCATTTTAAAATAACAGTCTCGATCCACTGTACTAATTCCTTTCATAATTTTAAACACTTCAATCATGTCACCTCTTAATCTTCTTTTGCTTAAACTGTATAGGCTCAGGTCTTTTAATCTTTCCTCATAATTCAACCCCTGTATCCCAGGAATCAGTCTAGTCGCTCTTCTCTGGACCTTTTCTAGCGATGCTATGTCCTTTTTGTAGCATGGAGACCAAAACTGCACACAGTACTCAAGATGAGGCCTCACCAGTGCATTATAAAGGTTGGACATAACCTCCTTGGACTTGTACTCCACACACCATGCTATATAACCTAACATTCAGTTAGCCCTCTTAACACTAGAATTACCAGAGCCTACGAAAAAACTCGTAAATCCGTCCCACATTAAATCGCTTCTTAAAATCGTTCACAGCTCTCCATCAGCGTCCTTTGTCATCTAAATGTGCAGATAAAATCAGGCTGCAAGCAGCTGGCTATTCCATCCCCCACTGACTTAGAACGTGCACAAACTTCTCCCAGCTCATGACTTAATTGATTTTCTTGGAGTGAAGTGGAGTTTTAGAGTGGAAATAATAGATCGTTGTTTGGAACACACGCATTTCATCCCTGTTCCGTTTCTACAGTAATCTGTGTAAACACATTGTTAAAATAGAAACGTTTTTTATATTCTAGTAGTAGATGACAAAATGTAGGCATAAACTATATAATGTATGAAGCCTGAAGTCCAAATATAAAAGAAACACTCTCACAAAAGGTACAAATCTAATACAACAATTACGCTTTTATTCAAAAATATAACTGCAGAAACAAAAAGCCGCCTTAACATGCGACATTGACAGCCGTTCATTATGACTGCCTCCGAGGCGTAATAGAATCAGCTGCTGACTGGGAATCAAAAGGTTCGATCCTGCACCTCTCCGTTTTGAGAAGTAAACTGCTCTTAGTCTTACTATTTTAGAATAAAAACATACATTTGATTTCAGTCTGTAACAGCCGGTGTAATTTATGATACTTGTAAAGGTTAGCTTTGGTTTTTCTTTTTTTTTTTTAGTCAGTTTTATTATCTCAGCCGCGTTCACGAGCCCAAACACACCCCACCCCCGCATCTGATACTGCTGTTTTCACATAGACGCGCTATAACAGAGGTAAACTCTGCTCCCTTCTACATCGGAGCAAGAATGCACATACCATTGCTTGCATACTAAAGTGTCAGCAGGCACTTTTCGTGGCATTACACACATTTTTGAGCTTGCCCTCTGCACACTACTTGTGACTATAGGCTTTAGGAAATAAGTAAATAAATAAAGGTAAATCGTGTCATAAAATGATTTCTTCAAAATGTCACATATATTTGTCTCTTTCTTTTTTTAAAATGTGCGTTGATCACCGTCAGCATGTTGTAGCACACAGCATCTGGCCAACTGCATGCTCTTGCATGCACTGAATAAGAGACAAATATACAGTCTGACTGAGAGAATCAGACTGAAAAAAAGTAAACATTTAGAAATGCCATAGTTTTACAGCTGATCGGACGGTCTTCGTTTTCAAATAATATTACCTTAGTAGTCACGTTTATCTCTGGGAGGTTATCCACTTGCTTTCTTGTAAATACCTCAGTAAAATGTAAGTTTAGGGCATACGCTATTTCATTGTCTATATCTTTTAATTCCCCTTTACTATTTCTGATGCACTTCACCCCCTCCTTAACTCTTCTTTTACTACTGAAATATTGAAAGAATCTGTTAGGGTTTTCTTTCACTTTATCTGATATATTCCTCTCCAACTGTCTTTTAGGCTCCCTGATATCATTCTTAATCCTAACTTACATGGATCTCTGCGTCGTATGAGTCATATTATGCTCCATCCTGTTGAAAGCAGGCATTCACCACATCCATTTCTTCAAGCTGGGGCTGCAAAAAGTTCTCTAGCATTTTGATGTAAAGTTCAGAATTGACGGTGACCATTGCCGCCCCCCCCCCCCCCCCCTCAAAAAAGTAAGGCCCTTCAATGCCAAATTCTGCAACAGTGCCCCAAACTGTAACATTCTCATTGTGCAGGGGTCTTTGATGAAGTTCACGAGGTTTGGTTTCAGCCCAATAGGCAAAGTTTTGCTTATTTACACAACCATTCAAATGAAAATTTGCATCATCGCTGCACATGACGATGGCATCTTGATGAATGTTCGTGCACAACTCTACAACTCTCCCAGTCTCTCTGTGAGTTCCTGCACTACCTTCATTTTGTATGGATGGAAATTTTGGTCCTCATGCAAAATCCTCCTCAAAGACATGTTGGAAATGCCTAAGGCAGAAGAACATCTAGGAGACTGCAAAATTGATGCCATTACAGCTTGGATGTTTTCAAGCATCTGTACAGTCCAAGGATGGTCTGGATGGTCTGAAGATTTTCTATTCAATGTTGTACTTGTCTGTCTAAATTTAGCCACCCACTGAAGAATTGTTTTCTGATTTGGGATGTCACCATTAAGAGGAATGCTGAAGTGCGTTCGGAAAGCACATTGTGTAGTGATGATAAATTTGTTGTTTTTGAAGAACACGGCAAAAGCATGGTGCACACCGGACAAAGGCATGTTGTAGACTGAAAACTACCAGGGATTGCCTATTAAAGGACACTCAGCTGCCTCTACCTCACACAATGACCTTAAGAAATGTGGTACTTCATTTTGGCTCACCCTGTAGTATTAATATTTCTCATTTTTGTGCTTTTAGAAATGCTTAGTTTTGTGTGTCCTTTAATATTTTTTGATCAGTGCAATCAAAGGTTGGAGCTGAGAACATCTAACTTGAAAGGTTTGGGAAATCATTTTCTGTAAAATAATTTGCTTTATTACTTTAAATTTTTTAATTCACTTACTGTGTCGTTTATTGCAAATAACATTTAACCTAGTTTGATTGTTGAATCCTGTGCATTTTGTTTAAATCTTCCATATGCTCTTATTTTAACACAATAGACTGAATACACATTTTTTAGTCCCTGATCCAAGTAGTTGTTGCAAAGACTGCTGCAGTAATATAGTACTAACTATACAAATACCACCAATTATTATTGACAGATAAGTTATGTAAAAACATGTGTTTCATAATGTCAGTTAATTTGGAAAACTGGTACACTTGGTGCAGTGTTTTGACCTTATTAACAAAAGTAAACTGGACGACTGAATAGAACCTACAAATACAGTAGTATGCAGTGGGCACAGTTTGAGGTTAACTACATGCAAAACTAATCCAAGAAGATTCTTTCTTCATAAGAAAAAATAGTTCCCTTAAAGCCGATACATTTCAAATGGTAAATACTCACAATTCAGATTGCAAAAGCTTTTAAAATATCCACAAGTATATGTCTATAAAAGAAAGTAATTTTACAAAAGGGATTTCATACAAAAAAACAAGGTTACAACTCAGAGGGAAAAAAACTGTGCACTTAATGTTCAGGTGACAGCTTTTATCTGTTATAAAAATCTACTAATTTTAAGCTTGTCTGCCATAGATATTTCACAACAGTAAAATGCCTAAAAGCAAGATGTTCTCTTTCATTCCAAATGATAAAAACAATTTTGTCAGGTATAAGTAGTACATTTTATACCAGGAGGATACATTCAAATCTCTTTCTGCTCAGTGGTGTCAAAGAGTTTTTACACCAGTGGCAAAATTTGAGTGTAAGAACATTTTTGCTTTTAACTGAATGTGGTTGCCTTTGCTTATTTCATATTTTAGAATGGACAGATCAATGGATGGAATGACACATTAATCTTAACTGGTTTACATATATTAGTTGTCATTAGAAGCATTAGTCAGATTTTAAATATAAATGTTTGAAAACTATGAAATCTGTTTTCTTACTATAAATAAAATTGAGGCATCCTATTCCAATGAAATGCACCATTTACTGAGCCTAATTGATCCAATTTTAGTTGTGTGGATATGGTGAGTGTGTTGTGGTAGTATCAAATCTGGAGTCAGCCCTGGACTGAGCAACATTTAGTCACAGAGCATATTCACACATTCACATCCACCTACTCATTAATACCGGTCTAATTAAAAGTCATAAATGTCTTTGTGATGTCAGGGAGAAAACCAGTATATAATGAAAAACAAACATTGAGGTATACTAAGAATGTGCAGACTTCACAAAAATACTGACCAGACTGAGATGTGAATGTGGTCCCTTTGTGTTGAGTGGAAACATCTCTCACATCTGCTAACTGGTTTTCCATGCTTAACTTTTAAAACAGATTACATTGAAGATGTTTTTTTTTATGGATTGTGAACAAACAAAGCACCTTAAGTGCAGCTGAAAATCCATTACAATTAATGGTGGATCAAAAGTGTCAGAGGACATAGTTTTCTAAATGTGTAGCTACTGTCCAAAAGTATAACATTTGGAACACTTTAGGTTACTTCACATTTCTGATCTGAAAGGATGACATTTAGGATGTGCAAATGGGTTATGAAAAGCCAAACCTTCTTAAAGAAAGAGTAAAACCCAATAAAGTATATGGTTGGTCAAAATTGACCCAAATGAAATACTATTGTTCAAAATGTGTTGCAGTTATACAAAAATGTGACATTAGGAAAAATGTTTGGTGTTTTGTAAATTTGGGAAAGTTTAGCAAAAGAGTCACATTTCTGAGCTTAAAAGATCACTTTTAGGATGCTTTTATAGCTTGTGAACAATCAGATTATGGTAAATAGGGAGTAAAATCTAATAAAGTCACCAACCCGAAAGACATGACCGTATTCCAGATATGTAGCAGCTGTGATGAAAAATGTGACATTTGGAGTTTTTTCACTATTTGTAAAGTTAGGTCACTTCACGATAAGCCTGCATATTCCTCAGCTGAAAAGATGACATTTAGGATATTTTTGGGTTATGAACAAATTTACTACCTTAAATGCAGGGGAATACCCATTAAAGTCAATGGTGGGTCAAAACAGGCTCAAAAGATATGGCAAGTTAAACATTTTCATTTTAAAGGTTGTATAAATAGGATGTTTCATTTTTCTTTCTTTATTTTACTTTTTGGTAATTGAGGGAATGTAAAAAACATGACAAGGTTTCATTCTAAACAGAAACAAAATAGCATGGTTTTACTGATTTCAAAAACAAAACCATGTCAAATTTGATGAAGGTATAAACTTCTTTGTTTACTAATCCATAGTCACATTTTAGAGTTATGGAGAGTTAATGCCCACACAATATGGAATGAAAAAACAGTGTTGCTTGTCTATTATGAATCTTTTGTAGCATGTTTCTTACAGGTAAAATAAATAGTATAAGCTTTAATTTAATACACACTTAGTTGAACCTTCCCATATTCAACATACAAATCTGAATTCTGTTTCCTTTAGGGGCAATAGTTCCCTAATTAGAATAAGTTCTTTAAAAACCGGAAACTATATAGATATAATGTAAAAGGCGATATCCCCCCCATAGTGATACGGCAGTAAAAATCACATAAGAGAAAAATATCTTAGCTTTCTTTAATGACGATTTACGCGGCATTACAGACGGGAAGCCATGACAAACTTTATCAAGGTGGGATCTTGATAAATACAGTCTGCCATCTTTTGTCACTGCACTGAAAGGATTTTCCAGAGACAGATGATGATAGTCGGCTTCGAAGTGTTTGACTGCTTGTCCACATATTTATATTGTCTTCTCCACGTGTAGGTCCTTCTTTGGTTTTGAAACAAGGAAAGGAAAGGATTCAGTTTCATCTCTAAAACACAGGAATAGTACAATGTCTATTTTTGCAGTTGTTCCCTTCATTCTCCAAATGCTAGCAGTTTCTAAATGCTGACTAACAGTTTCTAAATGCTAACTAGCCCCTGTGTGCTAACTTTGGCCTGTACATGTGAATGAATTTATAAACTATTTTTTTTTGTACAGAGCACAGTGACATTAAACTTACATTTGTGTTAAAAATTCTTTTAGTAAAATAGATGTACATAAATTTTTCAAAATAATTACTTCATTTCAACCATTCATCGTGTCCTTTGTCTCATTGTGGTAAGATGGTTTACAGGACATGATTTGTTTGCAGACAGTTTTTGTAAACTCACTTGCTCATGTGATGGTTGAGGAGATTAAAGGTGTCTGAAGGAAATGGCAGAGGGGCTGCACTGAGTTGTGCTGAAACCATGCTGCAGGCAGCAGTGCATGCCCAGGTGTTCATACAGATATGTGTTGGTCTGGGGGGTCTGAAAGGCCAGCTGCATGCTCATGAAAATAATTCAGACCCTTTATTATATACACTTTATTTGATCCTGTAATTTCAGATCATACCAGAGCTATGTTGATGACTCACAGCTATACATGTTAATACCATTAAATGACCCCAAAGCTCTCAAACCCCTGATTTAGTATCAAAATAAGCGTGCAGCAAATTAATTAGGAAAAACAGCAACTCAAGTTACTGCCTTGTAAAAATATGAGCAAGAGCATCTTATAGAACAACTATCCATTTATTAATTAACAGAAACAATTCTGTTTTCAAAGAGTACAACAAATAGTTCTAATTATTCATATTCAGTTGTCCCAGATAATAATCACTACTATTCTGTGGTGGTACTCTCTGACGCTTCCAACTGGAAAAAAAGTTTTACAACTAATATGATACTTCTATCATATCTAGATAATAATCAATAGCTGTTGTTTTGGCCTTCAGCCGAGGGATAATATGGTGCCCAGGCAAAGTCACAGTGGCATCAGGACCACTCAATAGTCATTTGGAGGTCTAAAAGCAACTTGAGAGTGCACCTATCTCTTGGGAGTTTGAGAGACTCAAGGACTGTGTCTCTGATATGGATGTGAACAACACTGTCTCCTTTTCTCTTCACTCTGCACACCTCAGACTATAAATATAATACCAGGTCATGTCACTTGCAGAAATTCACAGATGATTCTGCACTTATGGGGTGTATTGATAAAGGGGATGAGACAGAGTGTAGAACTTGGGTGGAAAAGTTTGTTTCTTGTTGCAAAGAGATGTCCTCGTCTTATCAGCAAAAATCTTTTTCCTTAGGAGACTGCATTCCTTCAATGTGGGAAGTGATATCCTTCATAACTTCTGTAACTCTGTGATGGCTAGTGTAGTTTTGTATAATGTGGTATGCTGGACTGGAAACATAACTTCAAGTGAGGCCCACCGATTTAGTAAGTTAATTGAAAGGAAGGCTCAGTTATTAGGTGCCCTCTCGTCCCCCTGGAGGTTGTAGCAAAGGAGGGAATTAAAACAAAACTGAGTGCCATTATGAACAATGCTACACATCGTCCCTCTGACACATTAGCACTGAGGGCTCATTTATTCTAATAGCAATGTATCTGCATAATGCCTCACTATGACTTTTCTTCTCTTTAATTTTCTTGTTTTATAGTCATTCTGGTGTGTGTATATTTATGTATCTACCTATTAAGTAATGACTCAGGCGCCGCCGCGAGTGGCAGCCTTTCGAGCAGCTCCGTGTTTGACTTTATCTTTCTACCTTTTTTCTCTATTTTTCTCTATTTCATTGTTAACTCCTACCACTTTCTTTTATGTGAACTCATTCCCTGGACACTTTTTACTACTTTCTACTACTTGGACATGGATCTTTACACGCCGAGACTCGTCTATTCAAGTAGTCAACTTCAAGTGCTGAGAACAAATGCCCGCGCCAGTGTGGTTCCCTATTTACCTAATGAGTTAAGAAGGCGGTATCATGGCAGCAGAGCCGGCGCTAAGATAAAAGCCAAGCGTCTAGCGAGAAAGTGGCACTACAAACCTTTGGTGCCTTCTGTGATCCTAGGAAATGTGAACTCACTACCAAATAAGATCGACGAACTGGCTGTGCTAGTGAAAAATGTCAGGACCTACAGAGAATGCAGTTTGTTGTGTTTTAGTGAAACGTGGCTAACAACTAACATCCCAGATGCTAACGTGGAGCTACCCGGGTTTAGCACAGTTAGAGCGGACAGAGATGCAAGTACCTGCGGGAAGCAGAAAGGAGAAGGAGTCGCTGTCTATGTCAATACAAGGTGGTGCAACTCTGGACATGTAAACGTTAAAATCTCCATTTGCTACATGGACATCGAACTGTTGGCTGTAAGTTTGCATCCCTATTACTTGCCCAGAGGGTTTGAACAATCATTGTTGTTATTGTTTAAATCCCTCCTCGGGCGGACGTGGAGATAGCAGGTGACATCATCCATTCCGCTGTTGCTAAAGTACAAATGCAGCACCCCAAGGCACTTATGCTAATCGCTGGAGACTTTAACCATGTGACGCTGGACAAAACATTACCTGCCTTCTCCCATGATGTGGATTGTAACACCCGGAGAAATAGGACTATTGACTTACTGTATGCAAACATTAAAGACGCATACAGCGCCACCCCGCTGCCTGCGCTTGGGAAAGCAGATCATAACCTGGTTCTGCTTCAGCCTCACTACAAACCAAGAGTGAGGGAGCTACCTACAACCACACGCTCATTCAGGAAGTGGTTCCCTGAAGCAGAGCAGGCTCTGAGAGACTGCTTTGAAACTACGGACTGGGATATCCTGCAGGGATCATATAGTGAGAACATTGAGGAGGTTGTTGACTGCACTACTGACTACATCAACTTCTGTATGGGCATTGTAGTTCCAGTAAGAACAGTACGCTGCTATGCTAACAACAAGCCATGGATTACAAGTGACATCAAGGCCTTTTGAACCAGAAGAAAAGGGCTTTTAAAGGCAGTGATCAGCATGAGGTCAAGCGTGTGCAGAAGGAACTCCGAGTCCAGCTCAGGGTGGCGAAGGAGCAGTACAGGAGAAAGCTGGAGCAGAAGTTGCAGAATAACAGCATGAAGGAAGTGTGGGATGGGATGAAGATCATCACTGGCTGCAGCTCAAAGCGGGGTGCCACCATCGAGAGAGAAGTGGAGAGAGCAAACCAGATGAACAACTTCTTCAACAGGTTTGACCACCCTAACCCACTCTCACCTCAGAGTACTGCACCCTCCACCCATCCTTCTGCTGATACCAGCATAGGGGAGAGCTTCCCCCAACCCACAATTAAAGCAGCCCAGGTAAGCAGAGAGCTGAGGAGACTTTGTGCCAGCAAAACAGTGGGTCCAGATGGAGTATCACCACGACTGCTGAAGACCTCTACATTGGAGTCCTCTACAGCACATCTTCAGCCTGAGCCTGGAACAGGGGAGAGTCCTGATGCTTTGGAAAACATCATGCATCACCCCAGTCCCAAAGGTATCACGTCCTAGTGAGCTAAACGACTTCCGGCCTGTCGCTCTGACGTCACATGTAATGAAGACCATGAAGCAGCTGCTGCTTCACCACCTGAAGCCACAGGTCCGCCACGCCTTCGACCCTCTGCAGTTCGCATACCAGGAGAAGGTGGGAGCGGAGGATTCCATCATCTATATGCTACACCGATCCCTCTCCCACTTGGACAGAGGCAGTGGTGCTGTAAGAATTATGTTTCTGGACTTCTCTAGCGACTTCAACACCATCCAACCTCTGCTCCTTAGGGACAAGCTGACAGAGATGGGAGTAGATTCATACCTGGTAGCATGGATCATGGACTATCTTAAAGACAGACCTCAGTATGTGCGTCTCGGGAACTGCAGGTCTGACATTTTGGTCAGCAACACAGGAGCGCCGCAGGGGACTGTACTTTTCAGCCTATATACATCGAACTTCCAATACAACTCAAAGTCCTGCCACATGCAAAACTTTGCTGACGACACTGCTATCGTGGGCTGCATCAGGAGTGGGCAGGAGGAGGAGTATAGGATCCTAATCAAGGACTTTGTTAAATGGTGCGACTCAAACCACCTACAACTGAACACCAGCAGAACCAAGGAGCTGGTGGTGGATTTTAGGAGAACCAGGCCCCTCATGGACTCCTTGATCATCAGAGGTGACTATGTGCAGATGGTGCAGACCTATAAATAGCTGGGAGTGCAGCTGGATGATAAATTGGACTGGACTGCCAATACTGATGCTCTGTGTAAGAAAGGACAGATCTGACAATACAGTAGTTGTATATATTGTGGCGAGCGCCCTTTTCTACACGGTGGTATGCTGGGGAGGCAGCATAAAGAAGAGGGATGCCTCACACCTGGACAAACTGGTGAGGAAGGCAGGCTCTATTGTAGGTACGGAGCTGGACAGTTTGACATCCGTGGCAGAGTGACGGGCACTGAGCAGGCTCCTGTCAATAATGGAGAATCCACTGCATCCACTGAAATAGTATCATCTCCAGACAGAGGAGCAGCTTCAGTGACACAAAGTGTGTAGTGTATATGTTTTTTTGTTGAGAGTGATCAGGAGGTCGAGCAAGAGAGTGAGGAACTGTCATCAGCTGATGGTACACCTGCTGATGCTGCCCCAGCTGAGCGCATTCACACAGCCGATGCACCTACAGCAAGGTTTGTGAGGCAGGAATACCCAGACATTGATCCGTGGGAGCCAAACTGGCTACCGGCCTTCACAACACAGTATGGCTTGCTGTTGGACAAGATAGATTACCAGCCGCTGGACTACTTCGGGGTGTTTTTTCCTGAGGCTGCTTTTCAGCTACTGTCAGACGAGAGAAACAGGTATGCATAGCAATTTTTTGAATCGCAGGCTGCGCTTGCACCGCTTTCTTGTTTCTCAAAGTGGAAACCCACAACAAAAGACAAGATGAAGGGCTTTGTGGCATTACAAATAGAGATGGAACTAGACTGGCGATATAACTTCACTGAGCATTGGTCCAAACGTGCTTTGTTCCCTGGTGACTTTGGACAGGTTATGCCGTGTGATGACAGGTACGTGCTGCTGCAAAGTTTTATTCACTTCTGTGATAACCAAAAGCAAATCCCAAGGGGTGAGCCAGGCTATAACCCCATGTATAAAGTTAAGCCCCTGCTTGACATTGTGGAACCAACATATAAACAATTTTATCAGCCTGGCCATGATTTGTCTGTGGATGAATCAATGATAAAATACAAGGGATGCCTTTTTCCACCAGTATATGCCAGACAAGCCCACAAAGTATGGCATAAAGGATTTTGTACTGGCAGAAGCAAACACTGGTTTCTGCCTGAAAGTAATCATATCTACAGGAAAGTATTCCTTTTAAAGAGAGACCTGTACCTTGACAAGTCAGGTTGTGCTGGAGCTGCTTCAGGGCAGCCATGTTGTGTACATGGACAATTTTTATACATCACCAGAATTGTTCATGGAGCTACAGAGCAGGGGAATTAGAGCTTGTGGCGCAGTGAGGGTAAAGAGGAGACACAGGCCTTCACAGTTGAAGCCAGACAGGCTAAAGATGAAAAGAGGTGACCCGGTTTTCATGTGGGTGGAAAACTTGGTCACAGTGGCATGTCATGATGTCAAACGGGTTACTTGTCTCTGTACGGTACACACTAACAATATACAGGTAAAATTCCATTACAATGAACTCTCATGGACCTAAAAAATATTTTGTTGTAACGAAAATTTAATTGTAATGAGATTCTGTATTTGTTGCTATAGTGCTTTCTTTAACTTGCGTCCGGGTGTTTGCAGCCATTTCAATAGCTTCTTTTGCGTTGATTTTAATCTCCTCATGCCTACAAGTTATGCTGACAAGAATTTTTCTCAGCATTTCCTTGCCATAATACACTTTCAGGGTTTGAATGATGCCCAAATCCAGTGGCTGAAGTACTGCTGTGCAATTGGGTGGGAGGAGTTCAACACGAACATTATCTAAATGTAGAAGCATGTTGTGTGCAGCACAGTTATCAAACAGAAGCTGAATCATCCTTTTCTTCTTCATAAAGTGAGATTTCTGAACACTTTTGGGATCCCCCCCACTCCCCACCCAACAGGAACGACATGCTGAAGTGCGTCCTGAAGCGCGATTGCAGCGTCTGTGTTTGTTTGTCTGTTGCTGCGGCAGGGCAACAGCAGGCTCACAGCACTTCAGTGAAGCACCACAGAAGCAAATCATAAAAGATCAAGGTTGTGATATAAGTCCCTGTCTTGCACCCCAAAACACGAGGCTTAGTCTCAGTGTAAAACCAGCTTTATTTAGCTTGAAACAGGAACAGCACAGTTATTTATTGTAGCGTGATCTGCCACTCTGCTATACACAGACACAGCAGTCAGGTAGGGTCGTGGCCAGGTCAGTGACCAAATAATCCTGTTATCTGCATTTACAATGTACGTGCTGCTAACCTTGCATCACCCATCGAGATCTTTTCTGTTTACTTTGGTGGAGAGATGCAGCATAGCTGTGAGCCTGCTGTTGACCCATACAGACGCGGAGATCGCACTTCGGGACGCTCTTCGGTGTGCTGTCTAGTTGGGGGAGGTCCCAAGATAGTTTACAAACCGCACATTTTCTTGAATGAGTGCCGCATTAATAGGAATGTTTCTTGAACGAGCATCACTGAACCACATAAAAACTGCTTTTTTCGACGTCTTCAAACGCAGCAGTTCACAGACGTTTGCAACCCGAGATTTTTCATCTTTTTTTGCTTGGTCTTTCAAGAAAGTTGACAATGTCAATGGCGAAATTCCAAATTCACTGGCAATGTCTTTTTTCTTTTTGCCGCAATCAAGAGCTGCAAAAATTTTACGTTTTTTTTTTTTTTTTAATATGAACTGTTATTGTTTTTTTGTGTCTGTCGTTTCCACAGGAGGGTGACAATGAGTTAAATTCCAATGGATGTTTTTCAAATGTTGACGAGCAATAAGTAAAAGGTATCACTGAAAACCACGAAAAATAAAAAAGGCAAAAAAAAACAGTACGAGAAAAGTTCAAAGAAAGAAAAAAAATTACAATGTTTCTGTTTGGGGGATCATTGTGCACAACTGAGTGGTGACCACAGAACTAACTGCTCTATGGATGATTCATTCAGGCATTTCAAGGTCTTTTGGGCACTTTGTTGTAATGAAAGGATCTGCTGAATGTACTTTGTAGTAACGAGATTTCTATAGACTCATGTCATATGGGGAAGCTGTTGGGACCATAAAAATACTTCATTGTAATGAAAATATTATTGTAAAGATATTTGTTGTAACGGAATTTTACCTGTATGTGAGAAAGTTATTTGTCAAAAGGGAAACCGAGAAGGTAGGAAGCTGGACAAGCTAGTTGCACTTGAGGAGTATAACTGTAAAATGGCTGGAGTTGATCGACTGGATCAGATGCTGGGGTCATATGCTTACAACCATAAGTCCACCAAGTGGTACCACACTGTGTACCATCACATGTGTGAGATTGCACTCACAAATGATTATATAATGTTCAAGCAGGCAAACAGTGACAGCACTATGACTGCAGCAGATTTCCGCAAGAAGGTAGCTGACGGCTTGCTGGCAGAGTATGTCGCAGGAAGGCCTTCGCAAAGAGCAGTGCCAGACAGGCTGACTAAGCGCCACTTTCCTGCAACATATGAGGATAAAAAATACAAATCTGACTGTGTTGTGTGCAGCAACAGACAATTAAAAAGGAGGCACCAGTGCAACTCATATTGTAAGCCGGGCAACATGGCAATTCATGCAATTGACTGGTTCGAGCGATATCATACTTTGCTGTGTAACATGTATGTGGTATGTATGTGAAATCATATTGTATGCAGGCTCATACAACATGCAAGACAGTAACATTTGCCAAAAATAAATATTTTTTGTTGATTTGATGTGTTAAACCAAGGATGTGAGGCACAAAAGAAGGGACATTACCAAAAAAGAGCAAAATATCATTGGCATATAAAAAAATTTTATTGTACGAGTCAAAAGCTGCAATGAGGGTTACTGACTTAAGAACAGCAATATCAAGGGGCTTAAGTTAGATATTAAAAAGCAAAGGAGATAATGGACATCTTTTTGAATCCAAAAGGGCTAAGAGATTGTGGAGTTGGTGAGAACTGAAGCCATGGGGGGGGGGGGGGGGGGTATGATATTCTGGATCAACTTGATATAGTTTGCACCAAAACCCATTTTGTGTAATACTTTTTCTAGAAAATCTCAATTAATTTAGTCAAAAGCCTTCTCTGCATTGAGAGCCAACAAAGCTGCTGGTTGAGAGAATGTTGGGACTATATAATGTGCCTGACAGGAGTGGAAAAAGAAACAGTTTGATCACAGTGAATTAATTTATGAATAACCCTCAACAAATTTAGTGCGAGGAGATTTGCAAACATCTTTGCATCAAGAAAGTTTGGCAATAGTTAAAGCAGCCAGGATTGTTTTGCCCTTTTTGGAAATAAATGTAATTAATGCTGAATTATTTGAGGGGATCAGATCGAAGGAAATAATAGCAGAGTTGAACATCTACATTTAATAGGGTGATTCCAGAAAGAACAGGTAGGGATCTCTGAGAATGGACCCATGGAGGCAACCTGTCTGGCTCTGGCAATTTTCCAGAATTCAATGAATTTAGAACCCCCTTAAGTTCTGATAATGTAATTGGGAATCCAGTGCAGCAGCACAGTTGGCTGAAACCATAGGAAGAAACAATTTATCTAAAAAGGCAAGAATTTCTGAAGGAGAAGATGTAAAGCTTTCAGTAAATTCAGAGTAAAACTCTGGAAAATTATTATTTATATCTAAAGGAATGTTACTTAACGTTTTGGATTTATTTTTAATAGATGAAATAGTTGTGCAAGCCACAGATTTCCATAAACTCAACACAATAACTTGCTTGGTTTAGCTCCAGATACATAATGTTGAGCCCTATTGTGGTGAATCTCAAATTCAATTTAATTCAGAGTGTGTGCTTGAAATCAAAAAACTCATTCTCTAGACAAGCTGCACAAGGGAGTGCTTCCTCCAAAGATAAGAGGTGAGATTCAAGTTCAATTAGTTTTTTTCCGGCATGCTCGAGCTAGATTACTAGCATATCCAGTTCATGAGATCACTAATAATCCCTTTTAAAGCTATTCACACATAACACAGGGTCATCAACTGAGCTGGAGTTATTATTAATGAAATACTCAAACGTTGAGGTAAATGTATCACAAAATTTTTTATTGCTTAGCAGAGATGTGTTGAACCTTCAGCAAGCAGCACTGGTTGATGGAATTAGGAGATCAGTTTCAATCATCACACAGTGATGATCTCAGAGACTGTACATTTCAAAAGACATGTTAAGAGGAAGGGAAGCAAGTGATTTAGAAATAAAAATATTATCTAATCTCAAGTAAGAATCGTACCCTGGCAAAAAATAAAACAAAATTTGCAGAGGGATATACAGTAACACCCAAAATCAGCCTAGTTTAGATCAAAGGTAAAGCTGGACAGCAAGCAAGTTGACTGAATAATGTGTTGAGATGAAGGCACTGTCATTTTGTCTAGCTTAGGATTCATAAAGGTGTTTGCATCCATGCCAACAATTACATCAAAACCTTTCAGATTCAGAATCTTTGCAGTTATGTACATAAAGGATGCAAACTTGTACAGTGTCTGTGAATAAATGCAACACAAGACTATTTTTCTACCACCCAATTCAACTAGCATGTAACTGAATCTCTTGGCATCATCTGAAGCTGTGTCAAGTTTTTTTGGCTGCAAATTGTACTGGGACAGAATAACCACTCCATGCTTGTTAGTGCTGGCTAATGCACAAGCTGCTAAAAAGTATTGTTTTTTAGAAAATGTGGGTAAATCTTTGGCCAATAGCTTGATTTCCTGAATGAGCACCACATCCACTCTATTTATAAGGAATCAAGAACACCAACATGCTTAGCACACAAACCAAGTCCTTGAACATTACAAGAGGCCACCAAAAGATTAGCCATGAGAACTGTAATGAAGAAAGGTTATGAGATGCAGAAGAAGCATATTAACACTAAAATCCCAGAAGTTTACAATTTTTTTCATTGTCCTTCACCTCCTTAAATTTTCCTAACATACGTGAAGAAGCTCGTAACTTGCTATTCCAGTGTTAATAGCCCACTTTTGTCTTGCAAATGTGTAGTTTAGCAGAACGCAACCTGCTACCAACCCCATTCAGTCAGATGAAGGCATCACCCTGCTGCAATCCTCACAGTTCAAATCTGTGTTGAAATATTTATCTGGCGATAAGGAATTATATAGGTAATGAAATACCGTGATTTGAAATACATGCATTTCATGTGTGTTCCATGTCTACAACGATCTGCGTAAATATAGAATGACAGAGGAAATGTGAGGCAAGAAATGCTGAACACACAACTAAAATAGAAAATATTTTCATATGTTATACTGTAGTAATAGCAACATCATTTTGACATGAAGAGTATAGGATGTGTAAAGACTGAAGCCCAAATATCCAAGAAACACTTTCACAAAAGGTGTAACAAAACAAGTATGCTTTTACTCAAGAATGAAACTGAAGAAAAACAAATTGCTCAATTGACATGTTGCTGAAACCCATCTATCAGTCGATACCAAATTAAAGAAGTTCGCATATGTGTGTTTGCATGTTTCATTATCAACCAGTTGTCACAATGGTAATGCTGCTCTGTTATGCATCTGTGTAGATGGCACAGTGAATAACCAACTGTTTAGCAATGTTGAAGTGATAGGTTTGAATTCCTTGTCCTCTCTATATTTAGCTTTTTGAGTAGTGAGCTGCTATTATTATTATTAAATAATAAAAACATACATTTGATGTGAGACTGTAACATCCTGTGTAGATTTATGGTACTTGTAAAAGACGTTACTTTTCCTTGCACATGCACATTCATATCAACATGTCATTTGAACAATTCTTTTTATTCAGTTTTATTCTTGGATTCTTCAATAAAAAATTGTTCAAAAGACATGTTATGTGAATGTCTGTGTGCGAGGAAAAGTAACATCCACCACAGACACTGCAGTATCTGTTTTCTCACCAAGAGAAACGATTGAGCTGCATTTGTGTGTCTGCTTTTATCCCTTCAAAGCTAACTTTTACAAGTATCATAACCATGACGGTTACAGACCCAGATCAAATGTGTTGTAACAATAAGAGCAGGTCACTATTCAAGATGGTAAATGCAAAGAAGAGCTGGGATTGAAAAAGCAACCCCTTGATTATGCACCTCTACACCAATGAAGCAATGTGTCTACCACCTATTGATTGATAGGTGGGCTTCAGTTTTCACACATTGCCAGTAATATGCAAATTAAACATTTTCTATTTCTTCAGTAATCTTCTTGAATAAAAGCGCACTTGTTTTGTTATATTTTTTGTGAAAGTGTTTATTTGATATTTGGACTTCAGACATCACACATTACACACTTCACATCAGTTTATGTCATTATAACTATAAGAAGAAAAAAGTTTCTGTTTTAGTTATGTGTTCAACATTTCTTGTCTCGCATTTTCTGTCATTCCAAATTTACACAGATTGTTGTAGACACAAAACACACATGAAATGTAGGTGTTCCAAATAATTATATATTATTTATCCTATACAATTCCAGACACCTAACTCCCACATAAAGTGACTTCAGCTGCCTCGTTGGGGAATGAGTGAGTAGGCTGCCTGCTGTTTGTGCTGATTGACTCATTTGCAAAACAAAGATGCTGATGAGGAGGTGCAAGGGAATTTAAGATGGCCCGGGATTATAAATATTTTTGTAGGTTTCAGTGATTCTAGTGTTAATAAGACAAACAATTCCAGAGCATCCCTGTTTCCTCTGACCCCTCCCCACTGGAAAAACAAGCATCCTAAACCAATTATATGGTTCCCACTATAAACTCCTCCCCAAACTAATCCACTAGCCATCAATTCCCAGAAAAGAACACTCTCCACCCATTCAATCAAGCCTGCATGCATGTACAGTAGCTACCAAAGGAAAATTGAACAAGTTAATGATAAACCGGAGCAGGCACAGACCACACCCGCTGCATATTTCAGCTCTGTAGCACCTGACTCCAGGCAACAGATCCATCATTCAAGGCAGTATCTAAACTGTTCACCTGTAAATTTTAAACTCCAAAGAAAAAGATGTAAGGTCACATCCCCCATCAACAGATAAGTACAGACAAAAAGCAAGTCAACAGTAATGAGTTCTTCATGCACAAAATTACAAAAAAAAGGAAAAATAGTTTGCCTGTCTTTAGAAACTGAAGCATGGCAGAGAAAATATAATTTACTATCTAGAAACTATTGAAATTGTCAGAAAAAAAAATTAAATGTAGAGATGTCAGGTAATTGAAAGGAACTACTTTGGGCATCTCTCTTCTAGGCAGTTTTGTTTTGCTGACATGCTTGCATCATTTGTGTATTAGCAGCTAAGCACCTGTCTTTCTTCGGAGGTTTTGTTTTGCCAACGTGCTCGCCTTGCTTGTGTATTAGTGATGGGAGGAAAAGTAAAAGGGATACCATTTTGCCAATGTGCTCACATCGCTTCTATATTAGCTGCTAAGAAAGTGACTGTTTCTTCGGAGGTTTTGTTTTGTCGATGTGCTGGTCTCGCTTTTGTATCCTCGGAGGTGGAGCCCTTACCCTGACTCCACCTCTCACTTCCGGGATGGACAGACACACACAATTCCACGCATAGATATTATATATTGTGACAGATAGGGGGATCTGTCGTCCCCTTGAACCCTCAGATCAGATGCCAGAAACCAGGTAAAAGTCCAATAATTAAATTTATTTAGACTATAATGTGCACAAAGCACCCTCCACTCCACTATACTCATAAATAATAACACAATCCAAACAATAATCAATACAATCCTTCACTCCCGGACTCGTTGTTCCCTTCCTCCCAACTCAGCTTGCCCATCTGGGATCTCCCACAGTCTTTTATAGTCCTAGGCCCAGAAGTGCTTCTGATCCTCCCAGTCCATGTGATTCTTGGCACTTCCAGGTCAGATCAGAACTCCTCTTCTCCTCAGCCCGGAAGTATACCATTTCTTCCGTTTCCGTGACTGTGAGTTACTTCTGGGCCATATGGATAATATAAGTCCCTGGGCCTCCCTGCAGCGTCCCCTGGTGGTGCCCACGGTATCCAGCAGGGCTGTTAAAAAAAACTCCAAGGTCCATAATGCCCTGCTGGAATTCAGGGCACCTCCATGTTGCCGGTAGAGCTCCATCTGTCGGCATGGGGGTATTGGCCGGGATGAACGGCCGGCCATATACCACAATATATAATATATATACTGAAGAAAGAAAAATAAACAAATAGCATTATTTAAAAGGGAAATTTTGAAAAGTTTTAAAGTCATTGATAGACACTCAAGCATATTTCGGGCAGGGTGCAGCTAAAATGTTGACAAGCCAAGTCCCTCAAGGACATTTCATAACTAGAGTTATAGCCTTCCTGGCTTGATCGGTTGTAGGACTGAAGTCAGAAAAAAAGTAAATTCACTGGATTTACAATTTTGGTGTCTTTAAAGGCTCCTGCAAAACAACCTGGCACTCATTAAAGTTCACAAACGTTTATATTAATGGCCTTGGATGGGATGAATTTTGATTGGGTGTATAAATCAAGTCTCATCTCTCCATAAAAGGCACATAATTGCAGAGGCTAGAAACAGTGTTGGTCAACACTTGTTTAGAAATTCAGTGTCATTTCCATTTTCAGCCTTCTCTTTCATTCCTTGGATGCAAACATTGTTTCTGCAATTTCAAACTTCTTTCAATTAGTGAGCTTAGCACTTAATGCTGACACCCAAGTGTTCAGTAACATAATATGCTTATTATGGTGATGGAATTTTTCTAGCATAATTTCAAACTCTTAAGAAATCTTTCTTGACTGTTTACTTCACTTTCTATCATGGTGTGAAAGTGAGGAGAAATGGGGTAAGGGTTATTCTGATGGAACGTTGTGTCAAGAGTGTTTTGGAGGTGAAAAGAGTGTCAGACAGAGAAATGGTTATGAAGCTGGAAATTGGAAGTGTAATGATGAATGCTATTAGTGCATATGCCCCGCAAGTCGGTTGTGCGATGAATGAGAAAGACGATTTCTGGAGTGAGTTGGGTGAAGTGATGAACAGTGTACCCAAGGGACAGAAAGTGGTGGTTGGAGCAGATTCCAATGGAAATGTTGGTGAAGGGAACAGACGAGACGAGGAGGTGATGGGTAGGTATGATGTCAAGGAGAGGAATGAAGAAGTTCAGATGATAGTTGATTTTGTGAAAAAGATGGACATGACTATAGCAAATACATATTTTAAGAAGAGGGAGGAACATAGGGTGAGATACAAGAGTGGAGAAAAATGCACACAGGTAAATTATATCCTATGCAGAAGAGTCAATCTGAGGAGATTGAAGACTGCAAAGTGGAGGCAGGGGAAAATGTGGTTAGAAAGCATAGGATGGTGGTCTGTAGGATGAAGTTGAAGATCAAGAAGAGTAGGAGAGTAAAGGCAGAGCCAAGGATCAAATGGTGGAAGTTGAAAAAGGAAGACTGAAAGGTTGAGGGAGGAGGTAAGGCAGGCACTGTGTGGCAGTGAAGAGTTACCAGACAGCTGGGCAACTACAGCAGAAGTAGTAAGGGTGACAGCAAGAAGGGTGCTTGGCGTGATATGGGGGAGTAATGGGGGAGTACAGGAGAGTATACAGAGGAAGAGGATGGCGAAGAAGAAATGGGATCGTCAGAGAGTCGCAGAAAGTAGACAAAAGTACAAGGAGATAAGGCGTAAGGTGAAGAGAGAGGTGACAAAGGCTAAAGAAAAAGCATATGATGAGTTGTATGAGAGGCTGAACACTAAGGAGGGAGAAAAGGACCTGTACCAATTGGCTAGACAGAGGGACCTAGCTGAGAAAGATGTGTAGCAGGTCAGGGTAATAAAGGATAAAGATGGAAACATACTCACAAGCGAGGAGGGTGTGATGAACAGATGGAAAGAGTACTTTGATGAATGAAGAGAATGAGAAGGAAGGATGATGTGGTGAAAATGGATTAGCAAGGAGGAAGTAAGGCCAGCAATGAAGAGGATGAAAAATGGAAAGGCCGTTGGTCCTGATTGCACACCTGTGGAAGAAGGGAGGTGTTTAAGCGAGATGGCAGTGGAGTTTTTAACCAGATTGTTTAATGGAATCTTGGAAAGTGAGAGGACGCCTAAAGAGTGGAGAAGAACTGTATTGGCACCGATTTTTAAGAATAAGGGGGATGTGCAGAGCTGTAGTAACTACAGGGGGTAAAGTTGATGAGCTACAGCATGACATTATGGGAAAGGGAGGTGATGATTAGTGAGCAGCAGTATGGTTTCATGCCAGGAAAGAGCACAATAGAGCCGATGTTTGCTCTGAGGGTGTTGATGGAGATGTATAGAGAAGGCCAGAAGGAGTTGCATTGCATCTTTGTGGACCTGAAGGAAACATATGACAGGTGCCTTGAGAGGAGTTGTGATATTGTATGAGGAAGTTGGGAGTGGCAAAAAAATGCTTAAGAGTTGTACAGGATATGTACAAGGGTAGTGTGACAGTTGTGAGGTCTGCAGTAGGAGAGATGGATGCATTCGACATGGAGGTGGGATTACACCAGGGATCAGCTCTGAGCCCTTTCTTATTTACAATGGAGATGGACAGGTTGACAGACAAGATTAGACAGGAGTCCCCGTGGACTTTGATGTTTGCTGATGACATTGTGATCTGTAGCGAGCAGGTTGAGGAGACCCAAGAGAGGTGGAGATATGCTCTAGAGAGGAGAGGAATGAAGGTCAGTAGTATCAAGACAGAATACATGTGAATGAATGACAGGGAGGTTAGTGGTATAGTGAGGATGTAGGGAGTAGAGTTGGTGAAGGTGGATGAGTTTAAATACTTGGGATCAAGAGTGCAGAGTAACAAGGATTGTGGAAGAGAGGTGAAAAAGAGGGTGCAGGCAGGGTGGAATGGGTGGAGAAGAGCGTCAGGAGTAATTTGTGACAGACGGGTATCAGCAAGAGTGAAAGGGAAGGTCCGCAGGACAGTAGTGAGACCAGCTATGTTATATGGGTTGGAGACAGTGGCACTGACCAAAAAACAGGAGACAGAGCTGGAGGTATCAGAGTTAAAGATGCTAAGATTTGCATTGGGTGTGACAAGGATGGACAGGATTAGAAATGAGTACATTAGATGGTCAACACAGGTTGGACAGTTGGAAGACAAAGTCAGAGAGGCGAGATTGCTTTCGTTTGGACATGTGCAGAGGAGAGATGCTAGCTATATTGGGAAAATGATGCTAAGGATAGAGCTGCCAGGCAGGAGGAAAAGAGGAAGGCCTAAAAGAAGGTTTATGGATGTGGTGAGCAAAGACATGCAGGTGATGGGTGTAACAGAACAAGATGTAGAAGACAGGAAGAGATGGAAACAGATGATCCGCTGTGGCAACCCCAAACAGGAGCAGCCGAAATAGAAGAAGATGTAAAATCTACACATGACATTATGAAGATAAAGAGGCCTGAAAGTACTTAGGCAATTTTCCAAACAAAAAGTCAGGATTTATAAAAGAAACTTGATGGGAGAACTTGCATATATTTAAGGCAACTCTGGTCCATTTATGCGCAACATTTCAGAGAAAGTGGTAAATTGCAACACTCTTGATAAAGTGGGTAAATGTAGCCAAACCAGCTAAATGATTCATAACAATACATATCACCAGTCCATTATTATAATGTGCTTTGACCTGACAAATATTAAACCTCAAAAGTAATAAATATGATGTGTAGATTCAATTGCAGTTGCCTTTTAAGATGGTCAGTGTTGTTTATTTGCACTAAAAAACTTTTTTGTTATTTCCTCAGTTTATATAGGCTACTTGTTGTCATCTCTCAGGGTTTTAAACTAAAAGAATCACCCGTTGTCAATAATTGCATTAGTTAAAAACACCAGTGTGATTCTGCATACAGAAAGCTCTAATTATCATGCCCAAAACTTATTCATATACTAATTGTTTGACACAACATGGCGTGGTTGGTGCTACTTGAAGAGTGTGCAAATAGTAATATATAAAGAAAATAAGATTTTTGGGACCATCAGGAATATTTCTTTTTGCCCATAATAATGATTGACATATGATACAGACCCAAAATTAGGCTACACCTGTTCATATTGTCCGGGTAACAGGGTTTATTTTGGTACTAAAGCACTAAAGCTTTATTCAAAACCAGAGTTCTCCATTTCTCTAGCTCCTTTTGTTGAGTTTAAAATAACTTGTAGGTGATCCTGAGAGGATTCAGCTGCAGATAGAGGTGCATAGCAGGGCCTGGGACCAGGTCAGATGCAGTTTGCACAGGACAGAGAGAGAACAGAGCAACAGTTGAGTAAACTGTCTTTAAAGACTTTTATCAAAGGGCAATGAGTGCTTTGCAGGGTACAGCAGCTGGTGATCACGCATTTGACAATCCAATGCTGTGTTTCTTTTTCATCTGAATGCTGTATAAAAGTGTGTGTTTCCCACACTGAAAAAAAAAATGTGAATGATTCACACTTAATATTTTCAATCAAAACCAATATAATTCTTTTTGCCTTATTAATCCCACAATTTTTAAGTTGAGGCAAATCATTTAGAGTTATTGGGTGCAATTCACTTGTTTTTTTTACTGAAGTAAATCTAATTTTTAAGTAGTTCTTTTTTGGCAGTTGGAAAGCCATCAAACTGGAAAGTTCGACCGAAAGAATATACAAACGGCCCCCAAACACAGCACATGAACAACCTAAAATATTAAGTTAAATGAAATAGGATTTTACG
This sequence comes from Polypterus bichir lapradei, assembly GCA_026402145.1. Lineage (NCBI taxonomy): Eukaryota > Metazoa > Chordata > Cladistia > Polypteriformes > Polypteridae > Polypterus > Polypterus bichir. The sequence goes on from JANRMT010049829.1 coordinate 52,671,314, forward strand.
TTTATTCCCTCCACCATAACTTAATTTGGTGCAAACAAATTTTTTTTACTTTGATTGAGATCTGAAACCGTATTTCAAGCTGCAACCCTAAATGACTAATCTTAAGTTGCTTGAAAGAGAAAATTTACGTTGAATGAACAACATCAATGTTATACTTTTTTCAGCGCAAGGCAGAAGATGCGCCAGGAGATGACATGCAGCATAAACACTCATACTATCCAGGATCAACAATGGTTGTATTTCTGGCAACAGGCATCTACCAGAGAGAACTGGCTGCCAAGCTTCAGCTCTATCATACAAACTGTTCTGGGAGCCATAAACCTACTGACAAGGTGCTGCATTCAGTTTACGTATGGTGTGGATGTACAGGTCAATATAAAAACACAATTTGCAATAGTAATCTGCGCCATGGACTACACTCATATAAGGTCACCTAATGAGAATGATGCTACTTTTGTTAACCATTAACAGCTACATTAATGCATTAGTCATCTGTGATATGAAAATGAGACTGACAAACATTGGGACTGCATTGGCATAATGCCACATAATAAGGCATTATTAATTACAGACGCCATTTGTAGATTAAAGTCAAAGAGTGCAGATATGCCTATTCCTCCTCCTGTTGTACTCATACTATGCTGGAAATTAGCGACCCGCTTCTTCACCTGAAATCGGACCTTTCCTTTTTTTATTTTAGGCATGGTGTGATGGGTAGTGATCATAGCATTCACAGAAGTGATAACATGTTTTCATTAAACATTTCATTCAACATACTTAGGCCACTAAATAAAGGTTCTTTGCATGCCTCTACTTTAGGGGACAGAACTTCTACCTTGCAGTCTTAAAAGTTTTATTTTTTGCCTTGCCACCTCACTTGGAGCAGTGGTAGTACTGCTACTTTACAGTAAGGAGACTGTGGGTTTGCTTCCCAGGTCCTTCCATTGTGGAGAGTGCTTTGAGTAGTGAGAAAAGCTCTATATAAATGTGAAGAATTATTATTATTATTATTTTCCGCTCTGTTGTAGCCATTGACTCACCTTACAGGTAAATCTGTTCATTATATATGAGGTTGATTAGCATGGTCTGTATGTATATGGTTGTTTCAGGGTGGCAACCGAGTGGAGTTTGAGGCATGTTCATGTCTGCACATCTACAAGATGATCAAGGGTAAATTGTGTACAAATGTGTATACACCGGGTTATATTAACTGGGTTTATTTATTGGTATATACATTTTCCTTTTTTTTGGTGTACACACTTTTTCAAGCTCGAATCCACACAGTTTTATAAACGAGACACCAGAGCTATTGTTATTCTGTCATTTATAGTCCCTTTATTGGCCAAACTGACCCCAGAAAAAGGGGTTTGTATGCCTTTATTGGCCAAATTTCCTGTAGAATTTCTTTGGGATTTGCCTCAAACAATGACCAAAAATCTCTGGCAACTTGTATACTAGGTAAATGGACATTTGGATGCATTCTTCCTAGTCATCTCAGAAGAAATCAACAAAAGTAATGACATAATTAGACTGATTTATGTTCTAATGTTTGTTGTTAGCTGTGGAGAATGTGTGACTAATTTAATTTATTAAATTATTTTATTATTTAATTTATCAAATAAGCTCCCAATGGTCATTAAAAATCTTTGTTTAAGTCTCAAGCTAAAATTGTTGGTTGCATCTGACTTTGATAGTTAGCACATCATTTTGCGCTTTGCCAATAAATTATAGTTTAAGAGAAATATTAAATTGTCACAATGTGCAGCTGTGAGGTTGTTTATAGGGGGTAATAGAAATCCGGAGTACAGGTTTGTTCATTGTAAGCGAGCCATGGCTAGGAACGTGTTTCCTTTTTCATTTATTTTAACACAGCTACACAGTTACACAGCTTACATTTTTTACTTTTACGTTCATAAACATTGTTTATAAATGTCATGTCACTTAATACATATTTCCTTGAAAAATAAATGTCCAATTGCAACAAAATCTGTCCACTGGGAGCCAAGTTACCTCAATTTATCAGACAGACAGAGAAACTTATAGACTATCAGACTGACTTGACAACAACAGTAGATGCTTTAACATTATATGCAGACATACCTAAAATATCATATCTGTTCTCATTTTTATTATGCATTTTAAGTTTATGTAGCCATTACATTTATTTGTGATATTTAAAAAGAGGAGCATCTATGAATTTCAAAAGAAAAAAAATTGAGTTTGTTGACTAAAATTTAGTAAGCACAGAAAACAATACCTTTAAATCTTTTGGTATAACATTTCATGTCCCTAGTACTTCAATTAACACAGTCATATACGTAGCTTCTTATATCATCATGAGCCCAGCTAAATACAACTGTTGCAAAACGGAAATATGATTGTCAGAGAATCTTCATGTTTACTCATAAGTGTATCATTAACCAAATGTTTGGTAATGTGTTAAGTTTCATTTTAAGGAGATTCATTAATACATCAGCTCTGCAGTCTTTCCTGTCACTTTACTCCTGAGGCTCTTGTGCACTAAGTAACACAGAACATGCAGGTAGTGTCACATGAGAAACCTATTACCTATCTCATAACACTGATAAGTAAATGCATTTTTCAATGTCAGATAACAGTTTCTACAAATGTAAAAATAGTAAAATAATGAGGTAAACCACATTTCAGCAGTATTATGTTAGTAACAATTTACTTGCAGTATATAGACTCCCATTGACTCCTGTTACATGAAGTATTTTTCTTGATGGTATTATATACTGCAGATTGCTAGCAAATTGAATACATATCCCAAATGTGTGGAGTTATATGTATACCAGATAATGACCTGGAGGAGAATATAGTCCACCAAAATAAAAGGTAGTTCACACAGCTAATAAATAGAAGATCAGAAAGGTATCAGCAGTTAAAACCCAATAATTAAATGTCTGATAAGAAAACATGATTTCACAGCATTCTTGACCCAGTGCTGACCAACTTACAGTACATCACTTGCACAAAAGAGTACAGATGTATGCTCTTGAATGTATATATAAAGCACATCAGTTTATACTTCACTAAACTGGAAGATGTTAGGCACACTCTCAGTGGATCATTAGTTAGCTTTTATATTATTAAAAAATGTTTATGTAATATTTTGACAGTGTAATATTGTATAATAATAATAATTACGATGACTATAATGCAACTTTAAATTAATGTTAATATGAAATTCTATGTGTTGAATTTTTTTGGGGGGGGCAAGGTAGAAGAACCTAGGCTAGGTTTGGTCATTGCAAAATATGAAAATGGTAAATCAGTGTTCACTGTTTGAATATATATTGTTCATTTTCATGTTGTAATTACATTCCTTTTCTCAGTATATAATAGAAATGTAGCATTTTACATTGCAGGAGACAGCAGGCATGAAATCCAGAAATATGGTGAAATTGTAAAAAAGATGATGGAAACTTAAAACGGAATGGGCACATTCATTTAAAAAATCCCAATATAGTGCTGAAATTCATTTATTATAATTAGTGCCCAAAAATGGAAAAATTAATTTAGAATATAACTTCCATACTAAAAGTTTATGAACACAAATATGCAAATTATGATGCAGGCTATAACAGACTAACAAAGCAACTGATTGTTGTGAAAATGTGTAGAGGCAGGGTTCGTTAAGAACTATAATATAAATTTACCTATTATCTATGTGAGTACTAATAAAAAATGTACAGCATAAGTATATTTTGTTTTGCTTTGATGGATTTCAGAAAGGCATGACTTTCTAGTAATCTTCAATAACCTATACAGTAGATCTACTGAAAATCATTTACTGTATAAAAAAGAGACCAACTCTTCATTAACACAAATCCCACTCCCCAGAATAAAAATGTAAGAAAGGGTTATAAAATATTGCTAAAATCTGATATGGTGGTCATTAATAAAAATATAAAAAAGAATACAGTATTGGCAATAGAGAGGAATTAATATCAGTAATATTTTATTTGCACAGGAAGTGGTGCTTAGAAAGGACAAATAAGAAGACATAAAAAAACCAAAGATTAATATAAGAACTACAAAGGGAATTGAGTAGACTGGGCTTGAAAATTAACTGGATCAAGATCAAATTATGGGTTATTCTAAGAAGTGATATCAACTGTTTATAACATGCTTTTAAGTAAGTTTGCTAAATATGTACTGAATAGATGGGATGGCAGGGTTTACTTGTGAAAAGAAAACCAGGTATCCAGAACATACAAAGAACAAAACTTAGATGCAGTGCAGCTGAACTGTGTAACCTAAAGAACTGAAATATACTTCTCACTTTACATGATGGATACTATAGCCTAAGCATCCTGCCAGGATTTTCATAAATACCAATGTTCAGACAAATTGCAAACCCCAAAATTTCAAAAAATGGTTCACTGCATCCTTTAAATTGATAAGCTCCATCAGACATTGAAACTGCATTTATGGTTAGAGTATAATATTGTGAACAATGAGTCTCTCTGAAAAGTAAACAAAATTACAATTGAATGTAGCTTTTCTAGGAGGATGTTTTAATACAGTACATATGGGAAAGAAATAAGAGCTTTGGAAGGATATTTATTTTCACAATATTGATCCTCTCAGCTAAACAGACATGAAGAGTTGACAGCCTATCTTTGCAACAGTTAAATTTAAATAAATCTTTGAATATCCCCGTGAATATAATTTCCAGATATTCAAACTGTTCTGAAATAAAATAATGGAAAGTGCTTTAATATAATATGGCATGTTGATTAGAAAAGTGCACTCTCTGCCAGATTGATTTTGAACCCAGAGATTTCCTTCTTTCTTAAGTGACAGAGTGCTTTTTTGACTTTACTAATTTGTTTTATATGTTTCTTAATGATGCAATTATTTTCAATGATTTCCTTAGACTAATTTTGCATCATTAGGTTAAATATTGGTTCTAATTTGTTTCCTTATTATTTTGTATAGTTCAGCATAGTCTATTTTATCCTTAACATTATTTGATTGTTTAATTTCAAAGCATTTTACCATTAGGGTTTGGGTTGCTCAGATATCTTGGTATTTTTACTTAGTGGTACTGTTTCATAGGCTGCATCAAGCACATTAACACTAGGCATGGGTTGAATACTGATATAGTTGTCTTTCAGTCTGTAATGTAAAAGACTTGGACAGTTTGCATAGTGTATCTTTTATTTAATTATATAGTGGTTTGAGCTGTTCTTTTTATGGAACTGTCTGTGAAGATGATATCTTCCATTAGATTTCAGTTTATAAGCACACCTTCTTTGCCACTTTTTGGTAAAATAGCAGATGTTCTTCTTTTGGCATGCTTAACTCGTCACCTTTATGTGGTGACATCCCATTTGACATACTGTATTGTGGTTTATACATCAATTCTTCAAACTTGTTATCCATGATATATACCCCATGGGACTTAAATTGCTGTGACCCACCATACATTCTTTGAAAACCTTTTCCAGGACTCTTCAGAACTTATCTCTTTGACACACTTGATGAAGGCTTAAAGCCAAAGTGTTGTGCCCTTATGTCTCTCACCTTCTTTTACTTTCAAATAACCTTTACCTGGAGATTCACTGTGACACAGCCCTGTTATATGCTGTATTTTATTTGTACATTACAGTGATAAAAGAAGACTAATGTCACAACCCCTCATACCAAGAATAAAATAATTAAAGGGGGTAAGTACATAAAGATGTTGTTATATACTATATATTGAAATAGGACGTAAAAGATACAAGAAGCAACAGTCTCTATCTAGGAATGAATATACAGTTCCTAAACTATTTTTTCCAGTCAACTCACCTATTTGTCCATCTGAAAACATACAACTAAATACTCCCTTTATTGGTTGTTGTCTTGTACTCCCATTAAATGAGCCTTCATTTTAAATTATCTTCTCAGCTTCCCAAAAGAATTTATTGAGCTATGTCCATGAAATTACACTACTTTTGTCAGTGAGACACCAGGCTATAATCCCATATACCAGCTCTTTGTGTCACTGAACCTCTAATTTTGCAGTTAACCTTGGCTTCTTTATTTCCATGGAGGGAAAGCATGGTCCCCTAATGCCCCCTCCAATGCACTTGACAAATGGGACTCTCTAGACTCGCCTAAAAATGGACAACCTGGGATCCAGTTTCCCCTGCTATTGGTCAGGTGAAGCTCTACATTTGCTTGGAGATGTGCAGCATTTTATCTACCTAGCTTGATTTGGCTTCATCCTATTGTCCATATGGGTTTAATACTCCGTAGCAACTGTTCCACTACTACTGTCAGAATGGGTTTCACCCTTACCCAGAGGTCTTATGTGGGATTTCTCTTTTACCTTGTGCTTCCTTTGTGCTTCCCTTGCCTCAACAACCTCTTTTCAGGTGAGCCACTCGTTCACTATTATGATGTTTAATTTTAAACACCGTATTGATCTGGTAGCAAACACACTTCTTCACTCCTAGATCTAAAGCCTGGTGTTAATAGAAATAACAGAGAGAGAGACAGGTTGGGAGCATACAGCATACAGACCTACCACATGAGGAACCACCTCAGGATCCCAAATTAGGACCAAAGCGCACCTATGCAACAGGTGACATCGGTAGCACCACAATAATTCAAATAGAGTGGAACAGTGTGAGGTTTTCTACAGTTGCTGCTGTGCCAATCCAGCCACCAACCCCCTGAATTTACCCTGCAAGTTGGAGGACCTGATTGCAGGGCTGGATGAAGGATAATGTCACATTCAGGATGTAGCAATTGTGGATTAAGGGCCTTGCTCAAGGGCTCAACGGAGTGGAATCGCTTATGGTATTTACGGGATTAGAACCGGCAACCTTCTGATTGCAGGCACAGATCCCTAGCCTCAGAGCCACCACTCGACCCTGATAATAATAGCAATAGTGATAATAATTACTGCTATTATTTGCATTTATATAGCACTTCTCACTACTCCTGTACCATTTCAGCAACCACCAATGTGTAAATTCCACCTGGATGGTGTGATGACATCTATTATTGTGCCAGTGCACTCATCACTTATTCGCTATTAGGTGGTGAAGGGGTGAAAGAAAGAGCCAATTTGTGTCACGGGATGATTTGGGAGCTAGAATGGACTAGGCTGTGATGGGCAATTTATCCTGGACTTCAGGATAAATTCATAGTCTTTCTGTAAGATCCCCAGGGATCTATAATGACCACAGATAGTCAGGATCAAGGTTTTAGCTCCATATATATTGCACAGTGTCCCTGTCATTGGGATCCACACACAGACCACAGGCAAAGTGCCCCCTGCTGGCCTCACCAACACTTCTTCCAGCAGCAGCCCAAGTCTTTCCTAGCTGGTTTCCCATCTAAGTACTGGGCCGACCATGCATAGTTCATATGGAGGACCTGTTCTGAGGTGCAGGTGGTATGGCTGCTGAACAGGAAAACATTAAAAAAAAATCCACTGCACAGTATAACATTGCTTTAAGTCTTCCCTTTATTGCTGACTAACGTTTCTATAACTTTTTGTGTTTTGTTCTACACTAATACACAGTATTTATTAAGTAAGGCAGGAAATGCTACCTGAATGGTGATAAAAGATTCTATGGCCTTTATTCATTTTCATTGAAAATAAGCACTGTAAAATTTTGCTATTAGAGACCAGGTTTCCAGTGGGGAAAACATTTTCAAGCATTGTAAAATTATTATAGTACATTTTAATATTTGTATTACATTTCATGGCATTTATTAAAATTAAAATGTTTGTACATGTTCCAGTTGAATAAAATATTGTAATGTGATTGATGTATAGGTGTTTTACTTTAGAATATTATCATAGGCAATTACTGTCAGTATATCTTATTTATATAAAGAAGAAAGAATTATATATTTTTGTCATGTTTTTGGAGGAATGTGTGTGACTGTTTTGCTGCCAAAAAGGACTACAGTTGATTGCACTTTATTTGTCAATTTCATGCATTGCAAACTTTCTTGTTCATATTATCAGTCTATCTATCTTTTGTGTTGTATCTGTGGAAACTGTTCAGTTTGGCACCAAATGTAAAAATACTGATCTTGATAAGCTTTGAAAAGGAATGTTCCATAAGTCACAGAAGAAAATTAAGTGAGAATGATAATGAGATTTTGGTTTACATGCAGTAAATGAAAAGTATCTCAGCAATTAAGAGAAAGTGTGAATTTACAAAGTATTTTAAACATTTCCTGAATCATGTCAGCTCTGAAAAGTAAACTGCATATTCAAGGAAGAAGAATATTTCTTGGATTTACTTCATATCAGTTATTATATTTGATTTCATCTTTCTGCAATAGCCTATCCTTTATCTACATTAGAGAAGTTATAACATAATATACAATCAATCTCAGGGACAGTACATACTGTACTTATTAATATGTAGCCTAAGGAAAATGAGGTGCAGCTGCTTGGAAAGCTAATAACTGATACAGCACTACTGCCTGCCACTCTTCTCTGCTTGCCTTTTGTCAATGTGAACCGTCTAGGTCATATGTAAAACAATGCATAATGCCTTCATTTATTATTTAACATGTATTTATCTAACATCTGAAGGAAGAAACATTCTTTAAAAAATTAAGGTGAACAGAAATTCTATTGTTCATTGTCCAATTGCAGTCAAACAAAGCTGTAATATATTTTTGCATTTTTTATTCAGGATATTTGTACATTTCATTCCCAACATTATTCCATTACTGGCTGTTGGAACAACCAAAGTGTTTTTCAGTTCTAGTCAGGGCCTCTTACTCAAAGAGCAAAATGACAAGACATACAGTACACTGGTGTTCTGGAAGGATACTAAAAATAAGGTGTCTTGACATGATTGAATGGAAATACCTTTTTACTACATTGGAGAAATTTGGGTTTGGCCCGAACATTTGTGCATGGATCAAATTACTGTATACTAATCCAGAAGCTTCAGTTTGTATCAACAACATTTGTTCAGACTACTTTAAACTAGAACGTGGTACCAGACAAGGATGCCCCTTGTCACCGCTACTGTTTGCAATCTCCATTGAACCACTGGCAATACACTGTCGAAATACTGATCATATAAAGGGGATTATCAGAGAAGGACTGGAACAGAAAATTTCACTATATGCAGATGATATGGTACTGTATATATCAGACCCACAACATTCTGTGCCTGCAGTCTTAACAGCACTCACAGAATTTCAAAAGATTTCTGGTCTCAGAATTAATCTGAATAAAAGTGTACTCTTTCCAGTGAATTCTCAAGCATATAATATTAGATTAGATACCTTACCTTTTATCATTACAGAACAGTTTAAATACCTAGGGGTAAACATCACAAGTAAAAGCTCTTTATCAACAAAATTTTGCTGTCTGCATGGAAAAAATTAAGCAAGACTTGCATAGATGGTCAACCCTTCATCTCACTCTAGCTGGAAGAATTAACACTGTTAAGATGAATATTCTTCCTAAGCTCCTTTTTTTATTTCAAAACATCCCAATATATATCAATAAATCATTTTTTAAGCAATTATATTCAACAATAACCTCATTTATTTGGAACTCAACACATCCATGCATCCAAAGAGCTACCCTACAAAGACAAATGGCAGAAGGCGGCATGGCTCTACCTAACTTCAGGTTTTATTACTGGGCAGCAAATATACAAGCGATAAAAACCTGGACACAAATAGAAGAACATACACAGGCTTGGTCCGCAATAGAAGTAAAATCCTGCAGTACTTCTTTATATTCCCTGCTCTGTGCTCCAATAAACACAAGTTATCGGCAATACACTAATAACCCAATTGTGCTTCACTCACTTAGAATATGGAACCAATGTAGAAAGCATTTTAAGATGGAAGAGCTTTTACCTGTGGCACCTCTGCAAGAGAACCACCTCTTTCAACATTCGCAAACATATGCAGTTTTTAATATCTGGAAAAAATTTGGGATTAAATTGCTTAGAGATCTTTATATAGACAACGTCTTTGCGTCCTAAGAACAATTACACTCCAAATTTACAATTCCAGCTACACATTTCTTTCACTATCTTCAAATTAGGAACTTTGTTAAACAGAACCTTCCCGATTTTCCTCATCTTGCACCCTCATCCATGCTGGAAAAAATATTGCTCAATCTCAAGGACTCAGACACCATCTCTGCAATATATAAAATCATTTTACAGTCCTTCCCTTTCAAAGATCCAAGAGGGCACTGGGAAAAAGATCTCTCAATTAATATATCAGAAAAGGAGTGGAAAGTAGCAATGAAGAGCTCCATATGCGCAAAACATACAATTCTACAACTCAAAATTATATATTTAGCACATCTGCCTCGCCTAAAACTGTCCAAAATGTTTCCAGGGCATGATCCAACCTGCGAACGCTGCAATCAAGTCCCAGCCTCACTGGGTCACATGTTCTGGGCCTGCACCAAATTAACATCATTCTGGACCAAAATTTTTAACTACCTTTCAGACAGCCTTGGTCTCACAATCCCTCCTAACCCATTAACAGCTGTGTTTGGGGTTCTTCCAGATGGGTTTAATGTGGAGAAAGACAAGCAAACTGTGATTGCATTCACTACACTTTTGGCACGCAGACTTATTCTGCTAAACTGGAAAAACCCAAACTCTCCTCTTTTAAGTCAGTGGGAAACCGATGTTTTATACTATTTGAAGTTGGAAAAAAACAAATACTCAGTTAGAGGATCTGTACAGATTTTTTTCAAAGCATGGCAGGATATAATCAGTAACATTTTAAAATAAGTTCCTAAAGCACAGAGTTGGCTTATCAAACTTATTAATGTAGGTATGTTTACAAGCCTTAAATTTTACGCCGTTTGCCTTGCTCTCTTTCTCAGGGGTGGCGGTCAACTTGTTCATAAATCAATTTTACTTTTTGTAAAAATTGATTGATTTGTATGGAATGATTGCAATAAAATTAATAAAACTTCAAAAAAGAAAAAAAGGTGTCTAAATATTCACATTTTCTGCAGAAAACTTAAGAAAACAAGCTTAGAGATCACAAAACAGCAATGAAGGTTAATAGAAAAAAAAATATCATTCTAAAAGCATTTTTTAAAATTAAAAACCCGCTACCAGACTGTTCAGTATTGGGTAATGCAAAAAGTAGGTCACTTCTTTAAAATTCAGGCAAAGATAAAGGATTATCTCTCATCTTCAAAATTTCAAGGCTAAGAATTGTACTTCAAGCACCACAACAAAAAAAAACAAAAACTTGATAAATAATTTTAGATGTTTTATCTAAAGCGAGGGATTTTAGAAAACTGCTGCTTGACTTAGCAGAGTGCAACAACCCTGGAGCTCTCAGACTTCTACCATCCCCAAATTGTACTGCTTCTTAGGCAACTGCTTTAATTGCATCTACGTCCTTCAATTCCTGTAAAAAAATACTCATAATTTGATTCCATTTCTTAACTGAGGTGCACAGTGGCCCAGTTTGAAATGAACTCCAGTCTTTCACAGGAAACATTCAAACACTCTTTTTTACTCATACTGGGCAAAATCAGAGCTGTTAAATTACCCAGCAGATGTATCTTTACAATATTAAAGGAAACCATAAAGTATATACAGTATGTATTTAACAATTAAAAAGATCAAGACTGAAACTACAAATCTGGAATTCCCATCATTCACTTATAGTTGTAAATTATGACCTTTTGTTGTCATCATTACCTTCAATGAATATATTCTAATTGACATGACTTACCAAGCCTTAGAAAGCAGCAGGTGTACATAAAATAAGCAATTTACTTCTGCATTATTAACTGATCCTTAAAAATGTACTTCTCTGTTTCAGAACAAAAATCACAGACTCCAAGATGGAAATGCATTAAGTGAATTTTGGAGACTTTGGGAACCACCCAAAATCTTTATAGTGGAAACCAACAACAGCAACAGTTAAATCAATAATAAATGTGCCATTCTGGTCTGTGAGTGCAGTTGTTTATTCATTATCATAATATGGTGTATTGATAAATAATTACACCTAACATATAACATAAATTTAAAGGTATGTATCTTATGCCTGCATTAATGAAGCAATGAAACACACCTGAGTAATCACAAACACCTATGAACCCAATTGTTCCAAGCATTATGGTGCCCTGAAATGTGGGGATCATGTATAAAAAGTCTTGTCATTTCTGCACGGTGTAGCCGAAATGTATGCAAACACCCTTAAATTAATGGTAGCAATGTGCACTTTAGTCAAGTCTGAATTGTGTGATTTGTAATTTTCTGAGGAGCAGAGGTGTAAGTCAAGGAAAAATGTTTCCTTGTCCCAAACATTATGAATGGTACTGTAAGTATAATATACTGTTTAATACAAAGGGACAAAATTTACATAGAATGTATTGCCTGAATCCTTATATCCTCTCTTCCTATGAAAGAAGTACATTAACATCAAGTGCACTCATCTCTGGCAAAAACCCATGTGATACATAAAATCAGCTATAAAAAGCAAGAAAACTGTAACATTTAGTGGAAAACTGGATCAAAACTCTACAATGCATATTTGTTTTATTTTATAATTTGCTAAATCTTGTAAAAAGAGCAGTAAAGTTAATTTAGGCTTTTAACACTATTGTAAAAATATTAATGTTAATACGTTAAAATTATGCATCACTGAATATCAGTTCATTAACAAACAACAGAAAAGTATATCTGCTCTGACATTTTGAAAGTAAAATTTAAAAATTACAATACAAATACAAAACAGTACCTGTTTTTCATTAAGCTTTTTCTTTTTTGCCAGTATTTTTTTTCTTTTAATTATGTAAATTTAGTTTGCTATTTTTTTTGTCTCCATGTATAGCCCAAGGGGGTGCAGCTTCCCACTGCCATGGTTGTGCAACTTTTAAGGCTATTATCTGAAGCTTATTTAAGGACTTAGCAGGCCTTGGTGTAACTGTTGGAACGTTAGTTTTCTTTATTGTTGTATAACTAGGTTTTGGATTATGTGATTTTTGTGAGTGTGCATCTTTTGATTCTTCTGGTTTTGAATTCCTACTTTCATTTTTGGTTTTGTTATTTATAATATGAACTTGTTTCTTACACTTTTAGGTTTGCCTCTTGTAGGCAAATAGTTTAATACTTTTTTCCATTGTGTCCTTTATTACAAGTTTTGTTAGTAAATCTCCCATTTAAAATTTTTAAGCTTGGCCTTAGAGCTTTGAGGCCTATGTTTTGAGTCAAGGACTTTGAATTTTGTAAGCTATCAAATGATAAACTATGAGTTTTTCATGCCTTACAAAGAGTAGATTGACAATCTCTGTAGATGAGAAACTTCAGTATTAAACTCTGATTCTATGGCACCTTTCAACTAAAAAGATGTTAGTGTCATTGCATAAATTCATCATCTTTAAAAATACTTTTTTTGGGGGATTTAGAGATCAATGAATCATGTGGTTACAATTAGTTTGGTGCTTGTTATGCTTTAACATGTTGAAATTAATTAGCTTACTCCAGCAATGACATTTTGTTTTTCTTTTGGGTGCAACCATTTTGTGAAGAATTTGTGGATGGTCCCTATGCCATTGTTAGGTCAACTGGAAATGTGTGGTGACTACAATTTATGGTTTTTTCTCTAAGTACATGGTCCTTTTTGGATACCAAGCTTTCCTGAACCTTTTTCTGACTGTGATTCTTGAAACATACACACTGAGCACTGTTTTCTCAACTATTAATCCGTCTTGTTCTGACATTTAGATTTAAATTTTTGATTTAGCAAAATCTCCAATTCTTCTCAAAGCTGCTGCCACTTTGTGTGGTCAGTATAATAACTCACTGTCATCTTTTCAGAAATGTAATGGCATTTCCTTTCTCATAGAATTCTTTAATTCCAAAAATCTGAAACTTGTTTCTACAGTTTATGTCCTCTAACTCAGAATTATACTCTGTGATGCTAGTTAACTGTACAGAGTTTGAATCTGTTTATCAAAGTGTTCTAAGATTTCCATCAGTGCTCCAAACTCTGATGAGAGCTTGTTCTGTGTAATCTTAATCTTTTTTTATTTTGCTTTACAAAGTATAGAGCTCAATCTGAAAGCTCCACTGAATAGAAATGAGTATGGCATAGGGAATCCATTCCCGGGAAATCGGGAATCCTGCATTTCATTCCCGGGAAACCCGGGCGCCCGGGATGACATAGTG
>JANRMT010049829.1:52685497-52696401 GCA_026402145.1 Polypterus bichir lapradei
TTTAATAAAACTACTGCAATATGTTGATACAAATAACAGACTAACCTTAAAAGCAGTTCATGCTGTCATACAAGTACATGTATCTTTAGTTGTGGTAATAACTGCGTAGAAAGTACAACGTGTCCAGCGTGCGGTCGTCCAAGCGAGAGCGAACCTTCGTGCAGAGTATGCCAGCCGCTGAGAAAGCACGCTCTGCCTCCACTGAAGTAGGCGGCACAGTCATCAGATACTGGTAGACTTCTTCTAAACAACGGCCGCACTTGCCATTGCATTGAAACACCGCCATTTCAGCTTTTACTGATGCATCCAGTTTCTTGTCATCATTCTGTGATGGTAAGTTTCTTGGCACAGATAATGCGGATGCAACAGACTGACGCATTGCAAATTCAAGTTGTTGTTCAAAGCTGTTGTCTGATGAAGTGCAAGCTGCAGCAATGGTGCCACCTTCTTCCAGTTTTATGAATGTTGCAGCCGCTGCCGAACTACTGCTGTCAGTTTGTTCAAGTCGTGTTACCAGACGACAAACGAATTTTCGGATGACGTCATTAGATGGTACCGAGAACATGTCTGTAGTAGCCGTCTTTCGTGCAGAAGCTGTATGCAGATACTGGAGAACAGCTGCATGTAATCCTCGTCTGTAGTTTATTCTAGACTCAAGAACATCTGCCAGAGTCTTTGCAAGTTCTGAGCTCTGCTTCTGTAGCTGGACAATGCAAAACTTCAGAGCCGCTTCTGCACTGATCAGATTTGCTTCACGCCTGCACGGTGCATTAACTACAAACTTCAACGGTTCCAAACAGGACACCATTTCACTGATAACTGTGAAGTCTGAGTCAGTTAAGTGTAAGTGTTGCCCCAGATCAATCAGTGCCTTCTGTATTGTACCCCGTAATTGCAGAAATCTGCTCAACATATCAACCAGCCTGTTCCACCTTGTCCTGCAGTCTAGCAGAAGACCGATTTCTTTGCCGAATTCACTCTTCACATACGGCTGAAGTATGCTGTCATTCATCGTTGGTGATTGTCTAAAAATCTTGACGATTTTACGAACCTTGTTAACAATATCGTCATATAATTCATCTGACAATTCCACAAGAACATTGTAGCTGTCATCAACAACTTCTAGATCTTGTTCACCATCATGACTCTCAAGTATATCATCCTCATCGTCATCACTGTTGTCAGTGTTGCAATGAGACGACTCGGGCTCGGCTGTAGCAGTAGTAGCAGGCGCAGCACGACCTCTGCGGCGATACAGCACATCTAGCACTACCAGCTGGATACAGTGTGCATAACATAATTGATGCTCAACTTCCAGTAGTCTTCCGATCTTTGTCATGACACTGGCACCGTCTGTACAGATGCCTACTATGTCACTGGTAAGACTGAGCTCAAATTCTGCCAGTTTACTCTGGAGTAAGTCAATGCACTTCTCCGTCGGCATCGAGCCATGAACTCTGATTAATCCAAGGTTCCAATACTTGGACCTTGTTCATGGACATTTGCATTCATATATCGTCAATTTCTAGTGGAAGTCCATTCATCAAACGTTATACTAAAGCGCTGACCCTGCTTCTTCTTGTTAACCATCTCTTCTGTTACCAGCAATTGGATCGTTTGACCGTGATCCATTACCAGACGCTTCACAATTTCAGCAGAATTCAGCAAATTTCCGAAACCAAGTGCGGACAGTGCTTTGCGTAAATCAGCTGATGAAGCGAATATTCGAAACGGAAGTCCATCTCAAGCCGTCATTCGTGCTAATACTGCCTGCAATGTACTTTCGTTCTTGTTCTGCAGATATTTCGTCATTGGCCCCACTGCTATGCGCTTGGATGTCGTTGGTGTATCGTCATCATCATCTGGGTTTCGTTTCATAACAGTTATTTGATGAACTCTTCTCAGATGCTCATGTAATCCCTTTGTTGAGCCACCAGATGTTTTCAAAATAGTTTTACACAGTTTACACTCAGCTGACTGGCCTAGCTTTTCACGCAAAAAATGTTGCCAAACTCCGTTGTTTTTAAACTCGACAAACTTGGCCATTTCTATGAGGCTTTCAACACAAACAACTGATGTTCCGACTGCCGACTGGATCCGAGCTCTGCTCCAGTTGGAAAGTTGACTCCAGCCTGTACAGTCAACAGCACGTGCCACAGACGTCAATGAAGTCTGCCCCATAACGGCATTCGTGAGCTGCAGAGTGCGGAGCGGACTCCTCCCAGTCCACCGTGCTCAGTCAGCCGGGAGACTGACTGCTGCTGGTCTGTTGTTGAATGAATTAATGAGCAATACACTACACTGTGGGCCAAAAAACATGCCACTTATTTTCAACTATAACTCTGTTATTTCTTGATCGATTTTTACACTTTTACACGCTATATATGCGAGCTTGGCCGTTCCCATTTTCCCGGGAATTACAGCAGTTTCATTCCCGGGAACGCGGGACAGTGTTGGGTTCAAAAATCTCCCAGACAAGAGTGTGAGCATGAAGTCGACCCGCACCTTTACAACAGGGTACTCATTTTCTTGCAGATGTGTGTGGTCGTCATTAATGCTTTGGGGTATGTAATTATGGCATTTGTGACCTTGGGGATAAATAAGGCCTGTGCACAATAGATCAGGAGAGAAATCAGAGTTAAATGAAAGAAGGCAAGACAGGATGTTAAACTGAGTGGAAGAATGAATGAGGTACAGGATCATTGCTGACATGGTGGGATAATGTAGAGGCAAGTGGTCAGTTAGCAGACCCTAGATGACAAAACGACAGTACCCATGGGGCATGGAAACTCTTACTGAATGCCCAAGGAGCTGAAGTGACCAACTAGTCTAAATGGGCTCCCGCTAAGGGATGATGTCAGCTAAAAAGAGCAGGGCTTGCAGGGTACCATTGGATGGTGGCTGGAACCACAGCCAGAATTGAAGGATGTCTATGCTTGCTGGAAGACATTTCCTTCTACTGAGAAGACCTGACATGGTGAGCAGAGTTGATGTCAGACTGTGGAATGAAGTATTTCCTTGTATTGATTTTAATAGACAGATCCTGGCAGTGATTTTAACTTAATTGATGGTTTAGAAAGAAACTGCACATTTAATTTAGACACTTTGTTTTTGAAAATAAAAAGCACTGTGCACTTTTCACCTACCCTTCTTAGTTTAAAACTATCAATGTCCTAGGTTCAAGGGAAAGATGCCAGATATGGGTAACACAAATTGTAACAATATATTCCATTACTGATACTAAGAAAAGCACAAGTTTTATAGCATTAAAGCTGTTGGTGTACTTCGGACATTATTTTGTTTCCAAAATGACTTTCTGTTGTAGTGTTAGCCCTTAAATAATATTTTAAAAGACATTAAAAGGTGTTCACTCTACAAAAGTAGAAAGAAAAAACAAAAGCTAGCATACTTCTTCTGAAAATAACAGTGAGGTTCATGTCTTTAAATAAAAAAAACACTATCACTATTTTTCAAAAGTCTAAACATACATATTTTTTAAAAATATGAATTAATTCTGAAGTAATTTTAACATAGCATATTTTAAGTGCAGTTAGCTTATTAAAAATACAGATGTTTTGCCTAAAGGCTTATATTTTATAAAGAACAAAAATGTTCCCTTACAATTCAATATAAAATAACAATCATAAACTACAAATTATTTTAAGAAATTAGTTGCAGCTTTGATCATCCAAGATGAGTGGGCTTTTCAATGTTTATGAAGTCAACACTTTTTATTTTCCTTTTGTGCATTAGTTTTACATACAAATTTAAAATAAGGAGCTAGCTCATTCTGCATTAATCTCAGATTTTTTGAAAACTAGTAATAAAGGAGAACTATATTAAGTGCATATGCATAAATCTTTGTTGAGGATGAGTGTAACATGGCCATAATTCACAGTATATCAAAAAAATTATGCCTTATATTTACATGTATGTTCCATCATGTTACTACTGTTGCATGTAACTATCAGTCCTTTGTTGCCTGTTGACATACATTCTTGCATGAATTTTATGGGCTGTGCATGATCTTTTGAAATTTGACAATTGTCACCTGATTTCAGCTGCTGTTTTCTTTTAAGTCAGAATATCCATTTTGTCTTTTGTATGCATCAAAACCTACAAAGACTGTCTTTTTTTTAACAAAAGGATCAGCTGAGCAAAGACAAATTTTAAATTACATTATGGCTCTGCTCTTTTTACAATGTTATAGATTAGTTTCCCTGCCTTGTTTCCTGCCTTCCTTTTGTGTTTCTGGGTTAGATTCTAGCTTTTGTAACCCTGAACTGGATTAAGCAGGCTAGATAATGGACATATGGATATTGTTTCACAAGTTGTTTATTCCGCCATTGAATTTGATCTGCATGCCATTCATTTAGTAGGATTGAAAAACAAAAACGGCTGTATTTTAAAGAAGATATGTCATAATCTAAAGCATGAAATGTACATTAGCTGCAAGCTCAGCCTGACCTGAATCAATTCTTGATTTTATTTCATTATTGATATAAACCCCTGTGTGCACTTTCTTTGAATCAAAGGCTTCTTCTTTTTTCCTTTCAAATATACGTTCATACATGTGTCATATTCTGTTTAGTAGTATATTAAGAATGATACGATATTCAGTTCATTATAGTGCTGCAAGCCATGCAGCACACTTGACCTTTGAGTCAACACATTATTAGATTATAAAGATCAAACTGATCTCCTGTTCATTTGCAACTAGCTGGAAACGGACTTGGGTCCTTGTACATCATTAGCTGGTTGTATTGCATTTTCTGGTGAAAAGTCTCTCTGTGTAAATAGATTGCCATTTTATATTGATTAAACTGTAGTGTTCTCATCCAGATGGTCACTAATTGGGTAGCAAAGACCAGTTAGAGTCAGCAGTGGGGCAAATGGTAATTAAAATTAGTTCCATGACAGCTGAGCCCTGGGAAGTGCAGGCACACCCTTTGATGCTGATGCTGAGTAAATGTAACTTGTGTTGAAAATCAAAATGTCAAAATTAAATATCAATTAATCAAATAATTAAAAGGACAGTGTTAAACTAAATATTGTAAACAAACATTTTTATTTTTTAAAGTTAGATATTACTAACATAGTAAAGCAGGTGGTCAAAGGTAACAATTAAGAACTTCTAAATGCAAATTTAAATTGACATTGATATGATTATGCTAATCTACAAAACATTCTGTTGTGCCATAATGTTTGGAAATAAACTTGATTTAACTAGCCAAATTAACAGTCAAAAGTGTACACCTGAGTCAGCAGGTTTGAAATGAAAAAACATGAGGCTAGTATGCATGTCTGGCTTGTGTTTGGAGTTTAACCTCAGCCAAGGATCAAAACTCGTCCAGCAAATTAAAAAGCTTCTAACTTACCAGTGCCTTATTTGCTTGGCCCCACACTTGTGATTATTAAATCCATTGACATCTGAGGTTTAACCCAGAATAAGATTAATTTGGTAAAAAATCAAAGAGCATGTTACTTTGTTGACTAATTTAAAATAGAATTGATATTTATATCAGTGGCTGATGAAGTTTGATTTTCTAAGATAGGCTAAACATAGATGTTGTAAGTCTTCTCCTTTCCATATTGGATTTCTGTCACATTGGAATCTCCAATCCAACTTCTTACAACACTTAGTGTTAAGCAGGTCATTCTATAATAACTAAGCTAGTATAAGACAGATGTCTGTATTTTCACCATTGCCTTTAATAATAGGCTAGGAATGTTATTTTATTAAATGACAAGAGTAAATTGCCACCACAGAAACAACCCTTTGTTTATATATTTAAAAAAAAAATCAGGCAACTGCTTCTTTATATTCTGTTTCAAAATAATTAGCCACCTCTTAAAACCTGAATATCCAGGAAAGCTCACCGATTACCCTTCAATGAGGACATCAAATCAGCCAGATGTGCCTCCTTATCATTTATCCTCTTCTGCAGAGGATACAATGTTCTGCAGATTGCAAGGTTTTAGGCAGAAGTGTTGTTTTGCCTTCACACAGAATAAACACTATTTTATGGTTAAGCTACTTTTAATTTTCTTCCACTGGATTTGGCATTTTTTTTTTTTACCAATTCTACAGCCAGACTCCACTGGTCATCCCATGAGGTCATTGTTGATTTTCATATTATCTTTTACCCAATCTCAAATGGCTTTCCATTACAGTTCTAACTGTTGATTCAATTTCTACTTTTCAAAAAGATTTGAAAGTCTGTCAAAACCACATTTTATTCAAGTGAGTTAAGGGAAAGAATGGACTAAGGGATTAGAAAGACTGATGTTTATGGAAAGTAAAAACATTGTTCCATGTTTGTATGAGAAAATACTAAGAACTGTAAAATTAAATCTTATTTTTTTTTATTTTTACAAGTCTGGTCCCTAAGAAACATCAATTCAATGTTAAACTTTATTACAAATACTGTGATGCAGGTTTTAATTGCAGTTTAAAAAACCAAAAGATTTAAGTTTTTAATCTAATAAATTATAAAAGATAAATTTAAAGATAAAGCTTTAGGATAAATTTGGATATGCTCCTATACATTTTTACATGAAAATACTGCATTCTATATGCAGCACATGAATTGCCTTGTGTGATTATATAACGTTACCAAGTTTCTGAGTTACCACTTGAACATAATTGATACAGCAATTCACACATTTGCTTTGTATACTTTTTACTCAAATACTCTTATTTTAAGTGAAGTACTTCACAGCTATGTGCAGCAAGTTTTTTTGTTACTGGATTATGAGGGTAGCCCTTTAAATAATCGGTTGCATTAGAATATTTCTCCTCAAGTATATCTATTTTAAACAAAAGTGTTTAGAAAGGCAAGGAGGAGGAGGGGATTTAATTTGCTGACCTGTTGAAATTACTGAATAGCATATGTGTGTTTGGAAATGGATGTTACTGTGTTTGTTTAATAATTGTATTGCTTCTTGGTTTTGGGCACCGCAAAGAGGTAGTGCAGGGGCAATAAGAGCATAAACAATGAAATGAAGATGAAGTAATGGGGAAAAAAAAGTAACAAATCTTCAAAAATGCAGTCACAACCAAAATGACTATAGCTCAGATGGCATTTTTCCAAACTGCACTCTCTACAACTCTTGTCTGGCAGTTTAAGAAAGACACTGCACATGTAAATGTTTTAGGGATATTGAACAGAATCAATCAAATACAGTAAAGACAACTCATAGGATTAATAATGGATTGAATAAGTTAAACAAAGCTTAAAAGATTAAGCTACATATCGCTACAAAAAGGTCAAATTTCAGTGCAGCTATGGATGTTAAATGCTGATATAAGAACAAGCGGCAGGCCCTAAGCTAACCTTTATATGGGTGTAACTTTGCACATACACATAGCTGCAAGAAAGTACAGAACATACGGAAATCTCCTATACGAAAGGAACATGGGCAAATTTTGAGTGTGCTGCTACATAACTGGCCTGTCAGCTACTAATAGGTTGCTTGGTTGGGAGAATAGATGTCTTTGGATGTTTACAATTGAAGGGTGCCTTGTCTTTCAACGCATACAATTAATTCAATTTAAAATATTTTTATATCTATACTAATAAAAGGCAAAGCCCTCACTGACTCACTCACTCACTCACTCACTCATTCACTCACTCACTCACTCACTCACTCACTCACTGACTGACTCATCACTAATTCTCCAACTTCCCGTGTGGGTAGAAGGCTGAAATTTGGCAGGCTCATTCCTTACAGCTTACTTACAAAAGTTGGGCAGGTTTCATTTCGAAATTCTACGCATAATGGTCATAACTAGAAGCTATTTTTCTCCATTTACTGTAATGGAGTTCAGCTCGAGGGGCGGAGTTTCGTGTGACATCATCACACCTCTCACGTAATCACGCATTACGTAGAAAACCAGGAAGAGCTACAAAACGCGCTGAAGAAAACATGCATTATATAATTAAGAAGGCAGCGAAACAATTAGAAGCGAGCGAGTGACATATAAAACCATATTCAGCGGCTCACGTGAACTGACGCAGTGCGCAGACAAAAAGCAACAGTTCCAAAGAGTGCTGTAGTGCGCGTCAACTAGATCTGACTTGCGCGATCACATTCCAAAAAATATTTCTTTTCAAGTTCTATTTAGTCCATATGAGTCAAACTCAAGGCCCACGGGCCACATCCGGCCCGGCGTGTAATTATATCCAGCCCGCGAGATCATTTTATATACTGTATTATTGTTATTAATGGCCCGGGGATATGAAGCGCTGGTAACACAATAAACTACAGATCCCATAATCCAGCGCTTCAGCTGCCTTGCCGAACACTTACCGCGTTAATCAAGTCTAGCTGATGATGCTGCAAGTTATTGCGAAGCTAGCCCACACGATGCTGAAGAGAAAAGTTGATTCTGAAAATAGAGCCTTTAAAAACCGATGGGAGGCTGAGTATATGTTTACTGACATTGCCGGTAAACCCGTGTGTCTCTTTTGTGGAACGTGTGTACAAAAACTGGGGTCTCCTGCCCAGCAAAAGTCGAGCAGCCGGCGCGCGCGCATAGCTGTGCCGGGATTTGAGACGCTGACTGCGCTTCTGCCTTAAGTCAAAGTGAGCACTTTTAATTTTTTTCATCCTCCCCCTGAGCTATAGCCCAGACAAGTGCAAACACGGGACCCCTTTTCTACACCACTGCAAAATAATATTAAGGCGATTCACACTTTCTTTTGCACGTATACGATTATGAGGTCCTCAGCTCGGATTATGAAGACACGCACACGAGTGGAGGACTGACAGTGCCATCACAGCCGATTAATGGCAGAGACGTCTCACCAGTCTACACAAGACCCACCGCGACTGTCCCCAAAAGGCGATCATAACGTCACCGAACACATCTCTCTATACTATATAAAAGAAAAAGGCAACTTTCCTTTCTTTACACCTTTTTTCATTTTATCCCAAACCAAAGCCTTTCTCTCTTAACACTGCAGAGGACACAAAACAATTTTTCTTTAATTGCTGGTAATACCGGTGAGGCACATTACCAGAGGCAGAAATTTGAACGTTCACATAGAAAATGTAATTTCTATACCACAGCCGTCGTGTAGCGCCTTTCAAAAGGGATCAACTACCGAGAGATGATCCATATACATTTTAGCTGCTGTTAGTACTACTTACCTGTTCTGTTATACCGTCTTTTAAAATGTAGTTTACCCGCAACCACTCGAGTAGTGCTCAATGTACCTGTACTTCTTAAAACGTTAATGTTTTACTGTTTAATAACTAATAGACTATATTTTATTATTTTTCCCTTGCACTCAGTGACCAAAGCTATACACACACATATAGACACATACATATATATACACATATATATACCTGTGTGTATGTTTGTATGTATGTGTATATATATATATACACACACACCTATCTACATTATATATATATATACACACACACACACATATAATTTGTGTGTGTGTATGTATGTATGTGTGTGTATATGATGTAGATAGATATGTATATATATATGTGTATATGTAGATATCTAATGTATATACATATGTATATATTTATATAGATATGAAGATATGTATGTGTATATATATGTATGTATGTATGTGTATATATATATATATATATATATATATATATGTAGACTCAAACCCATTATGACAGCAGCAATCCAAGCTGTGAGAAAACAGTAAAAAGGAGGCGTGTCAGATGTCGTGGTACATTTTCTAATGCAGCTAGACGAAAACAATTTCGTGACGCTGCCGCCAAATACACAAAACAATTACTTTCACAATCATGTTACATTATTTTTCAAATGTTTCCTTTTCTTTTTCATAACTTCTTTAACACACGACATCGCTGCGAAGTGCAGTTATTTTGCTATATACAGTAATCCCTCGCTATATCGCGCTTCGACTTTCGTGGCTTCACTCTATCGCGGATTTTAAATGTAAGCATATCTAAATATATATCACGGATTTTTCGCTGGTTCGCGGATTTCTGCGGACAATGGGTCTTTTAATTTATGGTACATGCTTCCTCAGTTTGTTTGCCCAGTTGATTTCATACAAGGGACGCTATTGGCAGATGGCTTAGAAGCTACCCAATCAGAGCATGTATTACATATTAACTAAAACTCCTCAATGCTATAAGATATGCATCCCGCGCGGTGTATGTTTGCTTGTCTCTGCCTCTATCTCACCCTCTCTGAGTCTGACATTCTCTGCGCCTGACAGAGGGAGTGTGAGCAGAGGTGCTGTTTGCACAGAAGCTGTTTGCTTAAAAGATACTGACGCTCCTCTAAAAAATGCCGCTTTATTGCGGTGCTGGGCATATTTAAAAGCACAAAAGCACACGTATTGATTTTTTGATTGTTTGCTTTAATCTCGCGCTCTCTCTCTGACGTTCTCTGCGCCTGACGGAGGAGATTTGAGCAGAGGGGCTGTTTCAACAGAGGCTGTTTGCTTAGAAGATACTGACGCTCCTCTGAAAAATGCCGCTTTACTTAAAAGCACACGTATTGATTTTTTGATTGTTTGCTTTTCTTTGCGAGCGCGCGCTCTCTCTCCTAAATTCTCTGCTCCTGATGTAGAGACTCATTTGAAGAAAAGATATATTTGCATTCTTTTAATTGTGAGAAAGAACTGTCATCTCTGTCTTGTCATGGAGCACAGTTTAAACTTTTGACTTAAGGGTGTTATTTCATGTCTAGAGGGCTCTAATAATGTTAACAGTGTGGGAGAGTTTATAAGGGCTTAAAATATATAAAAATAACCATACAAACATATGGTTTCTACTTCGCGGATTTTCACCTATCGCGGGGGGGTCTGGAACGCAACCCCCGCGATGGAGGAGGGATTACTGTATATATATATCACAGCGACACTCATAACAGTGACAAAACAATTACA
>JANRMT010049829.1:52696801-52751313 GCA_026402145.1 Polypterus bichir lapradei
ATATATATATATATATATATATATATATATATATATATATATATACAAAACAATTACATTAACAATCATGTTACGTTATTTTTTAAATTTTTCCTTTTCTTTTTTATACCTTCTTTAACACACTACTTCTCGGCTGCGAAGCGCGGGTATTCTGCTAGTATGTTGATAAATGCAGGCTAGGCAAAAGTGTAAGTACAATATGTGAATATAGCAAAAAATCACATATTGATCCTGCTATGCACATTTAAATCATAAATCACAGTGACACAGAAAATAGTGATTATATTTCCATTATTACACACACAGTAGAGAAAGCAAAAGCAAATTTCAGTGGGAATATTGTAGTAATGGGTCACTATTATCTGTAAAAACAGGAAACCTAATTTATATTTGTATAACAAAACTGAAATTCAGACAAATGTTTGCAGATATGTGTACACTGTGTGTATTTATTATTTTGCATTATTTTTATAAATACCTAAAGTACTTCAAGCTTGGTAATGGCCATGTGCATTATATAAAAATAAATATGTGCGTTCACTCATCCACCATTTTTTGAAAACCCACTTAATAAAATTGTAGGGTAGTTCAAGTCCTGATCTTTTCAGATACCATTGGATTTTAGCCAGGAATCCTTGTTGAAGGTGTGCAGCATGGGAGCTGAAGCATGTCTTGTATTTAAATGCATTCTTAGATCACAGAGATAAACCTATTGCACATATACTGTCATAAAGTCTCATAGAAAATACACAGACATTTTCAGGCATTCATATCAAGTAGCATGAGAGCCATGCTGACACGTATTCTCATTCAGCAGTTATATCATTTCTTTGTATTTCCCAGGTTTTAATTAACTAATGTGCTATAAATAGTAATTTAAGAAAGAGTCTTACTGCATGCTGCAAGTCTTTTACCGAGTGTTAAGCTTAGTTTATCCGTAGAGAATATAAGACCTACCAAAGTGCTGTCTTTAAACAGCACATTTAAAACATTGCAAAATATTTGAACAACTAAGACAGAAAGTTAAGATTAATATATTACTGGAAAGGTAATGATGTGAGTAGTAAAACATTTTAAACATATCTTCTTTGAAATTCCAAAAATATGACAATACCTCAGTGAAGAGATTCTTAATTCCATAAGAACCAAACAGTATATTTAAACTTATCCCTTTCTTTGAAAAAGAATGATTAGAGATAACAATTGAATGAATGTTTGCAGAGGCTCTCCTATTGAGGCTGTGATTTTGAAATATTTGCAAATCTTGGATTAGGACTCTTGGGCAACTGTTTAAGTGATTTCCTGCATCCTTAACTTATATTCATAAATGTCTCTTATGGCATGTATTTCAACATTTCTGAGCTGGGGGCTAGTTTCGACATGAATTCCCAGTGAATATCACTTGTTAATGCTCAATATTTTCCAAAGAGCAAACACCTCCCTGCCACCCACCCTATTTTTGTTCTGCTAATAGCATTTAACAACTAGTATTTGAATGAAATCTACCAGGTCAAAATCTCTTCAGTACATTTTCATATGAGAATTGAAAAATATATTCAGTTGCATGAATTCCTAATAGAGTATTATATTTTAAATAATACATAGGAAACATCTGTGTGCTTTTCATGAATCACAAAATGTGTTACTACTCTTGTGTAATCAAGCATTAATTATTTACCAATATTAATGATTTATTCATGTTTATTTATCTGATATTATCACTGTGCAAAAATTATTAATGATGTAATTTGCAATTTTTAGATAAACAGTGTCCTACTTTTTTCATTCCATGTGCTTGTTTATAAAGTATTACGAAACATCTGAAAGAATTATTGTAAAGCAGTTAATGCATTGTAAGGATTGAAATCCTGTTTAATGCTTAATATTCATGGTAAAGTTTAAATGATGAATGCTGGCAAGCATGTGGCAGAGTACTGCATTTCTTTTAAAACTGAGATTAGCTCTAGGATAAAAAATAAATAAATAAAAAATTATGTGTTGGGTAGTAGTATGATTTGTTACAAAGGCTTAGAGGGCACATTGTGGCATTTGTACTGTCGCTAGCAAAGCTGCAGTTTAGTGTCTGAAAGTGACATTTTGGAACTGCAGCTTTAGTTACAGTGTACTTCGCTATCTGCTTCCGTGTCACACCACAGACCTAACTTTGACTATAGTTCATGAAGGTTAATGCCTTGTTATTTAACAATAAGAAATAAATAAAAGAAAATTTCAATAATAAAAGATAATTTCAAAATCAGTCATATGTTATGTCTGAGTATTTGTGTTCTCTTGAACGTTTGTAACATAATTTCTGACTCGATCTCCACTATAGAAGAATATTGGCAACATAATGTTAACACTAGAATTACCAAAGCCTACGAAAAAACCCGTAAATTCAGCCCACCTTAAATCCCTTCACACCTCTCCGTCAGTGTCTTTTGTCTTGTAAATATACCGATCAAAACAAGCAGTAAACAGCCTACTATTCCATCCTCCCAGTTCGTACTAAGTGTAATGTTAATCCTAGTTTAAAAAAAAAAAAAAAAAAATGGAATTTTTTATAAGCATGTACAAGATGATTGATCGTGGTAACTACACACATTTCAGTCATGCGCCATGATAGTTGGCATGGAAACAATCCTTAGTCAATGAAAGTCAGTGTTATATAGGAACAGACCTAGGCTAAAGGTAGAAACCAACCCAAAACGGTTATAGAAACAGACCCAGGCAAAAGGCAGAAACCAACCCTGAACAGGGCAATAATCCATAACAGTGCACACTTCATTATATGTTGCCACTTAATCTGACTGTATGGGATGGTGAAGAAAAAACAGAATACTTGGAGAAAGATCTTTGCATACAAAGGAAGAATGTACTGATTCTTTACAGGCAGTACCCAGGCTGGCGTTCAAGCCTTGGACTCTCATGCAATGTGGTGGCCTCATTAACTGCAGTACTCTTAATCTGCTTATTATGTTAACCACAAACATCAATTACTCATATAAAAGTAACCACAAATATGAGAGCTTTTTTTGCCATCCTGCATAATATAGGAAATCAAAGGTATTTTTTTCTTTTTTATCACACATATAGCACTTTATTCATGCATTAAGCAGTATCACATGATTTTAAACATACCTTTGTCAAATGCCATAGAGTGTCATGAGTTGTAAATTCAAAACATTATTTCACAGAAGTTTTTTTTTATTATATTTTTAGATCCGCTAAAAGCAGGTCTAAGTAGGGTGGGTAGTTTTCTGCTGATAGTGGGTAAAAGTGATCCCCAATATACTTTTGGTAAAGAATGTCTTTATATATAATTTGATACTATCCGTATGTATGGGGTTTACGTCAATACCCCGTATGTATGGTGTTCGTGTCAATACCTCGACTCAATACATGTTAGAACCATGCAATGGGACTCTGCCTCTGTAGTTAGAACATAACGTGGCAAACGCAGACGCAGTATTGCATGATTGGCTAAGAATGTTCGAATGCTTCACTGACGGCGCTGGACGGCCGAGTATAGTAAGTTGGTGTTGGTTCGAGCAGATAACAGTAAGTTCGGTTGGTTTCTGGAACATTGGTTTGGTGGGGCGTACTTTCCAGGACTAACATTGTTGACTGACTTAAACCCTTCGACAGCTCCGGAACCGTAAGTAATTTAGAACGTATCGCCATTTGCTTGGTACGTCGAAATCTATCTTTGGGCAGTTCGGTTTTGGCATCCGTCCTTCTGACATCTATTGGCAAACTGAGTAATGACGGCTGGGTATTAACAACGGTCATTTTTTAAATTTTAGCTGATCTCAGATCTAAAATGACCACACCAACATAATTATTACTCCAACTCTGATTAGAGTTGTAAAATACGGTTTGTTTTGAAAATTTGTTTGCCAGAAAAAATCAAATGAGGTGCGCCGAACTGCTGAGTTCATGTCTCGCAGCCCCATTTAAACAGGAAGTTCTTCATTACATCAGCCGAAAAGGTCTATTTTAAGTACAAATCAATGCCATGATAACAAAATCATTTCAAGGACTTAAAAAAACAAATAATTCTTTGCAGAGAAAGTATGGATTTCACAAACGTAAAATTTGTAGCCTGATTCAATCGGGCTCCTAGTCGCTAGTACATTATATATGCCTTGGCAGTAATTAGTGATTACATTTTAAAATTTCAACATGGCAATCTAGGAATGAACATGAATAAAAAAACAATTTAAAGTATTAACAGGCAGTATTTAATTTTGACTTCAAATGCAGAGGGGATATATGTTAAAATAATTTATACATTTCTAATATTATGTACCTATTGTGCAATTCTGAATGAAGAGAGGAAGATTGAGATTTATACTAATTGTATTTAGATATGCCCTTACTTGTCTGTCAAAATTAAAAGATTTTCAGACCCGGCGTACCTTTTTTTAAGTAGTTTAGATCAGTGGTTTCCAAACTCAGTCTTGGAGACTCACTGTGGCTGCAGGTTTTTGTTCCATTCAGATTCACAATTAGGGATAATGATTGGTAATAAGTGATCTAATTTAATCAGCTGGGGCCTCATGTATAACGCCATGCGTAGAATTCGCAGTATAACATGACGTAAGCATAAAAGCCGAAATGTGCTTACACACAGAAAATTCCAGATGCAGGAATCTGTGCGTACTCCAACTGCCGCGTTCTTCCGCTCCATAAATCCCGATCAGCGTGAAAACTAACGCACGTGCACGCACGTTCTGTCCCACCCCGTCTCCTCCCAGAATTATGCTTCTTTGAATATGCAAA
Source organism: Polypterus bichir lapradei (assembly GCA_026402145.1). Taxonomy (NCBI): domain Eukaryota; kingdom Metazoa; phylum Chordata; class Cladistia; order Polypteriformes; family Polypteridae; genus Polypterus; species Polypterus bichir. Next base: position 52,701,584 of record JANRMT010049829.1, read on the forward strand.
TCAATATAAATAGACCTTAAGCTCAGTGTTCTGTGAAAAGGCAATGGCAAAAGCAAGTGGGAACATATAAGAATTTCATTGAATACCAAGTGGAGGCAAAGAAAAACATACTATTTGTTGGTTTATACAGTGGTATAATCAACAAAAGGAAGTTGATCAAGTGACATAGCGTATTGAAGAAACAAGCTCAAGTTCACAAAGTCGCACAGTGCCCGACATAAAAAAGAAGTTGTCACATATTAAAGTCGCCATGAAAAGGCGAGACGTAGCCCACCGTCTGAGTGTCATATGGAAGCTTATTAGGGTACAGTGAGAAAAAAAGGCACAGAGTAGGAAAAAAAGCATGAAATGTTAACATCAATCTTGAAATATCCACTTTAATCACGTAGTTTATTTTGTCATTAAAGTAGAACATAAACTTCATCTTAAAATCATTTAATTTACTAGTTTCTCAAATCCCATTGTAACTAAAGTAGCACGTTAAATGCTTTGTTTTGTATTTAATCTTCAATAAGCTCTATGTGTGTGAATCACTACATGCTTCCGTTTTTTCTCTTTCTCCGACAGGACACATAATCCATTACATTCTTGATATTACAGCTCTCTGAATAATTAAAATTCTGAGATTTATATGTGATATCTTTTTCATGGTGACAGGAGTGAAAGCATGTTATTAAACATCGGAACACGGTGCGTGATTGTGTGCGACCTTCGATGAAATTACTGTAGCAGTACTGTCTCTTTCAAACGTACTATCCTCCAGTTCCTGTCCTTACTTTTCTTTCTCCAAATACCCAATCGCCACACAATCAGCTCTGTAATAGACATTAAGCCATCTGTAAGCTTACAACAACGCTTCTACAAAACTTTTGAGAAACATTCAAATATCTTCATAGTACGTGTTTAATTATTCTATCCGTCTATCCTTCCAGTGTCGCGTCATCCTCAGCAAATATACAGCGAGGCAGGAACAATACGTGAACTTGTTAGCGCTGCAGCACAGTGTCCTCACATGTTTAAATATTAACAATACAGATTATTTAAATTAAGTTAAAGTTGTATCTGCATAATATAATCAACATATTTTGCTGCATTTCATCTTAAAAATGATATCATCATCATATGTAAATAGGTGCTTTATAAAGTGGCGCAGGTTGTGTAATATTATAACTGTAGTGCAAGTTTACAGTGAGGTGATTGTACTTATAAGTACAAACAGTTCTACAAGGAGCAATTGATTGAGTGCGTTTATAGTTCTTGGGATGAAACTGTTTCTGAACCGCGAGGTCCGTACAGGAAAGGCTTTGAAACGTTTTGCCGTGACTGAGGCAGAGTGGGCTTGATGCTGTATACCTATAATTCTCTTTCCGATCAGCTGCTGCTGTGATTCCCCACTCAGATACAATGATATAAATACTCCAAGTGGTGCAGTGAGAGTAATATGGAAAAAGATGATCCGTTGTGGCAACCCTTAACAGGAGCAGCTGAAAGAAGGAAAAAAAAGATGCAGTGAGAGTTACAACGCTAAAGCAGTTATGGTATTTGGAATACTATGGCTATTCCCTGGGCCATTATATTGTTACAGGTTAAATACAATCAGATGCATTACACTAATAAACAATATACAGTTAGTTTCTGTGTGTTTATAAAGCCGCGGCAGGAATGTGGTTCTAACAAATAAAGGGATAACCACACAGGGACAGTAGCACTGCTTTGACGCTGGGTGCCGCCAATCTGCAGAACCAAGCGGAGAACTTGCGTACGACAAGGTATGAGGTACCATGGAAAAGTGCGTGGCTTTACGCCAAGTGTAGGTTTTATACATCGCAATTTGAACGTGGAAACGTTCTTACGCAACATTTCTGTGCGTACACACCGTTTATACATGAGGCCCCTGGTCCTTTTTTTTTGTTCTCTGGTTCAACCTTCAGAAAAGCACAGTTCCTAGCAGTTCCTAGTTCACAGCTGAAATTTAAGGGCGACAGGACTCTGGAACAGTTTACTGCTCCATAGCAGATGTTCTCCTTACATTGAGGTTTTTTAAGACTCAGTTTAAAAACCCACTTTTTCTCCTCTGCTTTCTACGGTGTTTGAGGTTGTCGGGAGGGGGAGGATAGATATTAAATAGTTTGATTTATTTATTTGATTGACTGATTTTACTTAAAAGCAGATAACATTTCATGCAATTAAGTCAAACTTAAAAAAGCGAACAAAAAAAGCAAAATTCAACCCCCACCCAAGAGAAAGAGAGGATAGCCAGCATCCAAAGTTACTCTATAAAAGGAACCAAGAAAGGAAGAGTACCCTTCCCCCCCAAAGTGAAACTTTATTGTAAAATGTTATTGATTGGAACTGATCCTCTACAGTTGTGCTTGAAAGTTTGTGAACCCTTTAGAATTTTCTATATTTCTGCATAAATATGACCTAAAACATAATCAGCTTTTCACTCTCAAGTCCTAAAAGTAGATAAAGAGAAACCAGTTAAACAAATGAGACAAAAATATTATACTTGGTCATTTATTTATTAAGAAAAATGATTGAATATTACATATCTGTGAGTGGCAAAAGTATGTGAACCTTTGCTTTCAGTATCTGGTGTGACCCCCCTTTGCAGTAATAACTGCAACTAAACATTTCCGGTAATTTTTTCTCTATTAAACAGTTTTAACTGCTTTATAAAATTGGATGTTTTATAGTAGCATTACATGTTTCTTTGTACAGCACTCTGGTACAACTTTTGTTGTTTTTAAATGTGCTTTATAAGTAAATTTGATTGGTTGAGCTTTAAACTCTTATCTCTATTTTGTTGTTTTTCAGTTTTTACTCTTTTTTTTTGTGTAGTTTGCTCCATTCATTGTATCCTCATAGTGACAATTAAAAACAAGCAGAGTAGACACCCGGTCAAGCTACATTGAATGATGTAAGGCTGCAACTACTTCAGTGTCAGATCCACTAAATAGTAAAAAGTGGATTAAATAACCATAACACTTGGAAAAGCAGAATTAATATGAAATTGCTAATAAAAAGTAAAAAAACCAACAACATCAAAAAAAATAATTATCCCAATTTAACTGCTAAGTATATTTTAATAAAAAAATGATCTTATTATCTTATAAATGTAAAACATGCTGCAGTGCTTTCTTAATGTAGAATAAGACAAGAGAAAAATAAAAACAATAGCTAATTAATTGAGATCAGTGTTATCAGGTGTTGTCACTGGTTATGAATCTGGTTGGAACAATAACCTGAAACCACAGTGGGTCCCCAGGACTGACATTGAGAACCCCTGGTTTAGAGAGATTCCCTTTGACAATTACACTTATAATAATATTTGTGTTTGAGCATTTTCACCTAAATGTCTTTTTTTCTTTTTTTTTTTATAAATCTGTTGCATTTTTGACACCCTTTATGAAGTTTCAAGAGGGTTTAGCTGAACCTGTTTACATTTTCACTAATTTAACTCTAGTCATAACTGAGTGCTTAATCCACAGAGTTAGTAATTTAATATCAGAGCGCTGGCTACACTAAGTCTGATCCATGTTTAAACAGTTAAGATTAATTTATTATCTTACACTTGATAGGTTATAAACTCCCATTTTCAAAGTAAGATACTGGCAATACAAGAATTTGGTTCATATTTACTAAGGGTAAAAGCAGATTTGCCAACTTTGACCTTGGATAAACCTCACATTATTGTCACCGTTTACCTTAAGATGATTAACAACATGTCTATAATCGAAGTACATACTGCATGGTTTTCTCATGTGGCCATGTTTCCAATGTTAATGGTATAGTCCATTCTGTCATTATGAAAATGTTTGAATATGGGCTTAAATAGGATTCAAGCATAATGTGAATTTCATTCAAGCAGAAAGAAATATTTGCACTTAATTAAATCTACCTTTATTACAAGGCTGGGCTCAACTTCTTGTCAACTACTTAACATGTCAACTGCAAGAACACTCATATCTGGGCTGCAGTGGCTCATACATATTTACAAACAAAACTATGTTTCAGTGATACACATCAGTTATTGGGAATGTATTAGGCTTCCCAATGTTTTATCCTTTTTTCAAGAGTGTGCCTTTGCTGTTCCTTGCTTGATTCATCCTTCAAGTTTATAGCACATTATAAATATTTAGTATTCTTAGGAGAGCCATTGGTTATGAACAAGAGCTTCTCTGTTCCATGGAAAAAAGGAGTTATCTTAATGAATGTTTGTCTTGTTCTATATATGTAAATCCAATGATTGTCTAGTATGTGTTTCTATCTATATTACACATATGAAGTGGACCAAATAAAAGGAATTTAATTGTAAGAGATTCAATCCTTTAACAATACATGGACGGCAGTGTGAATACTTCTTGTCCTTCAAGCATTGTGTGTACAGTGAATCTGTAACTAAAATTTTTTTTATTTTCTTTCTTTTGATAACTGATTTGAATATCATGCATTTGCAGGATGCAATTCCTATGGGTTCACTTGCTTTTCAAACAAGTCTTAAGAGACCCAGGAACAGTCAACACAAGAATATTATTGTTTGGTATAGTGACTTAAATGTAGACCATTTATAAAACTGTATGTCATTGGACTTAATTCTGTGTTCGTTTGGGTGTAATTGGATAGACCAGAAAGTGTACTGAAAATGCTATAACCTCCAGTGAAGTCAGCCTGCTGCCTAACTCAAAACCAGGAATTAAAAATGTTAATTGCCTGCACAAAGTCAGTAATAGAACATTTAAATCTGGCAACAATAGGCACTTAGAGCATAAGCAAACTCAAACAATGCATTGGAGCTACAAACAACAAGTTAAAAAATGAAAGTGGAAGACTAGTTCTGTAACAAATCAGTACCACATCACAGTACATGTATTCAGGCAATAACAGAGGATCAATTCACCTTTGCAATTAACATGTCTCCTGCCAGATAAACTTAATACCTTCTGTCCTTGCTTGTAATCAGTCAAATAAACGGCCAGCTGAATTCTTAAAGGTGCAAGTCCACATGGCACATTCAGAACATGGTAATATTCATGTGACAATTATCTTCTATAACATTCAGTATGTCCCTGGCTAAAGCTACAGTAAGGACCTTCTTTAAGACAGCCGCCATTCCAGTGCCATTGCAATCTACAATTGTGAAACTACTGGGTAGTGGTACTTGCAAATAGTAAAATCATCACCCACCCAATCTTACTGCTAGATCCATCCATTACTGGTTTTAAACGAGGAATAAAATACTTCTTTTTGAATGAAAAATCAGATATACTTGTCAATTTCCAAATTAACAAATGTAATTACATTTCATTAGCCAGATTAGACTTACTGGTTGTAATTCAAATATAACCTTAGGTTGAAGCTTGTGTGTATGTTCAAAGTTGTTGGTGTTAAACATTAGTATTTACATATTACATTACATTGTTCTCTGGTAACTAAGTTCTTCGGGACCACGTGAGTGTTTATCTTTCTTGGCTAATCACCAGTTCTTGTGTTAAGGGTCAATATTGGATTCAGTTTTTTGAGATGCATCAAGAAAGTCAATTTGTTTTTCGAGATTCTCACTGTAGATGCAAGGTGGAGAGCATACTGAGTAGCTGTTTCACAGTCTGGAATGGTAACTGCGCTGTAGCAAAACACAAGGCCCTGCATGAGGTGCATGAAATGTCGTAGTTTATCAATAGCTGCCACAGTCCCATTCATACCTATTTATGACAAGATGTTCCCAAAGAAAGCACATTTCTTCATCTCACACCCTGTTTGAAATTTCTAGTGCTGTCCAGCAAACAATAATTTAGTATTCTGCTGTACCACCAGACTGGCAAACAGTTCCTTCCCTTATGCCTTTAAAATGTTAAATCCCATGCAGTGATCTAAATGACAAGTCACTAAGACTCCATTATGTAAGCATGTGCACTACTGATCCAATTTTACTGTGATCGTTACATGTTTTGTCTGTTATACAAGGTCTGTCATGTTAATCTATACTAATAAAAGGCAAAGCCCTCACTCACTGACTGACTGACTGACTGACTGACTGACTGACTCATCACTAATTCTCCAACTTCCCGTGTAGGTAGAAGGCTGAAATTTGGCAGGCTTATTCCTTACAGCTTCCTTACAAAAGTTGGGCAGGTTTCATTTCGAAATTCTACGCGTAATGGTCATAACTGGAAGGTATTTTTCTCCATTTACTGTAATGGAGTTGCGCTTGACCGCCGTGGGGGCGGAGTTTCGTGTGACATCATTACGCCTCCCACGTAATCACGTGAACTGACTGTCAACGCACTATGTAGAAAACCAGGAAGAGCTCCAAAATACGCTGAACAAAACATGCATTATATAATTGAGAAGGCAGCGAAACATTAAGAAGCGAGCGAGTGACATACTACCATATTCATCAGTACAGCTACTTCGGAAACAAAGCGCGGTATAAACCAAAACTTTAAATTAACTTAATAGACAGGCTGCCGCTGGTGCTTTTCGTGCCCAAGGATAATGCGGGATACAAGTTTAATGAGAGGACGCAGGATATAAACGAGAGTTTTGATCACTTTGTAACTAAGTTAAAATTGCAGGTGAAGGGGTGTGCTTATGCAAATTTCGAGAGACTGTGTTTGTGGGGGATTGACAGTTAAGGCGGGTGGGGGAGTCACGTCATCATCTCCCCTCCCATTTACCTCATTTCGCTCTGAGCTGAGCTCCGCGGCTAACGCCGTCTTCCGAAGCAACTTCGTCACACTGCCACCAAATACAGAGAAATCCACGTTAATACACACTCTGTCTCTAGACTTTCTCCACACTGAATCCTCCAGGCACTACTTACAAAAGGTTACATTGACAATCGTGTTACGTTATTTTTAAAATGTTTAATTTTCTTAGCACAAGCACAGCTGAGAAGCTTCGATGCATGTGCTCCATAACGCGTTAAAAAATAATGCATTTAATCACACTTTGCATTACAATCAAAGGGGAACTTTTGTCAATGCATGATTTCCTGGTACACCGATAACATTGATCAGCGCATCCCAATTCATTTTAGCCTCGCACCACCTTGGTTTGAGAAGAAGTATGAAAAGATATGAGGTTAACACACAAAAACAGATCACCAATTCAAGCTTTATGAATAATCGATTCGCCATCAATAATTGTTTTGGTAAAGCCATACTCAGTGTAATCCTCCTTCCATTTTATAATTTTTCCGCCACTAGCCATGATTAAATGAACGGTAAAAAAGTAAGAGCGAAGCGAGGGTGACTTATTTAGGCAGGCATATATATGACAGCAACACTCATGACAATCATGTTATGTTATTATTAAAATGTTTCCTTTTCTTTTTCATTACTTCTTTAACCCATTACTTCTCCGCTGCGAGGCGCGGGTATTTTGTATATGAATGACCTCCAAAGAGCGCGGAGACTTTTGATCATGTGAACGTGTCTGCAAAAACTGGCGTCTCCTGCCCAGCAAAAGTCGAGCAGCCGGCGCGCGCGCGCATAGCTGTGCCGGCCTTTCACACGCTGACTGCGCTTCTGCGGCAAAATAATATTAAGGCGCTTCGCACTTTATTTTGCACGTATACGATTACGAGGTCGTCAGCTCTTATGAAGACACGCACAGGAGTGAAGGACTGACAGTGCCATCACAGCCGATTAATAGCTGGGACGTCTCACCAGTCTGCACAAGACCCACCGCGACTGTCCCCAAAAGGCGCTCATATCGTCAGCGAACACATCTCTCTATACTATATAAAAGAAAAACGCAACTTTCCTTTCTTTACACCTTTTTTCCTTTTATCCCAAACCAAAGCCTTTCTCTCTTAACACTGCAGAGGACACAAAACTAATTTTCTTTAATTGCTGGTAAGGCACATTATTAGAGGCAGAAATTTGGACTTTCACATAGAAAATGTAATTTCTATACCACAGCCGTCGTGTAGCGCCTTTCAAAAGGGATCTACTACCGAGAGATGATCCATATACATTTTAGCTGCTGTTAGTACTACTTACCTCTTCTGTTATACCGTCTTTAAAATGTAGTTTACCCGCAACCACTCGAGTAGTGCTTAATGTACCTGTACTTCTTAAAACGTTAATGTTTTACTGTTTAATAACTAATAGACTATATTTTATTATTTTTCCCTTGCACTCAGTGATCAAAGCTATACACACACATATAGACACATACATATATATATATATACACATATATTTATATATACCTGTGTGTATGTTTGTATGTATGTGCATACACACACACACACACACACACACACATACATACACACACACACAAATTATATATATGTGTGTGTCTGTGTATGTATGTATGTATATGTGTGTGTATATATGATGTAGATAGGTATGCATATATATATATATATATGTATATGTAGATATGTATATAGATATGTATTTTGATATATATATATATATATATATACATATATATATACATATATATATACATATATATATATATATAGATATAGATATGGGAACAACACTCATATCAATGACAAAACAATTACATTAACAATCATGTTACGTTATTTTTTAAATTTTTCCTTTTCTTTTTCATACCTTCTTTAACACACTACTTCTCCGCTGCGAAGCGCGGGTATTCTGCTAGTCTATACTAATAAAAGGCAAAGCCCTCACTGACTCATTCATTCACTCACTCACTCACTCACTCACTCACTCATTCATCACTAATTCTCCAACTTCCCGTGTAGGTAGAAGGCTGAAAATTGGCAGGCTCATTCCTTACAGCTTACTTACAAAAGTTAAGCAGGTTTCATTTAGAAATTCTACACGTAACGGTCATGACGGTCGACAACGTCCGCCATGTTGAAGTTTCTTATTTATGGCCCCATCTTCACGAAATTTGGTAGGCGACCTCCCTGCGCTAACCGAAACCGATGTACATACTTATTTCGTTGGTATGATGCCACTGTCGGCCGCCATATTGAACTTTCCAACGGTCTTTGTTACTTATGGGCCCATCTTCAAGAAATTTGGTACGCGGGTTCCCAATGCTAACTGAATCCTACTTACGTACATATATACATCCATATCCTGCAGCTCAGTCACCGTGTGAGGCGGCGTTGGTTCCCCAATCCCAATGCCTCCCACGTTGTTGGCTGCCTGCCTATATAAGGCTATCTGTCGCTCCGGTCTCTACATTCCCTTCCTTGCTTCGCCACAGGATTCACGTCTCCCTGCTGATAACTACAGCCTTTTTATTTAATCCACGGCTTCTCCGCTGTTTTATTGTTTGTTTATTATGATTATAGTTATTGTGTAGGTATTTTACACTTACTTTACATTATTCAGGTACCCATTTCCTTTATCGTTCCAACCGTACCCCTATTAACATGTCTATCGAGGTGATCACCATCGATCAAAGAACTGTCACTTACCGAGTGGTTTCCATGCCCGGAGATGGCACCTACCTTTTCCATTCTCTTTGTTACATATTGCACGGCCATATCAGGCTCACTCTTGATATCCGGAGGAACATTGTGTCTTATGTATTGAATGACTGGGACAGGTTCAAGGTGGACTGATGACGGTACAGGAGATAATTATACTACACAGGAGCACTATAAGAGTGAAATGCTTAAGCCCTTCACCTATGGTTCCGCATGTGAGTAGAAGGCTGCCGCTGAATTGTTCAGTTGTCGATTTCAAGTGTACCGAAATGGGCAAATATTTTACACCTTTGGACAACCGCCAATGCCTCTTAAACATCTTAGATTCACAGGTGATGATTTGTGTAGTGGACTCTTTGATGTTTATGAATGTTTAAACTCTCAAAATCTGGATGTGAAGTTATCAATGAAACCGGGTGTGTGCTTACATCGCTTGACAGATGCCGAATGTCACTTCAACACAAGTCCTGCAAATACTGTCGTAATTGAAACAAACCATGAAACTCAAATTGATTATGACAGCAGCAATCCAAGCTGTGAGATTTGAGACAAGATTACTTTTCACATGGCCAACTGTACGTTGCATGCTCAAGAGTAAGCTCAGTGCACAGCTTGGTCATATTACAACCGGAGGGCCGAACTGACAATGTGGTATACAAAGAGATCCTTAACAAATAATTATTGGTATATTTTCCCTCAGTTTAAAAAGGTTTAATTTTCTACTTAATAAAAATTTTAAGGCAGTACTTCTTTGCTAGTGAGATATTAAAGTGAATTTAAAAAATATTACATTATGCATTGGTTGTTCCACCCCAGAAACTTTTTTGGAAACTTTTCTTTGGATGTTTTCAATCAGTCTCATTAATTTCATAGTAAACCCTCATATATTGTATGAATGTTTTTCCATATATAATTTCATAATCTATATATATAATTCACTAAGGCAAGACACCCATGGAAAGCACGCTGGAAGGAGCCACGCCCACCAACTCTAAGACCATTAGATATGACGACAACTCGCAGAACCACGCCTACCAACTCGGACGCGATGACACAAGAAAAACGGCGTCATTTATATTCGTCTGTCGTAGAGTCCACATGCACCTCTGAGCCACGTTGACTGTTCATAGAGGCATGTTTTTCGCGGAAGTGAATCGCTATATGCATCGTGTAAAACAGTTTGCGAGGGGTATCCCATGGGATCCTTAAAACAATCCTTTAAAACTGAGGTTAAAACACAATGAAGGATGCAGTCTTTAAAAACCAATAAGCCCTGTGCCTCTGTTTCATTACCGTCTCACCTGCTTCACTAATGCAGGCCCTGCAACAGTCGAGACGCTCTCTCAGCAGCACAAGAGAAAGCCGCGCACACACACAGGCAGCGCCAGAGACAGACAGAGACACACACACAGGCAGCTGGTGGGCGGCTTTCCGTGAGTTTCTCTTGCGAGCGGGCACATGACCAGGCAGTGTGTATGGTTCGAGAACGACGTTGGACGCAGCAGGACTATCTAAGAAGAGGCATGTTTGTCACGGATGTTAATCGCTGTATGCGGCGTGTAAAACAGTTTGTCACGGATGTGAGTCGCTGTATGCAGCGTGTAAAACAGTTTCCGAGGGGTTTCCCATGGTCTTACAGTTGGTGGGCGGGTCTCTGGCAATTGTTCTTGCGACTGGGCACATGACCAGGCAGTGTGTATGCTTTGAGTGCGAGGGTGGACGCGACAGGACCATCTAGGAAAAATCATGTTGCGGATGTGAATCTCTGTATGCAGTGTGTAAAACAGTTTGTTTGTCGCAGATGTGAATCGCTGTATGCGGCGTGTAGAACAGTTTGCGAGGGGTGTCCCATGGTCTTACAGTTGGTGGGCGGGTCTCTGTTTGTTGCTCTTGCGAGCGGGCACATGACCAGGCAGTGTGTATGCTTCGAGAGCGTGGGTGGACGCGACAGCACCATCTAAGAAGAATCATATTTGTGGCGGATGTGAATCGCTGTATGCGGCGTGTAAAACAGTTTTTCGTGAATGTGAATCGCTGTATGCAGCGTGTAAAACGCTGTATTGTATGTTGCCCTCTCCAGAGTTACATCTTTTCATTCACCTACAGTTGTATCCTCAAAACCAACCCCATTTGGACAACTGTGTCTTTCAGGAGGTGTTCACCCATCAATACATAATTATGCGGCGTATGCTACGCCGCGGGATGGCTAGTGTTGCATATTTGTTTTATATAGTTGTGCTGCACCAGTTTGATTTGAATCTTTTGTGGTGTTGGGCTACTGTAAAATTTTCTGTTTGTATTTGTATTCTCTCCAATTCCTCCAAAAATGTATGTGCAACAATCTGGTCATATGGATTAAATGTCTCTTGAGCTTTGAATTTATTGAGTTACAGCCAATGTAATCATGCTTTCTTGGTCTGGTCGATTTTAAAGTGGGTGACAAAAAAGGTGCATTTTCATGCAGAAGATTATGAGTGATGTTCAATAATATGTCTGCCAAAGTATCATATATTTGTTAGAAATCTGAACCTGTCACTGGAGATCAGGACATGTCTTGGTTTGCCACATGTGCAATTTGAGGTCATTTCATATCAAATGACAGATTGGGATTGTCATTCTGTCATTAAATTCTTTACAAAAGAAAGGAAAAATCCAAAGGAAATTCATGAGAGGTTGAATGCAGTGTATGGGTGTATGGTAATAATGCACAGCTTTGAGCCAAGCAATTTTAATAAGGATTGGAATCAATTGAAAATGATTCTCACACAGGATGTCCTTTGGAGGCACCTTCATAGGAATTGTGGTAACAAGTGGAGGACATGATTATGGAAGATCGCCATGTTAGGCTAGGTTTATACCTCGTGCGACGGGACATGTGCACCTGCGGATGCTACTGCTATGCAAGCAGTGTAATATTTATACTTGCACGCATACTATATGTAAATATGGAGGATTCCACTGGATGACAGTGTGAGATATCACAGTGAAAAATCAACGTTCAGCTTTGCTGTGTTGTAAATTGCCAGAAACATACATTAAACTCCCAGGACACCTTGACCCAATATCTCTGAAATGAATGGATTAATCCATCCATCAATCCAGGGACGCGCCAATTACAGCAAGCACTGGGCATGAAGTACAAACAATCTGTGGATGGGGCATCAGGTCATTGCAAGGTGAATACAAGCACCCACATACACTAGCATCATTTTAGCATCACCAAATCCCCAAACCTCCGTATCCTTGGAAGGAAACTGGAGCACGCTGTGGAAACTCAACAGGAAAACATGCAAACTCCAGGCAGTGAACACCAGGCATGTGACTCTCTACTACAGGGCAGCGGTGCTACTGCTCCGCCACTGTATTGCCCCCACACGTGTAATTATTAACAGTATTAATTATTTAAATTAAGTTAATTTATCTGTAAAATGTAACATACTGTACATACATTTATCACATTTCAACATTAAAATGATATCAAGTATAAATCTAAGGATTCTAAATGTGCAGATAGGTAGAATATCATAAATTTAATGTGTTCTGTGTGGCAATCTCTTTCTGCCGCTGCTATCAGTGCAGCAGGAGCATCCCAGAAGCACGTAGCACTTAGCAATTAACAAGGGGGTCAGTTTTAAAATGTCGTTTACAACGTTCTACTTTCATGACAAAATGAACTATGAGATTAAAGTCCAAATTTCCTCTTTAGTGACAAAGTGAAGAAGAAAGAAGGTCTACTTCGTTATTTTCCCCCATGCCTCAAATACATTCTGATGCTGGTATGAAGGTGGCAAAAAAAAAAGATGGCACAAAAAATGGTATGTAAGACCTTTAAAATGCATTGCATCATTACTATGGGGAATATGTAATGCTTGTATTGTTTATGCAAGAAATAGATGAAGAGAAGCACCAAGAATACATTTGTATGTCAGCATTTAAATTTGATTTGCTTCACCACATCGAAGCACGCACATTGATCCTGTAGGATCTCCAAAGTGGCTTGGCTGTCACATGTTGATAATAAACAAAGACTCTGCCATCACATTCCAACTTGAATACACTGTACCCCCTGATTTTTTGCTTGTAATTTTTGAGTATGTGCTCAGAGGATGTGTCAAACGAATGCTGGGAACATGTGGCAGCCATGATGCATACGTATTCTGAGTGTGAATTAAAAACTGGCCGTTAAGGTTAATGTTATAGTCCTAGGCATTTCAGCTAGCACAGTTGACAATCATCCATATGCATTTGAATGGATTTCAAACTTAGTTTTTGATGGGTTCCCTGAATGCTGTCATTGGATTAGAAAGCATGTCATCAGGGATTCTGTCATGAAAACTTAATCCTTCTTAGAGAAAATCCCACTGACTTGTTTCCATGGATTATAACTGGGGATGAAACTTGGGCTCACCACCATGACCCTGAAACCAAACAAGAGTCCATACAATTGAAGAATAAGCAGACACTGACTCCCAAGAAATTTCCTGCACAGCAGTCAGTCATGCTGGCAGTTTTCTGGGATACAAAGGGTGTTCTGCTTTTGCAGTACACCACACAAGTTAGCCATCACCGGAGACGCTTCCATAATTAAGTCATTACACAAAGCCATCGAACAGATGTTGCAGTAAGCAAGTAGATTACTTAAGAAGCTAAAAATCTTGGACAGATGATTTTAATTTCAAAATCTCAATGAAATGTCTAGCATTTACTTATGTCACAAACTACCTTAAGTCATGGTGCAATGCCTTCAATTTAACATATAATTTATTGCTGTAGTATGCAAAACAATCCCAGTAATGCATCACAAAATGCTTTAATTTCTATGACATAGAAAATATATAAAAATAAATCTGATGACACCATCTACCTTCTGACAACCAGTCAAGCAATCACAAAGATACATGTAAGAAACGGGACAAGATGAGGGAATTATATTGACAAGCTTGTGAGGTGAAGGGACTGTGATGTTAGTTTGAAATGTGGAAATGAAAATAGCAGATGTGGTACACTAATGTGACAATTTTCAGGGTGTTATGTGTTGTATGCTAAATGCTGTTTCAGTTATTGCAAACAACTGGTCAGTCCTTTATTTTGTGTGTTATGGTACACATTGCATTAATTCTGTTCAACTAATAATTTAAAATTTGTCCTGTCATCATATAAAATAGAAATAGGGCATACAATTTTAGGGGTAATTTAAACACTTTTTAATAGGTTTATTTCATTGTGAAATGACAAATAGAATATGATGAATTATTTTTCAAAGTCATTTAGAAAAATGCAGAGTTATTATTTATGTGCATTTAAAAAAAACTTAATTTAAAAAAAATGTTATTTAAGACGAGAAATTATTTTTAACTACTTTATGCAATGCCACAAATCAGGAGACTAAAGTAAATGACCATTCACACTGTCCTCTTATCTGCATACTGCATCCCAAAAATGTATTTGTCTTAGTTTTACTTAAGGATAAACTAAGCATTTATGCTGGCAGTGATTCCTTTGAAATCTATTTCCTGTTTGAATGATAATTATTGTTTTATTAATATTACATTTAATTTCCATTTTTCTCTTCCTTTTAGTAATATGCATTGGAAAGATATGCTTGAGTGGCAGAGGTGGGTAGTAACGAGTTACATTTACTTGAGTAACCTTTTAAAAAAAATTGTACTTCTAAGAGTAGTTTTACTTTTTACTTTTACTTGAGTACATTTGTGAAGAAGAAACTCTACTCTTATTCTGCTACATTGGGCAACACTCGACTTGTTACTTTTTTCCATTTATACATTGCACTATATGTTTGCCAGAGAGAAGTCGCCAGTGGATCTACTGCATGACTGTTTCACCAATCAGACTTAGCAACAATAATCACATGACTCATCAGTTTGTTGAATGCAAGCAGATCTTATGGCCCATTTTAACACCATCCTTGCAGGAGTTTACTATCTCTACCACAAACAGGCAATTTAGAAAGGTGGGTTAGAAGTACAGTATAAAAGCAGGTGGAACAGGTCTACACTATGGACACTCACAACTGTCATGACAATAATTGTTCTATTACCTAATGGTGTCATTTTATGCTATACTAGCAAAATACCCGCGCTTCGCAGTGGCAAAGTACTGCCTTAAAATTTTTATTAAGAAGACAATTAAACCTTTTTAAAACTGAGGGAAAATATACCAATAATTATTTGTTAAGGATCTCTTTGTATGCCACGTTGTCAGTTCGGCCCTCCAGTTGTAATATGACCAAGCTGTAGCTGTGCGCTGAGCTTACTCTTGAGCATGCAACGTACAGTTGGCCATGTGAACAGTAATCTTGTTTCAAATCTGACAGCTTGGATTGCTGCTGTCATAATCGGTTTGAGTTTCATGGTTTGTTTCAATTACGACAGTATTTGTAGGACTTGTGTTGAAGAGACATTCGGCATCTGTCAAGCGTTGTAAGTATACAACCAGTTTGATTGATAACTTCACATCCAGCTTTTGAGAGTTTAAACATTTCTAAACATCAAAGTGTCCACTACTGAAATCGTCACCTGTGAATATAAGATGTTTAAGAGGCACTGGCGGTTGTCCAAAGGTGTAAAATATTTGGCCATTTCGGTACACTTAAGCATTTCACTCTTCTAGTGCTCCTGTGTAGTATAATTATCTCCTGTACTGTCATCAGTCCACACCTTGAACCTGTCCCAGTCATTCAATACATAAGACACAATGTTCCTCCGGATATCAAGAGTGAGCCTGATATGGCCGTGCAATATGTAACAAAGAGAATGGAAAAGGCAGGTGCCATCTCCGGGCATGGAAACCACTTGGTAAGTGACAGTTCTTTGATCGATGGTGATCACCTCGATAGACATGTTAATGGGGGTACGGCTGGAATGATAAAGGAAATGGGTACCCGAACAATGTAAAGTAAGTCTAAAATGCCTACACAATAACTATAATCGTAATAAATGAACAATAAAACAGCGGAGAAGCCGTGGATTAAATAAAAAGACTGTAGTTATCAGCAGGGAGACGTGAATACCGTGGCGAAGCAAGGAAGGGAATGTAGAGACTGGAGCGACAGACGGCCTTATATAGGCAGGCAGCCAACAACGTGGGAGGCGTTGGGATGGGGGACCCAACGCCGCCTCACACGGTGACCGAGCTGCAGGCTATGGACGTATATATGTACGTAAGTAGGATTCAGTTAACGTTGGGAACCCGTGTACCAAATTTCTTGAAGATGGGCCCATAAGTAACAAAGACCGTTGAAAAGTTCAATATGACGGCCGACAGTGGCATCATATCACCGAAATAAGTACCAAATTTCATGAAGATAGGGTCAGCCTTCTACCTACACGGGAAGTTGGTAGTGACGTTGGAAAGTTCAATATGGCAGCTGACAGTGGCGTCACACCACCGAAATAAGTATGTACATTGGTTTCGGTTAACGCAGGGAAGCCGCCTACCAAATTTCGTGAAGATGGGGCCATGAATAAGAAAGTTCAAGATGGCGGACGCTGTTGATTGTTATGACCGTTACGCGTAGAATTTCGAAATGAAACCTGCTTAACTTTTGTAAGTAAGCTGTAAGGAATGACCCTGCCAAATTTCAGCCTTCTACCTACACGGGAAGTTGGAGAATTAGTGATGTTTGGAAAATTCAATATGGCGGCCGACAGTGGCGTTATACCAGCGAAATAAGTATGTACATCGGTTTTGGTTAACATAGGGAAGCCACCTACCAAATTTCTTGAAGATGGGGTCAGCCTTTTACCTACACGGGAAGTTGGAAAATTAGTGACGTTGGAAAGTTCAATATGGTGGCCGACAGTGGCGTCATACCATCGAAATAAGTACGTACATCGGTTTCGGTTAGCACAGGGAAGCCGCCTACCAAATTTCGTGACGATGGGGCCATAAATAAGAAAGTTCAACATAGCGGACGTTGTTGATCGTTATCGACCGTTATGACCGTTATGTGTAGAATTTCGAAATGAAACCTGCTTAACTTTTGTAAGTAAGCTGTAAGGAATGAGCCTGCCAAATTTCAGCTTTCTACCTACACGGGAAGTTGGAGAATTAGTGACGTTGTAAAGTTCAATATGGCGGCTGACAGTGGCGTCATACCATCGAAATAAGTACATACGTCAGTTTTGGTTAGCGCAGGGAAGCCACCTACCAAATTTCGTGAAGATGGGGCCATGAATAAGAAAGTTCAACATGGCGGACGTTGTCGACCGTTATCGACGTAGAAATTCGAAATGAAACCTGCTTAACTTTTGTAAGTAAGCTGTAAGGAATGACCCTGCCAAATTTTAGCCTTCTACCTACACGGGAAGTTGGAGAATTAGTGATGTTTGGAAAATTCAATATGGCGGCTGACAGTGGTGTCATACCACCGAAATAAGTACGTACATCGGTTTTGGTTAGCGCAGGGAAGCCACCTACCAAATTTCGTGAAGATGGGGTCAGCCTTCTACCTACACGGGAAGTTGGAAAATTAATGACGTTGGAAAGTTCAATATGGCGGCCGACAGTGGCGTCATACCATTGAAATAAGTACATACATCGGTTTCGGTTAGCGCAGGGAAGCCGCCTACCAAATTTCGTGAAGATGGTGCCATAAATAAGAAAGTTCAACATGGCGGACGTTGTCGACCGTTATCGACCGTTATGACCGTTACGTGTAGAATTTCGAAATGAAACCTGCTTAACTTTTGTAAGTAAGCTGTAAGGAATGAGCCTGCCAAATTTCAGCCTTCTATCTACACGGGAAGTTGGAGAATTAGTGATGAGTCAGTGAGTGAGTGAGTGAGTGAGGGCTTTGCCTTTTATTAGTATAGATTTTAGATCCCATCTGGGCATCTTAAAAATATGTATTGTGACTCTACCTCTTCCTTGTTAAACTGGCCCAAGATCAGATCTAACTTTTCCACTTTTATTATTGAGTGGGGCAAGAGATCCCACTTAATCTATTCCACTCATGTCCATTGTTCTGGATTAAACCTGCCATCCTGCCTCCACATTTGAACTGAGTGTAGTTTTCTTTCCTTCCTCGTTACCCTTTCCAGACATTTTTCCTCTCTTGAAAAATTTTTATCCATATGTGCTTTATGATATGTGATGGAGAGAAAGAAGGTTGATATATTGTGCATGCAAGAGACTAAATGGAAGGGGAGTAAGGCCAGGTGGATTGGAGGTGGATTCAAATTGTACTATCATGATGTGGATGGGAGGAGAAATGGGGTAGGTGTTCTTCTGAAGGAACAGTATGTCAATAGTGTTTTGGAAGTGGAAAGAGTGTTAGAAAGAGTAATGATTATGAAGGTGGAAATTGGAGGTGTAATAATGAGTGTTGATAGTACATATGCCCCGTTGGGTGTGCGACAGATGAGAAAGAAGATTTCTGGAGTGAGTTGGATAAGTGACAGACAATGTATCCAAGGGACAGAAAGTGGTGATTGGAGCGGATTTCAATGGACATGCTGGTGAAGGAGACAGAGGAGACAAGGGGGGTAATGGGTGTAGGTATGGTGTGGAGAAGGTCAGATGATAGTGGATTTTGCGAAAAGGATGGGCATGGTTGTGGTGAATACATATTTTAGGAACAGGGTTGAACATAGGGTGATGTACAAAAGTGAAGGAAGATGCACAAAGGTAGATTATATCATATACAGAAGAGTCAATCTGAAGGAGATTGAAGACTGGAAAGTGTAGTTAGACAGGACAGGATGGTGGTCTGTAGGACGAAGTTGGAGATTAAGAAGAGGAGGGAAGAGTGAGGACAGAGCCAAGGATTAAATGGTGGAAGCTGAAAAAGGAACACTGCAAGGTTGAGTTTAGGGAGGAGATAAGACAGGCACTGGGTGTCCATAAAGAGTTACCAGACAGCTGGGCAACTACAGCAGATGTAGTAAGCGTGACAGCAAGAAGGGTGCTTGGCATGACATCTAGACAGAGGAAGGAGGAAAAGGAAACCTGGTGGTGGAATAGGAAAGTACAAGAGAGTATATAGAGGAAAAAGATGGTGAAGAAGTGGGATAGTCAGAGAGATGCAAGAAGTAGACAACAGTAGAAGCAGATAAGGTGCAAGGTGAAGAGAGAGGTGGTAAAGGCTAAAGAAAAGGCATATGATGAGTTGTATGAGAGGTTGAACACTAATGAGGGAGAAAAGGACCTGTACCAATTGGCTAGACAGAGGGACCAAGCTGGGAAAGATGTGTAGCAGGTTAGGGAGATAAAAGATAAAGATGGAAACATACTCATAAGGGAGGAAGGCGTGTTGAGAAGATGGAAAGAGTACTTTGACAGGCTAACGAATAAAGAGAATGAGAGAGAGAGAGAAGGTTGGATGACATCAAGATATGAATCAGGAAGTGCAACGGATTAGCAAGGAGAAAGAAAGGACAGCTAAGAAGAAGATGAAGAAAGGAAAGGCCATTGGTCCAGATGACGTACCTGTGGAAGCATGAAGGTGTTTAGGAGAGATAGCAGTGGAGTTTTTAACCAAATTGTTTAATGGAATCTTGGAAAGTGAGAGGATGCCTGAAGAATGGAGAAGTGTACTGGTACCAATTTTTAAGAAAAAGTGGGATGTGCACAGCTGTAGAAACTACTGGGTGATAAAACTGATGAGCCACAGGATGAAGTTATTTGAAAGAGTAGTGGAAGCTAGGTTAAGAAGGGAGTTGATAATTAGTGAGCAGCAGTATAGTTTCATGCCAGGAAACAGCACAACAGATGCAATGTTTGCTCTGACGGTATTGATGGAGAAGTATAGAGAAGGCCAGAAGGAGTTGCATTGTCTTTGTGGACCTGGAGAAAGCATATGACAGGGTGATTTGAGAGGACCTGTAGTATTGTATGAGGAAGTCAGGAGTGGCAGAGAAGTATGTAAGAGTTCTACAGGATATGTATGTGGGAAGTGTGACAGTGGTGAGGTCTGCAGTTGGAGTGACTGATATAATCCCACCTCCATGTTGAATGCTCTGAGCCCTTTATTTGCAATGGTGATGGACAGGTTGACAGATGAGATTACACAGGCGTCCCCTTGGACTATGATGTTTGTTGATCATATTGTGATCTGTAGTGAGAGTAGGGAGCAGATTGAGGAGACCCTGGAGAGGTGGAGATATGCTCTAGAGAGGAGAGAAATAAAGGTCAGTAGGAACAAGACAGAATTCCATGAGATTGTGTTGGTTTAGACATGTGCAGAGGAAAGATGCTTGGTAATTTGGGAAAAGGATGTTAAAGATGGGGCTGCCAGGCAAGAGGAAAAGAGGAAGGCCTAAGAGAAGGTTTATGGATGTGGTCAGAGAGGACATGCAGGTGATAGGTGTGATAGAGAAGGGGACAGGAAGATATTGAACAAGATGATTCGCTGTGGCAACCCCTAACAGGAGCAGCTGAAAGAAGTGTGCTTTATGAAAATACTTGAAAAAAACAAACTCCAAATGTTCTGTTTGGTAAAGTGACCTTACATACAATCTATGCTTCCAGAATATACTTTGGAATTCTTTCCATCACCACCTTTTCTAAAATTCCCAGCCATCAGCGCACACCAGCCTTTTATGTTTTGTTTTTTGTATATTTGTGTTATCTAACTAATAATGCTGTCACAGTTTTTACTTGTATAAGTTGTACACATTTTTTCAGAAAAAAATGTTCCTTTTGACATACAGTACTGTACTAAGCCTTAAATGACACAGCTCTTTCCTAGCTTGTGTAAGCTGAAATCTCAGGATTCAATCCTGTTTAAAATTCTAAACAATAAAACACAAAAACATCTATAGGAGATTATTTTTGTTTGTTTTTTTGAGATAACGGAAGGATTTTCTACAAGAACTACATTCTTCTTCTTCTTCTTGCTAACACGACTACAACTGATAATTATAGCAACTGGTGAACTTGTATGATGTGCCCAGTGATATGAGCAATTTTATTGACCAAGTTTATCACAGCTATCCATGTATCAAATGTAATATGCTTCCCTTCTTTGGAGTCTCCTATGTCTTTTTTGTACAATGTCTCCTTGGTTCAAACATGATTTTACTTCATACAGAAGATCTTTAATGACCTGTGATCTGGTCATTATGGCATCCAGTAAGCTAAATGTTAAGATGTATGCTTTTGGAACACATTTCATTTTCTCATGATTGCAAGCAAGTCTTTCCATAATCTCAAGTAAACAATTAAAAAAAGATATTGTATGTTCTCTCATGGCTTCTGTAGATAGCAGACCCTTTAGCTACTGTATAATACCTCCGAGGTATAGAATGATCAAACTTGCAGACGCTAAAATATAAATATTTATGCTTAGCATATATTCATTACAGCTGATTCATTTAACCTTTTAATAATGGCAACATATACTTTTTTTTAGCAAGTAAAGCATCTTTCTCTTCTTGGCAGTTTGCAGTGATACTTGCAGGTTTAATTACTAATGAAGGGGCATTATCAGACATTTGTGTTGTGTGGCTGACCTATGACTGAAATTCCAGACTAAAAAAAAAAAAAAATGTAAACAAAAAATACATAAAGAAATCATAATGTGTGTATATATTTTATGTGGATTTCTTTGCAGGTTTTTCTTGTATGTGGGTGTTTCAGCTTTACATTTTTGTTATTGTTGTCTGTCAATTTGTGTTTTTTTTTTTTAACTATATCATACATGTATTCAATCTATGGCGCTGCATTTTTGCTTTATAAAAATGTTTTCAATTAAATTGAACCTTGCTGTACTGAACTGAGATGTGGCAGTTGAGGTTATTTGAGTACAAATTGAAGGTACAAATAACCAGGAGCACTAAATATCTCAAATGAGAGCGACACTGTCATAGCCCACTAGGAGACACTGTGGAGGACCTGCAAGAACTGGACTGTACCTTCAATTTGTACTGTACTGGAAAGTGAAATAAGATGCATGAGTAATGCAAGCTCCCAACATATATGTGAAATGGAACTGATGCATGCTTTAATTTTTATGCATAAATGGAGAATGGCGTGTGGGGTCATTTAACAAAGATTGAGATTGTCATATGTAAAGGAATTACTGTACTTGAAAAAGAAAATGAGCACATGCTTCAGAAACATTGTGCTCAGTTGTTGAGTACTTTAGAAGGTAGTCATCTTAAAGAGAGGGAGAGAGAGACAGCAAAAGTGACAGAGTGATGATAGAAAGGGACATAACAAACTGGGTTGTCTAGTGATTCCCAGTCATACTTTGAAGTGAAGAAGATTTCATATTTTTAAGAGGAGCACTGTAATGATCGATAAAGTTCAGGAAGGTGGAGGGTAATTAACAAACATTAGGATTCTCCTTTGTGGGGAAAAAAAAAATCACACCAAAATGAAATAGTCAGTGATTCATTAAAACTGTCATTAAATGTTGGGTGATTTCAAGCTGTTGAGAATAAAGCAATAAAGAATTCTAAAGGAATTAAATGTCATTGTATTAAAGAGATTTTCCAAAATGAATGTTATTTATGATTCTCAAAAAGATGGTGCT
This sequence comes from Polypterus bichir lapradei, assembly GCA_026402145.1. NCBI lineage: Eukaryota > Metazoa > Chordata > Cladistia > Polypteriformes > Polypteridae > Polypterus > Polypterus bichir. Next base: position 52,724,512 of record JANRMT010049829.1, read on the forward strand.
TAAATGCAGAATGTTACATAATATAAACAGAAGCACTAGGGTGGACATGTGAAGAGAATAAACTGTAATAAAGATTCTGCGTTTTTTAAATGTGATAATTCGAAATGAAAGGGGACCCATAGTTATACAGGACTGTATTTAAATTCATATTTTGTGTCCAGGTGAGTGTACCCTATCAACCACCACAAGAAAAAGTTGTAGGTTTGAAAGTGATTTCCTGGATTATCACAGGAACTATACTTCTATACTTCCTTATACGACTATACTTCCTTAGAAGGATGGCGTACTTCAACATCGGAAATAAGATGCTGCAGATGTTCTATCAGATGGTTGTGGCAAGCGTCCTCTTCTACGCGGTGGTGTGCTGGGGAGGCAGCATAAAGAAGAGGGATGCCTCATGCCTTGACAAACTGGTGAGGAAGTCAGGCTCTATTGTAGGTACGGAGCTGGACAGTTTGACATCTGTGGCGGAGCGACGGGTGCTGAGCAGGCTCCTGTTCAGTCATGGAGAATCCACTGCATCCACTGAACAGTATCATCTCCAGGCAGAGGAGCAGCTTCAGCGACAGACTGCTGTCACTGTCCTAAAAAACTGACAGACTGAGGAGATCGTTCCTCCCCCACACTATATGACTCTTCAGTTCAATCCGGGGGGGGGGGGGGTAAACATTAACATTATACAATGTTATTGACTGTTATACCTGCCTTGCACTCTCCGCCTTGCATTTTTTTTTAACTTGCACTGCATTTTTATTTAATTAATATTGGTTTTATCAGTATGCTGCTGCTGAATTATGTGAATTTCCCCTTGGGGATTAATAAAGTATCTATCTCTCTATCTATCTCTCTCTATCGCACTCTCTCTCTATATCACATTTTCATACAAATAATGTAGCTCAAAGTGCATCCTATCCATGTTCCATAGGGATACAGACCCTCAAAAGGCAAAATTCTAGTTCTTCTCCCACTTTATGAAGAAATCAAATTGTTCATCTTGCTCCATGGTGAATGTACCAGGAACAGCGGTCCACTCCCTCATCTTGATCTTAAGCTATCTCTCTGGTACCTCCAGGGATTTTCATGGGTTTTCTACATGTTCCTAACTCTTGCATCCTGGGCATTCAGTACAAACAATGTCCACGGCTTTCAAAGGTTTGTTATATATTGATAATTTAAAAAACAACTTTTTACCTTGCATATCTTATTTACATATGTTTTTAGAACATATAAATAATAGGCACTATAATTATGTTCAGGAATGAACAGACATGAACTGAGTTAAGGACTTTGCAAAATACTTTTATTTTCTGAAACCTGCTTTGTTTCTATGTGTTTATTTCATCTGGCATTATAAGATACTTGTCTGTAGAATGTCTTTAAAGAATTTGTTTGAACTGGTTGCTCAAAAGAAGTAATCAGCCTTCTGACAGTAAGCAAATGAACTAAGTGAAAAGTGTAAATAGACTCGAGGCAGTATAAGTATTCTGAATTGAAGGCAAAAGACGTATGAGGCTTCAGAAACAACCACACCAAGTCAGGAGCCTTCCCTGGCCAGCCCTGGGCTGTCTTACTGTATGGTCACTGGCTGGAGACCCCAGGAGCATAGGGTTCCACAATGTTTCTGATGCCTATGTATGTTTCTTTTTTGCTGCAAAAACAGGGGCTTCAGTGCACTACTTTACCCAGAGACCTATGATGCTGTTAAGACGGCCTTGGCCCAGCTTACAAAAAGCTTACTTCAAACCAGTAAAGTCTCAGCTGCTGCCTTCAGCCAAAGCAGACAACAAAAATGGGGAGTTGGCTTTAAAAGCTCAAAACGCAAAGAAAGCCCCAAAATATTAGAAGTCCCCCAAAGGGGAATAACCGTCAGTCCTGCCTCGTACAGCCAAGTCCAGCAGTGTATCCTTGTAAATGAAAGATATTTATTAATGAAACAGAAAATATAACAAAACCTATTCAAGAGGACAAAAAGAAATGAATTCAAACACACTTTCTGCGAATAAAATCCAATAACCAGGAGCACAAAAAAAAATCCAAGAAAACAGAAGTATCATGAAATAATACATTTTTAGCTGCAAATACAAGGTCAATGTTCTGCTTCTGAATTCCTCTTTCTTGACTTAGTATAAAGCCTGGTGGAGGACCCAACAGCAGAGATGTCATGGTGGCCCCACCTTCTGGTGCTTCACACACAAAATACAGAACCTATTTGCACATTTGAAGTCACATAAAAGAATTACAAACATAACACATGAAAATGTGTGTTAAAAAAAATAAATCAATACCACACAAAATACATAATTACATTAAAATCTTGGATTGCGAATAACTTAGTTGCAAGCATTTTGCAAGATGAGCAGAATTTTTTAATTAATTTTAACTTGATAAATGAGCGAGATCTTGCAATACAAGTAGTCCGTATACGCTTTGTCGGCCGAGCGTCACGTGTTCACAACTGAGCCAATGGTGGTTCTTTCTCTTGCCATGGAATTGTGGGTAATCATCTCCCATGCTCGGTCTCAGTCGGCATGCCTCACTCATATAGTCAACATCCATATGAGGGTATAATGTTTACTATAGCATTGTGACCACGTGTGTGTACTGTAACATGCGAGTCACTGTCATGCACCCCAAAACACAAGGCTGAGTCTCAGTACTTTATTCTCAGCTTTATTCAGCTTGACACAGGAACAGCATGATTATTTATTGTAGTGGGATCTACCGCTCTCCTATACACAGACACAGCAATCCGGTTAGGTCGTGATGAGGTAATACTATGCCCTTGCATTTGCATAATGTTCCTTGCATCACCCATCGACAGCGGGCGCTTCTAGAGTGACTGCGATCTTTTCGGATTCGCTTTTACAGCAAACTGCTACAGCACTGGGAGCCTACGATTGCTTCAGGACACTCTTGTCGTCCCGTTGATGGGGAATCCCAAAAGAGTTTAGAATCCTTACAGCGCGTAAATATTTTTTTTTTAATTTTCTGTCCAAGTATAGTGACTCTTCAAGCAAAAGCAACTGTCATTGGATAGGTTCCATGTTAGTTGCAAAAAAAGAAAGATTCCAGTGAGCCAACAGATAGCAGTGATTCCGTTAGAGTGAAAGTCATCCTACACAATAACCCTCCTCCTCTCCTCTCTCTTGTCTCCCTCACACCAGCCACGGTTCTTTTCAAAGGTAAAGTGCAGGTTAATTTGTTTTACATATTTTTATTTTATATTAATCATTTTTATATGAATATCTTTGGGTTGTAGAACAAATCATCTGAGTTTCCATTATTTCTTATGGGGAAATTTGCTTTGATATACGTGTGCTTTGGAGTACAAGCATGTTTCCGGAACAAATCATGCTCGCAAACCAAGGCACCACTGTACATGTAATACCACAACTGTAAGAACAGAATTTTTAAAAATTTGTTTGTTTACTGATAAGACCTGCTGTTACACTTTATGGTTTTACATGCAGTCCACTACAATGTCCAGTTGTACACCACATCTGACTGCACCTGAATGTCTATAGACACGCTTAATAAAAAGATTTTTCTCTCCTCTGGGAATGCATCTATGGACACAATTATAACTGTACTTTTTCTTTCACTTGCCCACAGTCACATTTTCTAAAGGAAGGATTTGTTTTGCTATTTATTTTTAGTGAACGAATGTCTTTCTTTCAGTGTAACTTTGCAAAGTTACAAGTGTTTTGGACATTTGAAATTTCTTTGATTACCCTTCTTTTGCGAGTGGTAATTCATTTAGTAGTTTTGCCCGTGTTTTGGTGCTTTATAATTTTCTTTTTTGAGATATGTTTCATCTAGGTAATAATTAGATGTATGCTACCCATTATTTGATAAAGAAGCATATAGTGACACTGGACCAGTTTCTCTAAAGATGTATAAAATCAAGCCTTTCTTTCACCACTCCATTCGAAAATTTTCTGGAAGTTACATTCCAGTTAGAGATCTTTCGATCAATGAAAGTTTACTGCTATTGAAAAGCTGTCTAGGGTGGAAGGTATACATTCCGAAAAAAAGATCACATTTTGGGATGAAATCTTCTATAAGCTTTGTGAGGCAAAAGGTGGATATGTGTGGAATATGGTGATGTACAGATCTTGTAAACAATGTAGGAGGAGCTGATGTGCATAATTTTACAAAACCGTTGCTGATTGTGCTAAAACTTACAGAGAAGCTACTGAATTAGGGTTATCTGATAGGACTAGACAACTACTACAGCAGTCCCGAGTTGTATGAATTTTTCAGTTTGATGGAAACTGACGTGGTAGGAACAGTAAGATCAAACAGAAAGGACCTTCCAAAATCTGATGATGAAAAAATTGAAATCAGGAGAAGTTGCCGCTGCATTCAGAAATAAGTTGATGGCTTTGAATTGGAAGGATAAGAGATGTTTGTATGCTGAGCAGACATTTCATAAGAAATGTGTAGTGTGTTTGTTACACAAGCTAAGGAGGAAAACAAGATACTGCTGCAGTGATTGCAATGTTCCACTCTGTACTTCTTCATGCTTCTGCGCGTACCACACAACTGGAGTCCTAAGAGAAAAATGGAAAATTTGTACATAGTGTAAATAAATCTACAAAAAAAACTAGCATGAAATTAGTTTATTGTCACAATTTAAATTATTACAATTATTACAATTATTTAAACAATTTAAAATTGTTTAAATAATTTTGTTTGTAGTTTAAAAATTTTCTTCCAACAGTTTCAATTATATAAAATTCTAGCAAAATTCAACAATTTCTATCAACAGATAAAAAGACCCCACCAGGGGAGTGACTACTGAAAAAGGGCCCTCATTAAAGGGGTTAATTATATGAGCTGCTTATTTGGAGACAAAAATTTGAGGTCTTGGATGGCTTTTCAGGAGACTTTAGATACCTGACCCTTTCCCTCTGTAAGAAAGCCTGGGGAAAAGGGACAGGTTGGATTTATGCACCTCAGTAATAAGATGACTATATAAGGTTAAATAATGAACCTACTAGTATAGGGTGGCCCAGATCTAATTATGCAATTTTCATTATGCTATAACTTAAGTTTATTACATAGAAAATCACCCAAAAAATCCTGGACCATTGAGAAGTGTGCGAACTGACAACCTGAAAAATCGTTTTCACGCCAAACTGGAATCGTCCCAGCATAAATCAAAGACATCCAGATGATCTGGATCTGCATAATTACATCTGGACCACCCTGTAGAAAGAAGGGGTAATTCAGATCAAGACTTTGTGTTCTACAAGATAAGTGCCACATACTATTGACAGTGTAGGATAAAGTGGGCATTGTCCATTCTGCTAGAACGAAACTTTAGCATCTAAATTCTTGTGCCAGAAAAAGTAACGCTTTTCCCTATGATGATGCAGATGACACAGCAACCAGCCTAACTGAGGAAAGCCCTACACAACACAAAGGATTACGCAGCAAAGAGAAGGATTGCACTCCCAACACAAGAAGAATCCAATTCCACACAACAATCGGACATCATCTTTAAAGACTTAGTATTGTGAAACTCTTTATCTGTATCAAGATAAATGAAAACTATAAATAGCAAGTGAACAGCCAGCCTGTTATATGTTTGTCTGTGTCCTGTTTAATATATCAATTGTCACACATGTGCAACTAGGAAGACGTTGTATGGACAAAGCAAAGGTAATTCCACGCCAGGCCAGGGGGTGGCGGGGTGCACTAAACCTTCTCCTGTTATCTCAACAGACCAGCTGCGGGAAAACCTGTCTGATTTAAAACAGATGACGTCACTTCCGGTTCCGGTGCCCAGAAGATTATCACTTCTGGCACCTACTCTGACTAATGAAGAGCATCACTTCCAGTTCCCTTACATCACTTCCTATCCTATCCCTTAAAACTGCCATCTTGACAAACCATCGTCGGTTCTGTTTTGGACTCGATATATAGAACATCTCAGTATTCAACAAGAATCTTCTGCAGCCAGGAATAATATACGGATGGCTGCCCCCAACCTTTTTAAGTGTGTCGAGTCTATTCCTTTTACACAATATATATTTGCAGTTGTCATGTATTTTATAATTCTTCTGTTTATCAATAATTTGTATCATTCTGCTTCTTAAAACAAGTGTGCTTCAGTTACCTAAGTCTAATCGCTGGAGACCTGCCTCTGACAGCAGAGAAAAGGAAGGTAAATAAAGTAGAAGCGTGTCCAAATTATTTAAATTACCAGCATTGTCAAATGTAAAGTGGGTGATTGACTAATTGAGTTATATCTGTCCTTCCTTCCTACAACACACATTAAATGTGTTGCTGATCTTCTGCTTTCAGAACTAATGGACTATCCAGGTTGTATTGTGGGTATTACAGCACTATATATTTGCTTTTCTCTAGGGCACTAGTTATTTGATAATATTGAAAGGTTAAAATGTCTTAAACCTGTTTTACTCCTTATGTTTTGGCTCTGTTTTATTGCTCAGGGCTGGGAACTGAAGGTGAATCGGATGTGGGAGAGAGAGAATGCACCTAACAAATATTCTACGGTGGCAGTGTAACATGTAACTGTGGATCTGCAGGAAAAGAATCTGTATATTTGATAGAAGAGGATTTGTTTTGACTTTCTAATTGTAAGATTGTAAGACTTTCTTACAATAAAACATTTGGCATTATGAGCAGTATGAAGAGTGAGTAGAGTCGTTAGATTTTGTGGGGCAATAAACATTGGCCATGGCCTGTTTCATGTTAACAAACTATGCATTAAATTCCTTACTTGGTTGTGAGTTCATTCTTTTTCTGCATACATTTTTGATCATTTTAGCCATTTTCCTCATTCAGACCCAAATGGATCTGAACACATTTTCCTGCTGACTTTCTTTTTATGTGCAAGCATAGTGTCACTTTTGACAATGTTTAACCACTGCAAGAACTATAGCTTTCTGGGCTATATTTTGCTTTTAAAATATTGTTGTTTCTCTTTCATAGATTCTTCATCATAAGTGAAATAGAAAAACTGAGTTGCATTAGAAAAGGAGAGGATGATGTAGGAGTATTTCATCCTGGTGGCTGAGATCTGTTCCACCCATGTACACTAAAGGTTTATTATTGTCTTCGTCCAGTAACTAAATCTTTATCCATCCATCCATTATCCAGCCCGCTATATCCCAACTACAGGGTCATGGGGGTCTGCTGGAGCCAATCCCAGCCAACACAGGGCGCAAGGCAAACAAAACCCGGGAAGGGTACCAGCCCACCACAGTGAATCTTTATCATTAAATGTAAAAAGTAAAATTACCTGTGCCCCCCCCCCCCCCCCATTTTTTTTCCCCTAATGTGTTAGAAATGTTTATCCAGTCTTTTATGTTTATGAATAAATTTCCACGTCTGAAGCTGTAAAAACTGAACTCTCTTCACTTTAAAAATTGGGTCTATATTCATCCAAAGCCCAGTCTGTTGGAGAGACAGAAAACAGCTTGAGGTTTCAAACTTAGCATTGAAATATACTTCAATTCATAGTTTACACAATTATGGTTTACAAAAATGTAATGTATAGGTAAGTATCAGTAAGCTAAGCACAAATCCAATGACATTTTATATATTGATGAAAGACACTGACGATAAGGAGTTTTACATTTCAAAAATAAAATTGCATATGAGAAATTGACTGTAAATTGTTGCCAAACATATGTTTAAAAGCAACCATCTTTGAGGTTTTGGATGTACAATTTCAGGTCAATACTGATACCTTAACAATGACAAGTTGAATCAGTTTAGAGAACTGTGTCTAAAAAACACTGCCTGAAAACATAAGGCTGAAGGGGCTTACATGTGGAAGTATTCTAAATAGGCTTTGCCACAGGCAAATGTAAAATCCTGATACTGAGCTAAAAGGAACAAGCTGCAGTTACCGTGGTATTGCCTAGAAATGTATTGCTGATGGTTTTACAGATAATGCCGGGAGACCCTAGGCTGCTTACTCCTTTAAATCTGCAGAAGTAGAATAGGACTAGATAAGCAGGTAGGCAATGGTGCCTGGATTTGCAGGCAGTTTAAACTTGGCATTGTCCAGATTGGTCCAAAATGAGATTTTGTGGTGGTAGTACTGTAAGCTGCCTAAGCTCTGACCCCTTGTATGCTCATAATCTTTTATGTAAAATTTTACCTGGTCTTTTTCATCTTTTTTTCTTTAACCTGTTAACAGTGCATCACAGCAGATACATTACAATATTGAAAAAGAAATTAGTATTATTGTGAAGTCAGAGGTAAAGGTTTTTTCCATGGTGAAGGAAATAGGAAAAAAAAAACATTTGGAGAACAATGTTTCAAACAAGTTTTCTGTTATGTATTGAGATAAATGTAATAATGTTTGGACAGTATTTCTAGGCAGAAGAAGGTGCTGCAGTGGGCTTTAGAGATATCTTTGTACAAGTTGTTGCGGAGACTTTTGGTAAAAAGACTACTGTACTATTAACATAATTTCTGGCCTCAGTGTCTATCATTGAATGTCTGCCCATCATCAGCCTCAAACTACTGGATATAATACTTTCTTTTTTTTCTTTTTATTTTTTTTCTCATTTTGCAGATGCATACTGACATATCCCTTTACTAAGAATAATGTTCAATAACCACTTTTAGAGAAAATAACATCTGCATTCAGGTTCCTGAAGTAAGTCTCCATTTTTAGTGTCTAGTCCATCTTTCTCACCTATGTTTACAACTAACCTGGCATCACACCAAACTCTCATTCCTTTTCTTGCAGGTGGTGAGCCCTCAAGCTTGCTCCACATTATCGTTTTGAGCTGAGCTTGGCGGTGTTATGTGGGTTGCCCAACCATCAGGTACTCACCAGTAAATGCCACCTCTAGGCCTGGCTCCAGGGCTGGGTCCCCGTAATCCTAAACCAGGCAGGGTACAAACACCTTTACCTTCCTGCATGCTAGAGGTGAAGCCCCATCCAGTGGTTGAGCCTAAGAGACAGGAGGAACAATGTGGATGTTGTCTTAGTCGTAGAAAAAGTAGACCAACTCTTTTCCCAAGCACAGTTGCTGGAGAGTGCATGGGAATTTGACAACTGAGTCCAAGTATTTTGTAGATTATAAGAAAGTGTATGTATACAAAATTTAATGTTAGAACATACTGTAATAGAGAAATAATCATACTATTTACTGTATATGAAAATACTCATATTTATACAAATATAGAGTGCTGTTTTAAGTTTAAATTCCAAGGGTCCTAAGTCCACTGCATTCTGAGAGGGATGTATAGGTAACTGACAACAATTTAATTTTGTCAGAGGACATTTGAGGAACAGCAGAGTTTGTTTTGATCCCTCCTGGGAATAATGACCGGTATGTACCCAGGTCAGGGTGGGATTTTCATTCTTGCACTGGCATGATACTGACTCTGCTCAGCCTTTTTTGTGGCATCTGTAGTTCTCTTTGTAGCGTAGTCCCCTTGGAAACCAGTGTGATATAAAGGTACAAATAATTTTATGTAGCAATAGTCATATTAGCAATAGTACACATTAAGATGATATACACTGTAGAAATAGCATAAAAGAACAATATGGGTACAAAATAATAAAACCTAAGTATATAAGTCCAGTATTGATACACAGCTTGGTAGTTACCAAGCATGGTTGTATGTCCTGCTTAAAATGGTACTAGTTTCTGCCTTCCTGGAGGGGTAGGTTGAGGGGGTAGAGTGAACACAGGGATGAATTGAGCCCAATTAGAACCTGTAGTAGGGGACCAGATTATACTGTGAATATGTCCCATTACCTCACAGCACAGTGACAGCTACCTGTGATCGAAAAGTGTCAGAGAAATACTGGTTTAGGCGTATGAGTGTTGTGTGTGTCTAGCTCTGGGGTGTCCTGATCATGGCTGTTTCCTACACTTCACCCAGTGCCGCCAGCAAAGGCATTGTCCCCACTCCCATAACCCAGCACTAGAGAAGTTGGTATAAAAATATATACAATACAATACAATTTATTTTTGTATAGCCCAAAATCACATAACGAGTGCTGCAATGGGCTTTAACAGGCCCTGCCTCTTGACAGCCCCCCAACCTTGACTCTCTAAGAAGACAAGGAAAAACTCCCAAAAAAACCCCAGTAGGGACAAAATGGAAGAAACCCTGGGAAAGGCAGTTCAAAGAGAGACCCCTTTCCAGGTAGGTTGGGCATGCAGTGGGTGTCAAAAAGAAGGGGGTCAATACAATACACAGAACAGAACAAAACCTCAATACAGTATAAAAATAAAAATTATAGAAGTACGATATGAAAAACAACCCTAATCTGTTACATAAAAAGTCAGGTTTTGCTCTGTTTAATGGCAAATATAAATTGCTTCATGGATTGGCACGAAAAGTAATTTGAAAATAAGTGTGGATGAGTACATAATCATACATAGTTACAAATTGCTTCAGAGTGATATACAGTGTGTGTGTATTTATATGTTAACAAAGATATTTTTCTAAAAATTAAAAAAATATAACTGCAATACTTTATCTGAGAGGTTGTTTAGGTGCAAGAGACTAAGTGTTTCCAAAAAAGGACACCTGTGCCAAACAGTAAACTTTGCAATTCTATGCAATATGAAATCTAAACTTGGTACAATGATAGTTGTCAGACTAAGGCACAAAAGAGAATTGATTTCAATGTTATGCATCACAAAATGTCTTTGTTATGTACTGTAAAATCCAGTTTTTCGGAAAGAAATCCAAAAAATCAATAATTTTGTTGTGTTTTGTTGAGTTGATATTGGTGTAAAGAGAGGATTTTAATCATATAAATACTTTTAAAATTTACTTTTCAGCCATTGGCAGCTCCTTTGTTGCATAAGTAGAATAACAGCCATGTATTTTTGGGTATGTAATGTAGGCACAGTAATACCTAAAACCCTTTAGTGCATGCAAAAAGAGTATATTCTTGCTAATTAGAAAAAAGAAAACAGAGCCCTAAAGTGTAGTGATCAATTTCTTAAATTTGATAGTATAATTTAAACATATTTAGTTTGTTTATATGGGACAAGTCAATGTGGATTTACAGAGAGACACATTCGTATTACACCATGAAATTTATAGTGTGTGTGTAGTTGTTTATCACTTACAGCTTGTCCAGCTGCTTTATAGTTTCCATCTTTATTGCAGATTGGCTTTCAGAAATGACCAGTTGCATGATAATTAAAAAAAGAACTCTGTGAATCAAGAAAGCTTCATACCAATAGATCACATCACAAAACATGCACATTCACCATTATTTTTGTAAGATTAAATTGAACCTAATGTTGTTCATGTTTTATGATTAACATTAGTTTTGATTTCTTTGATGAGCCATAAAAGACTGATTACTGCCATATGTCCAAAGCCACAGGCAGATTATATCTTTTCTTTTCAATTTTGCAGCACCACAGAAACATTAAATAAATGATCCCTAATATCAGTGATGCATTATTGTGTTTGTAAGAATTTCTTATGAACGCATTCAAATCACTTCGATTTTTTTTATTGTTTTTTTTTGTGTGTGTGGCATGTCCTGACTCACCGGTATGAGAAAAACCCTGCACAGAATATTCCGTTTTGGCTCATCATGATATGTATACTGCTCAAAAAAAATTAAAAGAACACTTTTTAATCAGAGTATAGCATCAAATCAATTAAACTTCTGGGATATTGATCTTGTCAGTTAAGTAGCAGAGGGGTTTGTTAATCAGTTTCAGCTGCTTTGGTGTTAATGAAATTAACAGGTGCACTAGAGGAGAGACAACACCCAACACAGGAATGGTTTAAGAGGTGGAGGCCACTGACATTTTTCCCTCTTCATCTTTTCTGACTGTTTTTTCACTAGTTTTGTGTTTGGCTACGGTCAGTGTCTCAAATGGTAGCATAAGGCGATACCTGGACTCTACAGAGGTTGCACAGGTAGTCCAACTTCTCCAAGATGGCATATCAATATGTGCCATTGCCAGAAGGTTTACTGTGTCTCCCAGCACAGTCTCAAGGGCATGGAGGAGATTCCTGGAGACAGGCAGTTATTCTAGGAGAGCTGGAATGGGCGGTAGAAGGTCCTTAAGCAGAACCAATATCTACCCCTTTGGGCAATGAGAAACAGGATGAGTACTGTCAGCACCCTACAAAATGACCTCCAGCAGGCCACAGGTGTGAATGTTTTGGTCAGAGACAATCAGAAACAGACTTCATGAGGGTGGCCTGAGGCCCGACATCCAATAGTGGGCCCTGTGCTCACTGCCCAGCACCATGGAGCTAGATTGGCATTTGCCATAGAATACCAGAATTGGCAGGTCCACCACTGGTGCCCTGTGCTTTTCACAGAAGAGATCAGATTCACCCTGAGCACCTGTGACAGAAGTGAGTGTCTGGAGAAGCCTTGGAGACCTTCATTTTTAGAACATTTTTATCCATATTCATGCAGGAAATTACAACTTTATGATAAAGAGTAAACCAATAGGTATCTTGAACTAAAATGATGAGATGAACTTGAAGTTATCTGACCTCACTGAGTATTTCACAAATGGCTTACTCCATGCTTTTGAATCAACACACTCATTAGCAGCTATAATACTTAAAATAAACATATTAGGTGCAAAACTTAACAGGGATAAAAACAGCAACTCAGAAGAAAAAGAGTAACTTGCACTTTAAAAAGTTGCCTATTACTATACCAGCTTTACATTACACTGTGCACTAGAAATGTTAAGTTACCTGATTACAAAAAAAAGTCAGTAAACACATCTCACAATTCAATGAGTTGCTGTACTTGATATCATAAAACATATATATGCTCACCAAATATTATAGGACTAAAATTTAAAATGTTTGATGTTGGTTTAGCTTTTTTATACCTAAATTTATATGCAGACACATAAGAGAAATCATGGTTAGCAGCAGATGTATTCTTGTGAAGTGCTGATTAAAATGGGCATCCATATCAGCACATTTACTTAATCCTTTATCTCATTACAAAAGCCAAAGGAATCCCCCAATCATCTCTTCCTTCAGGAGCTCTTCAGTTTTTGAAAAGTTGCATATTGAATAAACAGTGTAGAAAGCTATAAATTATCTTGCATTTCAGACATGAAATCCTTCAGCTGGTATTTGCAGCTTGTACTTTTTTCTTTCTTGTGAATCACATATCTTTGCTACATTTCATATTAGCATTCTAGCTGCTGGAGATCTATGACACACAATTGGATCATACATTACTCAGGTAGTCAGCTCCTCTTCCTTTGTTAGCTATTGCATGTGCTTCTGACAGTTCTTATGTATGTGTGAAATAAATGCTGATTGGCAACAACAATTTAAGTACTGAAAAAAAAACAATGTTTAGGCACAAGCAAAATTAAGAGAAAAATGTAGTGTAGAGACTATAGGGCTTCTGTTGAGAAGGAACAGACTAAGGCTATGGGAAATAGGATGGAGGTGAAGGGAATGAGTTTGTGGAGAGGTCAAAGAAAATATGGTTAATGGAGGTGTTAGATGAAAAGTATGCTTCTTACCGCAAAAGATAGCCAAGAACAGAGTGGAAAGAAAAAGACACAATCAAGGGTCAACTGGTTAATTTGGGATTGTTTTGAAACAGTTTTGAAGTTTTGATATCCTAAACCTTTTCAGTAACAACCCTAGATAAACTGACTGCATACCTATCAGTGGTACTTACACATACCAGCTCAACATAATGCACACACATCCAAATAATAGTTATAATTTTCACCTCTAACAATAGCATTATATAACAGCAAACAGTCATTTACAGTTAACTGTTTTGCAATTCCTGGTAATCTGTTTATGCATACATGATGTGTGTGTTTAGAGTGTCTGAATATATGAGTCAATCTGTACTCAGATCATTACAAAATTGCCAAAAATGCATCTTTCAATGTCCCACATTCCAGTGATGCACTGTTATAAATTATATCAATCAGCTGCAAAGATGTGTGTCTTACTGGTTATAACAGAAGTTATAAACTTTAATACCAATTGGGTTGAGACTTGTGAATATTAGGTAAATCCATTATCTGGTATGTTCTTTGACATTTGGAGACTAGGTGGTTGTAGATTTCCCTGAAAACACAGTAGTAGCATCGGCAGCAAACCCACAGAGCTTACAGAGCTAGTGGTGAGGTTTTCATCCACCATTTGATCATCACTGACTGTGGAACATTTTTAGCGTTGCCAGACGCCCCTTATATATGAGACATGTCCCATATTTGATAATTTTGTAGCCTGTCCTGTACTGACCTTTCAGGGAAACCCAAATGTTTTTTATATATATATATATATATATATATATATATATATATATATATATATGAGAGAGAGAGAGATTTTAAGAGTGTCCCATATTTCTAATTTTCTGATCTGGCAACCCTAAATATTTTGCCAGTTCTTCTTCTTTCCTTTTGCTAATAAAACTTAAAAATTTATTTTGTCGAGACTTGGTTTATGCTAATCATGCCTTGTTCAGTCTTCCCTCCAACTAGTAAAATCAGTAAGTTTCTAGTTCATAGCCTCAATCTACAATATGTTAAGCTACAACACAGGGTGGACCAATGAGAAAAAATGAGTGGACCTAGGCCTACCTGGGCCCCATACTGACACCACGACTGATTTAGTTCTGGACATAGAAATGCATTTATTTAAACAGAAAATGTAAGAAAAATTAATGTTTTCAGCCTGGTAACTGGTGTTCCTTTTAGAACAAGAATGCAGCCTTCACTTTTGTTTAACAGCAAGCATTTTCTTTAGCCTGAGCCCTGCTTAACAGGGCAGTGTTTCTTGTTTAGTTTTCATGTTTCTGGCCAGTCATTTAGGCAGAGTTCCTTTCTTAAAGCCACAGAAAACAGAATTTACTTTCTCTGTAATTGTTCCTCTTCTAGAGTGACCTTTTTTTCACGTGATAGGAAAGGGGCAGGACCCCGATCCTTAGGTTTGGTCTTAGTAGAGTGCGCACACCCCCTAAAAGATCCAGTTAATTTTTCCTGGAATAAAATGAAAACATGGTTATATGGAACAAACTTTATCAATATTATTATACCAGCTGCATGCGTCTTCAGGGCAAAAAAAAAAAAAAAAAACGAAGACTGCCTAGCAGTTTTACCATATTGGTGAACTTGCAGAGGCATCAGCAAAGTGGGCCACGACAGGTTGTATCTTGTTACAGATGGACATGTAGTTGAGTGCAGCTATGGCACAAATTGAGTGGGACAGGCTGGAACTTGTCTCAGGCAAACAGTATGGTATGGTATTTTCGTTGTGTGAACATACAACGTGCATGTACCAGAAAGCTGAGTTTGTCTGCTTGAGTTGAATGAGAAGTGAGGCGCATGCAAGCATTGAAAAAATGTAAAAGTGCATGCATGCGCCATCTCACCAAGTGCAAGTCATGTAGAATTCATACCAACTCCCGTGGCTGTGTTGGAGCATGAGCAGAGAGGACTGCTCCATACATACACAGACACACACACACGCACGCATCTTTCATAGTGAAAACTGAGGTGCATGCAAGTGCCAAAAAAATTTAAAAGTGCATGCATGCACCACCTAGTGTAGTAGACTGCTACATACACACAGAGGCACACAGGTCTTTCCTTTATGTATATCTAATGGGATATATTGCTTTCATGTGGGGTTGGGTGCCATAAGCACAAGTAAAAGTTGTCAAGGCTGGATAATGTTTGAGCAATATGTTACTTCTGCCCCAGTCTGGAGACCGCTAGGGTTTCAGCTGTTTCAGTCTTTGTAAATGCAACATTGGTGGGCAGAGATCTTCTTCTAGGTCAGTGACTTTTAACATACAGTACTTGCACTATATTAATCACCAGAATGCTGCAGAGGATTATGCATACTTGTGTAGATATGAGTAAAGAATTTGAGTGATTGGGTGATTACAAATTTTGTAACTGCAAGATGCATACAGGAAAATGTGCTGGATGGCAGGTAAAAATACAGTAGCACTTCGCTTTCTACACACAGGAATTTAGTCTAAGTTTAAATCGCCCCACCATACCACTGGTAAGTGGTATATAGTCATGGCACAACTTAAAATACCTGTTTCTCGTTTCTTCCCTAAGCATGCTCAGTATTTCTTTAGGTAGTTTTACATTTTTTTGCAGTAAGTTTTTTTTGGAGACCTTTTCCAGATTTAATAATGTATAAAATATGTGACATAAAAAGACCACCACCAACTTTAAAGCAGTTTTAGAACTACAGTACAACTTTCTACAACACTGTTTTTAATTTCCAGTTATCAATGGGTATTGACGGTTGGAAAGCTCAGTAGCCTGAAGACAAATTCATACCACTAGAAGTAAGAATGACAATATCTGCATTTCATTTGTTATTTGTTGCAGTGTCACCAGTTGTTTAGCTATAATAGTAGCATGGCCACCTGATTAAATGAAGACCTTAATGCATTTCTTGAGGATAGCCATGATGCATAGCTCCAGCTGCAGTACTTCGGCTCTGCCAGTCTTGAGCAAAACATAAGCTGTCCTTCTGAAGCAGATGTTCATTGTTGGTCGGTCCTTCTTCAGCACCTCTTCTCACAGCAGCAGCGGTTTTGTGCCAGTACTGTTTGCCAGCTGAAGAGTTAAATCTGCATCTGCTGAATTTGTTCTATCATTTTTTTCAGAAATTTGTCAGTTATGGTTGGGCCTACCACATTATACATTTAAGAAAAATTAAAGGTTTGAGGATCCAGGAAATAATTCTCCTGTACTGTAGTGTTGAATAGGAGGAATGAAGTAAATACATTGCCTATAATGACTTTCATTTTGGAAGTACATGAAGGAATGGAGAATCACTTACATTTTGGTCTTATTACTACACCACCCAGCTTTTATCATGGTTGCACTAAGTGATGTCTTCTTCCAATTTTCTGGACTGTTAAGGGTACAATAGAAACACAACAGGACAAGAAATGTCATCCTGACATATGAAACCCAGAAATATAAAGAGACATCTTACTGGATTAAACAAATGTTGGTTTTTCACACTTTGGTTAGTGCCTGATTGCCACTCTTCCTGGATGATATTACATAGGGCACACATTTTTCACCTGCAACTGGCATGTAGGAATATGGGTTATCCATGGCAGTTTTATCTTGGATATGAATGCATGTGTCTTTACTGCTTTAGCATTAGTAGTTCTAAATACAGAGATCTGACTGAAGGCAGAGGAGGGGTTGCGTTTGCCTTAGAGATTTTTATTCCACTTCCAGCTGTTTTATGTTTTATTCAAACAACCAGTAATGTTGTTTATTGCTGTTTCAAAGTGAAAATATGGAAATTTTAATGCAGAAAGTGGTCAACCCTTAATTTGGACATCTGCAACAGTGACCACTCCAGTGGATGTTTTTGTAAACTACTGTATGTAAAACTTCACGTGTCACTGCTTGAGTTTCAACTCCAATTGATCATCAGGAATTAACCGTGAATAAGGTAGCCAATAAGATCCACTATTTGAATCTGAATATTGCACATGACTGAAAGATAGAAAAATAGTTTTTTTTTTCTCATTGTAAACAACAGTACACTAAAACATATGTACACACTAGTAAATGTCTATACAAAGTTCAAACAAATGTGATGGTGACCTAATAAGAATTGGACTAAACAGTCTCCTCTGGTTAATACAATGTATTTTCCTTAGTGGGATATATTTATTTAGCTTTACAATAACAATGGGTGTTGTTAATAGTTGTATTTTTTCAGTTGTTTTAATCACTAATTATAAAATTTATCTTTAAGAAGTCACCCAAATTTATAGCCATGCATTTTGCTCTCTAACAGCCAAATAACTGACTTGAATATTCCATTTTTTTATGCTCTTCTTAAGTTCTTGCTAGCTTTTCATGGCCCATGCCTAGTTTGTATTCAATTAGCATGGATTTATATTTATGTCTTTAAAATAAGATAACACTTGAAAAAAATAGTATATCATCTTGTAATAAGAGATTGGCAGTTTAATGCATTCACTTATCTCATGTTCAACTTTACATACAGTATAAAGCTTTTACATGATCTAATCTTCTTTCTTATTAATTCTGGACTATTACAACCTAATCTGCTATAAAAGAGTAATGTTGTTATTGTTGGAAACTTAAAGATGATTTAATTAAAAGCTCTGGATTAAATTGTATCTTTATTTTATTTGATTGTATTGATTTTGCATTTCTAAAATAGTTAATCAAGCTAAAATGTTGCTGAGTTGATTCTTCTGAAGCAAGAATTGAATTATCCTATTGATATAAACACATATGTCCTTCAAGGCATAAATGCAGCATGTTAAATTGCATGAATAAAGAAAATGATTAGTACATAATTGAATGATTAGGCAGACAGCTTTATTGTTGGTGTTCGCATGGTTGTAAGGGACTAAGGGATTTGAGGTGCTTATCGCTTTGCAGTGAGAGACCTACTGTACATGACATGAATAAAGAAGTAGAAGTGTCACCCATTTAACTAAGCAGCTTCACTCATCTCTTTTAAAATATAGAATCTCCTACTGGGTAATAAAAAAATCAACAAAGTAAAAAGCTGACACGTCACAGTGTCAAAAACTATATAAATCACACACAAAATGCTTGCGGCCTTAATTTGAGACATGTACTAGAAATGTGAATAAAAGATGCATTATTTTTATTTTTGAACTAAGGGTATATTTTTAAACAATTTGTGGTATCCACATCTGCATTTTCAACAAAGTAAGACTAAAAAAAGCAATTGTATTAGGTTGGCCCTGTTGTAAAACAACAATTAGAGAATGCTCAGCAGGCCAAGCCAGGCTATGCAAGCATAGAAGAAGGTTACCCCTGGGGACATCATTATGGCACTGGTTCACACCTCTAACAGATAACTAGTAGCTCATTTACTTTTAGCACATTGTGAAAAAAGAAAGAAAATGGCTACCACATTACACAGTGTTAAAAGCCTAACAAACAAGAAACAAACCCAGCAAATAAATGTTATAACACTCAGTCACCTAAGACACTGAAGAAGAATCAGACTTAGCATTAGCAGGATAGCTTTTGAAGAATTTCATATTTAATTTTAGACCGCGACTTATTCCAGCCTAAAAAGATTAGCAGTTTAGGGTTGCCAGATTAGAAAATTAGAAATATGGGACACTCTTAAATTTTATCTCTATATTACTATACAGTACAATCCCTCTTAACTGGCCTTGCATTAACCGGCCGACGGGTTAACTGGCCTGTTAAAATAAAATAAAATATATATATATTTTTTTTAATCCTGAGTTCTTCTTTATATGTATGCATTTCCTTCTTTCCTGGAATGTGAGAGGTATTTTAAAACCAGCAAACAACGAAACAGTGTTCAAATTAAATAAAGTGCAGTGTATCAAAAGTCTTCTTTAAATAAATAATCCATTAAAACGAGTGAATTAGTGGAGGTTAAAATCCAGTAGTAAAAAAACAAGTCCTTTAAAAACAACGCAAATAAGGTTAAAACAATGGCTGGAAGCAGTCTCTTAAAATCCAAAGCGCGGTGCCTTCTTCTTTCTACCTGGCAGCTGCTCTGCTTCTCCCATCAGGCTTCGCAACAGGGGAGTCGCCCTACCTGCAGGTGCAGCTGCCTTCCACACTGGTCCGGTAGCCCTCCGATCCCTGGCCACATCGGACTCCATCCAGATCAAGACTTGGGTTCTTTCCACAGCAGCCAGGGGGCTTATGCTGGGGCTAAACCAGCCCAAAGCCTCCATGACTGCTGCTGCCTTTCGACGGCCAGTCGTCTTCAATACCGGTCACTCCAGCTCCGTGATCGCTGAACCGATTGATCACACATACCACGCCTCATCCTTAAGCTGCGAGTGCGGTGATTATTTATTTAAAAAGTGGCCTTTTTGACTTGAGCTGTGGACCCACTACACCACACTGTCCAGTCATTGTACGAGAAAAAAACCTGTGTACGAAATCGTGGATGAAGCCTTGTGGATATGGTTTCTTCAGGAACGTCGAAGAGGTACAGTACATACCTTAGAAATATTTTTCTACATGAAAATAGGTATGCGTCAGATTAACTGGCCAAAACGGCAACCAGCCATGGGTCCAGTCTCGAGGTGGTCAGTTAAGAGGGATTGTACTGTATATGTAAATTTATACATGCCCCCTACACACCCAGACCAATATATTATATAAAAGTAGAGACATAAGTAAAAAACATAAAGCAAAGATTTTAATGGGTTATGAGGAAAACAAAAGTAAAATCCATCCATCCATCCATCCATCCATCCATCCATTATCCAACCCGCTATATCCTAACTACAGGGTCACGGGGGTCTGCTGGAGCCAATCCCAGCCAACACAGGGCGCAAGGCACTCGTTATATTTGGGTTATTTTCATTAAGAGAACCCGCGAAAAGAAAGTATAATTACTTATAAAGTTACAACTAAGTACCATAAGAAGGTAGTAAAAATATATTTTTATTTTGAAATTTGAAAATTGACTAAATATGGGACATTTGGGTTACAAGTTGGAGAAAAGACTAAACGAGACGTGATTAGCATAAACCAAGTCTCGACAAAATAAGTTTTTAACTTTAATTAGCAAAAGGAAAGAAGAACTGGCAAAATGTTTAGGGTTGCCAGATTAGAAAATTAGAAATACAGGACACTCTTAAAATCTCTCTTTCTCTCTCTCTCGCTCTCTCTCTCAGTTCTACCCCCGGGTGGAATTGAAGAGTCACATAGTGTGGGGGAGGAACGATCTCCTCAGTCTGTCAGTGGAGCAGGACAGTGACAGCAGTCTGTCGCTGAAGCTGCTCCTCTGTCTGGAGATGATACTGTTTAGTGGATGCAGTGGAGCCCGCTCAGCGCCTGTCGCTGTGCCACAGATGTCAAACTGTCCAGCCTACAATAGAGCCTGCCTTCCTCACAAGTTTGTCCAGGTGTGAGGTGTCCTTCTTCTTTATGATGCCTCCCTAGCACACCACCTCATAGAAGGGGGCACTCGCCACAACCGTCTGGTAGAACATCTGCAGCATTTTATTGCAGATGTTGAAGGACGCCAGCCTTCTAAGGAAGTATGGTCGGCTCTGACCTTTCTTACACAGAACGTCAGTATTGGCAGTCCAGTCCAATTTATCTTCCAGCTCCACTCCCAGGTATTTATAGGTTTTCACCCTCTGCACACAGTCTCCTCTGATGATCACGGCGTCCATGAGTTGGCCTGGGCCTCCTAAAATCCACCACAAGTTCCTTGGTCTTGCTGGTGTTCAGGTGTAAGTGGTTTGAGTTGCACCATTTAACAAAGTTCTGATTAGCTTCCTATACTCCTCCTCCTGCCCACTCCTGATGCAGCCCACGATAGCAGTGTCGTCAGCAAACTTTTGCACGTGGCAGGACTCCGAGTTGTATTGGAAGTCTGATGTACATAGGCTGGAGAGGAGTTTTACAGTTTTTTAATATGCTGAAGTTTTTTCCACATCGCAAAAGAGTACAGGACAAGTTAATCCTAAACCTTAAATTATCAGTGGCATCCCATTAAGAAATGGTTCCTGACTTCTACTGCTGCCTGTCTTGACTTGGAAGTTAGAATTAATGGGTTTAGAAAGTCAATCAATGCATGACTGAATAATATGTTTTAGTTAGAAGAATTGTTTACTATTTACTATATTTTGCAACAATGTCACCTATAAATCAATGTTGTCTAATGGTGTAATCCATCCATCCATCCATTCTCCAACCTGCTGAATCCGAACACAGGGTCACGGGGGTCTGCTGGAGCCAATCCCAGCCAACACAGGGCACAAGGCAGGAACCAATCCTGGGCAGGGTGCCAACCCACCTCAGCTTATGGTGTAATGATAATCCCAAAATATCTATACATACTCTATTCAAAACAAATGGGGAAGGACACCATTCTTAAATATCATTGAAAAAACAGCACTTAGTTTGATTTTCGTATACTTATTTAACTTCTTGAAATTAACAGTTGTGATGTCTCCATATCAACATCATTAATCAGGTATCTCTTGTACAACAGGAACAGTTTTGTGTCTGCAATTGTGTCAAGGTGGCTTGGTTCAAAGAAAAGGTTCAAAGGCTGAATGGCTTGATGAATTCCAACACAAGAGCTCCAAAATAATAAGTAACAGATAGACAGTCCAATGAAAAACATGAAGACATGATGATAGCAGCAGTAGGATGTAGTAGCCCACCCAATTATCTAATTCAGATATACATGATATTTGCCCAGTGATAATACAATTTCATATGTATTCCTGCTTCTCTTTTTTTTCCTTTTTAACCAGAAACATACCAGCATATTATTGTGTAAAGAATGATTATATGCCTGACCCTGAACTGTAATTCTGTTTTCTACTTTGTCACTATATGCATATCTATTTGTTCAAAAAATATTAAAGCTCAAATATTACAGCAAAAAGGCACATATACTGTACTTTTACATAATCAATTTCAACACAAATTGTAGTAACATGCTAGTTGTTTATGTTTGCTCTACAATAGAAATACAGTTGTAAAATATTTAATAAATTAAAAGGCTACAATACTGTTTTGCCATAAAAATTCTAGATTAATCAATAATTGTATTTTCTGTGCTAAAAAAAGTAATATCATACTCATAATTCAATGGCTAATCACTGTAAATACTTGTTCCAAAAATTATTTTCAGACTGATCAATAGAAAACCACTAAGAATTCTTAAATAGAAATGCTTGAATGTAACTGTTTCTAGGTTTATCATAAAAAAAACAAATTATATACGTCTCAAGTGAGAAAAAAAGATACAACATACAGCAACAATATGAATGAAAAATGACAGAGAAAGTGAATGATAAATGATATATAACAAGTGATTTGTTACAAAAAAAATGGATCTGATTCACAAGAGGTGAACTGAGCAATGCATTATAAAAAGTGAGTTTGATACATGAGAAAAAAAAATTGACTGGTAATGAAAAATATGCCAGATAGCATTGAAGTGATGGCTGACAACACTTTTGGATGATTCCTGATTTAAAAATGAAGAAGGATTGATGAAAGGCCCTAAAATGGAGTGAAGGATGAAAAAGAGCTCTGGTGATGGCCTTCACTTGATGAGGTGTACAACTGACATGTGAACAGGAGCAGATGTCCTTAAATGAACATGTGCTAGTTCTGGTTAATGGAAGACTCTAGACAGATTTAAACCAGATTTATTCTTGAGTTAAAACAGTTATCTGATAAATCTGAAAGACATTTACAGTGTGTGTAACAAGTTTACAAAAAACTAGGTTAAATTAATTACGCCAGCAAAGTGGGACTAAAATAATTATCATTATATGAGGAATATTTCTTCCAAAATCAAGAAAATAAAAATATTTTTTAAAAAGTCTGTTGAATAATGTGCACGAAAATTCAGGGCACCTTAATCTGTGATTAACAGTGAGTCAACTCAGCTATAGGGACAAGGGTTTAATTCCACCTTTCTCACAGTCTAGTGTACTTTTTGTTTTTTTTTTCCCAATCTCAAATGTTTATATTAAAGTATTTGGAGACGCTGAATTTCTCAGTATGCAGGAAGTATTCCTTGTGTCTTGCTCAGGGCTGTGGATTCAAAAGAATAAAAAATGAATAAAAGAAAAATCACACATAATTTAGAGTCTTAACAGCCTGTGTAAAAGGTACAGTACTTGTAAAAGTTAGTTTTTTTTTTTTTATTCAGTTTTATTCTCTCGGCCATGTTCACACTCCCCCGAACTGACATTGTTAGTTTTCAAATAAAGACATGGTATAATGAAACAAGTGTGGTTTTATGTGCACTTTTTTATTCAGGTTTTATTCAGTTTGTATTATTGAGTAAAAGCACACTTGTTTACTGGATTTGTTAGAGACTCCACTCAAATGTATGTTTTTATTATATAATTGTAACAATCAGCAGTCCACAACTCAAAGCAGGAAAGACCAGAATCGAACCAGTAATGTTTTGATTACGAAGCAGCAGTTCTTACATCTACATCAGTGAAGCAGACATTTGTGAGACTGCTGCATTTCCTCTAAGAATGACACAAACACACACATGCATGCAAATGTCTTTACTTCTTATCGATTGATATTTGGGCTTCAGTTTGTACACATTGACAGCAACATGTAGGTTGAGCAATTTTTTCCCTTCATTTTTATTCCTGAATAAAAGCACACTTGTTTTGTTATGCATTTTGTAAAAGTGTTTATTTGATATTTGGATTTTAGTCTTCACACATTATATACTTCACATCAAGATTTTGTTGTTATTACTATAACAAATGAAAACATTCTGTTTTAGTTATGTGTTCAACATTTACCCTATATTTATTGATTGTTTTAGTCAAAATACACACTTGAAAATGTATGTGTAAGAGCCATTTTCCAAGTTCTATAAGATTCATGAATATTTTACTAAATGACAATGCAGTCAAAATGGACAAAATGTTAAAAAAAGAACTACAGATTCCCCTGCAAGAATCAATCTTTTGGACTGACAGCACCACAGTACGAAGGCACATTGCAAATGAAAGTGCACACTACAAAACTTTTGTTGCAAACAGAATCGCAGTGATATGAGAGCACACACAACCCTCGCAATGGGGGTATGTCGCATCTTCACAAAATCCTGCGGACCAGGCATCAAGAGGATTGACAATAGAAAGCTTCATCAAAAGTAAGACTTGGATACAAAGCCCAAACTTCCTGCTACAGCCAGAGCACAAATGGCCTAAGAGACCAGCTGAAGTGGACCGGTCTACTAACGGCGAACCAGAAATCAAAAGGTGTGTAGTAAACCATACAAGTGTAGAAGAAAAAACTGAACCAGTAAAAAGACTTGTAGAGTGCTACTCAAAATCGTTCAGTTTAAAGAAAGCAATAGCTTGGTTCCTTAGATTCAAAGAAGTGCTACTGCATCTGAAAGAGAGAAAGTCAATTCAATATACAGTCAGTCAATCTGGACACAGCCCAGAAAAACAAAAAACACTAATCTCAGAACATATAAAGGAATATAAATCAACAATGAGACTAAAGCCACTGTCTCTAAATGACTTGTCTAAAGCTTAAGACAAACTTATTCACCTCAGTCAACTACAAGCTTACCCAGAGGAGGTTAAAGCCTTGCACACAAATCAGCTTGTAAAGAAAGGTAAAATCAACAAACTGGACCCAGTCCTGCAAGATGGAATATTGAGAGTTGGAAGAAGACTCAGCAAATCAGCTATTCCAGAAGAGGCATAACACCCTGCAATTTTTCAGAAGGATTTGCATATTGCTACTCTAATTATTCAAAAAGTTCATAAAGAAAATGGACATTGTGGGCGTAATTATAAGATGCTGCACCCTCAAACTCCTGGGTAAAGACAATGCCAGTTGCAAAAGGGGCAGTCAGAAGAGTTTGTGTGCAGACCAAAAACAGCACTCTGGACAGACCCGTGAACAAGCTGTGCCTGATCCAAGAAGGATCAAATAACTAAATGATGGATCTTTATTTGCATGCTTAATTTCAATTGTGTTTGTGTTCTTATAGTAGAGTTTAAGTTTTGAAGTTTCTTAAGTTTAGTATTTATGTTTTTATAGTAGAAACTAAGTTTTAAGCTTCTTAAAGTTTGGTTTAAGTTCAGTAAAGTAATGAAGGCTCTTAGTAAGTAAAGTTAAAGTAATTGATTTCTGCCCTAGCATAAACAATTAGGGGCCGGATGTGTAAGAGCCATTTTCCTAGTTCTATAAGATTCACGAATATTTTACTAGATGACAATGCACAATCTATGGGAGGTTCCTATAACCCCCGTGAATAGAATTGTATTGGTATATTCTTGCCATTTCTAACAGCTTTGAGTAAACATTATACTCCAGTTAGTGACTAGCCTTGCCTTATGTAAGGTATAGAGGCATACGGTTTTTAACCGTCTTTGTGCTTGTGATCGTGCTTGTGCACATGATCGTGCTTGATGGCCTACGGGCTCTTAGAATGTGTGAAGTAACATGTAAAGAAAACATGCTTATTTAAGTACTATACCATACGCTTAAGGTGTACAGAAGAAGAAATTAAGAACCTTTAAGTACAGAAAGAAGTAAAGAACTTTTAAGTAAAGAAATAACTAAAGTTTCTCAAGAAAAGCTAAGATTATAGAAGATACATTTTTTCCCTTTTTTTGCCTTTTATTCTATGTGTGTAACTATTTTTCCTTTATTCTTGTGTGCATTATTTTCTTGTAATTTTCACTAAATATTTTAAAACAAACTTTTGGACTGTGAGATTTCTTTGACATGTGTTTTACCTGTGCCTGACTTCGCCTTATGCACTGGCGGCTACAGTATGTATTTCAAACAATGCTAATTTTTTTTCCTATACAATTCCAGACACCTCACTCCCAGATAACCAGACTTCAGCTATGAGTATTTTGTTTCTGACTTCAGCTGCCTCAGTGGCGGACAGCAGACTGCCTGCCCACTGCCAAATGACACATTTGCAAAACAAAGGTGCTATCGGTAAGCAATTAATGTAGTGATGAGGGGGTGTGAGTAAAATTAAGGTGGCCCTGTATTACGAACATTTTCGCAGGCTTCAGCAATTCTACTGTTAAAAGGTGTTTCACCTTTTTGTTCATTCTTGATTTTTTTATTTGGAAAAATGTTTGTCTTCTCCATAGTGATGTTGTCCACACAGCTACAAATGTTGAAAAAAAACAGTGTAGCCACCGTTGCATAAGGTGAAGTCAGGCACGGGTAAGACGCATGTCAAAGAAATCTCAAAGTCCAAAAGTTTGTTTAAAAATATTTAGTGAAAGGTAAAATCAAATAATCCACACAAGAA
>JANRMT010049829.1:52751323-52782004 GCA_026402145.1 Polypterus bichir lapradei
GTGCGCAAGCACGAACGTGAGCTCAAACAAGGACACGGTTAAAAAACTGTATGCCTCTATACCTTACACAAGGCAAGGCTAGACTCTAACTAAATAACATTGTTTACTCAAAAACTGTTAAGAAATGACAGGAAAATACCAACTCAATTCTATTCACGGGGGTTATAGGAACCTCCCATATTTTATGCATTATCATCTAATAAATATTCATATATTTTATAGAACTAGGAAAATGGCTCTTACAAACAGTGAATGTGTATTCCTCTATCTCTGTGCCCGGCACAGCCTGCTGAGCAAGCAGTACCAGCCTGCATTCCAAGCAGTCCTGTACTTGTGATATGGCTTGCTTTGGCCATATTCTCACTGTCTTTGTTATAGCTTTGTTTCTGCAGATAAATATATAAATAAATAAATCTATATGCAGGCATAAAAAATAATGAAAAATGGTCAGAGTGACCAAGGGATTGGGTAAGGAGGGCTTTGTAGGAGTCTTTTACACTTGTATAAAATTTGGTGTCTGATCCCCTGGTGGGGTATTGAACATGTTGGTAAAATTTCTTGCCAGTTCTTCAATAAACCCAAAGTGTACTACTAAACATATACTGTTAATTAGCTTAACATAAGTACATACTAAATGTTTTACATGTCTTGGATGATTTATAAAATAGTCATAAATAACCCATGGCTGTTACCCCTAAAGCTTGCAGAATTTAGACAAGTTGAAGTAATATAAGCTCATACAGAAGCCAATGTTTAAATTATATCAAGATTATTCATTACAACTTTACACGTCCAACACTATTCTGTGATACAAGGGATTGAGAGATTTTTGCATGTTGATGTCAGTTTTTTCTACTGTTAGAAGCACCCTTTCTCCTATGATAGCTACTGTCTGTGTAGAATTGTAGCCCCCTGGGCTGCTGTTTACCAAGCACAATGGATTTACCTCGCAAAACAGGCAAGCAGCTCCTCTCCCTGAGGATCTGATTTAGACTTATATCTGAAACCTCCTAAATGTTAGTAAGCAACTGAAATCAAGAGCTCCCATCTAAAGGGCTTCTATGCAAATCACTGCACCAAACCAGTTGTAAACCTATTTGATATTCTGACAGCCCATAAAAGAGCACTTCAAACAGAAAGCATTTAATACTCACAACCAGAACCATATTTCAGTCATTCTTCTTGTCTCTTTCAAATTTGAACTACATTGTTTATTAATTTAAGTTGCTTTTCTATAATATCCTACATTTATTAAAGATTAAACAATGAATTCGTTTTTGTTTTATGACATAACACCTCTGCTTGGTTTTAAAGATAGTGTAGCTCTCTGAAACAAATGTGTTCAATGCATTTACATGTACTTAAACGGAGACTAATAATATTTTACCATAAAATATAGTTTTATCCATATTCATACCAATATAACGGCTAAAACAGGTATAACATGTAGAAAACACTAAAAGCCATTAATACAAGTTTAGCAAAACAGAACACAATAACTTTGCACACATACGGTGTGTTTAACACTAGAATTCCTGAAGCCGACAAAGAAACTCATAATCCTGGCCCACCTTAAAACCTTCGCACCTCTCCATCAATGACTTTTTTTTTTGTAAATGTGTCAATCGGCAAAAGCAACCTACTGTCCCATCCCCCACCTTGACGGAGCTCAGCTTGTGCAAAAAGTTCTCCCAGCTCAAGCCAAGGCTCCTTATCTGCATATGAGTTGTATAGGGGAAGTAATACAGTATATCGTTATTTGGAATACATGCATTTCATGTATGTTCCTTGTCTACAAAGATCTAGGTAAGTGTAGGATGAAAGGAAATGCAAGAAATGCTGAACACATACCTAAAGCAGAAAGTTTTTCCATGTTATAAATTACTAATAATGACGTGAAGTGTATAATGTGTGAAGACTTTAGTCCAAATATCAAATAAACATGCGCTTTTATTCAAGAATATAACCAAAGGCAAAAAAAAGCATTAATTTTACATGTAGCTGTCAATGAGTTAAAAACTCAAGCTCAAATATCAATCAACAGGGAGTTTACACGTATTCTTGAATAGCACAGAGGTAAGAAGTACTGCGTGTTCTGAATAGTGAGTTGCTATTTTTATTAATATTTCTACAATATAATAAAAACATACATTTGATTTAGCAGCTCAATGCTCAAAACATGGAGCACCCAGTCTTGAACCCAGGACCTTCAGGTTATAAGGAAGCACTTCTTACCTCTGCACCATTCAAGAATATGTGTAAACTTTGTGTCGACTGACAAATCCACGAATTGATGGTGCTGTTGCACACACACCTCTGCCTCGGAAACCGCCAAGAGACCTTCTGGCTGTGTCCTGACAAACGTTGTTCTGGAGTCATAAAATGCAATAGTGGATGCTATAAGAGATGTGGCCAATTAACTTAGAATATTAGGGCAGTACTATGTGATATTAATGGATTAGCTTTGTGTATAAGAAGTGATCAAAGATGGCGCCAGTGTATGTGGCATGTCATCTACCATTCTCTGTTCTTGCTTATGTTTTAGTTGTTATTTTTGTGTGTGTCATGCAAAATGTCAGCTCACTAATGATGTATGATCGGCAAACACTTCTGTATCTTCGCTTGTCTGCTGTAAAACTTATACAGTCCGTAAATGGAGGACGAGATTATCCTCCAGTCCAGCGCCTTCTCTGAATTGTTGCCGTGTAGCTGCTCGTATTTTAATTCCCTGTGGCTCTCAGGTCGTGGTGGACGTTTAGCGACTGTTTTCAAATCCAGGTTTGATTGTAAACAGCGGTTTCTAGCTGTTTCTTTCTCCAGCTTTGAACTGAGTCTTTTTGAGTTGGGTCGTTCTCCTGTGCTGCTCTGTGCGGTGGTTTATTGTCCACCAAAGTATAATAAGGATTTCATAAGTGACTTTTCAGACTTCTTGGCAGAATTTATGCCAAAATATGACCACGTTTTAATTGTAGGGGGTTTTAATATTCATGTCTGTTGTACTGAGAAGCCTTTGGTGAAGGACTTTTTAGATTTAATGGATTCTTTTAGTCTAATTCAGTCTGTAACTGGTCCCACTCAGGAATGTTGGCATACGCTGGATCTTGTCTTTTCTCGCGGTGTATCTGTTCTTAATTTGGAAATTGGTGATGCAGTATTTTCAGACCATATGCCTGTTTTATTTGATTTTGTTCCTCTCGGTCAATTTGCTAAACCCTATGTACCTGTTCGGCATCACAACTCTCACAACCCCGTGTACTTTTTAACACATTGAGTTCTGTACTTAATGTTCGTGAACCTGTCTTTCTGGAAGCCTCTAGGGAAACTTGCGACAAATTTCTTTACTTTTTTTTGGAGAAGGTTGTAAGCACTAGGGCCCACATTTCACCACCTTCTCATGATCTATCCATTTTAATACCCTGTCTGGCTGTATTTGACCATTTTGAGCCTGTCACTCTTCCCTCTTTACAGCAGCTTGTTTTCAGTATGAAGCCATCTGGCTCCCCCTTTGATGTTGTCCCTCCTCGACTTCTTAAGGAGGTCTTTTCTACCTTGAGTCCTTCTATTCTTACAATTATTAATAGTAGTTTAACCTCTAGTGTGGTGCCTAAAAGTTTTAAACATGCTGTTGTGAAACCACTGCTGAAAAAAACGGGTCTGGACCACTCTGTTATGTCTAACTTTAGGCCTATTTCCAAACTACCTTTTTTGTCCAAACTCTTGGAAAAAGTCATCTATACCCAACTGAAGTCCTTTCTGGACGAACATACAATTCTGGAAGTATTCCAGTCTGGGTTTAAAACTCACCACAGCACTGAGTCCTCTCTGTTAAAGGTTTTTAATGATATTCTTTTAACAATGGACTCTGGTGACTACGTACTACTTATGCTTTTGGATTCAACAGCAGCCTTTGACACGATAGACCATGAGATCCTCATCTCCAGGCTGGAGCAGTGGGTGGGCATCACAGGTTCAGCTATCCAATGGTT
The DNA here is from genome assembly GCA_026402145.1 of Polypterus bichir lapradei. NCBI lineage: Eukaryota > Metazoa > Chordata > Cladistia > Polypteriformes > Polypteridae > Polypterus > Polypterus bichir. The sequence continues at coordinate 52,755,310 of JANRMT010049829.1, forward strand.
TAGGTCCTATCTTTTAGATCGAAGTTTTTGTAGCAGTATTGATGATTTTACTTCCACCTCTGTTGCCCTCCCCTGGGGGGTACCACAGGGCTCCATCCTGGGACCTCTTCTGTTCTCCTTATACCTTCTGCGACTCGGCGCTATTTTTCGGAAACATGGTATTTCCTTTCATCTTTATGCAGATGATTGTCAGGTTTATTTCCCTCTGAAGCGCCAAGGCCTATGTTCTGTCCAGCCCCTGCTTGACTGCTTTATTGACATAAGGAGTTAGATGGCAAAAATTTTAATGAGAATAAAACAGAAGTCATGCTATTTAGATCCAATAGCACCAGCGGGACCCCCTGCATCATCCTTTCCACTGTGGCTCAATTTGAGAAAACCACGATCACAAATTTAGGTGTGAAAATGGATCCAACTTTAAAACTTGATAGCCATGTGAATGCAGTGGTAAAATCTTGCTTTTCCCAGCTGAGGCGGCTGTCAAAAATCAAGCCTGTCTTGTCTAAGTGCAACCTTGAAACAGTGATACATGCTTTTAGAACATCTCGTCTAGATTACTTCAATGCGCTTCTTTTTGGAATTAGCCAGGCCTCCATTGCTCACCTACAGCCGGTACAAAATGCTGCTGCTGCTCGATTTTTAACTGGCACAAGAAAGCATGAGCATGTTACCCCAATTTTGGCTTCCCTTCACTGGCTTCCAATTCGTTTTTGAATTCATTTTAAGATCCTTGTATTTGTTTTTAAATCCTTTAATAGTTGTGCCCCTCTTTATTTGTCGGAACTGCTGCACCCTTATGTACCGTCTCGCTCTCTCAGGTCAGCAGACCACATGCTTTTATATGTTCCCAAGGCACGATGCAAACTCCGAGGTGAACGAGCCTTTTCAGTTGCAGCCCCAAACCTCTGAAACAATTTGCCGTTGCACGTTAGGCAGGCTCCTTCGCTAGCTGCATTTAAATCATTTTTAAAAACACATGTTTACTCTCTGGCTTTTAACTGAGTATGGGATTTTGGCTAACTGTATATTTTTTATTAAGAATCTCTTCAGTTCTTATGTGTTTATGTGTTTCTGTTTCATTTACCCTTTGGTTTTGTGTGTCTGATATGCTGGGTTTTTATTGTACAGCACTTTGGTCATCATTGACGTTGTTTTTAACGTGCTTTATAAATAAATAAATAAAATATTAACTACAAATTAAATGAATTGGTTAAAAAATAAATGCCACATCTGATTACCTGTTTTTAAAACAAAGTTGTAATGCTGTCCGATGCGACACACTTTCTGTGCTCTATAAAGCAGCACATTAATAGAGTGGAAATGCTTTCTATTTACATAACCAAATTAATTCGCTGAAGGCGCCTTTATAGTGTATCGTTGGGGCCGAGCGCCACAGTGAATCAATTCTCTACTATTTATCCTTAAAAGGACTGCTTGCCTTTTGCCACACTAGTTGGAAAAAGCACCCACAACTGTGTGGAGCTGTTGTTTTTATAGTCTTTACAGCAATATATGAAGTAATGCCAGTTCATTTTTTTGGTAATTCATTCCTAGTTGATTCAACTTGTCCATCACCATTGCAATAGCAATGTGCATGCAGTTGACTGCTCCAATTACATTTGGAAAACCGGACATTGCTGTGAAATGCACTTTTATGCTTTCCAGTTCAACTGCAATGTAAGGAAATCGTATCTAACTGGATGACAAGCGGATAATACCATCCTATACAGCTGGCATGGCACAACTCAGTGATGACTGAGAAATACCCGATCGGTCAGCAAGTTGAACATGTTGAAAAGCTCCAGTAGCTAAAAACCCAAGAGTAGACAGAACTTGCAAAAGAGCAGGTAGAGCATAATTCCTCAATGTCTGCCTTTGTAAAGCCTGCCTCAGTTCAGCACACAGCTCCAAGAGAATAGCTCTTGGAAATCTAAAACGACTAAGAAGCCAATCATCATCATGTTCAAAGAAATCAGTATAATCTATGAATATGTGTTGTCTTCTGATCCTTCCATTTGCAGTGTCTTCTAACAATGCTAAAGCAGCCATGTCAGTGGAATAGTTTGGTCATTCTGTGCACCATTATATTGTTACAGATTGATAACAATCGGGTGCCTTAAACTAAAAAACGATATGCGGTTAACTTTAGTGTATTTGATAAAGCCGTGTCAGGGATGTGAATCTAAAAAATAAAGATAAACCACACAAGAACTGTAGCACTGCTTTGACGCTAAGTGCAGCCAGTTTGCAAAATGTGATGGTTTGAGCTGGCGTGAGAATGTGCATGGCTTTACGGCAAGTTTAGTTTTTATACATCGCAATGTAAGCGTGGAAACAGGAGTACGCAATATTTTTGTGCGTACGCATCATTTATACATGAGGCCCTAGGTCTTGGGCCTTCCAATTTGCCTGTTACCTATGTGATAAATACCTAATCAGTGAAAACTGTCAATTCATTATTTCAGCAATGTCTTTTTTAGGTAGAAAGTTTAGGATAAAAATTGAACCTACAGTTTAAGACCATTTTGCTTCCATCTACAAAAACATAGGATACCACCTTAAGAGTATTTCAAAACTTAAGACTATCTTTGTTCATGCAGGGAAGAAAAAAGCTGCAACATGCTTTCATATTATCTGAATTAACTATTAGAATGATGTATTTGTTGCTTTCCTAACGACAACCACTCACAGGATGCCATTTATCCAAAACAATGTTGTATGTGTTCTTATAAAAATTTTTACCATTTATATACAGATGTATGTCTTTCTGTTTTATCATTACTATTTTGATTGCAAGTGAAAGAAGGGAAACCATTTACAGATTCTTGATATGCTCTTCTATCTTCAAGGCTGATTTAAGGTGCCTCTGTCATTTTTTTATGTGAATAATCTACCCAATTGGCTATGCCATGGACAGAGCCAAGTAGAATAGTTCATTGAGTCTTCATTTGACTTCATCAATGGAACAAGTTTCATAAATCTTTTAGGGATTGTGCAACACAGTCTCTTCTTAAAATAACTGAAAGACTATCCATATAGTCCTATGCATTTGCCTAATCACAGTAGTTAATACCTTGGACCTTAGGTGTTTTAGTTTTCCATAACTTTGGATTTGCTGTTTATCTTGTTGTTATTGTTCTGTTAAATTATAATTATAGACATAAGGAGAACATGTAAACTGCACACTGAGAGTGACTGAATTAAATCTACGACTCAGGAATTGTGGAATATCAGGATAAATACCTGCATAATTGTGTGTTAGAGGTGGACTCAGACTGCCCAAAACACATGTTGTTTTTGTTGATGAATAAGTGAGTGAGAGATAGTTGGTCAGTCAACTTTGTATTATATGCATATAGATTCTAATAATTCTGGTGTTGTGAAAATTATACCCTGGCATAAATGCTTTGGCGTTGTGTAGATGAAAGAGAAAAAAAGGTTAAAAAATATTCAGTCATGCCAAGGATATGTTTTATGAATAAACTAGCCATCCCCTGTGGCTCTGCCCTTGTAGTAGTGAAACAGGACAAACTTTAAAAATCAATAAACAAACAAGTATCGCTAGTTAAGCGGAGGCAAGGTACACTCCAAAATGCAGAAGTGCACTAAGTCGAACGGATGCTGTCGTATGAGAGGAGGGCCCTGTCCAGCTCCACATGCCTGACATCATGCTTCCCCCTCCCCTCAGCCTCTGTCTCGGATTAGCGTGAATATATTGCTCCTGCAAGTGAACTATGATTCTTAGTGCAATGAGAGAATTTGTGAAATCATCTGGAACGCTCAAGCAAACTATATAAAAAAACCCAGTTTAAATCTGTTAAGTAGTTCTCTTGTTCACTAGCTAAGAGGAGGTAAAGTACACGCCCCAAGGCTAGTGTGTAAGTGAGGAGGACCCCACCCACCCTCCCCTTGGCCTGCTGTGTCTCTGTCAGATTCACACAAATAAATCGGTACTGCAACCAAACTATGATACTTAGCACAATGAGAGAAGTCACAAAATCAACTGGAATGTTCAAACAAATTATAGAAAAAACCCTAATCTAAATCTATTAACGTAGTTCTCTCGTGAGAAGCGGACAGACAAACAGACAGACGTTGGGTTTTATATATATATATATAGTGGCATTCTGAAGAGCGTTCAGACAGTAAAAGGGCTCTCTTTGACTCATAGAGAGACCCAAACTGTGAACAAGCCCCAGGTTAAACAGGAGATCCCAAAAATAAAACAGGGGTCTCCTGACAAAAGAGAAAAGGGTGTTGAGACATCAGAGGCGGTTGGGGTCTCCTCCTCAGTGGGAAAAGGGGCGGAGCTAACATTTCCTAACTGTTTTCAGTTCCGCAGAGGGAGAGTAACAGGAGGACGGAGGCAGTGCTATGGATGCCGAAGGTCGGGCCACATTTGGCGATATTGTCCTTGGAGAACAGTGGATCAGATGTTGAATTGGACTAATATTCCCCCTAGATTCTCCAGGGAATACGAGACAAGGGTCAGCCAAGGTTCGACCAGAAACTCCTCTTGGAGGAAGACTTCCCTTGCGGGGCTGTACTCTCCGAATCATAATTCTTCGCTGGGGGGAGAGTACTGTGGCATATGGCTGGTCGTTTATCCCGGCCAATACCCCCAGGCCGCCAGATGGAGCCCTCCCTGCAGCATGGTGGTGCCCCGAAGACCAGCAGGGAATCCTGGACAATGGAGTTTTCATCCACAGCCCTGCTGGATACCACAGGGGCCGCTAGATGGAGCTGCAGGGAGAAGCAAAGAATAGTATTTGCCCTACGCCTCGGAAGTACGTCCGAGTCACATGGACAAGGGGAATGACGTGCTTCCGGGGTGAAGAAAAAGGATTTTTATCTGACCTGGAAGTGTTCCTAGTCATGTGGACAGAGAGGACGAAACACTTCCGGGTCGAGGACTATAAAGGACTGTGGGAAATCCCCAGACGTTGAGCTGAGCTAGGTGGCAGGGTGGCAACGCGTCTGGGAGAGAGGAGGATTATTGATTATTGTGAATTATTGTGGATTATTGAGGTATTATTAGAGTATTGTGGAGTAGTCGTGCTTTGTGCACATTATTATTATAATAAATAATAATTCTGGACTTTTACCTGGTGTCTGACGAGTGGTCTGAAGGTTCAAGGGGTCAAGAGCGCCCTAAACTGTCCACAATATATATAAAGATAATTAATATAATAGAAGTTACAGAAAAGAAGAGCACAAGCAAGATGAAACCCTTTCATCATTACATAGCTTACTCTATTTAAATTATTCTCCATATATGCATTGTATGTGCTGTCCTTTTGCCTAAGTGTATTTTTATTATTCCATTATTAACATTAGGTAATGTGCAGTGTATTAAGCTACTCCCCAAAGTCTTTGGGCCTTGGCTTGATATCAGGTGTCTACGCTTTCCTTCTCTTCAAAGAGTTCTGTCAGCCACAGTTTACAGATGTGTCATCATGATGACTGTAGACTCTGAATTTCACTGGTGTGTTCAAGTGTCCTATAATGGGCCGGTGTCCAATCATTTATTACTGATGGCTTTGGTAAAGAGAAAACCAGGAAGGTAAAATTCAGATATTGAATAAACATACAAATAAAGCATACCTTTTTTACTTTTCATATTTCAACATGAAGTCATTTTTTGTTGCCACAATGCCCACCATGAAAGTTTCAAAAATAAGAAAAGATCACCTTTAGATGAGCAATGCTTACAATCTATTGTCTAAGGATGAAAATGTTTTCATCAAACAAAAGTATGCCAATTTGACAAACAGCAAGATTTTATTGATTAGTTTCTACAGGCGGAACAATTTGCAATTTTACATTTATATATAGATTACATGGTGATGTATTTATATCAAGAAAATCAATTTAATTGCTTAGAGGATACAAAAAAAAAATCACAAAAATGTATTAGTTTAACATCAGGCTAAGAAAAATAAATTAAAGCCATAAAAATAAAAGTCTAGATTAAGGATTTTAAAAGCAAAAATCACTTAATAAAAATGAAACGTTTCTTACACTTTTTGATTCTTTAAGACTCTTATTGATGCTCTGTGTCAGATGACCATACTGCTACAGAAAACTGCTGCGCCAGCTCAGTGCGATATTAGAGTGGATCAAGGGAAAACAAAAACTTATTCAGGTTTTAATTCCTATAAATGTACATTGGTTGCTGTATACTACTGTGAAATCTGCTTCTTGGCTAATTTATTTGCTGTAAACGTGGTCTGCGTTAAAATTATACAGCTGGGTAACCAGCAGGTACATGCTACAGTGCACACGCTCTGATTGTAATCTTTATTATTATTTTTTTAGGATTTCCAGCAGGGTGTCTTAATTGCCTTTTCATTGAAGTCAATTGTGTCTTATGTTATACTGTCTGAAGGTCTTGAGGCAAGTGTGTGGACCCGAAAAACAAAAACATGAAGAAGCATTACTTAACAGCACAGATGTTTATGGTTTTAATATTACTTCAGAATGAATGTTTTGGTTGAACTCCCCCTTGACAACTTGACAAAAGGCAGCATCAGCTTTGATTTCATAATAAAAGATTAAAGAAAATGCCTCTTAAAAATAAAACTTCAAGAGTTATTAGATCTGAAACTTAAAAAAAAATCCATTGTCTTTGTTTTCACTTTTTTACCTCTTCCTTAAAGAAATAATTTAGACAATGCCTTTAGTTGTAGGTGTCAGCAGTGAAGCTCATCCTGCCGGTTTATTGAGCTTGATTTTTTTAGAGAAGCTTTATAGTATTTGTCCAAAACAGTTTAGGACTAAACATATAACAAGCTATTATTGGGTTTATTCCCTAGTGACTGATACATGCTGTTGTCAGTTCCAAAGATTATTAGCGGTCTTTACTCAGTGGCTCTGTAGGCTTTCCAGACAGTTTTTATCATGAAAGCAGACACTGGAAGCATAAAGATGCCACAGTGGAGTTTAATGCATTTTTTTTTTTATTTATACACGTATCATGTGCCTGCCACATGTACATGAAAAAGGATAATGTAAAGAAATTTGAAAATAAACATTGGGCCTTCATGATAATTATGTACTTAAAGAAAGGAATGTTGTTTTGGACAAACATTTTATTCTAATGGAAAGTAGTATGCGGTACAGACACCAGCTTACTAAACCAATGTCTGAAAAATTATAATTTATCCTCTTATGTGTGTCATAGATAATGGTGTTCACGGATAACTTATAGTTCTAGGAAACTCAGTTTGAATCCGAGCTGGGTCATTGTTATACTCAGTTTGTTATAATATTCAGTTTTTTGTCACTGTCTCTCTGCACACTGTTGGAGTCATTTTCAATCAGACCAAGTATGGTACACAGGGACTAGGCTGCATTTAGAAGCCATTAGACTAGCAGTTTGGAGAATGGGACAAACTGCAGTGTGAGCATTGTGCTATTCTTGTTGGAGGTGGGGTTTGTGCTTACTGTCCTTGTTTGGAGACCAGAGAGGGCCCAACACGTGGAGAACACAGTATAAATACATGGAACAAGCAGTCAAACCCTTTGAAGCTGTCGGGCGGAAGAGTATGTCCTCCGTCCGGAAAATCCTTTCAGCATGGTGACGAAATATGGCAGACTGCGTAGATCAAGACTCCCACACTTCGATAAAGTCTGTCATAAGCTTCCCGTCTGTAACAGCGTAAAAAACATCAGTAAAGTAAGCTAAAGTATATCTGTTGCTCTCATGTGATGTTTGTACTGCCGTAATCACGATGGGAGGGATATCGCCTTTTCTTTCATATTTCTATATTTTTCGGTTACTTAACATGCCGCAATTTCAAAAGAACACATTTCCGGAGTGCTAATGCCTCCTAAGGAAACAGTCATTTTGTACATTCTCCCAATGTCTTTGAAAGTTTGTTTTGTTCTTCCTCAGTACTTTCAATTTCTTCCTTAATTCAAAACATGTGCTAAATGTATTGATTGTCAACCCCAAGACTAGCCTACCATGTGTTAGTGTGAGTGTATGTATGAGTTTACTATGGAAAGGACTAGCTGTGCAGGGCTAATGACCACTTCATGCCCAATGCCGCTGGCACAGACTGTCTATCTGAATATCTTTAACTTTATATGCGGGTAGCAATGAAACACCACAACATCCTGGTGAATACATCCAAAATGGTGTTAGGATGATAGTAGCATAATAAAATTTAAAAAAAATGAATAATGACAAAAATTGTAAACATGAGTAAAAGTCAGGCCTAAATGAGGATTCATTACAATCACCAGCAATATTGTGGACTTAAAATAAGAATAAATTAATAATATATGTATGTTTTAGTTCCTTGGTTAGATTATCATATATAGATATATATAAACTCAAGAAACCTGTTCAATTGTAACTTTTTTGGAACAGCCTCACTTCCTAATAACTCTTAATGACTCCTAACTCTTTATGAATATATATTCTACCAACTTAAAATAGCTGATATGTTGACTTGTGTACCACTCCACCCAGTATAAAATGATTTTTTTTTTGTTGTATGTCTTCTTTTATAATAATTCATACTATCAAAGCTGGGTTTATAGTCTTCTCTTTTTATGCCAGTCTTTACTGCATTGGGGCAGTCTTATGTGATTCTACAAATGTATTTAATACAGTGACCTAAGCTGAAAGAAATTATTTCCATGAACTCTCCTGTGAAATTAATAGTATGTTTTCACTTTTTCACTAATTAATGAAAATGTGTTATTTTCATCAGAACAAAATACAGTATATTTTAAAATAATTTATGAGTAGAAGTAAGTGCAATAGTAGTAGAGGGTGGTCCACATCTAATTATGCAATTTTCATTACACTATAACTTATTAAGTTTATTACATAGAAAATCACCCGAAAAATCCTGGACCATCGAGAAGTGTGCAAACTGACGACGTGAAGAATTGTCTTCGTGCCAAACTGGAATCATCCCCACATAAATCAAAGTCATCCAGACAATCTGGATCTGCATAATTAGATCTGGATCACCCTGTAGTGTCACATGTACTGAGTTCTGTGAAATGTGTACTTGCACGCTTAATTACAATATACTATGTTTTACCATTATTCAGCATTGCAGCATTAATATAAATTTTTAGATAAAATTTCCATTTCTTCTCTGCCCTCTATTTCTCTGAAGATTTCATGAACACTTTGTTTTACTTAGTTACTATTCCCCTTAGTATGTTTTCCTAAGAGATAAACACATAAATGTATAAAAATGTCTTTTTTTGCATAATAATTTTAGAAAATTTGATGAGGTAATTTTTAATATAAAGGTTTGTCTTTTTTTGTGGGTCAGACTACAATACTTATATTTGTAATTAATTTAGACCAGTTAACATAGGTCTGTTTTCAGTTTACATTAAAGAGTCTTATTTTGTTGTCGAAAAAGCCAAATCCACTCTAATTGAATGTAATATAATAATAATAAAATGTGAAAACTTCCAAACAGGATGAATTCATTTTATAGGCACTGTATATGTACAGTAGTGGACCTCATGCTGTTATTATATATATACTTGCATGTGCAAGCCATTATCGGGTGCACCAATGTAATTGTACAATGTGAATTATACATATTAGTTCCCAATATTTATATAAAATAATTACTCAGTGTAAATTGTACATATTACTGTACTGTACATATAAAATACAATAAGACAACAGTAACAAAGACAAAGGCAGTGGATAAATTAAGTGATTAACATTAACAGAAACAGGCTCACTGGTTTCAGCGTTTTGAGTTGGACTGAAATCCCATTGTTTCAACAGCTTACTCCTGCTAGAGGTCCTGGTATAATGTTGTTTGATGGATTACTGTTTAATGTATATTGTACAGGGGTAGCCTTTCAGAATGTACAAGGAATACTGTGTTAGCTTGCAATGTACACAGTAGAGCAGGCTGCATGCGATTGCACTGATTCATAAATGTTCAGCATCAAATAGAAGAGTGAAAACTTGAAATAGTGTGTGGAACGTTTTAGCTTTTACTAGAAAAATCTCAAACTCAATTCTTAGCCGAGGGTCAACAAAAATCTTTTTCCAGTTGTAGAATTTAACTTGTACAAGGTCCAGACTTTTGTTTATTTTAATCTGCTATAATACTGTAGGTTGTAAAAATGAGAGAGGGTGGCTTACATCCACAAAAAAAAATGTTTGGGAGCATGCACTGATACAACGCATTGCAGCACCCACCACATAATGAACCTCCTCAGGATGCCAAATTAGGACCAGAGTGAATCCATGCAACAGGTGACGCCTCAGCACCACACTAGTTTGAATGGAACAGAACAATGTGAGTTTTTTTTTTTTACAGTGGCTGGAATGCAAGTCCTGCCACCAACCAGGGCTGGATGCAATTTAATGGCATACCCAGGACAGAGCAATTGCAGGTTAAAGGCCTTGCTGAAGGTCCTAACAGAGTGGAATCACTTCTGGCATTTACAGGATTCGAAGCAGCAACCTTCTGATTGCCAGTGCAGATTCCTTACCTCAAAACCACCACTCCGCCTTCAGTGACACAAAAAGAATGTCCAAAAAAAATTAAAATTGATGTCAGAAAAAAAAGCAGTAACCCTAATAATGCATAACTGTAGATGGTAGCAAGATTAAAGCTATGAAAACATATACACCAATATTCCATCCTCAGCTTACCTCTGTGAGGTCCTGTGAGAACTGCATGCTGCATGACTTCAGAAAGACTTCAAGGAGGAGCTGCAACAGATGAAACAAAGGTGGAACAATCAGTAACAGCGGGTGTAACCCTGTCGTGTTAGTGCCCAAAAAGAAAGGTTGGTGCTGTTTACCAGCAGAAAGCTTTTCCCCGGAGAGAGAACACATGCAGTGGTAGAGAAGGAAGCATTGGCTATAAAATGGGCTATAGATAGTTTAAAATAATGTCTGTTAGGGATAGAGTCTGTAGTACAGAGTCACCACCAAAGTCTGCAATTAATGTATGAATGAAGTTTTCAAGTTCTCACATCACTTGGAGTCTTTAACGTGCTGACTTACAATTTGGTGGGTAATTATTTTAAAGAGGCCTGTGTTGATATTATACAGTAGTTTATATGTTGTACTTAACATAAAGAGTTACTGTACACCACTTTGTCCTATCCTGAGAAAGCACATAAATTTCACTTTAGTGATACTGCAGGAAATTATCTAAAGGAAGATTTTACAATGCAATACAACTGATTTTATAGTACAGTGGTATATAATCAAGTCAGTTAACATATACAATATTTACAGTATTATGTACACAAGTAAATGTAGAGTAAAATGAACAGGAAATTGAATCAAGTGAACAACTTCAGTAATATTTTATCTGCAACTAAACACATTGGGTGACATGAAGTAAACAAGCTGCATAGACAGACAAATAGGCAGATAGGTACAGAGGTGTCTGAATGCCTCTCTCCATGCCAACCTTTACAGATTTGTTGTGTTTGTGCGTGTTCATTTCTTTCTCTTCATTATCCATACGGCAAACAAGCAGTCAACTATCTTCAGTTATACATTTTTGGAGTGTGTGTATGCTTGAATATGCAAGTGTATTTCAATAAATTGTCTCGAATCTCAAAAACTATGCACAAACAATTTGCAGATCAATGGGACTGGTCAAAGACTGGTCAAGGCTGGTGGTTCAAAGACTGAGCAAAGCATCTTTTTTTCCTTACATACTTGCACATTAGTTACATAGCAAACATTATGGAAATTGAAAGGTGCATTGGTTAAAGCTGCTGCTGCTGCACAGCTGTAGTCCACGTGGAGTTGGTAAGTCCTCCGCATGTCTAAGCAGGTTTGTTTTCTTTCCACTTCCTTAAAGATACACATACAGTATGTACTAGATTAAAGGGTTATTTGTTCCACCTTCTGTACAGTGTGTTAAACTTAAGTATTGGATCCAGAGGATGGATGGGTGTATTAAAAAAGGAATAAAATAAAAAGTAATAGCACTAAAAATACTATATATATTTGGAATCTTTTATTATTAATAGCTTTTGATTTGTAAGTCCATAATGTATTTCCCATTAAGCAGTTTCTTAAAAATATGTGTTTTTGATATGGATAGTAGTACAAGTACTCAGAAAAGGGTAAAACATAATATATAAGCACTTTTACTTTTTATAATGTACATAAACTTGATTTGTTTAGAACAAAATAACCTCAGCAAATATTCTGAGTAGTTGTAAAGATCCATGTGAAGTAGATTTAAATATGCACAGTACAGATTAAATTAAGCAACTTTATTACAAAGAAACTGATAACCTTCAAGAGCCAACTGTAGCATATTTTAGATACCCAAGCATATAGGCATTTGTAGTTTTATTATTAGGACCGAGTAATAGTACAGTGGTTAATGTTACTGCCTACAAGCTTCAATGATCAAGGTAGAATGTCTCAGTCACTTTTTGTGGGGATTTGCAGTTTCAATTTGTGCCCAGATGGATTTTCACCAGTGCCCTCCTATATCCTAAATTCTTGTATTTTATCTTCATTAATACCTTACAGCTGACAGAGTACTGTACCAGAAAACATAGATGTGTGAGCAAGTGTGGCCTGAAAGAGACTTGTGTCATTTCAGAGGCTCATTTCTACCTTCCTCTTGATACTGTGAGAAAGGCTTTAAGTCTCTATAAACCTGCTATGGAAGAAGTGGGTTTAGGAAATAAATTAATGCATGACTCCTGATGTCACCTCTGCTTCTTTTCAGGACAGCAAAAGAAAATGAAAGCTAGACCAGCATTCACTGAATTGACTGAGGGAGGGGCAACTGGAGTTTTTATTTTGTTAGTGCATCTTATTCCAAGGAAGGGTTGTCCTGGTAGTTGTAGCCTTTTTTGGGGGCTTATATAACAAGGCTAAAGCAGGCCTTTGTATACTCTTGCATGCTCCACAATTGCAATTCCTATTCAAATTTTTGTATACATTTTTATGTAAATGGAATTAAGTACAAAAAATAAATCTTGCCCTTCAATCAATTGGGAGTGTGAGGGGCATGATAATGTTTTATGTTAGAAATTATTAAAACAAATTAAAAAGAAATGCATTCAGTGTTTTGTAACAACATAAATTTAAAATCATTCATTTAAAGCTCAACTAATTCTCCAAGCAGATATCATTTTAAATAATGTTCCACTTTAAAAATTTGTCTTTAGTTATGCTATAAAAGTAAGTGTCTTATAGAGGTCACTGGATCATTTCAAAGAATAATTAACATAATTAGAAACTGTGTTACATTTAATCAGCATTTTAAATCCTGAAGACATACACTGTTATGAGTGCAAGTTATGGCCAGGGACATTAGAGGACAAAAATAGTATTTTGTCTTCAAAAATGATTCATTAAAAACTTAATACAACTATGCCGGATTGCAGTTGTTTTTAGATAATGACTCTGCAGATATTACGCTAAGCTCTAGTCTAGGGTGACTGTGCTAAAGAATTTAAATGTTACAGCCTCTGTCTCTAGAAGCAAACTCTTTTGATTGGCTGAAGTGCAGCAACTTTAAATGATCCCTCAAATTTCTGGTTTACTTATCATCATCACTTTCCTATGGATTTTATTAATAATGGCTGTTATAGTCTCTGATGCCTTCCTGAGCCAAAAATAATCATATTGACACAAAACATACAAAGTGGAGAACTTTACAAACCAAATGAAAGTCACCTAGGCGGTGAACATAGCACTAAATATAAATAAATAAAAACTAGGAAGCACTATACAAGTTACCAACTTGTTCCTGATTTCCAATACTTGTTAAAAGCTATAAATGTAGCTAATCTGTTACCTTCAGATACAGATGACCTTTTCTCCCATCTCTGTACTTCTCATGTCATTCTAAGAAGTTCAGAGTTTATCTGCTTAGGAGTGTCTCTTTATAAATTCTCTTTTCTATCCAACAATCACTTCCTCAGTGACCAGTCATAGCACAAAACTGAGTTTCTCACAATTACTGCTTAACAATAGAGTCAATGACATAGAGTATAACATATTGTCCCTTTGCAAGTACGAACAGTGTCACCCGATACACCAGTCAGCATGTTCATATTCAGAACATGTGCACTCCTGTAGGCTGTGCCAGTCTTTTTGCTCATTAAAGAACACTGTCACTCCACTTTCATGATCCAAAATTCACACAGAAGAGTTTTTCCTGATACAAACAAAGGCCTAGCAGTAACATATCCCTTTGTAACACTGCTTGCTTCTGGTTAGTTAATCAGAATTTTCTTGTTGTTTTCTTTTATTATTCTATGAGGCTGCCACTATTTTGGCCTAGTAAACTGTAATGACATGACCTACTGAGCTGGTCACACAACAGGAAATTAAACATCATGCAAATAGTATACTGCATAAATATCACATTAAACCTGGTGATTTTTTAAATATCATGTGTACACAGTTAAATCAAATTCTTACTTGCAGGTCTTCCACATACTAGTGGCAGTTATGCAATACCAACATCATACAATGAATACAAACACAAAAGCTGGATACAACAACATACATTATACAAAGTGTCAGACTGTAATTCAAGAAACATTTGTGCAGTATGCAAGACTGCTGGTTATCCTTATAACCCAAAGGTAAATCGTCTAATTATCTAGTGATTGCTGATGGTCCAATACCATTTGACAAAATGGAAGAGAAAGAAAAATGACTGTGGCGCATGGCTGAGGTCTTAAATAATACTATTTGACTTTCTAAAGCAGCATATGTTATATGTGGTCTGAACCAAAAGGAGCTGAGCAGCAGTAATATTCTGAGGCAACATTACCAGCTGTGTATTTCTTTTCAGTCCTTATCTGAACAGTTGCCAAATGCAGATTTGATGTATCCAGCCAGGATGGACTACACTACACACCATTAAGCACTGGTAAGCATAGATAGATACATTCGGGCTCTCCTCAGACATTTGTGGACATTTTTTTTACACTATTAATCTTCTCTAGCCACGTCAACTAGCAATGGTTTATGAATTAATTAATGGATAGATATTGTTGGTTCCCAATTATGTTAATCAGTTTCTACTTTTTCTGTGTCTTTTAATAAATCTGTCTTTATGTGTATTAATTCTTTATTTAGTAACTAGTAAAATCTATACTTGTATTTCACCTGAGAATTTGTTCATAGCACTGTGTGCCTGCATTCAATGAAGAGCTTCTCCTCCTTCTTCTTTTTCCTCTTTCAGCTGCTCCTGTTAGGGGTTGCCACAGTGGATCATCTTGTTCCATATCTTCCTGTCCTCTACATCTTCTGTCACACCCATCACTTGCATGCCTTTTCTCACCACATCCATAAACCTTCTCTTAGGCCTTCCTCTTTTCCTTTTGCCTGGCAGCTCTGTCTTTAACATCCTTTTCCCAATGTTCACAGCATCTCCCTTCTGCACATGTCTAAACCAATGCAATCTTGCTTATCTCTGACTTTGTCTTCCATCTGTCCAACCTGAGCCGACCCTCTAATGTACTCATTTCTAATCTCATTTCATGCTGTAGCTCATCAATTTTATCCCCCTGTAGTTAATACAGCTCTGCACAACCCCCCTTATTCTTTAAAATCGGTACCAGTACACTTCTTCTCCACTTCTCAGGCATCCTCTCACTTTCCAAGATTCCATTAAACAATCTGGTTAAAAACTCCACTGCCCTCTCTCCTAAACACCTCCATGCTTCCACAGATATGTCATCTGGATCAATGGCCTTTCCATTCTTCACCCTCTTCATAGCTGCCCTTACTCTTTGCTAATTTGTTCCATATCGTATTTCAACATCATCCAACCTTCTCTCTCTCTCATTCCTTCATTCATCAGCCTCTCAAAGTACTCTTAACATCTGCTCAACACACTCTCCTCACTTGTGAGTACATTTCCATCATTATCCTTTATCACCCTAACTTGCTGCACATATTTTCCAGCACAGTCCCTCTGTCTAGCCAATCGGTACAGGTCCTTTTTCTCCCTCCTTAGTGTCCAGCCTCTCATACAACTCATCATGCGCTTTTGCTTTAGCCTTCGCCACCCCTCTCTTCACCTTGCGCCTTATTTCCTTGTACTCTTATCTACTTTCTGCATCTCTCTAACTATCCCACTTCTTCTTCATCATCCTCTTCCTCTCTATACTCTCCTGTACTTCCCCATTCCACCATCAGGTTTCCTTTTCCTCCTTCCTCTGTCCAGATGTCACGTCAAGCACCCTTCTTGGTGTCACCCTTACTACTTCTTTTGTAGTTGCCCAGCTGTCTGGTAACTCTTCATTGCCACCCAGTGCTTGTCTTATCTCTTCCCTAAACTCAAACTTGCAGTCTTCCTTTTTCAACTTGGTTCTGCCCTCGCTCTTCTTCTCTTTTTGATCTCCAATGTCATCCTACACACCACCATCCTATGCTGTCTAACTATACTTTCCCCTGCTACATCTTTGCAGTCTTTAAACCCAGCCACAGGGGATACACAAACCAGTGTGTTTCTTTGTGCCAGTCCCAAGCCCAGATAAATGGGAAGGGTTTACGTCAGGAAAGGGCATCCAGTGTAAAATTTTGCCAGATCAGCATTGCGGACAACAATACAGTGAAAAGTGCTATACATAAATAAGTGGTATTGTGTTGCATTGTATTGTAATGATGAGACTTCTTGGTTATAATTGAAATGCTGTGTGTTCACTTGTGGCCTTTAGTGATAGAGGAATTCAAGATTTTTAAATCAGCTAACTCTCTCCATAATACCTCTTCTAATGAAAACAGGAGTATGGTCTTCTTCATTAAGTATAGCTGCAGCTCCTTGGTTTTGCTGACATGTAGGGAGAAGCTGTTATTTTGGCACATATTTTTACTTTTTTTTCTTAATGTCATCATGGTTAGTGATCTACTCTATAGCTGCATTATCAAATTAAATAATGGAGTACGATTCTTGGCCACACAGTCTTAGATGCCTTGTACAAGAAGAACAGCATGACGTTTAGCATGCTAACCTTGGTGATGTAATTGTTGTTGAAAAGTGTGGAGAAAGATATGCTACTGTACTGAACATGTTGTAGTCTTATATTTAGAAAGTCCCTTCGATGATACATTACTGTTAATTATTTAGCTGTAGTCTATAAGGAATACTTAGTGCGCTTATTAGTTTTTATTATATCTGGCCAGGATGTTATGTAGTGCAAGGTGTGTAGCATCCTCTCAATCAGTTGTGATAATATGCAAACCAGAGGTGGTCCAAGATATTATGAAGTAATTAATTCATTTTTGAGTCTTTGAGAGTGATTAAAAGACTCTATTTTGGGTTTTTAAATATCAAGGAGTCCAGTTTTATTCTGATAATTTTATTTCCGTGTTTCATTTTAATTTGCAATTTTTGGTTTGAAAAACTAGATTGCATTTTGTGACGAACACTGCCATTTCATCTAAATATTCTTAGGGTGCTGCAGTGTCTGTGGGGTCTTGGAGTTCGTGTCCTTCCAGAACAGGTTAAACAGTCATGAATTAAATCACTTCCTCATCCAAGTTTGTGGAAAGAAACACTGCCTTTTTGTGTCAAATTTTGATTGTTCCTTAACCTTTTTCTAGTGTTTTGGCCTTATTATGTGAATTTAAATTCAGTTTTGCTTCACATTTGGTATTTCATTTGGTGTTTTCACTTGTGTTTCCTTTTGTCTCTTGCTTTTGACCTTTTTCCTTGCTTTGTCTATGGCCAATTCCTGATCTGCCTCTCAAATCTTCTGTCCTCTCAACTTCAGCACAATACACACCATCTGGGATATTATGACTGATATAATGCCACAGTCCTGTAGTCACTGAGACAGTCAATATTTTGTTAAGGAGGTACGTATATAATTTATATTGTTGTACAACAATTACAATTAAGTACTTAACCACAGCATTATATTGTGTTACACAGTAAATACAAGGTAATAACATCTAGTTACTCTGTAATTATACGGGTAATTACATAGTAACCACAGTGTAATTATGTGCAACTAATTTAAAGTGATACCAGCTCATTTTAAAAACATCAAGTATCGAGCGATGCTTCGGGCACTCACAGGGTTGCGGGTTCATTCTTGTGATCAAAGCAAGCACAGAAAGTGTTAGGTTCAGCTGAAAGAGAAAATGTGGAGGCATTGTTAATTTGTGATCCATACTCATCTTCATGCCCTTCCACAGTTTACGTGCATCATGAATGCTGCTGTACGCAGATTCCAGTTTATCTAGTTATTGACTTTTAGGAAACTTACTTGCTTTCCTGAGCTTGCATCTACTCCTGTTATACTGTATGTGTCCATATCATCAACCTGAAATGTGGTACTGATAATCTTTGGTAAATTACAGGTGTCAGTGGTTAGGAAGTGAGTTTCTTATTAGGAAATCAGTGGACTGTTTTAAACCGTGTAAAGTCAGCCATATTTCTAGAAATCTTATTGGGAACGTCACATGTCCCAATTTCCATAATCAAAACATTCCTGAAGTTTATGTACTGCTGCTTTAGTTCAGTTATAAGCCACTTTTCTTAATAGCTCCTCATGTTTCAGTCTCTTCTTGTGACTTAAGAACATAAATAATAACTTTGGATACACAGAACAAAAATGTCAACATTTAATGCAATAATGCATAAGTCTAAGAGGGCCAATACGCTACATTTAGAGCACAATTTTGATTGAAACTAAATTCCATATAATGTAATAAAAAAGGATTGAGGACATTCAAGGAAAACTAAAAATGCATAATTAAATTAAAACATTTGCTTTTCTTACATTAGAAACAAAAATACACTATTTCTAGTGTAGCTGCCACATGGACAATGTGAATAACTTTAAAATAGCTTTTGATAAGGCACCTCATGATATGCTAATCAATAAATTACAAAAGATGAGAATTCTGGGACCAATGTACAAATGGGTGAAGAATTAGCCTAAGCACTGAAAGAAATGTGACATGGAACAAGGATCATTTCCAGAATTTACTGAAGTGAAAAACAAGTACCACAGGGATGAGTAGTTTTTAAATTTGTTTAAATAGTACTGACAAAGATTCATTTAAGTTTGCAAATGAGAACAGATTTGGTGATTTCATAGAGACAATACAGTAAAGAGAAGCTAAAATGAACAAACAAAACACAATTATGGGGAGAAATGTGACTAAATGAAGTTTATTTAAATATAGCAACATTTATTAAATATTGCAAGTCTTACACAAAGGATATAAAAATAAACAGTACAACATATTTACACAGTGGAGATCTGGTGCTAGAAATAACACATTATGAGAAAGACCTGGAAGTGTTTACAGAGTCTTCACTGCCCGGTGTAAAGAAGCGAATAAAATGGTAAAAGGATGTCGAGTTATATAGAATATTATGTGCAGTACATGTCTACAGAGATTATTTTAAGGTGTATTCATTTGACCCCATCATGTAGTGGATTGATCTCTTATTTTCAAAAAGAATGTAACAGAGCATGAAAAAGTACAAAGAAGAGCTACTAGACATGTTGCAAGATTAAATGATATGAGCTGTATGGAAAAAGAAAAGAGGTTGAGTCATTTAATTTTAGTAAGAAAGGTAGATGCTTTTTTTTATTTTTATAAAATGCTGCCTTTAACAACAACAGTATTTCCTCACATACAGAGAGGGAGAGATACAGGAAACAAATTACCAAGTAGTGCAGCTGAAAACAACACCTTGAAGACCTTCAAAAGTTAACTTCAAAAGTGGTATTTAATGAGTACACTAATCAGTGTCAGGTTATGAATAGCCCTGCTCTAGGTTTTAAACATGTCATCATCTGAAGTAAACTTTGTATTAAAACTTTTTGGTGGTCCTGAGCATTAGACATTATTTCTGCCTGCATTGATATTATATTAAGAATGAATGAATAACATTATTGCTAGGAGCAATTTATTGATGTTTCCATTGATATTATAAAAGTATCAGGTCAATCTAAAACCATATTATTCTAAATCTGGGTCACAGAGTGAAAGTTCTTTTCTTAACAACATCTGACAAAAGAGAGAAATTAACTTGGTTCAGAGAGCCAGTCCATCAGAGGACCCACTCATTCACACACCCAATTAAAATGATATGTTTGCCTTTTGGAGGAGGTAGGTAAATACTGTGTGGACTGGAAGAGAACTTAAAATATCCATACAGACAGCAATGGGATCATGGATCTATGAAGTAGCAACACTGACCACTGTCTAAGCATGTACCTCCAATGCATACATGCTATACCAGAAATAACTATATAATTATAACAGTAATCCCAAAGTGTAGGATATTCCTCTAGGAGAGTTAATACAAGGAAGACAAGAGAAATTAGGATGTCAGATGTAAAAAAAAATAATAAAAATGGTTTTACAGAATAAAATAGGAAAGTGTATTATTAAATGCATGTTAGTATACATCTGCCAAAAGCTCTTATACTGACAAAATTAAATGAATAAGCTATGTGTAATCAGTGAAAGGCCAATGAGGAGTAAACATGTATACATTTTTGACAGCAATAAAAAGAAAATCACACAAAGTAAAAACATTGAGATCTGTGTCAGGAGTAGGAGGAAAATCAAAGATGAGAAAATAAGAAAAAGTGTATCTTGGTCTCAAATTTACAACTTCTGTAGTTTTGCTCACTGGACACTCTGCTTTTTACACAAAGAAGCTGTGGGATTAAAGCAGCTAAGTCTTTAACTGCACATTGTTTTGACTCACATCATTACCGTATTTTTTCTCATTGCTAAATAAGTCAAATCTGTAGTTAAATTACATAAATCAGTACATATGGCCAATGATAAGGGACAGGAAACTTCAACAAGTAAATACTGATTTTTTGAGATGATGCAGTCACTGGTTAAAAGTGAAAGGGAAAGAAATCACTGACATTTCAGTTCTGAAACTGCATTTTTAAAAAATGTACCAGTGGTCAGCATGACTTGGTCAGAAAACCTTTTAATGCAAAAGGACCAAAGTTTGAGTCTGTAGAGGAGAAGGAGAAGTAGTTTGTAGTGATCTCATCTAGCTCAGCCTTTAATTGCAGTTCACACCACAGAAACTGAATCCTAGCTTGGTAAGGAGGAGTTTCCAGTCACAATACACAATACAGAAATCTGTGACATTCCTTTGCCATATCTTATCTATACACTATGAGGTGAGCCACCACAGATGTGATGTTTTCTTTGAGGATGTTGATGGAGAAGTATAGAGAAGGCTAGAAGGAGTTATATTGCATTTTTGTGGACCTGGAGAAAGCATATGACAGGGTGCCTCAAGAGGAACTGTGGTATTGTATGAGGAAGTCAGGAGTGGCAGAGAAGTATGTAAGAGTTGTACAGGATATGTACAAGGAAAGTGTGACAGTGGTGAGGTCTGCGGTAGGAGTGAAGGATGCATTCAAAGTGGAGGTGGGCTTACATCAGGGATCGACTCTGAGCCCTTTCTTATTTTCAATGGTGATGGACAGGTTGACAGACGAGATTTAACAGGAGTCCCCGTGGACTATGATGTTTGCTGATGACATTGTGATCTGTAGCAATAGTAGGGAGCAGGTTGAGGAGAGGTGGAGATATGCTCTAGAGAGGAGAGGAATGAAGGTCAGTAAGAACAAGACAGAATACATGTGTGTAAATGAAAGGGAGGTCAGTGGAATGGTGAGAATGCAAGGAGTAGAGTTAGTGAAGTTGGATGAGTTTAAATAGTTGGGATCAACAGTAAAGAGTAATGGGGATTGTGGAAAAGAGGTGAAAAAGAGTGCAGGCAGGGTAGAATGGGTGAAGAAGAGTGTCAGGAGTCATTTGTGACAGACGGGTATCAGCAAGAGTGAAAGAGAAGGTCTGCAGGACAGTAGTGAGACCAGCTATGTTATATGGGTTGGAGATGGTGGCACTGACCAGAAAGCAGGAGACAGAGCTGGAGGTAGCAGAGTTAAAGATGCTAAGATTTGCATTGGGTGTGACAACGATGGATAGGATTAGAAACGAGTACATTAGAGGGCCAGCTCAAGTTGGATGGTTGGAAGACAAAGTCAGAGAGGCGAGATGGTGTTAGTTTGGACATGTGCAGTGGAGAGATGCTGGCTATATTGGGATAAGGATGTTAAGGACAGAGCTGCCAGGTAAGAGGAAAAGAGGAAGGCCTAAGAGGAGGTTTATGGATTTGGTGAGAGAGGACATGCATGTGATGGGTGTAACAGAACAAGATGTAGAGGACAGAAAGTTTTGGAAAAAGATGATCCGCTCTGGCAACCCCTAACGGGAGTTACCGAAAGAAGAAGAGGTGAGCCACTATGATGTTGCTTCACTGAAATCAAAAACACGCTCACTGCAGCCACTCATTACTATAACATGTTGTCACTTTTGCAGCTTAAAATATTTACAGTTTATAATATTAAAGCAACTCTTATCTTCATCATCAAATTTTTGATATTCTTTCAATTTTTGACGTAATACAATGAACAATTACAATCAAAACAAATATCAACTATATTGATATTTATTGAAAACGCTCTCAACCATTGTTGTAGATAATGCCACTCTCAGTACTGTTGTTTGCTTTTTTATATAATTTACAAAAATATGCTTTCTTTACTAACTATGCCATAGTGCTAAGTACTGTTTTACCTCTCTATGAAGGTAATAACAATAGTAACTTAAATATGTATAGTACACAAGACATCTCCAAAGTAGTATATTTAAGGAAAGGGAAGGATAATGAATACATGCGTCCACCAGTCCCATGGCCAATTTAATGACATGGATATTCACTAATCAGTCCTTTTGAATGAAAGGATTGATTTAAGTGTGTGGTTTAGCACTTTGACTGACGTCTGTGACTGTTGTAAGAAGAAAGCCCTGAAATGATGAATGTCTTTTGTTAAAAATGATCTTTAACATTTTCCAGAGGTAATAACTGAAAGAGGTGGTTATCCAGAGCATTTTGTTTTAAATCCCGGTTGTGCATTGTTCCTGTATGGAGAAGTAAGAGTATAGAATCAAACCACACTGATGTGGAGGAAATAAGTATGCTTTCAGTGGTTTTCCCAATAATGCTGTATTAAGTGATACAAAACTACATAAAGAAGGATTTGAACATCCAGTGAATAATACATTGCAGTAGGCAATCCTACTAGAAATAGTTCAATAAATGCTTGAATTGATTTCTCAGTATCTTGCATGTTTATAAAATGTCTTAATCTTCCAAAGATTTAAAAAACATATTTTGGATATTTTTATAATGTATGTTTTAAATGACATGCTAATGTCAAAAACACCTGAATTGTATGCTGGTTCAGTAAAATTAATGGTGATTCCAACTGAGTTAAATAGTAACAGAATGTTGTTGCAGTCAGCATCATTCCCTCCCATAACGAGCATCTCTGTTTTTTCTGAATTCAAGGGTGTAAGGGTGTCATCTGCATAGGAGTGAAAATTATGTTGTTTTCTACCAATAGTTCCCAATGGAAGCATGTAAGGTAAAAAAAAGTAAAGGTCTCAGTACTGAGCCCTGCGGGACACCATATTTAACTTCTGTGTATAATGATGGTGTACTGTCAGCACATTTCTGCACAAACTGGCAATGGTTTGATAAATAAGAAATAAACCAGGTAAGCATTGTGCCTGTGAGGCCAATGTAATTTTCCAGCCTATGTAATAAAATAGAATGGCAATGGTGTCAAATACTGCACTTTAAACTAACATAATTGTTGTGGAATTTTCTTCATCAGAAGATATCAGAATGTTGGTTACAACATGGGTTAGTGCTATTTCTGCACTATGACCAGTGTGTAAGCCAGAGCGGATTTTCTGAAAACACTGTAATGTTTAAGGTGAGACTGAAGCTGCCTGGTGACCTCTTTATAGAGTATTTTAGAAAGAAAGGGTAAGTTTGAAATGGATGATGGATTAAGCTTATGCGGGTCTAGCTTTGATTTTTAAAGTAATAGTCTGGTAAATGATACTCATTTTATCAAAAACTGTGCCATTCAGCAATGAACTATTGATTATCCTAAGAATGGGTGATGATTTCATCGCATTGTAAACTGTAAGAAATGGTGGTACCCAAAAAGAGAAGTGTGCCAATTTTACTTAAACAACATCACAAATGACTAGGAGATAGAAGGGCACATTTCTCTTGAAACATTTTTCTAGAGTTCTGCTTCATGTCATTAAACACACCCAAGCTGGTTATCTGCTTCAACCTCTGTTAAGATAAGATCGATCAGAGTAGAGTCATCAGGAAACATCAGCAATTAATAGGTGGACACATTCCACTCTATTGGGATAACCCTATGCAGTGGGCCAAAAACCCCAAGTAAAGACTGTCCAGCTGTCACAGTCTGCCTTTAGATTTCTAGAAAATTAGATATCGTGACAGGTTACCTTTGTTTACTAGTAGGGTTTGCTCTGTAGAGGTTTAGGTATACAGTATATGTGTTTGATACAGAACTAAAACTTAAAAGCATGCAGCATTAAACCATGTTTATGCTTTCTTCTAAACACATGTCAGTAAAACACATGAATTGCTAAAGAATCAGAAGCTAGAAGGATTTCATAATCAATAAGACCATGCAAAGTGTCCTTTTTGGGGACTGGAGACTGTGGAAAGTATATAACAACATTTATTTATATGGCACATTTTCATACAAAGAATGTAGCTCAAAGTGCTTTACAAGATATGAAAATAAATAATTAAGATTAGGCAATAATATTAAAGAATAAGTAACAATAAATAAATAATAGGTAAGGTCAGATGGCTGGGAGGACTTTAAAATACAAAACAAAACTCCAGTAAAGCTGGATAAAAAACAAAATCTGCAGGGGTTCCAAAGTCAAAAGGGTGCCCAGCCCCCACTGGGCATTCTACCTACCATACATGTTCTTAAATCAATCCTCTTTTATAATAGACAGGAACTCAGCTGTGAGCCCAGGACTGATTATAAATCTCCACAAACACAGGTGCCAGTTCATCTGCAGAATGTTTTAGTATGGACAGTGAGACATTATCTCTGCCAACTCTCTCCAGAAGATTGGGGTCCTAAAAAAGCAAAAAGATACA
Organism: Polypterus bichir lapradei; assembly: GCA_026402145.1. NCBI lineage: Eukaryota > Metazoa > Chordata > Cladistia > Polypteriformes > Polypteridae > Polypterus > Polypterus bichir. Next base: position 52,780,344 of record JANRMT010049829.1, read on the forward strand.
ATAGAATGTGTTTACCTAATTCAAAAGAAAGGAACAGAATGTAGGCAGGGGTAAGTATATTTGTAGCTATTATATAATTTTAAAGGTACAATTATTTCATTTTGTCCATGTATTTACACATTCCATTCTTAACTTCCCCATTCTACAAATAATTTCGCCTTTTTATACTCAGCCTTCATTCCACTTTTACCACCATATATTTTACAGTGTATTTTTCTGGAAGTTCTATTTTAAATTACACTTTCTTGTTATATTTGATAATTAGTTCATTTGAAATTCAGTTTTCCTGGTAGAAACGGATGCATGATATTACAATAGCCAAAGGCCCTTGAGCAGACACTTCAGGAAATGTCAGGCATAATCCAACTAATAGCAAAAATTCATGATGCCCAAGAGACAACCTGCAGGCAAGATACAGTTGTGCATGAACTTCAGACCTTGCAACTGCAAGACACCCTATGGACCACTAAAGCAGTGCTCAGTTAGCCTGGAGTGTTTTAAGAAGATAACAGTCCAAATATTAGAATACTAAAACAACAGACTTGTCTGCGTGGGTGTTAAGTCCATGAAACATGAGCATGAGATCAAGCTTCTATACCCACTTACAGCACTAAGGGAGGGAAGGCATAACTGGCATCTGACACACCTGGCAAACTCACAATTTCATTACAGTCAGTTCCAGCTCATTTGTGGATATATTTTGAACTTTATTTTCTTGATGTACTTTCTGCTTCTCACAGGTCAAATATGTGACCTCCAAATGAAATATAAACCACCAGCAGTGGAGATTCTTTGATTAACCATGGTGTCTTTAGACTAGAGGCTTTTTTCTTCAGTAACATTTATGCTGCTTGCAAGGTTTACACCACAGTCTACAAAATATCAATAATGAGCAAGTTTTAATTAGAGGAGGGTATATAACAATAATTACAGATAATAGCAGTAAGTATTTCCACCTAATATTTACTGAAAAAAGTAACAATTTTAAACAGTAGGTATGGAATGACATAATGTTTTTGAATTTTGGACAAAGATCTCACTTTAGTCTGTATTTTATGACCTACTTTTTTCATCTAGTATTCACATAGAACAATTCTGATTAAAAATACTAATTATATTTAGTCTGAAATAGTCTGAAAGGCAAGCAATAACATCTCTAAGGACCCAAATCTTGATGTAGTGTAGGGATACATACATCACCAAATGTACATCTCAATTTATTTAAATATTTTTCTAAGGAATCTTCAGTTCTTAGTGAATGTGTTTATAGGTATGATATTTAAGCAGCCAAATGAAGCACTTCAACTGAATAGAGATCACTGTCATGAGGAAAGACAAACACTGCAGAAGTATCTAGTGATAGCGCAGGAGGGATCCTTCATAACACAGATAAACCACATATCAAAAGAAAGACAACAATCTGCCAAGCGGCATTAGCTCTGATTGTTATTTATACTATTAGCATTACTACTCCTTTTTTCTTCCAGATGTAGTAACACTCTTCTGTTTTAAATCAATTCTCATTCTCAAAAGCCAATTCAGCTCAGTAGGTATAACTTTTCAAAAAGCATTTGACTACTGCTATTGACATCCAAATAAAAAATAACATTTTTTTCTTCCAAATGCCCTAGTTAAAATGCATTTTTGACCACTAGGACATA
>JANRMT010049829.1:52788601-52848707 GCA_026402145.1 Polypterus bichir lapradei
TATATATATATATATATTTATATATATATATAAATTTGTACACTTACTCGTCTTTTCCTTTGTCGGTTTTTAGCCCCTATCTTAATGGAGTCTCTTAGCTGGGACTTTCCTGGCTGAGACAAAGAGTATTTCCTCCGCAATGTCTCATAGTAAGTCCTACAGCATGCTGAATAAAAAAAATAATTCATATAAGTGACCAAACCAATTCAAATTATTAGAGGGACAACAATAAAGGGGACATGAACATAATTATAATAAAAATTCCCCTCTATATACAAATATTAAGTGTATAAATTACCCTTTATACACTCAGGGTCTGCATCTGCAAAAGTCGTCTTCAATTCCTCCAGCAGATATGTCATTACTGCCTGTTTATGAGGTGAACTTATTCTGTGTGGAAAGAGAGTAGTGTCATTAATTACATTTAAAATGATTACATAAAACCCCATACATAGCATATAAAAAAAAAAAAAAAAAACACTGCTTACCCAGTTTGCGGATCATATTTATGCGGGCTGTTTTCCGAATTATGGAGGCGCCTTATAGCTTCCTGTAACATTGAATTGAAAACGCTTTAGTAGATACACGCATACATGCATAGGGAACAAAGAATTTTCAGATAACATCATATAATTCAGACGTGACAAACTGTTAAATAAGCTAGACGCAAGGAACAAAAGTAGATGTGTAGCTAAGAGCTAACTTAGGCTAACTTGGCGAGGTATAATTTTCTACTATATTGTCGGCTAACATAAAGCTCAACTTACCGCAATGCCCACGTTATGCGCCCTCTTGACTCTTTTAAGCGCATGGCTTGACTCTTACTGCGGTCTTTGCTCGCCGAACTTGCGCTCAAGCGCATCAAGATGCTGGATAGCCTCTTCGAGAAGAGCAGTATGTGCAGCCTGCTTCTCTTGCAAAGCCTCAAGCTAACGAGAAAAAGCGTTCTGACCGGAGATCAGCTGCTTCATCAAGTCATTCATGCTCTGTGGACTTGATGCTGGTTGCTGACATGTAGTCACAGGAGTAGAAAAGCTTAGGTTTCTTTTGCATGCCATCACAAGTAGTATTTCGTACTTCCACCAAGTCACAATTCAGAAGAATAACTTCCGTACATGATGCTGATAATTTAAGTTGTTTTTTCGCTCAATTGAAAGGACACAGTAATGTCATTGGTTGCACCTGCCTTACATCACCAACATAATGCACGTAACTGTTTTTGAGTGGACGCTTTACAAATACAACCCTCCCCATTCGATGCTTTCCATGACACCCCGCCCACCCCAGTCAATGAATTGTTTGTATTTATTCTGGGGGAAAATATCATACTGGACATGTTGCCTGTCATCATGGAAGGGCGCTTGAGGTCATCTGTGGATCTGTTGAGAAGAAAGAGAGCCCGGCGATTTTGTGAACACTGCAATGAAATTGTTTCACATGCCAATTGAAAAAAATTGGACTACTATCTATTCTCTTTTTTGTTTTTAGGGATTAATTGATGACAAACATTATGATATGTGGTATGACTTTGTACAAGCATGCATTATCATATGCTCAAGAGTTATCTCCACAGATAGACTCAAAGTAGCTGACGGGTATCTGCAGACATTTTTATCTAAGTTTGTCAGTCTGTATGGGCCACTAAATTGCACACCCAACATACATCTGCATTTACATTTAAAAGACTGCATTTTAGATTATGGACCTGTTTATTCGTTCTGGTGCTTCTCTTTTGAAAGATTTAATGGAATGTTAGGGCAGTATCATAATTACAACAGAAACATTGAGGTTCAAATCACGTGGCATTTTCAACAGAACTAACAGCTTTATATGCCATTACCTTGTGAATATGGCACTGAATTTATCAACATCCTAGCAAGCAAAAAATGTGATACTTTGTCTCCTTATGGAGCAACTGACATGATGTTGTTGAAACGAAATTCCCAGATCTCATCTGAAACACTTATTCTAGAGGATGGAGACAGTATTGAGCCACTCTCCCAATTTCAGGAAGTTGTGCTAGATGAATCTGACAGAGAAAATCTGTTATTAATGTACAATAAAATATATCCTTACAACTGTGTCTTACAGGTGTCTTGTTTGGCAAAGACTTGCTCTAAAGTTAAGATTCTTGGAGTAACTCTGTCAGTTAACAGTTGCAGAACTGAAAGGTCTGCTTGTGTTTTGGCTAAATGGTGTGCTGGTAACTCCAGCTTTGAGGAACCAGTCCTAGATCCAAATGCAGATTTCCGTCCTGGAATTATTGAAAGGTTTCTGATAGTTACCTTAAAATCTAAAGCATGTACCTTTCAGCATATTGTTGCAAAGGTAACATGGTTGCACCCTCACCCAGACAGACATTTCTTTGGGAGTCCCGTGGAAGTTTGGAGTTTGCAGGGCACACCTACTGATGCTGCTGTAGCATTTCTCCCTGTGGAGCGTATTGCACACAGATGTGTACTTAGTACTTCAAGTGTGCAGTTAAGTCACACTACAGAGAAGGTCTCGGTCGTAATTCCACTATGCACAATGGTTGAGATTTAGGCCAATGTAATTACAAATGCTTGTTTGTTTATACTGTTATTGTGCATTTTCATAATTTTTTGTCATTATCTGTAAATGTAAACCTTCACAATAAAACTTTTTCATGAAATTCTGAAACAACATTTGTTGCATTCCTCTTGACTACTATAATCCATGAAGTGTCAGACACATGTACAAAAGTAATTTTCACACATTAAAAAAGGTAGTCATGTCTATTGAATTTAAATTATTTTGAATGATGTACACATTTTCTCAAAAACACAAATGAAGCTATCCTAATATTAAACGTATGTAGTAAACACATTTGTACAGACAGGGTGTTTTATCCAGTTTTTATGTGCAATAATGAAGTATCTGCTGTCCCATGGCTAATCCCCCCACCCGGCTATGATAACAAAGACAACACCTCTACTTGATAGTCATTAACATATGAAAGGCTCTTACACCTCACAGCCATCACACCTCATTGCTAGCTGTGAGGATTCCTTGAAACTTCTACCAATTCCTGTATACATCCACATACGTAAGGTATCTGGTTGTTTCACAAAATTTCCTTTCGCATGCTACCTTTCCAAGCACTCTACCTCATACATCTGACAAATGCAGAGTTTAGCGGAGATTTCCCATACCATATTTGTCCGGATACAGCTCTTTTCATGCAGTGTATTGTTGCTGACAAAGATTCAAGGTTGCCAGATACATGACTGGACATCAACGTGATATTTGATGTCTTTGTGCTCATGTTAAATAAGATGGCAGTGCACACAATGGGGTATTTCAAACTTTTGGATGATTTAAAGCAATTCGCAATAGTTTGTTTCTTTAGTTACCTTAAGGAAAGGGTAATTAGATAGTTCAGAACATCTGGGGCCTCATGCATAACGCTGCGTGTAAAATTCACACTAAAACATGGTGTACAGACAAAAGCAGAAATGTGTGTATGCACAAAAAAATCTAAATGCATAAATCTGTGCGTACGCCAACTTCCACGTTCTTACACTCCATAAATCCTGGTCTGCGTGAAAAGTAACGCTCGTGCACACGCCTACCTCCCCACACTGACTCCTCCCAGAATTTTGCCTCTTTGAATATGCAAATCAATATAAATAGCCCCATATGATTTGCGTTCTGTGAAAAGACAATGGGGGGAGAAGAATTTCAGAGAATACCAAGTAGAGGCAAGGAAAAACGTACTATTTGATGGTTTTAGCAGTGATATAAACAACAAAAGGAAGTTGATCGAGTTACAGAGTGGTGGAGAAACTCGAAAGTTCAAATTCAGAAGTAAGAAGTGAACGGATATCAAAGTTGGCGTGAAAAGGCGAGTCGTAGCCCACTGTCTGAGTGTCATATGGAAGCGTATTAGGGTACAGAGAAAAGAAAAAAAACTTTGACAAAGTGGCGGAAAAAGGTTGAAATTACCACTTTAATCACGTAGTTTATTTTGTCATTAAAGAAGAATGTCATAAACTTCATCAAAAAATCAATTAATTTAATAGTTTCTCAAATCCCATCGTAACTAAATTAGCATGTTACATTTTTCGTTTTCTGTGTGTTCTTTTATGTACTCTTATGTGTGTGAATCACTATGTGCTTCTTAAACAGACTTTCTCTTATGCAGACAGGACCCAGAATACATTACATTCATGATGTTACAGCTCTCTGAACAATTTAAATACTAAGATGTATACTTGATATCATTTTCATGATGATAGAAATTAAAGCATGTATAAAATATTGAGACATGGCACAGTGGTAGCAACAAGCTGGCACCCCTTCCAGAGATTGCTCCTGCCTCATGCAAGATACTTGCTTCACGATGTGTGACCCTCAGTAAAATAATTTATTGCAGCAGTACTGTCTCTTTCAAATGTACTAATCCCCGATTCCTGTCCTTCTTTTTCTTTCTTCAAATAACCAATCACCACACAACACCGATTCTTCAAAACTTTTAAGGAACATTGAAATATCTTCATAGTACATGTTTAATTAATTCCTTCCATCTATCCATCCAGGGTCACACCAGTCCCACCAAGCATAAAGCACGAGGCAGGAACAATTCCTGAATGGGGCGCCAGCTCATCGCTACCACTGTGCCACAGAGTTCTCGCATATTTAATCATTAACAATACATTACATTCATGATGTTACAGCTCTCTGAACAATTTAAATACTAAGATGTATACAAATGAAGTTAAAATTTTATCTGTACAGTATTTCACCTTAAAAATGATGTCAAGAGCTCCAAGAAGGTAGCGCCTGGAAATCTAAATCGACTTAGAAGCCCTTCGTCATCATCTGCAAATACGCACTCTCTTCTATTGAATTGAATTGAATTGAATTGAATTCCTTTATTGTTATTGTATGGTACAATGAAATTCAATATGCAAATCCTCCATAAACTTATTTTCCTATTAAATGGTAAAATAACAACAATCGCAACAGCAACAATAATAATAATAGGATAAAAACAGTGAAAAATATACAATATGAAAGCATAAGTGGCTCAAGTTGTGCAATATTACAACTGTAATGCAAGTTTACAGTAAGGTAATTATACTTATAAGTACAAACAGTTCTGGCAGATGCACTTGATGGACTGATTGAGTGCGTTTATAGCTGTTGGGATGAAACTGTTTCTGAACCGCAAGATCCATACAGGAAAGGCTCTGAAACATTTAATGGGAGAAGTTCAAATGGACTGTGCCCATGGCTGAAGCAGTGTGTGCTATAAGCTGTATCCCGATAATTCTCTCCTTTCTTGACACAATCTGCCGTAAAGCTTTCCGATCAGCTGTTATACAGCTGTGATTCCACACTCAGAAACAGTAGGTTAAAATGCTCCGAGTGGTGCACTGAGAGTAATAATGCTAAAGTGGCTATGGTATTTGGAATAGTTTGCACCATTAAATGGTCACAGTTTGATTACAATCAGATGCCTCGAACTAAAAAAGGATATGCGGTCAATTTCAGTGTATTTGATAAAGCCTCTTCAGGGATGTCAATCTAAAAAATAAAGGGAAACCACTCAGGAACAGTAGCACTGCTTTGATGCTGGGTGCCGACAGTTTGTAAAAGTGAGAGGAGAACTGGTGTGAAAATATGCGTGGCTTTACGCCAAGTTTATTTTTTATATATTGTGATGTAAGCATGGAAGCGGGCATATGGAACATTTTTGTGCATGTGCACCGTTTATCATGATGCCTCTTCTCTTTCATTTTTAACCTACAATTCTTCTGTAATGTATTGGATTTGTTCATTGTTGCATTTTGATTTTTTGGGTTCAGACCCTCTCTTGGTTTTTGACCAGCAACCAAATGCTTACATAACATATGTAGATAAAATTGCTTTTATAATGTCATTACTAATTAGCAATTCTCTAGAGCAGGCATCAGCCTTTTTATGACTTGAACTATCCTTGCTGCTCAGATTTATAGCTTACCAAAGTCTTTAATTAGGTCGAGTGAAGAGAAGATGATACTAGTTTCTGATTAAATTTTTGGCAAGTACTGTAAATAGGAACATTAACAATTATATTAACTTTCAAGATGTTGCAGATAAAAAGGAAAAAGTGAATCCACACTAATTCCTGTGTTGTCTACCCAAATACTTTAAAACAAGACAGCTAGCCATGACTTAGATTATAATTTAGATTAAGTTATCAGTTTAGCCATAAATTTAGCATCTAGACTTGCTGAAACAAAGAGGAAAATTTCAAGCAAAAACATTTGCTGAGAATTCACCAACACCAACAAAAACTGAGGGTCAGGCATATAGTATTAACATGTCCTAATTGTAGAAAAACTGAATTGCCCATTCTGTTTTGAGGTTGGGGGGGATTGTAGATTATTTGTAACACTAAATAGTACTGTACTTTTATAATCTGGAGCCAGTGAAAACTGATTTAGTTTTGTGCTGCTAGAGCAATTCCAAATTGTACAAAGTACACTACAATACATTAAATCTAAGTCAAGTGAAAAGTATTTAAATCATGATATTAAATTTAGTTGTTCTTATTGCAATAATTATTGACATATGCAAAAATTATTATTTATGATTATTTAGATTACGTTAAGAAAACTTGTCAAGTAAATTTTGCTTACCCTTTTGGCAGATTTTTTTGTAAAATGCAACAAAAATAACTACATTTTTTGTCTAGTTTTTGCATATGTATTTTTTGCAGTGAATCCCAGCCAAATACAAAATATTTTTTTTTCTGTTGATGGAGGTCCCATTGATAAAAAGTTGTTAGAACATATATTGCCTTTATTAGTCTTGCAAGTAGGGATTTTTCATATTGAACGTATTTTTTGTTTATTTAGTTTTCTGCACTGCTCACTTCAAAGGTTAATTGGAGAACTACAGAGCTGGAATCATAAGGACTTGCATGCAAACAATAGGTAGTTGCATTAAACAATTACCTATGCCACCGCTTTCTTATTTCAATATTGAATCCCAGCCCAATCAACATCAGGATTATATTTAATAGGCAATGGACATAACACTTACTCCTTTACTAAATGTATGACTTGGACAATTTAATTCTTACCTAGAGCTTTTTTTATCTAAAGGAACATCTGTGCTCTGTCCATTTTAGAACTGAAATACATTGAAAATGTAATTAAAGAAAACCTGGAAAATAGTTAGACCATATACTGTACTAGTCCCGTAGGTATATAATGTTTTTCTGTAGTTAGGAAAGATGGCTTTTTAAGATCTTACACCAATTATTGAGATTATTTATTATTAAATATCCATTCATCCATCCATCCATCCATCCTCTTCCGCTTATCCGGGGTCGGGTCGCGGGGGCAGCAGCTTGAGCAGAGAGGCCCAGGTTTCCCTCTCCACAGCCACTTCTTCCAGCTCTTTCGGGAGAATCCCATGGCGTTCCCAGGCCAGCCGGGTGACATAGTCCCTCCAGCGTGTCCTGGGTCTTCCCCGGGGCCTCTTCCCGGTTGGACGTGCCCGGAACACCTCACCAGGGAGACGTCCAGGAGGCATCCTGATCACATGCCCAAGCCACCTCATCTGACTCCTCTCGATGCGGAGGAGCAGCGGCTCTAATCTGAGCCCCACCCGGATGACTGAGCTTCTCACTCTATCTTTAAGGGAAAGCCCAGACACCCTGCGGAGGAAACTCATTTCAGCCGCTTGTATTCGCGATCTCGTTCTTTCGGTAACTACCCATAGCTCATGACCATAGATGAGGGTAGGAACGTAGATCGACTGGTAAATTGAGACTGACAAACTTTTTTCACCACGACAGACTGATGCAGAGCCCGCATCACTGCGGACGCGGCACCGATCCGCCTGTCAACCTCACGCTCCATTCATCCCTCACTCGTGAACAAGACCCCGAGATACTTGAACTCCTCCACTTGGGGCAGGATCTCTCCCCCAACCCTGAGAGGGCACTCCACCCTTTTCCGGCTGAGGACCATGGTCTCGGATTTGGAGGTGCTGATTCTCATCCCAGCCGCTTCACACTCAGCTGTGAACCGATCCAGAGAGAGCTGATGATCACGGCCTGATGAAGCAAACAGGACAACATCATCTGCAAAAAGCAGTGACCCAATCCTGAGTCCACCAAACCGGACCCCTTCAACACCCTGGCTGCGCCTAGAAATTCTGTCCATAAAAGTTATGAACAGAATCGGTGACAAAGGGCAGCCCTGGCGGAGCCCATCTCTCACTGGAAACGGGCTCGACTTACTGCCGGCGAAGTGGACCAAGCTCTGACACTGGTTGTACAGGGACCGAACAGCTCTTATCAGGGGGTCCGGTACCCCATACTCCCGGAGCACCCCCCACAGGGTTCCCCGAGGGACACGGTCGAATGCCTTTTCCAAGTCCACAAAACACATGTAGTCTGGTTGAGCAAACTCCCATGCACCCTCTAGGATTCTGCTAAGGGTGTAGAGCTGGTCCACTGTTCCGCGACCAGGACGAAAACCACACTGTTCCTCCTGAATCCGAGGTTCGACTATCCGACGGACCCTCCTCTCCAGAACCCCCGAATAGACTTTTCCAGGGAGGCTGAGGAGTGTGATCCCTCTGTAGTTGGAACACACCCTCTGGTCCCCCTTTTTAAAGAGGGGGACCACCACCCCGGTCTACCAATCCAGAGGCACTGTCCTCTGGATTATTAATTAATTAATTATTATATAAAATTATTAATTAATTAACTAATTATTATATAAAATCATCATTAACAACAGCTATCACCTTTCTTTTATTCCGCCCCACTTAATCACTCAAATTACTGGCTCAACAGTATTTACCAAACTAGATGTACCAAGTTGATGGAACTTAATTTGCATATGAGATGAAGATGATGTTAGAGAAATAAGCAGAACTTTTCTGCAGGTTTTTGGTGATAGGAGATCAGAACCACTTTAAATCAAATGTATAAAACAAAAATGTTATCACAATGTATGTATGGTTTCAAAACTTGTTTCTGAGTTGAACAAACGTACTGCTTTCGGTTGCCAATTATGATGTCAGAAGCATGAGCTAATGCAGATGATTTTGGAAACACGATTTTAGTTTTATTATGGACAATTGCATACAAGCACTTCTTATAATTCCAGTTTGTAAGTTACATTAGCACACTTCACTTTAGCTTCCTCACTCTAATGGTAGAAGTGTGTGAGTTGTGAAAACACGTTTCAGAGAAAAGAATAAAAGGCAAAGTTGTATTGCAGTCAGGAGGACTACATCATACCTACATTATCTTTACAAAATCAGTAAAAAAATTCTGATCAGTGAGAAGAAAAAGGAGGGGAAAGTCGTGCCAAGAAATTTATGACTTACTGCAAGCAACAAGAAAAACCCATATTTTGTGATTCTTCCAAGTGCTGGGGCCCAATTTTTTAAGAATGTGAACATGTGAACATGTCTATCAGGAAGTTACAAATTAACTCAGAACGATGCTAAGGCATAATCATGGACAGGCAGGAGTTCATAACACACACATGCTAACAAAAAGTAATAGCAAAAGCTAAATACCCTAAAGAGGATATGTAGCCAACAAAGAACAAAGTAAAGGACAAAACACAATAAATTGAAATAAATAAATAAATCCTTTGTAAATAGTAAGGTGTATCCTGATGTCCTGGCTAAATTGTCTACCATGGCCTGGTTCTTCTGACCCAATAATCATCTTCTGTCTCTGATTAGCTAAATATCTCTCACCCCTTCACCACATAACAACTAATGTATGGTGAGCATACTGGCGCAAAATGGCTGCTGTCGCATCATCCAGGTGGATGCTGCACATTAGTGGTGGTAGGAGGCACCTAACCAGCAGTTCAGCCAACCTTCTACGATTCTCCTAAGCTTGATCCCCTGTAGCTGCCTCTGGCTCCTGGCAGGACACCACCCCTGAGCTTCTGACTACTACTGTCAGGCTTGCGTCCCTACAGTTCATGGCTCCACCTGCAGGACACTTTATCGAGCCTTCCATTCCCTCAAAGCTGAACTGCTTCTTTCCAGCCTTATGCAGCGAGTCGCTCCAACTGGGCAGCGCGTCACACTCCAATTCCCAGGTCGCTCAGCAGGTGTGACCTCCTTCAGCCCCTGAGCATCTGTCGTATGGTCCATCGAGAGACCTTCCTCCCAGCTGTCTCCCTTCTTTCTCTCTCTTATCTCCATGGACTGGCTCTCTTCCATCTTCCTTCTGCCCTCTTCTCTCCATCATTTAACCCCCTATTAAAATCATCTACGACCATTCTTTTCTTTCTTCCTTTTGATTCTCCCTTTTTCTCCTGCCAGCTCATCCTTATATACCTCCGTCGGAGTTGTGTCTCAATCGCACATTGCAGGAAGCAGATGAAGAAAATGAGACAGATGTGCAGGTGCATCTCGCCCCAGTTACTCCACCAATCTCCTACAACTTTGTGAGCACACACACCCACGGAGAATCGGACGACTAATTAATTATTTATTACAACAGCCACCTTTTTCTGAGCCGCAGACCTGCTATACCACAAACCCATATTGCAGCGTTTCTCAACCTTTAAGTATTTGCGACCCGAGTTTTCATAACAGTTTTATTCGCGCCCCCCTAAAGTTTTTTTGAAAGGAACCCACTAAAACCCATTTTTTTCTTTTTAATTAATGATATATCATAGATGCATATTTTATTATACCTACTTAACGTTTATCAACATTTATCTAACTCTATATTTATTGTTCTAGTATCAGAATGTAGTTTAAGTTAATTTGTTTTGGTTTCAATAGGTTTTTCATATTTTTGATTCTTGTTTTCTTTTTTTTTCACATCTTCACGCCCCCCTTTTTGTTACTTCGCACCCCCCTAGGGGTGAGAGCCACTGCCATATTGACAATTCACATTGTGACAATTCACAATTGTGACAACTGTGACAATTCACAATTCACTAATACATTTGCACTTAACATATATTTCTCAGTCTCTACTTTAATAATTGCTTTCATTAATTTTCCCACAATACACATTAAATTACTTAAGACAACCTTATTATCATTTATATATAAAATGGGTTTTTGTTATGTTCCCATCTTTAGAAATTTCCCCATGAGTAAAGAAGAACTCGAAACTGTCTCAATAAATCAGCTCTCTTAAAAACTGCCTGGAGACTACTTCATTTGAAAAGCCAAATACCTAGGAAACCCTATTGACCACTTTTCCTATTTTATCTCCAGTGGAAAAAAACTATATATTCCCCTGGGTACTTTTGTGCCCTTAGGGGTAAGACTAAGGCTGCAAATCTCACAGCACATTGCTTTTAATGTACGGCCTTCATTGAAATCACTTCCATTAGTTGACCTAATCTTACTAGCCCTTTTTTGCTCAGATTCAGTTTTGTAGTTCTTTTTTGATAAAGGTGTGCTAAAAGCTATTCATGAGCAACATGAGCTAGACCTTTGTATTGGTGAAATGTTCTACAGAATTTTTCTCAAGCAGCTGCAGTATATCTGAAAAGCTCTTCGTTCCATATATCAAAACACAGATGCAAAATTGGTTGACATGAGGTCCACTGCTAATGGAATTCATGGGTACCAAAGCAATCAGATGCAGTTTATCAAATGATTAGGAGACACACTTATTCTGCTGTAAGTTGTGTACAGGCTGTTTAACATCAAAGATGTCATGTTAAGGCATTTACTGCTGTCTGAACTCTTGTCACACAAATTCAATTAATTGCAGATCAATAGAGAACATGTATTGAAGCCAAATGATTTTAGATGTCTTCAGTTACAACAGTTAATCATTGGCATCAGCCCTGGAATGCCTGCGTATTTAGTTATTATATTAACTTCAGAGGGTGGCAATTTTACAGGTAGCTTATATATGCATATTACATTAAAATAAGTATTTTTCAAGTAGAAAAGATTTCTTTTCAGAATCATGATATATATAGTATTTTACCACATGATATTGTGGTTAAAAATGAACCATTTTTGATAAATTTTACAAAATACTTAGTTTTTGCATTTTAAAATGGAGGAGATGGGGTTGAAGTTCAAATATGAAAACAAAACACAAAAGCTTTAAAACTATCTGAATACGTCCATATTTTAAGCCAAGAGTGTTACTGAGTATTGAGCTGCATCTAGAGATTGCAAGCATTCTGCAAAACACAGAAAGAAAAAAAAGCAAACCTGTTTTTGAGATTCAGCCATTTTAAATGGACATCAGGTGTGCACTTAACCTCGCTGATCATCTTCTTCTCCGGCAAACTTATAGCCCCATGGGCATGGTTTCACTTTGAAAAGCCACTGCCAGCACTTTTACAAATTGAAATTAAATAATGTTGATGACTGGATTAAACTGCTGTCTCTGTTTTCTAAACAGCTAGACAATGATCACCAGAACATTGTCAAACTTACGATCACTCAACATATGCTATAAAAGTCAATAACTGGATTATGGCGCTTCAATGTGCTTCATTGTTGTAGCTGCGTTTTCTCCAAAATTACCAAAGTTAAGCAGCTCTAGCTTAAAAATGGGATTCAACAAAAGCCTGATGTGCCGAAATGATTCCACAGAAGAAATATCTTCATTTTTTAAAAGTTTTAGGTAAAATTCAAAGTAAAACAGTTCACACAAAAAAGAAAATTAAAATAGCAAAAAAAAATTCTTCTTAAGAAACGTTCTGTTCAAAGCTTAAATCTTGTTACATTTCAAATCGATACAAATCACTTCCAGAAGCGTTTCTGAAATATTTCAAAATGACAGTCAGAAAACTGTATGCCTACCCCATTTCTAAATTGAAAATGGGTATTTTAAGTCCCTGTGTACTGGGACCTGTTCTAAACAACAACTGAACTAATTAGCACACTGTATGTCAGTTATAGCATGAAAGTTCTGTCTTTACTAATAGGGGTCCTCAATCACAGGAGGGCCACAGTGGCTGCAGGTTTTTGCTCCAACCCATTGACTTAATTAGAAAATAATGCTTCCCAATAATTCATTCAATAATTCATGGCTTGTTAATGCTTTAACTCTGCCATGTCAGGCCATTCGTATATCCTAGATTTTTTTCCTTTCTAAGGATATCTTCCAAATGATTTGAAGTCTAAAATGGATGAGCGATATTCAATCTTTTACTTTTTTCTCTTCACTTTCCTTCCAAGTATTTAATTAAACCAAATAGCGCATTATAAATACACACAGGTGTAAATGGTAACAAGCTAAATGGAGAAATGCTGGTCTCTTTTGTCATTTGTATGTTATTGCTAATTAAGAGCAATTACAAACCAAGACTAGAGCTGTTTAAGACTAAAATAAGCAATAAGGGTTCAAAATCGTAATGAGCGAGACAACTAAAGTGAAGCAGAAGTGTTACTTGAGCAATAAGTGCTTCTTATTAAGCAACTGGGTTGGAACAAAAACCTGCAGCCACTGTGGCCCTCCAGGACTGTGATTGTGGACCCCTGGTATAGGGGGAAAAGACTATACCATTGTCTATGACTATGAAAGAAATTTATGGTATATTCAAATTAAGCAAACACTAATATGAGTTTAACTCAAAGCTTTAACTTTCTAAGATTGGCTGTTACAATCGTGGTTTACTTCTTATTGCATAATCTGAATTTTTCATTATTCAATATTTTTTATCATGTGTAAAACATGACACAGGTAGTTGGCTGTTGTAATATTCATTTTTTTTTCTCGCTTTATCAGTGGTTGTTGGGTACATATATTATATGGACTTTGTGGTTTTGAGCCCCCAGGAATATGAATTTCACATTTCATTCGTAAAATTCACAATGGCATAAAAGTTTAAATTTTAATATGTGTTTTTGTGATGTCATTTTATGTTAGGGTTATAATGAGTTAGGACTGGTCATTCCTGTGGTGATCCAGCACAACAGCCCACATGAAAAAATGACACATGACATCATTCAGAGCACCCACCAGCGTAAGGGTCAGCCGAAAGGTTTCCAGAAGATACTCTATTTGATTACACTTAGCTATGCTCTCTGACTGATTCTTTCATTTTTTTGATAGATAGATAGATAGATACTTTATTAATCCCCAGAGGGAAATTCACATACTCTAGCAGCAGCATACTGATAAAAACAATATTAATTAAAGAGCAATAAAAGCGTAGTGCAAGTAAAAAAATGCAAGGTGGAGAATGTGAGGCAGGTATAACAGTCTAAAATCTTGTGTGTTTTAAACTTTAACGCCCCCCCCCCTACCCCCCAAGGAGTGGAACTGTAGAGTCGCATAGTGTGGGGGATGAACGATCTCCCCAGTCTGTCAGTGGAGCAAGACAGTGACAGCACTCTATCTGGTGATGATACTGTTCAGTGGATGCAGTGGATTCTCCATGATTGACAGGAGCCTGCTCAGTGCCTGTCGCTCTGCCACAGATGTCAAACTGTCCAGGTCCGTGTCTATAATAGAGCCTGCCTTCCTCACCAGTTTGTCCAGGCGTGAGGTGTCCCTCTTCTTTATGCTGCCTCCCCAGCACACCACAGCATAGAAGAGGACGCTTGTCACAACCGTCAAGCCTTCTAAGGAAGTATAGTCGGCTCTGTCCTCTCTTGCACAGAGCATCAGTATTGGCAGTCCAGTCCAATTTATCATCCACCTGCACTCCTAGGTATTTATAGGTCTGCACTCTCTGCACACAGTCACCTCTGATAATCACAGGGTCCGGGAGGGGCCTGGGCCTCCTAAAATCCACCACCAGCTCCTTGGTTTTGTTGGTGTTCAGGTGTAGGTGGTTTGAGTCGCACCATTTAACAAATTTCTTGATTAGGTTCCTATAATCCTCCTCTTGCCCATTCCTGATACAGCCCACGATAGCAATGTCATTAGTGAACTTTTGCATGTGGCAGGACTCCGAGTTGTATTGGAAGTCTGATGTATATAGGCTAAACAGGACTGGAGAAAGCACAGTCCCCTGCGGCGCTCCTGTGATGCTGACCACAATGTCAGACCTGCAATTCCCGAGAATGCACATACTGAGGTCTGTCTGTTAAATAATCCACGATCCATGCCAACAGGTATGAATCTACTCCCATCTCTGTCAGCTTGTCCCTAAGGAGCGGAGGTTGGATGGTGCTGAAGGCACTAATCTAATTTTAATTTAATCCGGATGCTCTGCATATTCAATTAATTATCATTACTATTCATAGTGTTTGCTCCAAAATCCGTACTAACCCCTTATTCTCTCTTCTGTTCTTTTTCCGGTTTTCTGTGGTGGCGATTTACGCCACCACCACCTAATCAAAGCACCATGATGTCCCCATATTGATGGATTAAAGGCCAGAAGTCCATGTGGCCGTCATCATCAAGTCCTTCCATGAAAACCCTGAATACAATGAGGACTGATCATTTATGTTAGGTAGAATGCCTAAAAGGGGCTGGGTGGTCTGATGGCCTGGAACCCCTGCAGATTTTATTTTTTATCCAGCCGTCTGGAGTTATTTTTTTTGTTTTTCTGTCCTCCCTGGCCATCGGACCTTACTTATGTTAATTAGTGTTCTCTTATTTTAATTCTGACTTTGTCTTTTTTTTCTTTTTCTTCATCATGTAAAGCACTTTGAGCTAAATTATTTGTATGAAAATGTGCTATATAAATAAATGTTGTTGTTGTTGTAGAGAAACATAATTCTTACAGCACCACTGCCTCTGTCCAAGTGGGAGAGGGATTGGTGTAGCATATAGATGATGGCATCCTCAGCTCTCACCTTCTCCTGGTATGCGAACTGCAGAGCGTCGAAGGCGTACCGGACCTGTGGCCTGAGGTGGTGAAGCAGCAGCCGCTCCATGGTTTTCATCACATGGGACATCAGAGTGACAGTCTTTCAGCTCAACAGGACGTGATACCTTTGGGACTCGGGTGATGTAAGATGTTTTCCAAAGCCTTGAGACTCTCCTCTGTTCCAGGCTCAGGTTTTTTTGGCTAGTACTCAAATTTTTTAATGATTGGTTGGCTGTCATTTGGTATTGACCTCTGATTGCTCTTTGACCACATCCCAGTTTCAAATTTTTCACTTTGCCGCCTTCAGTCAGTACACGTCCGTGAGTCTTTCAAAAATCTATGGCTCATATAAAAAGGCAATGCATTATAATCAGTTCAGTTCAGATTTATTGTAATGTTTACAATATACAATAATAATAATAATAATTATTTGCATTTATATAGCGCTTTTCTCACTACTCAAAGCGCTCAGCAATTGCAGGTAAGGGCCTTACTCAAGGGCCCAACAGAGCAGAGTCCCTTTTGGCATTTACGGGATTCGAACCGGCAACCTTCAGATTGCCAGTGCAGACCCCTAGCCTCAGAGTCATGTGTGCACTTCAACATCACAAACCATGATGTCACTCAGCGTGAATCTCACTCCATAAGCAATATAAAATAACAACACAGAATATAATTGACAAAAAGCACACGCTATTTAAGAAAAAAAAATTCTTTATTCTGAATGGGCATCTGTCAATAAACTGCTGTATCTGTATGCATGTGTTGTTGGTGTTTCCGAATGTTGTGAATCATAGTAGATGTGTACTAAAATCAGATGATTTCGAGGCACGTTGACTGCTTTGCTGCTACAGTATATCAGACATGTGGCAGATTTTTGTGTGGAGCTTCATTTGTTGTAAGTCATGGCAGAATGTAACTGTTGAGGAAACTGCAGAGACAAAGTAGCAAAATACATAGCCTGAAGCTATGAAAATCTGGCGAAATGGGTGTGTGCCTGGGAGAAATGTCAAAACTAAACCTACAACAGACAGACACCTAGACAAAGAAACATATGCTTTCATTAAGAAGATAGTACTAAGAATCTGTGATAAAATGTATTACTTTCTGGTTACTGTTGTCACAAGCATGCCCTGGAAATCCAGAATGCACACTTTATAAATGGAAACTTTTGCTACTTTAAAGTGTAAGTAAGGTATTTCTATCCACATTCGGATCCCGGCCCCATTAACCTCCATTTTTAAATAGCAAGAACAGGCTAGTTATTCTTTTATTTTTAAACAATGCTTCCCTTTGGCAAGTCTATACCAAAATTGAGAGGAAATAACTTTGACTTGAAAAATAGCAAAATTATGCTTTACTATAGATAAACACATTCACATACATCAACAGGTAGTCCATCATGTTTTAGAAAAAACACAACACAATACAATATAATAAGAACAATGTAGAAAAGAGCAGGCAATTCAGCCCAACAAAGCTCACCAGTCCTGTCCAACAAATTCTTCCAAAATAACATTGTCTAGTTTTGAAAATTCTTCAAGTCCTACTGTCTACTGCACTACTTGGCAACTTATTCAATGTGTCTGTGGTTCTCTGTGTAAAGAAAAACTAATATTTGTGCAAAATGTACCCTTAAAAAGTTTCCTATGGTCTCAATCCACCGTACTAATTCACATCATAATTTTAAACACTTCAATCATGTCTCCTCTTAATCTTCTTTTTCTTAAATTAAAATTCAAATTAAAAATTTTAATCTTTCCTCATAATGCATCCAAATTGTGTCAATATAGTTTGTGCTTGTTTGGAATTCTGGTTAAGGAAAATGTTTTTTGTTGTCTTCTTTCTTTACCACATACTTAAGGATTTTACTGTTTTAAAATAAATATAACTTTAGACTTATTTATTTCACTGTATTTATTCTTTTGTCTGGATATCTGAAGCAGTCTTGTATTTTTCTCAGACATTTCTTAACAGTGAATACAGCATCTCACCAGAAGTGATTAAGATTAGCTTAAGATCCTCAAGAGTATTCCATCTGCAGCTTTCCCATTATTTCATTTTATTTACACCTTTTGCAATTTTGTACTTATTTTGGGAGTCTATCATTAATGTTCAAAGTAGAATCAGTAGGTGAAAGATTTAATCCTAATTGTTGCCTAAAGTCTCTTGAGAATTTCCCAATAATGTTTGAACTAATCAGGTACTCTGCACATTCTTCTTAGTAATTGTCTTTTACAATTTCTCCTTCAAACTCTTAGCCTACACATTGATATTTGTAAATATTTCTCATACTTAAGAACTAACATCTCAGTGATGTGTCATTGTAGTAGTTAATACATTGATTGACCTGCTTTTCATTTGACATACTCATTCTCTGCAGTATTCCTTAAAGCATCATCTGGTATTAAGTTCTCAACCTCCTACACCCACATTTAACAGTATAAACAGATACACTTTATTGGATAGAATTCATATAAATATATCAGAGGCATGCAGATATTCTCCTAATTTTAAGAATCCTGTAAAAAAACTGATAAAAATATTATCCTAAGCTGAGAATGCATGTCATGTAGTAACAATTTATGATGTGCAGCAAACTAATATTTTGCTTGCCTAAATACGTGTTCTGTCCTCTTAGTGTCCGATTAGCTGTTTTTAAACCAAAAGTGGGTGCACTTGGCAAAATAAATGTCAAGTAACAGGAATAAGCTTTACATCTTAAAAAATGTAAATAGGTTGAGATATTACAGTCTTGCATTACCTTTTTTTATTATGTAACATATCTGTGATGCTGACAGAAGCTTGTCAGTGACAAACCAGCTACAGCATGTCAGGACCACTTCTGACTATAATTTGCATTTGTAGATTAATTATTTGATTGTAAATTAGTTTTTGTTCTAATTTCAAGAGGCATAAAAAGAAGCTGGCAAGACTGCATTATTTGTTGTCTTCATAACTTGACTGCTTTTTGAGCTTTCTAAAACTGCAACTAACACTTTCATGAAAATCGGTATAAGAGCACTGACATTAATTGATGAACTGTTTAAAAGTACTTACTGAAGGACACACACACACAGCCCCATGCTTACTCATATGTGGCCAGCATATTGTCACCAGTTGACTAAACATGCATACCTTTGATTTTGTGAGGGAATCAGAATACCAGGAGGGAAACACATTTATAATGTGCAGATCAATGAAATCTGTGACAGTGTTTGGATTGCTCAATTATCTGGAAATGTACTGTACATAATGCTTGCCCTCCATAGACTAGTGACTAAACTTTTATGCAAAAAATATATAATGAATTTAAACATAGACCGCAGATATATCCTCATGCTTATACGAGAAACATTCATATAGAGTTGCCAGTACAAATAAGTGTTGAGCAGCTTTATGATTGTAGCGTTAAGAATTATTCCTAAATCTAAGGATGCTAGTGTTAATGATCATGTACCTTTGCCAGA
Source organism: Polypterus bichir lapradei (assembly GCA_026402145.1). Lineage (NCBI taxonomy): Eukaryota > Metazoa > Chordata > Cladistia > Polypteriformes > Polypteridae > Polypterus > Polypterus bichir. Next base: position 52,807,824 of record JANRMT010049829.1, read on the forward strand.
ATAGAGGAAAGAGAAAAGTGAATATGCAGGATGGCTAAAGTCTTTAATAATAATACAGTGCACCGTTTTAAGGCAACGTATGTGTTGAACATCATAATGTTCTGGTACACAGCTTGCTATTCCAACACAATCTGTAGTGTTCTATGACCCAGTGGGGAGCAGGTGCTGTACTATAATATAATGCAACCAGTAACAATGGACTCCATTGTGCACCTATAGAAGTTAATGGGCATACACGGAGACATCCAGGCCCTCCTCAGATATTTGAAAATGTAAAAACATGGTTAAACATTCCTGACTATAACTGAGATGTACTGCGCTTATCTAAGATCATCACTGCTGATGACTCCAAGAATTTAGGATACTGACCTTCACCACAACAACCCAGTGGTGAAGACTGAAGTGTGGTCTGCTTTCTGCTTCATGACACCCATGACCAGCTCCTTGGTAGTGATGACATGAAAAGAAAGATTGATGTTCTGTCATCACTGTTTCAGAAGGCATATATTTTAAGTGTAAGCCATCTCATCATTTATGGAGGCCAGGCATGTGAAGTTCGTGTTTTTTCCCCTGCAGTCATAGATGATCGAGATGTACAACAGAATTCTAAGCAAACGGTATAGTGGTATTTGTGTATAAGGATTAACGTGGAGGAAGATTTAAATGCTAATGTGCACCTGCTGATATTTACCTGTTAGAAACTCGTAAATCTGCTTTAGAGGATGGCAGTCCAAGTCTAGGAGCTTGGGGATTAAGTTTGATGCTACAACAGTGACAAATGTGAAGCTGTAGTTCATAAACTGTACTCTGGCATAGCAGTTTTTAGGATCTTCATTTAGTATAAGGGATATGATATTCTTATTACACAAGTTTTAACAATATTTAAACTGGTGGTGGTCAAATCTATTTAGAAAATTCCAAATATTGTAAATTGCTTCAACATGCATGTGCCGGTTCGATTTTAAATAGAAAGTTGCTCAGCATGTGTCATGTTGCGTGGCGTGAACGTGTCAGCATCTACTTGGATAGGTACATGGAGTAGATAGGGGTGCCAGATTGGCTGGATAATCTTGCTGGTTGTATTTAAGGAGTTGCTGGCTAACAGGGGAATTTAAGGTAGGGTTAAGCACTGCTGAGCTATTAAAGGAGCAATTGTGTTACTTGACAGCTTTATAAATATTTTTTTTATTGTACGTATATATCTCCGAGTGATAATTTTAGTGGAGGTAAATATATATATTTTGTGTTGGAATAGTTTTTCTTTCGAGACTGGTGCAATTGTTTTTTTCTTGTTGTATATTATACACACACTTGGTTTTTTTTTTTTCCTTTTGCATTTTTTTTTTCCTTTTTTTTCCCCTTTTGATGAGCTTCCTGAGCGAGGAATAAACACTGCCTTGATTTTTGAAGTGGCTGTATATAGTTTTTATACAGATACAGTAACTGTGAAAGTACAGTGAACATATTGTAACTGCACAATTTTTTTCTTTCTTTTTGTTTTTCTTTTGATGGAATGTTAGTACTTAAGGACTGTGGCACAAAAGCCCGTCTGACACCGCTGAGTTTTTCTTGTGCAGCACTTTGTGTAAATAAAATTTTGTTCTCTGTCTCTTCTCTCCGCTGATCCTGTTCAGCTCATGATCCATCAGATGTCCAGACTGTAGATTGGAGTTATTTTCCCACTACACAGAATATCACAGTGGCATGCAGAGACTGGCATCCCAGCCAGGATTAAACAGGAATCCTTACCTGCTCAGAAGGCCAGTACAACAGAAGACACTTTGTTCCCTCATACATTAGGCGGCAGCCTCCTTGGCTCAGAATCCCCACATGGATGCTCACAGGGCATGCTGGTAGTTGTAGTGCTGTATAGCAGCTCTGTTGGGTTCTGTGGGGGCTGCCAGGAGGAGTTGAAGGAAAGTGCTCCCAACCAACTATGTGCTGGCACAGGAAAAACTCCTTGGTCCGAGATAAAAGGAACTGCCCTGCCACATCCGGGCAAGTCAGAGCTTGGAGGAAGGAAGACAACACTCTGAGGTGGACAGAGAGAGAGAAAAATGAGAGATCGAAGAGCAAGTATTTAATTTGTATATAGACGGTGTGCACCTCTTAAGCTCTGTGTGGAATACAAGTCCTTTAATTGAATCAGAGTGATGCTGTGTATTGTGTGTCTGAGGTTTGGGAGGTTATAGTGCCCCTACTGGTCACAGTTTACTGAATGTGCGATGCTTCTGATAATTTACTTTTTTTTTTAATGTGACTATCTAATTTCAGATCAGACAGGTTGACTGAGCATTTCAAAATTAGTCTATTTTTAATTGGAATACTGATTTTTGCTATCAGTTTTCCTCTTAAGACATTTTGACAGAGATATCTTTCTGGCTAACTCAAATTGATAGCTAATTTACAATGTGACTTTTGAATGTTTCTTACTTTTCCAGTAAAAGTTGACTGGGTACAGTCTCTGTGGATTTTCATGAGGAAAAAATATCAATATAGCGGGTTGGATAGTGGATGGATGGATGACCTGCTAGTCTGGTGTAATTATAACAACTGAATGAATTCTGTGCAATATATTCTTGATGATTCCCTATCTTGAGTAGATATAAATTTGTTAGGTTTGAGCTGTGTGATGTGAAAAAGTGAATGATTTGATAAGAATGTCCAGTAGTGAAGGAGGAATTGTGTCTGTAAAATATTTGTATGCAGGGTAGAGGGCATTGTAGGGTTATACAAGGGCTTGGCCCAATCAAATCTCAAACTATTTGCTGAATAACAGTTTAGTGTACAATAAGAATCAAAGTAGAAAATCAGCTGAGTATGGATAGTTTGATTCATTTCTGAATGCATCATATATATGAGGGGGTACCCAAAAATAACCAGAATTTGTACCTGGCGCACAATCTAGACTTAGTTGCAAATTTCACTGCTAGGTGTAGCATACATACAGTCTTCTGTGGCAGTCTGCCAAGTGGCGTTGCTCTGTATTGTTCGTACACCATTCCATGTCAGGTATTTCTTGGTGTTTATTAAATGTGTCCTGTGATTTTTGTGATGGGTGATCATAATGTAAAAATTATTAAAACATTTTTTCAATTCCGGTTATTTTTTGGTACCCTTGTGTTAACTGTAAGCGTGCTTGTTTCATTAATGAGTCAGTGATTAATCAGTTTGTTGATTTGTTTGTGGCATCCGATGCCGGCAGTAAAATTGATAAGGTTGAGTTAGCAGTTCAATGTTTTAATGACCATTGTACTGATATTTTGAATAAGATTGCTCCTCTTAAAATCAGGCAGTGTTCTGTTACCCACTCATTTCCATCATTGTACATCATTGGACATAATGCAAGTTGGCTTAAGTCTGTGTCAAAAGAAACTCTGAGTGTCATCTGCAGCTGCATGTATGATACTGATTTTGGGGATGAATGGCCACTGCTACATTATAACTCAATGCTCATATTCACTGATATAAATACAGAATGTGTATGGTAACCAAGATCACCTTAGAGTTTGTACAATACTTTTGTTTTAGGAAACATATAGTACTATATCCCAGATATTGATTTTAGCTTGAACGTTTTTCATGGCTACTGAATAAAAAATGTTTTTTTCTAAGTATAAACATAAGCAAATTGAGATGAAAAGCAGCATTTTTACTAGTATGAAGGCAAATCCTTGACCTATAGGTGCCTCAGCCATGAAGGCTTTTAAGGCAGAAAAACAAATATGTAGCAAAAATCCCCAAAATTATCTTTCTCCAGGCTATTGTTGGAGAAACATGATGTACTTTTATCTAGAGAGTACTTTGTGCTGGTCAAGTAGGAAAAGCATCAAAATATTACATTTTTCTAGTCATTCTTCTCCAGTATAAAAGAAGAACCTATTACACTTTTATACCAAAAATAGTCACAGGCATGTCAAGCTGAGTCCTTCTCGCAGCTTTCATTTACAGCGTTTGTGTTAACAAAGAAGGGCTTCAGAGGCAGAATTCCCTGCCTACACGACAGCTAAACTGCATGAAGAAAATGATGTGATGTCCACGGCCTAGAGGAATGTCATGAGAGGCAAGGGTGACTTAGCTTTGCGATCTTGTTTCCCATTTATAATGTAACCAAGAATAATGAAGTGGAGAATTGGGCCATTCACACTTGACCCTGGATTATCAATACCCCACCGCAGCAATGACAATGAAAAAGCACAGGAGGGCTGAATGATGTATGAAAGATCACAGAAATGTTTAGTGCAGGCTAAGCAGAAAATAACACAATGGCTGTCTGGAGGCCAGAGGGACTTCAAAACAATTTAGAAAAGGGACAGTCAATTTGGAAGTGCAGGTAAGTCAGATTCTGAGGCTTAAAATTACATGTCAAGCTTTATAATTGAGTGTATATAATGTATATATAAAAACTAAAAGAAGTACATAACATAGACCATAAGAAACATAGTGCAGAGAATTGTTCATTTTGTGATAGAGGGATGAGATAAATAATTCCAGAATAAATTGTAAATCTAAGCATTCACACATTTTTCTCTGTTCATATATACACTGTACACCAGACTTTATATGATTTATAAATGTTCTTTTACCACCGAAACATTAAATACCAAAAATGTCTGTGTCTGAACAGTTAAATTTCTTATTGACAATGATGTCAGTATTTCCATCATTTGTTAATATTAAGTTTTAAATAACTCCACTAAAGCTTAAAACTGAGAATCTGTCATTAATAAGGGGCCCAACTGAGGTAATAGTCTCATATTTTATGGCTGGGGAGGACAGAAAGGTAATTTTAAATATTCCATAATATAGTTTGCATGCTTTAATGCATTATAGATGAACCATAAATGAATAGGAGCTGATCCACCAAATGTGCCTCTCGCACATTAAGGCTTAGTTAAACTTTACTGTGGATTTCAAATCTAAAAGCATCTAGGAAAAGATCAGCAAATTAATTATTGAGGAGGAATTACAGTAAGTAATAAGAACTAAAACATGGATTTGAGTTGGGACAAATAAAGAAGGAGGAAAAAAATATTTTTTGGAGTGTAGTATTCATCATTTTATAACCAACAAAGGAGTTTGAATTGATGCATTAAATAATCCTAGTCTCATTTTTGCTTCAATATATTTTATTACTGCAGTTATTAAGTAGTATGTAGCAGAAGAAGACAGAACAACAGTTCTTAGTTGTTGTTTAAATGCAAACACATTAATACTAATATTATTATCATTATAATTACCCCTGTGATCTGGGTATACAATAAGGTTACTGTCCTTCTTATGTGTCATAAAAAGTGAGCCCATTGTTATGTTTTAATACAGGGGTGCCCAATGCGTCGATCGTAAAGGTAGTGCAGGTAGATCGCGTTGCATTTAAAAAAAATTTTTTTTTAAATGTTAGTCTATCATATATCCACCCTATGGCATTTGCTACTTGATTGACATACAGGGCGGCCAGTCTGAGATCTCTTTTCTTCTAATACACTGGTCATCCCGCACGCACGATCAAACGCGCGAGCTACCACAAAACTCCGGCTGTGATCTAGTTAGCCTTCCAATTTATATCGACTAAAGAAGGGATTTAAAAAAAATTGTTTGGGGAGGGTATGGGCTGGATGTGGAATTGGAAGAGGATTTTGTTTTCACAATGTCACAATCGAAGTACGTTTGTCTGATCTGTCAATCTATCATTGCTATTCCAAAGAAGGAAAACGTGGAAAGGAACTTTCGAACTGTTCATAAAAACTATGAAACTGACGTCCTTCCAAAAAGCGATCTGAGAAAAACAAAGGAGAGGGAACTAAAATCGCAGTTAATCGGACATCCGTCATTTTTCACTCGGCTGAATTCAAAAGCTCCTAGACTGCATTATTCGGCTCTACTTATTTATGCAAGGCAGCCTTTTCCCACATGACGATTATTAAATCCGAATACTGTAGTGACCATAAATGTATTGAATTGTTATTGTGCCATAAAGGTTATTCAGTTATGCAAGGTACGACAACATACATTTTATGTATAAAGTATACTCAGTATATATATATATATATATATAATTTTTAATGTAGGTAGATCATTTCGACCTGGTCATTTTAAAAGTAGCTCACAGGCCGAAAAAGTGTGGGCACCCCGTTTTAAGAATATTCTGTAGCCAAAATGACCCTGTGTCATTATTAAGTCACATACTGTATCCAGTTACCCCAGGATCAGCTCAGAACCTTTCAATACTATATATGGTGTCCGACCCACAGCATTTAGAGACAGAGCTCCTATTCAGAGGTGCTTTACCTGTGATACTTGGGTGGAGTGGGTTGGCACTCCACTTCTTCATGCTGCCTAACTTTCTTATTTATTGCAACTGTATATAAGCACTGGTACAGTCCCTGTTCTTTGTATTCAGCAGTGACCAGGTTGGAATTTAATTCTGTCTTCCCTCAGTAAAAGATTAATATTATTTAATGTGTTTATTTTAAACTAAAATATTCCTATGTTAAATTTCCATACTTACAGTATTATCCTTACATACATGTTTTGTGTGGAAAAGTTCCAGTACTACAATCGATCGGAACACTATTAATTTATTGTGTTTTGCTATTTGAGAATCACCACAATAATTTGCTCAGAAGCATTTGAAAATGTCTTCCTACACAGTTTTCCTATTATAACCGCCAACAATTAAAGTCAAAATTTAAATTTAGTCTTGTGCATGTATGATATTTAAAAATAATGTGAAACTTGTTTTTAATTATAAATATTAGCTTACTAAAAACAAATTCTTTTGAAAGGTTTGTAAATATACTTTCTGCTAACGTATTTTAAGATGTATTTAATATGAGTAGCTGGTATTACATAAAATGGAATACACAGACCAATGTGTGTGGGAGAAGGTTACATGGAGAGCTGTAATTTAGTTGCATTAGTGAGGAAATAAGCCATGCATAGCATTAACAAATACCTTGGATAGAAATAGAGTTCCAATTAAGTTGCCTCAGAATGCATCTTAACTGAAAAATTAAGATATAGTATTTAAACTCAATCATATATATCTCTTTCTTTTCCGTACAGTTTCTCACATTTCTGATTTTCCACACATGAATATTTACTGATAATTTAATTAGCCCCTGTAGCATGTTCATGCTTGCTTATAATTTGAAAGTAAAAGTTTGTACAACTGATGTTTGTGATCCACTGCAGAGTGTCAAGAATCGAATGCTTTTACCCGGACTGTAATGGCTTCTGGATTCCGTGACCTATTTTATGGCAAGTGCATCTCGATCTAAGGCCACCTATCACTAATTTCCTAGTAGAAATGTACATCTTAAGTATATTGTGAGAAGTGGAACACTTTTGAATTCCTATACCAGTGCCACTTTCAGTTTTTAAATGTTATACCTTTAAATGATGCAATTGTCTTGGACAAGAATTGTCACTTCTTCCTGACCTGTTTCTTTATTGATTATTAAACACAAAGCTATTTCTTAGATCTGTCTGTCAAACATATGGTAAGAAATGTTGATTTCCATGCTTAAGAAGCTTTACCTTGCAAAAAGCGTTAGGTATTAAATTGGAGAGCAACTTTTGACAATGAGATCAATTCCTTTTTGTCAGACTTTTGGACCAAAACTGCAGACTGGACATTTTGTTGACTTTTGTTAATTTTGGCATTACATTTTTTGACTGCAACCCAGATGTTAGTGGATAGCAAAATGAGCTTGGTTGTTAATACAACATTTAGTACTGCGATCTATTAGCTTTTTCTTCTTCCATAAGAGTTTTTCTCTAGGTCTAAACCGGAATCTTGTCAGAAACGCTTAAAGGAAGAATCCCCCTTCTTATGGTTTAAAATATAGGATTTCTGCAATCTCACACAGTCTGTGTTCCTTGTGGCTTTTCCATAGCTGCTTTGGATTACAGTGGACTGCTGACTTTTGTTAATTTTGAAAGTGTTCTGGCAGTGAGCACAGCAATTTCTTCAAACCAGAAGTGCAACTATTTCTTTGGAAGTTGCATGCCACAACATTCCCAAATGCCATTTTAGCAGGGTCCCTATTTTCTCAAAGCCTCCATGTTTTCCATTATGTTGTTTAGTTAACCAGATTACTCTTCCATTCTACCACTGAGCACAACACCAGTGTTTCCTACACAGCAACCAATGAAAATGTTGATATATCTTTTCCACTTAGTGTGTAAAACATCTAATTGTTAAATAAAAGCACATACATGTATTAACTTTATTGGTTTTCAAAATTGTACTTGCTACCAACATATTTGAAGTTGAGTGGTTATGTTAATCAGTTAATATCTCTTTGGGGTGTCAGTCTATGAAATCATTCCAGGCAGCACAGTGGCATACAGACTAGCACTGCTTATTCACAGATCTTCAGTCTTAAATTAAGGTTAACAGTCTTACAATCAGGTTTTACCTGTTGTTTGTAACTCAAGCTGCTAAGGAAACCCTATGATGTTTTGATAGTACAATTCTGTCTGTCAGACCCTAAAGATAAGAACCATTAATGTTATTTAAATTCCTTATAATAGCACAGACATCATTTTCACGATGTATGGGGTAAATCTCTTTGACTGAGTTATAATTTTTTGATGTTCTTATTGTCCTTTAAATTATATTTCTTGATATGATCAAATGACTTCTGTATGATTGAGTTACCATACCACACAATTATGGTCCCAGTCAGCATGCTTTCTGTGTTGTACCAATTAAACTTCCAAGACTATCCTATATCATCACTGTCTCAAAGAGAGGTGATACTTCTATCTTTCTGAGGATGACCTTAGTGCTGTATATTAAACTCAGTAACCTGAGAAATCTAAACCAATAAAGTAATAGAAATGTTTAACATTAACTTAACTTAGCTATGTACATTGAGATAATTAAGTCAAATTTCATGATCCGTAGGTCCTTACCTCTCAGTGACTGTGATGATTGGGAGAGCTCATCTGGCAGAATTTTCAGTGCTAAAGTTTGCTCAACTGCCTGATGTTTCATCATGAGCGATGACTAATTTAGGTTGTAGCGGAAGTAACAGCAAAGTACAACATTAATGTAGGGTAACTATGAATGAAGGTGTAAAGTATTTGAACCTGATATCTATGCACCAATTCCAGGTGCAAGGAAAGATAGGTAAATAATACCTGACCATTTAACAGCTACACCTAGGTAAGAAACATAATCATGGATCATTATTAAACCAAAGAAAATCAACAAGCGGCTTAGTAATTAATTTAATAATTTAAGAATTTTCTTCCTTGTATTTTATTCTGCCAAGGACTGTAACAGAGGTGGACATACATAAACAAAATCAAATAAAAGAAAAATAAATTAAAAATGAACAAAGAAGACATAAAACAAGGATATGAACTCCAGTATAACATAACTCCCTCCCCCAGGGGTGGCTTCCAGACACCCCAACCCCCCTTCAATTAATTCTTTCCCCATTAGAACAGCATAAAGAGGAGATTGGAGCTAAGCCAGGCTGACAGAGTGAAAAGACAGGCACCTGGCTTAGCATACGAGAAAGGCACACCATTACCTGGTGGGCACTTCTGATAAACTGGGCAGCAGGCAGCTGGCACCTCCTGGCAGGGAAGACTTGGCAGCAGGCAGCTGGACACCTCCGAATAGAGAAAACTGGGCAACAGGCAGCTGGGTGCCTCCTGGCAGGGATGAAAAGGATAAAACATACAAGCTAAGAGGAAAGTTTTTATTTTCCTATAGTAACCTCTAGTCTCTCTGAAGTCTTTGACCATAACTTGAAGGTGCACTCTTAGGGTCACAGGCAGCAAATTGCGTGTGTTTCCTTCTGAGGTCATAGGTAGCAACTCTGCACATCCTCCTCCTGACGGTCCCAACAAGGCTGATGAGATGAGAAGTACTTGCAGTGAGGACTGGACAGGAAGCAGTTGCCTGGAATGCCTGGGCTATAACAAAAAAGCTATGAGGCGAGTCTTTACCTTTTGTACTCCCCTTAAAACTCTCAAAAGTCCCAGACTTCAATGAAATGCTTCCATGCTTCCCTCTTCTTTTGGGGCAGCCACTTCCATTTTTTCATTCTGTCTCATAGTAGCCCACTCTGTACTTTCTGAAAACAAAGCCTCTTCGGGATACTTCTGGAGAATGTTTATATATTTTATAACTGTGACATGAAAATAAACAAAAGATTGAATTGAAGAGGCTGCATACCTTCAGGTGAACGGCATAATGATAGCAGTGGCATAAAGTAGATTCAGTGATATGGTTGAAGCAGCAGCAAACACAGGGGATTTGGCTTTGGTATTGATCAGAGGCATGCGCACTACACCAGCTATAGCAATAGTGGCAGCTGTGGTTGTGCTGCTTCCCTGTTGAACTTTCTGGTGAGAACTTACAGCCTTTATCAAATATTTCTCCAACAGGTACAGAATATTAGCCCCAGACATACACACCTTATCACTTAAAAATTGTTATCATCATATACAACCCAGAAACAGAAAAAAGTAAGGATGATATGGAAAATGCAAAAAAAAAAAAAAAAGTGATTCTTAAATATACTTTAACTTTTATTTAATTGCAGACAGCATGAACCAGTGGCGATTTGTAATGTGGGGGCCTGGGGCGCCGCCTTCCCTCCAAATATTTTAAAAACTCTACTTAAATTAATTAGGTAATGAGAAAAAAATCATGAAATAAATGTATTTGTTTATTTTATCTGTGCATTTCAACATACATTCAAAATGGTTTCCGACTTATATTTGTTTTAATTTCTGTGTGAATACCTATATTTCCTAAGTGAAGGATGTAAGTCCTTGATCTTTTGACAATTAGGCGTCCAAAGGCTACCCTTTGATTGGTTGCTTTCAGTTTTTTCTGAGGATGCAGCTCTCTGCTCCCTGGACACTCCCACATTTATTGGCAGCGAATCAGTATTGTTTTAGGCTTTTTAATCTAACTAGGGGGCTCCGCCCACTGCTCACTTCGCTCGCCCACCCACGTGTTTGGTTTACTGGATATACAATACAATACAATTTATTTTTTGTACAGCCCAAAATCGCACAAGAAGTGCTGCAATGGGCTTTAACAGGCCCTGCCTCCTGACAGCTCCCCAGCCTTGACCCTCTAAGAAGACAAGGAAAAACTCCCAAAAAAACCATTGTAGGGAAAAAAAATCAAAGAAATCTTGGGAAAGGCAGTTCAAAGAGAGACCCCTTTTCAAGTAGGTTGGGCGTGCATTGGTTGTCAAAAAGAAGGGGGTCAATACAATACAGTACAATACATAGAACACAATAAATCTTCAATACAGTATAAAAATAAAAATTCTAGAAGTACGGATTAGAATTTCACATTAGATGATATCACATAATATGATTTGGATTTGTTTTAAGTCCCGGAGACCTCATTCATCAAGCTGCCTCCCCCATTTGGCCATTCCACAGCTGAAATAGCGCTAATCCGATGAAAGGACACCTCTTTCCCACAATTCCTGCGATCCTCCATCAGGGATGACTTTACCTTAGACAGGCAATATACAATTTAAAGACATTGTTATTTTCTTGGGAATCGTTACATATGCATTATTTTCAGTTTTACCTTAAAAATTTTTGTAAAAACAATACTTGTCCTTTATTTTCGGCCCCGTGCGTAGTTACATCTCTTCCTCGGCAGACATATAACGCTATTCATGTTGTGAAGGGAGGGGCAGCTGAACATACACTATGGATATGCCGTCGCAACATCTGCTGTCTTCCTGTTGTTAGTGAGCTGCACATTTTGCTTGTCTCTTGTCGTTGTTTTAAAAGCTGGGAGCACATGATGCTTGACTGACAAATGCAATCCAAGAACTGCTAGGATTAGATGTCTGTGGAGTTGTTTTAAATGATGGCTCACTGGCTGGTCTCGCGTGATGTTCTTAAAACAATACTTGTCCCTTTATTTACGGCCCCGCACGTGGTTAAATTCTTTCTTGCAGGACGTATAACACTGCTCGCTTGTGCGGGGTGGTGGGGGCATGGGGCTGATGTTGCGCTGCCCTTCGATCTTTTTAAAGCCTTTACAGCCACTGTCCTTTTTCCTACATTGTGTCTCTGCTGCTCACATAGTCTCTTTCGTCTCGCGGGTCTTTTAAATGTCTTCCGAGAAGATCACGTATCATAGCCTTGCTTTTGCTTTCCAGGACAGGATCCATCCATCCATTTTCCAACCCGCTGAATCCAAACGCAGGGTCACGGGGTCTGCTGGAGCCAATCCCAGCCAACACAGGGCACAATGCAGGAACCAATCCTGGGCAGGGTGCCAACCCACCGCAGCCCAGGACAGGATTTCTTTTTATAATAGAGAGATGTGATTGGACGATCTTCAATGCACTATTTCATTTTCACATCTATGGTTCACAGTTCTAAGACCCACCATTAATGTAACCCACCATTACAGATGAGCAAGCACGACTTTAGCGAGATGACAACTTCACGTGGAACTTCAGAAATGAAAGAAAATCAGATTATTTCTTTAATGAAATACCCTTTCATAAATTGTTAAGTTGAAGAAAAAAAGAAGATAAAGGAGCTTAGACCAGACTGACCTGACTTAAGATTTCAGCAGCAGGCAGGTAATCGAGGAGGAGCTTAATAGCAGACTTTTTCCCACTCTTGTTATGACAAACGGAGTTGTCTAACAGAATGTGGTGTAAGTATTGCCTTTTCTGTTTGCTATTTTGTGAAAAACAATGGGGGTACGAGACCTAAAAAATATTTCTGAAAAATGCAAGCAGCATGAAAGTAGCCACCGTCATCTAGACCAGTATTTTTCCACCATTGTGCCATGAGAACTACCCAGGTGTGATGTGGAAATAATAGTGTAGCACACATGGGTCTGAACCTGAGAGGGACAACCACCTTGGGTGGTCAAGACCTGTCCAAAGAGGGCAAGACTACCTGAAGAAGCTGACATAAAAGAAGTTATGTGATTGCTGTGTTGCAGGCACAGCACTTCAAGCAATTCAGATGCATCTCCAGGCTGCTGGAGTCCATCTGCCTGGGTGTGTGGTCGCCAGTGAGTCTAACAGGACCAGTGTATAGTGGGCATATGAGTTGCCGCTGGAGCACAGAGGGGCAGGCAAAGGGATGAAGAACCTGGGAGATGCCAACAAAGTGCTCACCAAGTGCCATGTCTCTGTGAATGCTGATCTTGGAGCTACCTCTTTACTGGCTTCTCTGGTAGACCCATCCCTTCAGACATTTGAGCACATGCATCAGGTATAAAGTGTTAGTAAGTTAGTAAGTGATGTGTCTTGGGATGTTTTTGGTTACAAAAAGTGTACACCAAAGAAAACAGGTTGGGAAGCACTGATCTAGACAATAGCATGAGGCTAAATTGTTTGGGCAGGCTTAGTGAAATGACTCAGTTTAAGCAGAAATTAATTGAGAAAGGAAAGGAGGAGAAAATTTATGTTCAAGAAAATATAGTATCCTGATTGTAAATGCAGAATAAGATTTAGATTGGACTTGTCCTGTGGGTGTAGTACAAGACAGGTTGGGGGGCAATTTATGTTTTAAAATATGGGGGTCTATGGGTCTTACAATGTGAATTTGTGACCAGGTGAGGTATGCCAGTCAAACTTGCACAGAACTGGGCAGACTGGCAGCAAGCATAGAATAAAATTAGGGTGGGAAAGACTCTGTGGGTGTGGTAAATCATAAACTGAAATGCAAGATTTCAGAAAAATTGCCTAGTGATTGTATGATGTACATTTCTGAAGTACAATGGAAATGGTGAAGGACTGGGCACTCTGTTAGCAGAGGCAGCATAAGATTTGGATTGGACTAATGCTGTGGATGTGTTACAGGTGCACATTAATAGAAAATTACAGAGGTGGTGATGCAGATGTTATGGTGTGGGTTTTGGCAGAATGAGGAACATAGCAGAGGATTTGGCAGTTTATAGACAGGTGTAGTATAAGATTCGTTTGGCAGGTATATCTGTTCCTTTCCACATCTATAGGGCAATTATTGGAAGAATAAGGAGACTGTGGATGTCACGGACTGAAGTTTTAGAGTACAGTAGAAGCAGAAATCTGGCATCAGATAATGGCAGCAGGTGGAAATGGTCTGGTATTGGAGAGGCCAGGATGTGCATTGACACGAAGCTAAGGGCCACGAGAGCATGTGGAATGACCAGATAGATAGATAGATATGAAAGGCACTATATAACAAATAAATGGTGCTTCAGTTTGTTTCCCCAAAAAACTGTGCCCCCACCCAAACTTTTTTCAACAGCTGCCACTGGTATGAACCCAAAATAGTTTGTGTTTTGTCTGGTCAGCTTAATTTTATTTGTTAATATGTGCCATTCCTGCATTTCAAACATGTGACACATTACAAAAAAACTTGGGATGGGAGCAAATTACAGCCAGTAATGAGGTAAAGTAATTAAATTATGATATGATTTCAAACAGGTGATGTCAACAAGTGATTGTAATAATGATTTGGTACAAAAGCAGTATCCACGAAAGGCTGAATCTTTGAGGCGCAAGGAGGATCTCCAGTTTGTCAACAAATGTGTGAGAAAATAATTGAAATATTTAAAAATAGTGTTCCACAAAGAAAGATTGGAACAGATTTGCATATTTATACTTCTAAAGAGCATAATACCCTTTAACGATTCAAGGAATCTAGAGAAATTTCATTGCATAAAAGGCAAGGGCGCAAGCCTAAGCTGAACACCTGTGATCTCCGATCTCTCAGATGGCACTGCACCAAGAACCGTCACTCATCAGTAGCTGATATAACCACATGGACAAGGGATTACTTTGGCAAACCTTTGTCAAGCAGTACAATAAGGAATTACCCTCAAAAATGCCACTTAAAACTTTACTGTCCAAAAAAGGAGCATAAACTTCTCTGGGCTTAGAGGTATCTTGGATGGACCATCACACAGTGGAAATGTGTTGTGGTCAGATGAATCAGTATTAAAGATAATTTTATGGAAGAAATGTATTGTGATCGCGACTGAGAGAATAAAAGTGAAAAAAACGCTAACTTTTACAGGTTCTATAAATTTACACTGGTTGTTACAGACGCAAATCAAATGTATGTTTTTATTGTATAATATTAACAATAAGAGTAGCTCGCTACTCAAAATGGTACATTTGCGTGGCAACAAGGATCAAACCCGCAGTCTTTTGACTACAAGTCAGCAGTTCTTACTGCTGCACCACAGAAGCTGTCATGTTGCACTAGCACCTTTTGTGAAAGTATTTATTTGATATTTGGACTTCAGCCTTCATACATTATACAGTTCATGTCTACATTTTGTCATTTATTACTAAAACATGAATAACGTTTCTATTTTTAATAATGTGTTTACATAGATTGTTGTAGACAAAGAACACATGAAATGCATGTGTTCCAAATAACGATATATTATTTACCCTCTAAAACTCCAGCACTTCACTCCAAGATAAACAAGGCTTGAACTCTGAAAACTTCTTGCCTTTTCTGCGGTGATGGGGGATGGTATAGCAGGCTGCTTGCTGCTTGTCTTGATCAACACATTTACAAGACAAAAGACGCTGATGGAGAGGTGTGAATAGATTTAAGGTGAGTTTTTTCGTAGGCTTCGGTAATTCTAGTGTTATATGGACTTATGGTTTTTAAAAATGATATAAACCTTCAGTAGTGGTTTATCACTATAATTATGCTATGATGACCACAATCACACTCACTGGAAAACTAGTAACCCATTAAATACAGTAATCCCTCCTCGATCGCGGGGGTTGCGTTCCAGACCCCCCCGCGATAGATGAAAATCTGCGAAGTAGAAACCATATGTTTGTATGGTTATTTTTATATATTTTAAGCCCTTATAAACTCTCCCACACTGTTTATAAATATTCCCCGCAGAGTTATACAGCATAATCCCTTTGTATTCTCTTAGATATTAGGTAAGATTCATTGAAATTATGTATATAAACACACTGTTTATATACAGTAAAACCTAAATATTATTTTAAAGATATTGAGTGTCTCCGATATCACATATGTTACAGCCATTACGATAGACAGGCCACCAGCAATAAATACTTACAATGCAAGAAAAATAGTATACACTAAATGTGTGTACAGTGACACTAAACGTACGTACAAGTACTAAGCACTGTAAGAAGAAAATTAATTATGGTTACTCACCAACAATGACACGATGACTTGTCCAATAACAATGAGTTTAATTTTACTGCACAACAAAGGAGAGCGTTACAGCCCTTGTAAAGGAGCCACTTCAGGCGATTGTGTAGCACTGCCATTGTTCTTCTTCTGGCAGTCTTCAATCCAAATCCCTAAAGCAAATTCCATCCAGACTACTGCCTTATTACATCCACTTACAACTTGTTTTCCACCCTGGTTATAAGGACACTGCAGCCGTAGATCTTATATTCCTTTCCTACTTTTTAAATAAAAAGAATCGTAGCCTTCAACAAATCCAAAACGTTTACCTTTTCGGCAATCGTTAACATCTTCTTCTTGCGCTTGGGCACGGCTCCTGAAGCAGTAGCAGATCGTTTTGGAGCCATAATGAAGGGCTTGACTATGCAGAAAGATAAACACAAAAGAGCACAACTCTTTACACAGCGAAACACGTTGATGCTGAATGAGCGAGACGAGACTTCCTGGTTAACACTGCATTCAGCACGCAGGAACTCAACTGCGTGCTCTGATTGGTTAGCTTCTCAGTCAGGAGAACTTAACTGCGTGCTCTGATTGGTTAGCTTCTCAGCCATCCGCCAATAGCGTCCCTTGTATGAAATCAACTGGGCAAACCAACTGAGGAAGCATGTACAGGAAGTAAAAAGACACATTGTCCGCAGAGCCCACGAAGCAGCGAAAAATCCGCATTATATATTTAGTTATGCTTTCATATAAAATCCGCAATAGAGTGAAGCTGCGAAAGTCGAAGCGCGATATAGCGAGGGATTACTGTATTTTGAATATGTCAAGTCTCTTAAATTGACACGTTTCATTCCTTCCATTCTTATTTGGATACATTAACTGTTGTAAACCTGTAAAAAAATGACACACATGGTTAATTCACTTCTAGTAAAATAAAAATAATTTTAGTCTTTCCAATTTAGTTTATTTGTAATTATCTACATTCTTTTATATTTTTCCACTGAAACTATTCTTCTCAGTAAATCTGGGTTCTTACATAAACATTAATAGAAATCTTTACATAGCATACTACCAAAATTGAATCTTGTGAGCATTAGCCCCTTAATAGAATTTGTACTTCCCTTTCAAAAACAAGGATATTTGTTGTTCAAGTAGTCTTTGAACTTGCACTTTCTTTTTGGCATAATAGGTATTCCTGAATTTATGTAAATGAAAGAATTATGAAAATATTATTAAATTACTTGAAGAAGTGGCTTATTACTTAATCCACTAATAATTAAAAAGATATTGCATTTATATGACAGAATAAATGTGTGATTTTCTTTTTTTCAATTAACTGAAACTTTAATAGTTGACTCATTCATTTACAATTCTGATATAGTGGGTCCGCGGCTTCAAAAGAATGGCCAGTTTTAAATAATCCAGATAACCATCAGTCTCCGTGGGCGTAATCGCATGACCACAAGGAGCTAATGCGGTAGCCGGGGCGCACCTGCACATGAGGGTGTGATTGCTCTCAATTGCATCACTGGCTTCCTGCGGTGCGTGATTAAGACGCTGTGCCCACGAAGCCATATAAGTATGTGCCGGCACATGGAGAAGGGGATATCGATTAAAAGAGAACATTAGAAGAAAAAAGACAGAAGAGAAGTCTCGGGAGGATGATCGGGCCACCTGGAAAAGAAAGGCAGCACGAGCTTGGGGCCAGCGAAGGAGCATAGGCTGTGGTGCTCTAGAGGCTGGTTCACCACTGAATGATGATGTCGAGTGGGGCGAGCATGGCGTATGACTTCCCTATGTATCCGAGGTATGACTGTAGGAGTGCGAAGGAAGATGGGAGGAGATCCGACTTCAGACGGTCTGGCTGTGCGGTTTAGAGGCATCCAAGATGGGGGCGGAGGAATGAAGTTCATGGCTGTTGAGTCTCCGCCAGCTACACGAGTGATGGATGAGCCGGGGAGATAAAAAAGGGGGTGGGCTGAGATTGGGAGGACGTCTGCTTTTATTGGATTTATTTATTATGGTTTTTATTCCCCATTTTCACTTGTTTTTTATGGATTTATTTATGGACATTTGTAACTGCACTGTGGGCACTTTTTTTTGTTTTGTTTGGAATTGCTTTTAGTAAAAGTACCATGGCACTTTTCTACAATCCCCTTGCTCTATGTGAGATTTGTTCCCAGTTGTTAGCTCAGCTTGGGCATAACTATCAATGGTGTTGGGTTCAAGATACTTCCATAGGTGAAAAGGGAGTCTGGAGTGGACCTGCATTGTCAAAACAATTATAAACCCATTTTGGAACAATGGGTGGTAATAATATTTTCCATTTAAAATATTACAAAGCAGTACTTACTCAGACTTAAATATGATGGACTGTACCTGGTATAAGAAATTTCTTGTTTAACCAAGCTGCTGGAAGAGGAATCGAAAATAAGATCTCACATAGAAAACATGAAATTGTAATTTCGATTTTTAATAAATTCACTTAGTTATGGTGAATTAGGATTACAAATACTTAAGGAAAGGAACAACATTTATAATGAACTGTCTACTCGCCAAGAATATAGAGCTGAATTCAAAAGATCAAGTGAAAGAGCCAAGTTAGGCAGATATTGACTATTCTCGTCAATATCTGTGTTGTTTACTACTGGAATGGCAGTGAAGAGTCAAGGTTTTTGGGGGAGTGTGCGCACTACTTATGTAAAAGCTGATTGGTGTATGGCTTTCAATTTTTACCAATGGTAAGGATATGGAGATTTTCAAGTTTTAGGAGCCAAAATTCCAGATATTTTCCAAATTTTATAAATTCCTCCCAGACAATCCATGGCACATTAAAAATGAGGACATGTCCAGGAAAATGAGATTAGTTGGCAGCCCTATACCCAAGTAGCTATCAACCTTCATTAAAGAATCTTTCAAAAACTGAAGCTATTTTTGCTCATAGGTGCTGTAAAGTTAACAAGTTTTTGTGTTTGTTCTGGTGGTTGATTTTGTTTTGAATCTTGACAGTTCCCAAGCATAATCTCCCAAAATATCCCAAAAAGCCTACTACAGGGGGAATATGTCAAACTCATCTAGTAACAACGGCAAGCAC
Organism: Polypterus bichir lapradei; assembly: GCA_026402145.1. Classification (NCBI taxonomy): domain Eukaryota; kingdom Metazoa; phylum Chordata; class Cladistia; order Polypteriformes; family Polypteridae; genus Polypterus; species Polypterus bichir. Next base: position 52,827,070 of record JANRMT010049829.1, read on the forward strand.
CAAAGTTTTAAAAGTAGAATATTTATTCCTCAAAAAATGCTATGCACAAAATGCAAGTTCTGCAAACAGAAAGAAACAGTCACAAACTCCCAAGCACAGTCAAATAAACTGCAACAGATTATGGGTTGACTCTGCGTTTATAGGGCTGAGAGCAGTGCCTTGTGGTGATTGGCCCCACCTCTTGGGGAACCACCCACAAACTGCAAGAAATAAAAAACATACATAGAAAAAATCAAATACAAAAATAATGGATCAAATCAAAAATAAACAAACAAAGCATAAAACAAAGATTTGAATCCCAGCCAAGGTAGGAAGCCTTGCTGAAATCTATATGCTTTACCATCATTTGCTACCCTGCCTTTGGTATGGTTCATGGGAAATAAAAAATATGAAGTCCACAAGATTCTAGACTCTATGCAGCATGGATCTGAATTGAGTATTTAGTGGACTAGTGTGGTTAAGGGCTGGAGGATTTGTCATGGTGTCTGTTTGCAATGTGCATGCACCCATTCCTGTCAAAACCTGAGGATCATGCTAAGAGTACAAACCTTGTGGTTTTGATGAATTTTGCAGTTATTTTTTAAAACGTATTTATTGAGTTTTCCAACCATTTTGAAATTAATTCAATAAGTTTTGGAATTATTTTTAATTCTATTATTTGTTTATGCAACATGATCTGCAGATCATGTAACCACTATTGCTGCACTTATGACGTAACAAGACTTCTCGTGTAAATGCAGCCTTGATTTCATTCAAAATTATTCCTCAGCTGAATGAAATAAATAAAATCCTTACAGACAGTTTTATTTAATTAAGCCTAAAGCTAACTTCATTTCAGTTTTGAATCCCATTTTGCCTCCAACTTTGATTTTGTGATGTGCCCCTGTGTCTTGTTTGGTTGTGATCCTTTTTTTTGATCTCCAGTTTTGATGTTTTCCACTAATTAATATAGAATAAAAGTAAGGTCCGATGGCCAGGGAGGACAGAAAAAACAAAATAAAAAAAACTCCAGACAGCTGGAGAAAAAAATAAAATCTGCAGGGGTTCCAGGCCACGAGACCGCCCAGGCCCCTCTAGGCATTCTATTCTCTAGGCATTCTATAAATGACCTCAATCAGTCCTCATTGTATTCAGAGATTCACATGGAAGAACTTGATGATGATGGTTATGTGGACTTGCTGGCCTTTAATCCACCAATGTAGGGACATCACAGTGCTTTGATTAGGTAGTGGTGGCGCAGATCGCCACCACAGAAAACCAGAAAAAGAACAGAAGATAAAGTAGGTGTTAGTATGGATTTTGAAGTCACCATGAATAATAATCGCAATTAATTGAGTATACAGAGTATCAGGATTAAACTAAAATGAAGCTATGAGAAAGCCATATGTTTTCAGCAGTGTTTTAAAGTACTCCACCATATTAGCTTGGTGAATTCCTACTGGCAAGCTTTTCTAGATTTTAGGTGTATAACAGCAGAAGGCCGCCTCACCACTTCTTTAAAGTTTAGCTCTTGGATTTCTAAGCAGACAATCATTTGAATATCTAAGGTTATGATTTGGAGTGTAAGGTGTAAGCCATTCCGAAATATAAGATGGAGCGAGATTATTTAAGGCTTTGTATACCATAAGCAGTGTTTTAAGGTCAATTCTAAATGACACAGGTAACCAGTGAAGTGACTGATCAAAACTGGACAAATGTGCTCCGATTTTCTTTTCCTGGTTAAGATTCTAGCAGCTGCATTCTGCTAGTTGCAATCGATTGATGTCTTTTTTGGGTAGTCCTGAGAGGAGTGCATTACAATAATTTGGTCAACTGAAAACAAAAGCGTGAACTAATTTCTCAGCATCTTGCTATAAGAGGTCTAACTTTTGCTATATTTCTTAAGTGAAAAAATGCTGTCCTAGTAATCTGATTTATATGTGATTTAAAATTCAGGTCAGAGTCAATAGTTATCCCTAAGTTCTTTACCTCCTTCCATTTTTGTCAATCACTAAAATTTCTGTTTTCTCCTTATTTAGTTTGAGAAAATTACTACTCATCCATTCAGAAACACAAGTAAGACATTGTGTCAGTGAATCAAGAGAGTCTGGGTAGTCAGGCGCTATTGATAAATACAGCTGTGTGTCATCAGCATAGCTGTGGTAGCTCACGTTATGCCCCGAGATAATCTGACCTAACAGAAGCATGTAAATCGAAAAGAGCAGCGGACCCAGGGTAGAGCCTTGTGGAACACCATATAGAATATCATGTGTCTTTGAAGTATAATTACTACAGCTAACAAAGAATTTTCTACCTGTCAGGTAGGAATCAAACCAATTTAAGACAAGGCCCACCCATTGACTAAGGCGATTTCTAAGAATATTGTGATCAATGATATCAAATACGGCCTCTGTCTGCATTTACCCGCAAGTCATTTACTACTTTAACGAGTGCAGTTTCTGTACTATGATTTGTTCTGACACCCGACTGAAACTAATCAAGAATGGCATGTTTATTGAGGTGGTCATTTAGTTGCATTATGACTGCCTTCTCCAGGATTTTTACTTAAGAAAGGCAGGTTAGAAATACAGTAGGTCTAAATTTTCAAAAGCAGAGGAGTCCAGATTATTTTTCTTCAGCAGGGGTTTAACTACAGCAGTCTTAAGACAGTCTGGGAAGACCCCCGTATCTAATGACAAATTTACTATGTCAAGAATACTATCAATTAGCATGCCCGATAACTTCTTTAAAAAAACTTGTTGGTATTGGGTCAAGGATGCAGGTGGAGGGTCTCAGTTGAGAAATTATTTTATATAGATCAGGTAAATCTATCCTGGTGAAAGAATTTAAGAGGATCAGTATTGGGGAGATGTACTATATTATTTCTAATATCATTAATTTTTTTAATTAAAAAATACAGAAAAAGCCTCACAAGTTTCACTGGAAGTATTTTGGAGGCATTCCATTGAGAGACCTGGGTTTAGCCGACGATCAATTGTAAAGAATAAGACTCTGGGATTACTAACATTGTTATTTATAATTCTAGAGACATAACACCGCCTCTCAAGATGGACTATGCTGTTGTATTCTGTTATTTTAACCTTTAATATCTCATAGTGGATAATCAGTTTAGTTTTTCTCCATTTACGTTCAGCTCTCCGGCATGTTCTCTTTAGATCAGACACTCTTTGGGTCTTCCATGGTATGACAGTGCTAGAAGATTTTAACTATTTTTTCAGGTGCGAATACGTCAGCAGCAGCTTGCACCTTAGTATTAAAATTTTCCACCTTACTATTTACATTATCCTCACTATTATAGTAAGCACTACAAACAGACTGGTTGCTTAGAATGTTTGTAAATTTTTGAAGCTGATGATGAATCAAAGAAGCGTTTTTTTAAAATATGCTTCTCGTGAATATTTTTTATCATTATTTCTATATTAAATAGTAAGAGAAAATGGTAGACCCAAATCAATGGTCTGCTTCACATCAACTTTTAGTCCTTTAGTAATTACTTAGTCTAATGTATGCCCCACTTTGTGTGTAGGCTGACTTACAAGCTGTCTCAAATCAAAAGAGTCTAGGAGGTTCATGAATTGTTTTACTTTCGGGTCACACTGATTATCGATATGAAAGTTAAAGTCACTGACATCTTTACACTTTACATCTTTACCGTCTCGAGTAAATGTTTGCTAAACACCCGCCTTTCTTACCTTGTTAATCCGCATGAGCAAAGCTGTAATTCGGAGGTGCAGATTAAAACAGCCGCACCATCAGATCTAAGCCACGTTTCACTTAGTGCAATAAAATCAATTTTCCTATCACTAATAAGATCGTTAATAGAAAATGTCTTGTTGGTTAATGCTCTAACATTTAATAAAGCCATATTTAATGTTTTGGAAGAGCAGAGCTGAATTGTATGTGTGTTATGGGTATTCAAGATAGAAATTAAGTTATTTTTATTAGCACTGCTCTGTGCATATTTTTTGTTTAATCTATAATCTGTTTTAATAGTTTTAATACATTGTTCATCTAGAGGTGTAATTCTGATTAAACTATTCGTATTTATGCCGCACTGCCTAGATTTTTTACATGCATTGAGGTTAGTTATTAGAGTATTAATGCAGTGCACTTTTGAGGAAGATTTTGTTACCGAATTATCATGTCCTAGCAAAGCATTACAGAAAGGGTTAGGAGTAAAAATAGAGAGACAAATTATCTTAGCAATGTTTTCGGAGAGGACCCGGGCACCAAATCTATTTGAATGCAGACCATCCTGCTTGAAGAAACGTGGCCTCTCCCAGAAGAGGTCCCAGTTGTCTATGAACCTGATGTTTTGAGTCTCGCAGGAGCCTTTCAGCCAGATGTTTAGTTCCAGCAGACGACTGTAATACTCACATTTACATGTAATACATTTTTTTGGGTTTGTTTCTTAAAAGAAAATTACGTTTACTACATTGAATACCACAGGTATGGTAATCCAAGTTAATTAGCCCTTTTTTTATTTAACCAGCTGAGGCAGGCTCATCACTCCTCTCTTCTGGTCGCTACATTGGCTCCCTGTAACAGCATGCACTTAGTTCAAATCCTTGATGCTTGCCTACAGAGTAGTCAGTGGGTCAGCACCCGAGTATATGGAGACACATGAAGTCCTATACTCCTTCTTGCCCACTCAGGTCCTCCATGGAATAGCGTCTGGTGATGCCGCCTCTGCATGGCATCAAGTCTCAATACAAACTCTTTTTCTGTGTGATTCCTAGTTGGTGTACCGAGCTGCTCACCTCCATCTGTATTGCTGACTCCTTCATTGTCTTCAAGAAGTAACTGAAAACCTATCTGTTCTGGGAATATCTGTATAACTGATAGGGGAAAAAAATTTGCTCTGTGATATTTGCTGGTTTAATTGCTTTATTGATTGCAATCCATGATTGCATATTTATTAGTTATTATATCTTTTTCATTGTGGCAATCAACTTTTTGTTACCTGTCCTACTACACCTTCTGAACAAAAAGGCCCTAGCCTAATGTTACTCAATTATGTTTACCACTTTTGTGTCTGCCAAGCAAATAAATTTAAATGTAATTATTAATACACTCTGATTCTACGATTCTAGATATAGTAGTTGTTTTTAAATAGTAAAATAAGCATGTTGTTGCTTGGCTTTGAATATTCGTACAATGTAAGCCCCCTGTGTTCTTGTGTGATTTAGAGTACAGTAGACCCCCGCAAAGTCACGGTTCAGAGTTCACGGCCTCAGTCATTTACGGATTTTTCCTTAGAACCTATCTAATAATTGTTAGCGGAAACCGCAAATATTCTCTGCAATTTTTATGGCTTTTATCGTGGCAATACTGCACTGTAGAGAGAACAGGAAGCGACTATAGAGGAAAACGCGGCTTGGGATGGTGGAAGTAGTAATAGAATTTGAAACCGCAACTCCCACCAGTCCCTGCAGTGGCTCTGATTAGTCTTCTGCTGAGGGTGCTGGGGTTGTTGGGGTCAAAGGATGTCAGCGCGGCTTTTAAAAAGGGAGCTGGTGACCAAAAGCAAAAAAAAAAGTTTTTGTAAGTTGTGTTACAAGTTCCTGTCTTCCATTGGGTTACCTGTACTTATTTATTTTGTCCTGGATCGTTTCGTGCATCTGGATTGTCTGCCATCTGCCTGTATACATGAGGACTGTTAAGTGGATTCATGGACATCCTGCAAAGAAAGGAGCGCTCCTGAACCCATCCACCCGTCTTCACCATTTCAGCAACTAGCGGTATAACTATCTTTACATTCCCATTTAACGTGCAGATCTCTGAACTATCTATTTCATTCATTACGTTTCATCCGTTGCCATTTTTCATGAATGTTTTTCATGATTAACTGTGTGTGTTTTGTTTGTGCTTTGTTGTATTTAATGTGTAATCGTCGTAAGGGGAACAGGGGTGGTATTGTTGTTTTCATTTATTTCATTTATTTTTATTACATTCTTTATTTGCTGTTTGATTACCGGTTTGCTTTGTTTTTGTCTCTGTGAGTGCGTGCGGGTCGGGCCAAGGTTGGGTGAGTCCCTGGAATCTCCACCATAAAAATAAATAAATCACCGTCTTCTTGACGGTGTGAATCATAGCGGCACCGGGCCACTGCAGCGTTATTCATTTCTCTTTGCTGCTGATTGACTGTGATGGATCTCCAGCTGAGTGTTCTTGTGTTTTCCGTTTTGTTTCTCTTAACCCTTAAACTGCCACAACTGGCTACACTATAGTCGTTTCCCAGTGCCATTTGCGAGCACGCAGGAGATGATCAGTCAGTGCCGTACATTATTTGAGCAGCCAGCTCATGACCCACTGCCAGCCCCTTGTGAGCAAGGGGGCTGAACGCACCCTTAGAAGACATGGATGCTGCTCAAAAATCCCCTCTTAAAAAACGCTGATAGACTACTTTCACATTACTCTCTTACTTGTGGCGTGATATGCTTCTCGCGCGATGCTATGCATACTTAAAAGCCTGAACATGCCCTTTTCTTTTTGGCTGATTGCTTTGTTTCTCTCTTCTCCCCCAGACATCCTCTGCTCCGGTTCGGGGTCCCGCTCCCGTTGTGCTCCCCTATGATGTTTGTCTATTCTTTAATTGAGAACTAACCGCATACTGAGCTTGTTTTACTTCTGAAAGAGACATGTTTATTTGAAGTGTTTGAATAAAGTTCCTGCCTCTACAATCTCCTGTGTTTCTGTGCAATTCTGTGACCCAAGCATGACACCCTGCAGCACTGCCCCTGGGATTGAGCCGCTGCACTATACTAGTCTGCAGTCATCAGCGCTTACCTCTGTGTGCTTGTGTGTAGTCAGTTCAAGCGCAGTTGGCTCAGTGATTTAAGTAACATTTGATCTGGCTTTTATGTAAGTAACATATAAATGATAATGTTTTGGGCACATGCACTGTCCTTTGTATGTAAAAGCCAGATCAAATGTTTTTTACCTACAATATTTACCTTTGTTTATTTACTTACTTCCTACAGTCACAAGTAGATTGCAGAGCTTCCCATGTACATATACAAAGTACAGCAATGGCATTTAGATCCGATGTAGAACCGTCGTCATGATTTGAGTTTACCTCTGTTATAGCATATCTATGTGAAAACAGCAGTGTCAAATGCGGGGTTGGGGGGGGAGGGGGGCATTGTTGGGATCGTGAACCTGGCTGAGAGAATAAAACTGAATAAAAAAAAAAAACAATCATTAATTACACCGGCTGTTACAGACTGGAATCAAATGTATGTTTTTATTCTAAAATAGTAAGAATACGAGCAGCTCATTTCTCAAAACGGACTCGTCCGGGATCGAACCCGTGAAGCTTTGATTACCAGTCAACAGTTGATACCGTTGCACCACCAAAACTGTCGTAGCAACTGCATGTCAATTTCTCACCCTAACGCGGGTGCTTTTTCTGCAGTTATATTTTTGAATGGAAGCGCATTTGTTCTGTTATATTTGTACCTTTTGTGAAAGAGTTTCTTTGATATTTGGAATTCGGGCTTCACACATTATACACTTCATGTCTACATTTTGTCAGTTATTACTAAAACATGAAAAATGTTTCTGTTTTAACGATGGGTTTACATAGATCATTGTAGACACGGAACACACATGAAATACAAGAGTTCCAAATAACGATATAGTATTTATAAAAGGTGTCATTTTGCTTGACTTCTCACTCTAAGCAACTGACACACAGGTAAACAGACTTGAGCTGAGAAAACTGTTTGGGGTGGGGGATGTGATAGCAGGCTGCTTGCTGTTTGCTGCTTATCAACACATTTAAATGACAAAAGACGCTGACGGAGTGATGCGAAGTGTTTTAAGGTGGGATGGATCTACAATTTTTTTTGTAAGCTCTGGTAATTCTTGTGTTAAGCTATTCCATTCCAAAGCTAGGCTTTAAAAATTTGGAAGCTATGCAGAGCATTAGTATTGATTGTGGTTGTCATGTTCAGGTCATAATGAACCAATTGGGCTCTTTCTGCTAATAATGTAAAAAAGCTCTCAATCCATTCTTTATTCAAATATCATCAGACAGTCATCAGCATCAACTGATAAAGTTATTGTTGAAAATGGTCATTGGCTTTCTTTTATTCTCACTTGGGGAGGATCTGTGATGCAGTGTCTGTAAGTGTGAACTTCAGTTATAAACACCTTGTGACAGAGTTAACCTATCTGTTATGAATGTATCTTTTATTCCTTCTCTTTCCAGATGGACATTATCTTAAAAGGTATGGCAGTGTAATATCTTTAGCAATACAGGGCACTATAACATAAATGTGCCTTATTTGTATGATGAGATTACTCTGTAGAGTTGATAACATCTAACACAGTTGATTTATGTTGCTTGTGGCCATGTGATTTCACACTTTCTTTCTTTCTTTCTGTTAACAAGGATTAGTCAAAACTAATTTTCATTTATTTATTGAAATTCACCTTTTCATTCCTTGTTCTATTTTAGATTAGTAACCCCTATTTTTGGTTCTTTATTTATTTATTTTAATAAGAGATTGTTCTTATGTAACAGTCACAATCCAGATGGATGAATAAACAAAATATATCACCCTTTAAGCCATCTCGATTGCTAATGTTACTCTTTAATGATAAACATTAAGTACCTTAAAGCGCAACACAATTACTTGCAGATGCAAAACAATGGGCTATAATTACAAAATTCTCTCAAAAACTAACATATGTCTTTGATAAGCAACCAGAATTCTGAGTTAGGCATAGCTGGTGTCCAAATCAGTACTTCCTATTGTAAAGTAGTGAAGGCAAAATCTTAATAAGGGGATGTGTTACAGCCATAACAAACAATTTAAAACTTCAGTGGTTACCTAATAAGTCACCAAGTATGCAAAGCAGAGATACACCACCCTTTAGCAGGAACAGTCATTTGACAGATACGTCACAGCTGCCATTTTGCTAAAAAGCTATCTGGTCAGACATTAGATAGCACCTGCCTTATTGGACAAGGCAATGAACAGAAAACACACACCTACTGGTTTCTCAGGACAGAATCACCACAGTAAAACATAGGCAGTATAGACAACAGGGTGTGACAACTGTTGCATGTCACAAAAATGCTAGCAAGACATGCAAAATTCAGTTGACGCATTACATGAGGAAACCGATGGACAGGAGTAAAACAAAATAAAAAGTAAAGGCCCTGAACTAAGATTTTTGTTTGCAAAGAATTCCTGTTTTATCTATACATTGGGATCAGTGATAGATCTTTTTTAAACAAAGTTTTTTGTGCACAAAGTGAACACCAAAACACTTTTGATTTTTGATATTTGCTACAACTTCTCCCTTCACCAAATAAATCACCAGAAGAAAGCAGTATTTACTATCAATCACAGCAGCTGTGCCCATATCGGAAATGTCTAGACAATGGTGTTAAACTAAACTTCGGAAACTTAAAATTGTACCACTAATAGCCATACTATCCAGTTTAAATTTGTTTCAGTTATTCCACATACTTGTATTTTCTTTTCTTTTTCCAAACTTTTTGGGTCTCTTCATTCTGTTTTTTGAATTGTGTTTCACCTTATTGTTTTGTTCCTTTAAACAATACTCTGTTGTGCTACATTAAACACTTCTTATGGTAAATGAATTCAAGTCATAGCACTGCTTAGTCCAAAGAGTACATTTATACCGGTCCAGGTATTTTCCTGTTTTCCAGAGGAGAGGGGGAAGGATGGGATAAATGGTTTGGTATTGGTGTTTTCAGAATTTTTCTCATGTCACATTTGTACTAAATTAAGCTGCATACATTATGAAAGATGCATAAGTATATACTGTACAGCCAAAAAGTAAATGGCATCTTTTCTTAATAAAAATTAAAGAATCATACCAATTTTCTCTAATTTTACCTATCATGGCTCTCAAAGGAAAGTGATGGGAAAAAGAAGTTAAATCAATGTGAGGTAAAACATTTTAGGAAATTGTTATTTCTCACTTCTTCAGATAACAGGCGTCAGCATTACCACATGTCATCAGCTAATTTCTTTCACACTTCTTGATCTGTTTAAAAGTTATTCATCAATCTCATTTGATTTTAAAATTGCATATCCTCTACAACTGTTACCACAAATCACCAATGACATGTTATACTGCTTATCTGATATTGCTTGAACTGTGACTGGGTCCCAAATGTTTTCTCTTCCTCATCTCGTGAATGGGTTGGAGGACAGGTGGACAGGCTGTTTTAGCACTTTAAATTTTCTGAATTGTTTGGTTCAGTGTGGCTGGGACGCTACGGAGACAGAAGCTGAGATATTAATGAAAATAATGTTCTTCACAAAAAATTCAGAGACTTGATAGCAATATGCAGTAAGCAGCTCATGAAGGGTCAAATACATTAAAATTGATATTTCAAGTTAGCACAGTGTTGAGCTATGTTACCCTGGATATGATTCCTAGTCTCATCACTTTCTGTGTGGAGTTTCACATTCTCCCTGTGCTTGCATAGATTTTCTCTTCTGTTACTCAGGTTTTTCTCCCTGTACTCAGAGATGTATATCAGGTTACATATCATATGTCACAAAAAATGACATTTTCTCCTTGGAGGTTAGTGCAGTGTACCAAATACCAAAAAAATGTAATTAATTTAAGTCTGCTCTGAATGTGTGTGTTAGTGTATGTGCCATGTGTTGGATTGGCAACTAGTCCATTTCTGCTTTATACCTGATAGTGTCAGAATGTGACACTACATTTACTGTAAATAAACCATGACAACGTGTACCATCTCTCCTAAAAAATATGCAATTTTCAGACAAGGAATGATAATGCTTGCCTGCATCAGAGTAATTTTTAATTTACAAAAATTAATAAAAAAGGGTACTAGATAGCTTAAAGATGTGCATTTCATCAGCTTGAGGACTAATTGGAGCCATCCTTGATTTGTGTTTGGTTTTCTGAAGATAAAGAATAACAGTGCATGGAAGGACACCTGAAGGAATTCTGGAACTTTGTTGAGTTGGAAAGTTTTTGTATGTAATACCTCATGATCTGGAGGCAGATACAATTTTATGTTAAATAAAAAAAAATAAAACAGAAGAATGGTGTCAGCACCTTTAAATCATATTATGGGGTTTAAAGGCAACATTTAACATATAAACCGTCAGTATTACAGTATTTGTAGGTTTTCTACATATTTGTTCCAACCACACTTCATTACACAGAAGAGATCTGTTGACCATTTAGTGAAGTGTTCCCTCAGTCTGTAATTTGAGAATGCCAGAATGAAGCACTGCACAAAGAATATTGACCTTAAGTGACAGCAACTGACTCAAATCAAGAAAGTAGTTTTTTGTGGGACATATGCACACAGAAAGTAAAACAAAATGGGTTGCTATACTAATCCTGAGCTTCCAACAGACTTCACAGAAGAGTTTAAACAAAAAATTTCACTTACAATGAGAAAAACAGGCAAAATAAAAGGCAGAGAGAGAGACTCGAAAGTTAAAAAGTTCACTTGCTGTGTACAACAAACATTTATCATCTTTCAAATGTTTGTAGGCCAATTTACAGACATAAAGCCAACCAAGGTTGAACTGGCCTCCATTACTTAATATTATTAATAGTTTGTGCTCTCTTACTTAATGCAGAATATTCCTTGGTACAGGATATTCAGATAACATTTGATGAATGCCAAAATGCTAAAAATGTCTTCCACAAAAAAAATAATTTTATTTGTGGATTTATAACCTATGAGTAAGTGAAATATCAAAAGATATTTGCTACATTAAGTTTCCTTCCCAGTAGAAAGTATCAGAATGAGTCACATTGAGAGAATGATGATTAAAATCAGTTTATTGATGCACAAAATTGCTTAGTTTGAGAAGGTGCATTACAAAGTAAAATCTTGTGGAAACTGAATGTTCTCTTCGTTCCCTTGTACTAAGTCATGTCTGAGAAGTAGGCTTTACAAAATCATGCTTTGTTTTAGCAAACAGAAAAATGTTTGTGCAAAGGACTCAAGGTCCATGCCTTCCACACAGGAGGCTGCCTTATCATTTTGTTCCTTAGCTTACATCTGAACGCCATAACAAAAGGAGCCAAGAAATCAGGTTTTGTAAGGGGCACAAGGATTGTGTATAATAAATTTGTTGACTGTTGCATTTTATAATGATAGTAACTCACGCATTCTAGGGGTATAAAACTGGACCCCACCCAACAGACGGGGTTCAGAAGAGCCCTGACACTTTTATGTATTGATTGTCTGCTTTTCTGAAACTGTTCTCACTGTGCACCTAACTAATAAATAATAAAGTGCTTTATTGTTTCACCTGCTGTCTGGTCTGAAAACTTCGTCCACAATCTCAATGAGAATAACAGTTAAGTATGAGGAGAAAAATTCTTCTGGGATATTGATCTGGTCAGATAAGTAGCAGAGGGGGTAGTTAATCAGTTTCAGCTGCTTTGGTGTTAATGAAATCAACAACAGGTACACTAGAGGGGCGTCAATGAGACAAACCCAAAAACAGGAATGGTTTAGCAGGTGGAGGCCACTGACATTTTTCCCTCCTCATCTTTTCTGACTGTTTTTTCACTAGTTTTGCATTTGGCTACCCTTAGTGTCAATGCTGGTAGCATGAGACGATACCTGGACCCTACGGAGGTTGCACAGGTAGTCCAACTTCTCCAAGATGGCACATCAATATGTGCCATTGCCAGAAGCTTTGCTGTGTCTCCCAGCACAGTCTCAAGGGCATGGAGGAGATTCCAAGAGACAAGCAGTTACTCTAGGAGAGTTGGACAGGGCCATAGAAGGTCCTTAAGCCATCAATAGGACCGGTATCTGCTCCTTTGGGCAACGAGGAACAAGATGAGCACTGCGAGAACACTACAAAATGACCTCCAGCAAGCCACTGGTGTGAATGTCTCTGACCAAACAATCAGAAACAGATTTCATGAGGGTGGCCTGAGGGCCCGATTTCCTCTAGTGGGCCCTGTGCTCACTGCCCGGCATTGTGGACCTCAATTGGCATTTGCCCTAGAATACCAGAATTGGCAGGTCCACCACTGGAACCCTGTGCTTTTCACAGATGACAGCAGGTTCACCCTGAGCACATGTGACAGATGTGAAAGGTTCTGGAGAAGCCGTGGAGAACATTATGCTGCCTGTAACACTGTTCAGCATGACCGGTTTGGTGGTGGGTCAGCGATGGTCTTGGGAGACCTATCCATGGAGGGATGCACAGACCTCTACAGGCTAGACAACAGCACCTTGACTGCCATTAGGTATTGGGATGAAATCCTTAGAGCCATTGTCAGACCCTATGCTGGTGCAGTGGATCCTGGGTTCCTCCTGGTGCACGACAATGCCGGCCTCATGTGGCGAGAGTATGCAGGCAGTTCCTGGAGGATGAAGGAATTGATACCATTGACTGGCCCCCATGCTCCCCTGACCTAAATCCAATAGAACACCTCTGGGACATTATCTTTCTGTCCATCTGCACACTGATGCCCTGGACCAGATCTGGGAGGAGTTGCTGCAGGACACCATCTGCCATCTCATTTAGGAGTATGCCTCGACATTGTCAGGCATGCATACAAGCACATGGGGGCCATACAAACTACTGAGTACGATTTGGAGTTACAATGAAATTTTGGCAAAATGGACTAGCCTGCCACATAATTTTTTCACTTTGATTTTTGGGGTGTCTTTGAATTCTGCCCGCTGTAGGTTGATAATTTTTACTTCCATCAAATGATGTGGCATCCTTTTGTTCCTAACACATTACCCAGTCCGTATCAGTTTAGATATCCAGGAGGATTTTTTCCCATTGATATCTGATCTGTTTTCAAAGTGTTCCTTTAATTTTTTTTGAGCAGTTTTATGTTTAAGTGCTTTGGTGCTTAGACCAGAACACGTCTATGAGAAGAATGGGGTAAAAGAGATAAAAATAAGAGATCTGAAAATACACCAGAATCATATGAAAAAGAACAAAAAGGAGTATAACAACATTACATATTACTCAGAATCTCTAGCCCTGTAATACAATATAATCATATTGTAAATGGACTTTGGGAACTCATGGAATAAACATAATTTCTTCATTTTAATGTTACCCAATGTTATAAAGATTTTTTTTGACAATTTCAGTTGTCTAAACTTCTTCTTTTACCACACTAACAGGTGCATTGAAATCACAGAAAAATAGTTCATCTAATGGGATTCATTTGAGTGGTGTTTTTAATTAGCATGTGTAATACATGTTAATTGAACATGAAGATCCTTTAACAATTACCATCTGACTTGGAGCGCCCATTAATGCTCCTGTTTTAATTATATTACCTATCTGGTTTTATTTAACAAGAACCTTTCTCCACACCTGTTTTCGTGATGCTGCCAACACAAAGGTCACAAGACAAAGCAGGTATCAGTTAAGGTGTAGCACTAAGGAAAGAAATGCATAGCCATGTACATGTCACAAAACGGAATCACTGAATACAGAGAAATGGCTAACACTGCTAATGCATTTTGTCATAAAGTACTTAATAAAAATGTATTTTTATAGGGCAATATGGCAGTAATAGAAGACTGTGCATCATTAGGCTATTGCCAGATTTTAAAATAGTATACAGTTGCAATCTTTAAAAGATATCTAAATGTACAATTTTGATTTCAATGATTATATTTTATAAAAATAAATAAATAAAATGGTGGTTCCCAAATGCCTACTAAGTGTAATACCTCTTTTCATTTCTACACGCCCTATTTAATAGCCCCTTGAAAGATTTTGCTGCCTTTGCTACTTTAGGACACTACTGTGTTTAGGTACCAATTCAGTATTTGTTTGCCAAAGCGATATCACATCACATGATTTAATCAGTGATTTTCAGTCATAGTTTTCGTTTACATGATTTTAGATACCTGAGGGCAGTAATGATGCCCTCCCCTGAGTCATATGTAGTGTGACTTACCCATCTACACATTTCATCTAATGACTTGTCTCAACAAAACAAAACATTTGTCTAAAGTTGTAGAGGCAGGCTATATGCACATGAGACCTGATAACTAGTGAGTTCTTATCCAGAGGTCGAGTGCCTATAATGCAGCAACAAGGAATAAGGAACGTGGGTATTTATGACCTCACAAACAGAAGATGGGCATGTCAGTCTGATATTTTCCATTTTACATACCATGATAGAATGAAAAAAGCAAGAAAAGGAAGAGACTGTGGCTGAACTTGCTGTACCTTTAAACCCTTCACACCAGCACTAGCTTTGTCAGGCAGCATGTTACTGGTTGTCAGAAAAAAGGAGCAAGCTCATGATACTTTGGAACTGTTAAGCCATGCTGAAAAGTCATCAGGTGCTTACATAATTTGACATCCCCAGTAATTTCTAGTTGTATAAATTAACACACTCAGGTGACAAGATCAGTAACCACAGACGTCATGTTTGACATCCCTTCCAACTACAGGTTCTGTAATGTGACGTGAGCTTTAGATGGTCTCCCATTTACTAATTATCAGTAGTTGTACTTTACGTAGCTCATATATAGTAGCTCTTAATGGCATTATGACTGGGCAATTGTTAGCAGTGCTGCTTCGCAGCATCTTAGAGAAATAGACAAAGCTTTACTTGTCCCCTGGGGGAATTTGGCTTTAGCTTTTTAAATAATTAATAAGTCAATAAATAAGTAAGTAAATAAATAAATACACACACACACACACTTTGGTCTGAACAAACACCAAATGACTTTACAGCAACAAAATTTGAAAGAAAAGAAAAGATCTGACTTGGATGTCAGAGTTACAGTGAGGCATTATGCAGACTTCTGGTCAACACAGGTACCTCACCTGATACAAAATAAAGAGTCATTAACTGTGTGTGATTAGTACAGTCATGCAATCATCCATCAGTTAAAGTTGAAAATGTTTACTTAAGGCCCTCTATTATTTGGAAGGGTTTGAGGGCAGATATTATTCTTGCTTATTCTGCTTGATTGTATTACATAAGACAGGGCTAAATACACAAATATAATTTTGTGTATGAAGAAAATGTAAAATAAAAATGTAGTCAATTTTTGTACAGTTCTTACTGCTCATTAATATATGTTTTATAGTACTTCATTAGACAAACTGTTCTGCCTTTTCTTTTGCAGTCTCCCTGTGTGAGACTCAAGTCTTTGTTTTGAAGATTGAGTACTTAGAACTGGAAGAGAAATAAATACAAATATGTAACTTTATTGCAATTCCTATAAAGGAACCATTCAACTAGATAAGCTGGTTAGAAAATGGATGGATGGATCCAAGAATACTAGCTGAGGTAGGTAAAAGATTTGTACACAGATGTGAAATTTAATAGGGAATTAAACATTAAAATCTGCCTTGTTCTGCAGCATCCCGATTTCTGGTGCTGTCTCACCAACTGACTATTAATATCTTATAAGAACTGTTTCCCTTAAGGTTTCTGTGCTTTATAATCTGCATTGTACTTCTCCAATCATGTATTATTTTCATTTTAAACAAAGTTACTATCCACACAACAGTCCAAAATCGGAGAATCGGAGTTCTAAGCTTACAGATGGCTTAACGTCTATTACAGAGCTGATTGTGTGGCGATTTGGTACTTGGAGAAAGAAAAGTAAGGACAGGAATTGGGGGTTAGTACATTTGAAAGAGACAGTACTGCTACAATAAAGTATTTCATCAAAGGTCGTGCATGGCGCAGCAAGCATCTTGCGTGAGACATGAACAATCACTGCGCCACTATGTTCCCATGGTTAATAACATGCTTTAACTCCTATCATCATGAATATGATATCACGTATACATCTCAGTATTTTAATTATTCAGAGAACTGTAATATTACGAATGTAATGGATTCTGTGTCCTTTCAGAGGAAGAGAAAGCCCAGAAGTATGTAGTGATTCACACACATAGCACATAGAAGATCAAATACAAAACAAAGCATTTAACACTAGAATTACCAGAGCCTACAAGAAAACTCGTAAATCCGGCCCACCTTAAATCTGTTCGCACCTCTCCATCAGCATCTTTGTCCTGTAAATGTGTCGATTAAAACAAGCAGCAAGCAGCCGGCTATTCCATCCCCCACCGTCACAGAACGTTCACTAAATTCTCCCAGCTCGTGCCTTGCTTGATTATCTGGGAGTGAGTGAACTGCTGGAGTTTTAGAGTGGAAATAATAGATTGTTATTTGGAACACATGCATTTCATGTTTGTTCCATTTCTACAGTAATCTGTGTAATCACATTGTTAACACAGAAACTTTTTCATATTTTAGTAATAAATGTTGCAAAATGTAGACATAAACTATAGAATGTGTGAAGCATGAAGTCCAAAGATCAAATAAACACTTTCACAAAAGGTTCAAGGCTGATACAGCAGCTTCTGTGGTGTAGTGGTATGATTGCTGACTTGTAATCAAGGGGCCATTGGTTCAATCCCCACTGCCTCCTATATTTGCTGTTTTCAGTAGTGAGCTGCTCTTATCTATACTAATAAAAGGCAAAGCCCACACTGACTCACTCACTCACTGACTCATCACTAATTCTCCAAGTTCCCGTGTGGGTAGAAGGCTGAAATTTGGCAGGCTCATTCCTTACAGCTTACTTACAAAAGCTGGGCAGGTTTCATTTCGAAATTCTATGCGTAATGGTCATAACTGGAAGCTATTTTTCTCCATATAATGTAATGGAGTTGAGCTGGATGGCCGTGGGGGCTGAGTTTTGTGTGACATCATCACGCCTCCTACGTAAGTACGTAGAGAACAAGGAAGACCTCCAAACAGCGCTGAACAAACAACGCCATTTCACAATTGAGAAGGCAGAAAAAGATTATGAAGCAAGTGATGCATACAAGCGTTTTCATAAATACAAGCATATTCATAAGTACAGCTACTGCGGAAACAAAGCACGGCGTGAACCATAAGTTTATATTAAGTTTATAGACACACTCCCACTGCCGTTTGTCATACCTACGGCGAATGACGGTATTTGCCAGATACAAGTTTACTGAGAAGACACGAGGTATAAACGAGACTTTGGATCACTTTGTAACGGAGTTAAAATTGCTGTAGCAAGAAACTGAACAAAACGTTAATGTTTTACTATTAATAACTTATAGACTACATTTTATTTTTTTCCCTTGCACACAGTGAGCGAGGCCAATGCATATTCATAAGTGCAGCTACTGCGGAAACAAAGCACGGCGTGAACCGTAAGTTTACATTAAGTTTATAGACACACTCCCGCTGCCGTTTGTCATGCCTACGACGAATGACGGTATTCGCGACATACAAGTTTACTGAGAAGACACAAGGTATAAACGAGACTTTGGATCACTTTGTAACGGAGTTAAAATTGCTGTAGCAAGAAACGTTTAAGTGCCGGGTCTTAGCTACCATTAAATAAACACATCCTCCAAATACGAACCTGATTGCAAGAAATAATGATGATCAAATCCTTGATGACTGCAACACTCACAAAACAATTACTGTATATTGACAATCATGTTACGTTATTTTTAAAATGTTCCCTTTTCTTTTTCATAACTTCTTTAACACACTACTTCTCCGCTGCGAAACGCGGGTATATATGTATATATATACCCCGATCTACATACTCTCAAATAGACAAGCCACACACCGTGGCGCAATGGTAACGCCGACATCTGAGGTTCGATTCCCGAGGGGATGCACTGAGTATGTACGCGCGCTTCCCGATTCATTTTAGCCTCACATCCCCTTGGTTTGAGATGTATGAAAAAATATGCGGTTAGCGCAGAATCATGTTACGTTATTTTTAAAATGTTTCCTTTTCTTAGCACAAGCACAGCTGAGAAGCTTTGATACATGTACTCCATAACGCGTTAAAAAAATAACGCATTTAATCACACTTTCAATTCCAAGCAAAGGGGAACTTTTGTCAATGCATGATTTCCTGGTACATCTAACATCGATTACACTGATGCACACTGAAAAGCAAGCAAAATTAGATGCATTACAGAAAGCAGACTTTGTGGCTCTTACTGGGGATCATTGGACTTCCATGACCGTTAGTAATTCTAATTACATCTATTTACAAAATGTTCAATGATCACACTGTTTTAGCCTAATGTACAAAATAATTTTGGCTAAGGTTACTCAGAGTTTAAAGATGAAGCTGGTCAAATTACCTTTTATGTTTCTGACTTATTTTTTTAAGAAGAAAAACTGCACTTTATGTTGAAATTTTGGTTATTATTATTTAAAGACAATACCATTCTGAAAATGTACTTAAAGTACTTAAAGTACCACTTTATTTTTAAGTCTGCCCAATTTTAGTCAGGGATGATATTTTTGTTTCTGTTTTGAATTGAAATGCAGTTTAAATGCATTTTTTTTTCAGAAATTAAAAGAGCTTGAGTTTACAATATTCATGTCCATGTCTATTATTTGATGCTGTCGCCCACTAAAACCCTTTTAAATTAAAAAAAAAAATTTGCGATTTGGGGCAAATTTTCATGTGTGATTACATACGATTAATCAAGATTAATTATTACACAGCCTCTAATTAATTAGATTAATTTTTTTAATCGAGTCCCACCCCTAATATATATATGTAGATATGTATATGTATATATATATGTGTGTGTGTATATATGTGTTTATATATACTCAGCAAAAAAAGAAACGTCCCTTTTTCAGGACTGTGTATTTCAACAATAATGTTTTAAAAATCCAAATAACTTTACAGATCTTCATTGTAAATTGTTTAAACAATGTTCTCCATGCATGTTCAATTAACCATAATCAATTAATTAACATGCACCTGTGGAATGGTCGTTAAGACCTTAACAGCTTACAGAAAGTAGGCATTTAAAGTCACAGTTCTAAAAACGCAGGACACTAAAGAGACTTGTCTACCGACTGTGAAAAACACCCAAAGAAAGATGCCCAGGGTCCCTGCTCATCTGCGTGAACGTGCATTAGGCATGCTGCAGGGAGGCATGAGGACTGCTGATGTGGCTAGGGCAATAAATTGCCATGTCCACACTGTGAGACGCCTAAGACAGCGCTACAGGGAGACAGGAAGGACAGCTGATCATCCTCGCAGTGGAAGATCACGTGTAACAACACCTGCACAGGATCGGTACATCTGAATATCACACCTGCGTGACAGGTACAGGATGGCCACAACAACTGCCCGAGTCACACCAGGAACACACAATCCCTCCATCAGTGCTCAGACTGTCCGCAATAGGCTGAGAGAGGCTGGACTGAGGGCTTGCAGGCCTGTTGTAAGGCAGGTCCTTACCAGACATCACCAGCAACAACGCCGCCTATAGGCACAAACCCACCTTCGCTGGGCCAGACAGGAGTGGCAAAAAGTGCGTGAGTTTCTGCATGACAGCAATGTCAGTGTTCTGCCATGGCCAGCGAAGAGCCCAGATCTCAATCCCATTGAGCACGTCTGGGACCTGTTGGATCGTAGGGTGAGGGCTAGGGCCATTCCCCCCAGAAATGTCCAGGAACTTGCAGGTGCCTTGGTGGAAGAGTGGGGTAACATCTCACAGCAAGAACTGACAAATCTGGTCCAGTCCATGAGGAGGAGATGCACTGCAGTACTTCAAACAGCTGGTGGCCACACCAGATACTGACTGGTACTTTTGATTTTGAGCCTCCATATATTCAGGGACACATTGTGAAACATTTTTAGTTTATGTCTTATGGTGTTGACTCTTTTAGTGTTCATACAAATATTTACACATTAAGTCTACTGAAAGTAAAAACAGTTGAAAGTCAGGGGACGTTTCTTTTTTTGCTGAGTATATATGCCTGCCTAAATAAGTCACCCTCGCTTCGCTCTTACTTTTTTACCGTTCATTTAATCATGGCTAGTGGCGGAAAAATTATAAAATGGAAGGAGGATTACACTGAGTATGGCTTTACCAAAACAATTATTGATGGCGAATCGATTATTCATAAAGCTTGAATTGGTGATCTGTTTTTGTGTGTTAACCTCATATTTTTTCATACTTCTTCTCAAACCAAGGTGGTGTGAGGCTAAAATGAATTGGGATGCGCTGATCAATGTAATCGGTGTACCAGGAAATCATGCATTGACAAAACTTCCCCTTTGATTGTAATGCAAAGTGTGATTAAATGCATTATTTTTTAACGCGTTATGGAGCACATGCATCGAAGCTTCTCAGCTGTGCTTGTGCTAAGAAAATTAAACATTTTAAAAATAACGTAACACGATTGTCAATGTAAGCTTTTGTAAGTAGTACCTGGAGGATTCAGTGTGGAGAAAGTCTAGAGACAGCGTGTGTATTAACTTGTGGATTTCTCTGTATTTGGTGGCAGTGTGACGAAGTTGCTTCGGAAGACGGCGTTAGCCGCGGAGCTCAGCTCAGTGCGAAATGAGGTAAATGGGAGGGGAGATGATGACGTGACTCCCCCACCCGCATTAACTGTCAATCCCCCACAAACACAGTCTCTCGGAATTTGCATAAGCACACCCCTTCACCTGCAATTTTAACTTAGTTACAAAGTGATCAAAACTCTCGTTTATATCCTGCGTCCTCTCATTAACCTTGTATCCCGCATTACCCGTGGGCATGCAAAACGCCAGCAGCAGCCTGTCTATTAAGTTAATTTAAAGTTTAGGT